>OX424556.1:49640701-50840701 GCA_949152475.1 Terebella lapidaria | reverse complement strand
AAATTTATGGGGAAATTCATCATGTCAAAAACAAGTTACAGACCCGAACGGACGCCGGACGCCGGACGAAATACCACGACAATAGCTTATCGGCCCAAAGGGCCTGTAAGCTAAAAATACCTCCTTCTTGAATTATTTTTAAGTATTTTTGTACAAAATTTCAGAAAAATTCGCCCGTAAACAAAAAAGATAAAAATTAGCCCAAGGGCTAAGAAAGGTTACCGGACAATGTTTTACATTTTATATATTAGCCATTTTGTCCCGACACCTTGACAACAAGGTCAAATTCAAGGTCACAAGAATATTCAGAATATATCATTTCATGTCCACAATTGATTTCTAAGCTGCAAAATCGACAATGAGCAAGATATTAACCATTTTGTGTTCTGACCTTGGAGATGAGATCAAATTCAAGGTCATGAGAATATTCAGCATATATCATTTCCTATATGTGCTCAATTGATTGCAAAGCTGTAAGTTCGATAATAAACGAGATATTAACCATTTTGTGCTTTGACCTTGAAAATGAGGTCAAATGTCAAATTCAAGGTCATGACAATATTCAGCATTTATCGTTTACTATTTGTTCACAATTGCTTCCTTAACTGTAAAAATGATAATAAGCGAGATATTAGCCATTTTATGCTCTGACCTTGAAAATGAGGTCGAAGGTCAAGTTCAAGGTCATGACAAGATTCAGTATATATATCATTTCCTACATGTGCACAATTGAGTCTAAGCTGCAAAGTCGATAATAAGCGAGATATTAGCCATTTAATGCTCTGACCTTGAAAATGAGATCAAAGGTCAAGATCAAGGTCATGACAATCTTCAGCATATATCTCTTCCTACATGGCCCAATTGATTTGTAAGCTGTAAAGTCGATGATAAGTGAGATTTTAGCCTTTTTTTCCTATGACCATGAAGTGGAGAACAAGGTCAAATTCAAAGTCATCAGAATATTCGGCGTATATCATTTCTTATACATCCACAACTGATTTTCTAACCTGTGAAGTCGATAATAAGCGAGATATTAGCCATTTTGTGCTCTTGACTTTGAAAATTAGGTCAGAGGTCAAATTCAAGGTCACGGGAATATTCGGCATATATCATTTCCTATATGTCCACAATTGATCCCTAAGCTGTAAAATCGATAATAAGTGAGATATTGGCAATTTTGTCCAGTGACCTTGAAAATGAGGTCAAAGGTCAAATTGAAGGTCATGACAATAATCTGCATATATCATTTCCTATATGTTCATAATTGATTCCTAAGCTGTAAAGTCGATAAGAAGCGAGATATTAGCCATTTTGTGCTCTTGACTATGAAAATTAGGTCAGAGGTGAAATTCAAGATCACGGGAATCTTCGGCATATATCACTTCCTATATGTCCACAATTGATCCCTAAGCTGTAAAATCGATAATAAGTGAGATATTAGCCATTTTGTCCTGTGACCTTGAAAATGAGGTCAAAGGTCAAATTCAAGGTCATGACAATAATCTGCATATATCATTTCCTATATATGTTCATAATTGATTCCTAAGCTGTAAAGTCGATAAGAAGCGAGATATTAGCCATTTTGTCCTGTGACCTTGAAAATGAGGTCAAAGGTCAAATTCAAGGTCATGAGAATATTCGGCATATATTATTTCCCATATGTCCACAATTGATTTCTAATCTGTAAAGTCGATAATAAGCGAGATATTAGCTATTTTGTGGTCTGACCTTGAAACTAAGGTCAGAGGTCAAATTCAAGGTCAGGAGAATATTCAGCATATATCATTTCCTATATGTCCACAATTGATTTCTAGTGTCTAATCTCAATATTGAGTGAGATATTAGACATAATGTGTCCCATTATAACGCATAGGAGAGTATAACATGAAAAAGTCTCATTTGGGCCGAGTTTGGGCCAAAATGGCCCACTTCCAGCGATTCAAGCGCAACGAAACTTATACACACCACAGGAGTACATATTATGAGGAGTGTTCGGTATTAAAAAAAAACTTGAAAATGAGGCCAAAGGTCAAATTCAAAGTCACAAAAAATATTATGGATATATCATTTCCTATATGTCCACGATTGATTCCTAAGCTGTAAAATCCATAATGGCGAGATATTAGCCATTTTGTGCTATGACCTTGAAAATAAGGTCAAAGGTCAAATTTAAGGTCATCAGAATATTCAGCGTATATCCTTTCCTATATGTCCACATTTGATTCCTAAGCTGTAAAGTCGATAATAAGCGAGATATTAGCCATTTTGTCCCGTGACCTTGAAAATGAGGTCAAAGGTCAAATTCAAGGTCACGTGCATATTCAGCATATATCATTTCCTACATGTCCACAATTGATTCCTAAGCTGTAAAATCGATAATAAGTGAGATATTAGCCATTTTGTCCCGTGACCTTGAAAATGAGGTCAAAGGTCAAATTCAAGGTCATGACAAAAATCTGCATATATCATTTCCTATATGGTCATAATTGATTCCTAAGCTGTAAAGTCGATAAACAGTGAGATATTAGCCCTTTTGTCCTGTGACCTTGAAAATAAGGTCAAATGTCAAATTCAAGGTCATCAGAATATTCGGTATATATCATTTCCTATATGTCCAAAATTGATTTCTAAGCTGTAAAGTCGATAATAAGCGAGATATTACCCATTTTGTTCTTTGACCTTGAAACTGAGGTCAGAGGTCAAATTCAAGGTCACGAGAATATTCAGCAAATATCATTTCCTATATGTCCACAATTGATTCCTAGTCTCTAATCACAATATTAAGTGAGATATAAGGCATAATGTGTCCCATTATAAAGCATAGGAGAATTTAACATGGAAAAGTCCCATTTGGGCCAAGTTTGGCCCAAAATGGCCCACTTCGAGCGATTCAAGCGCAACGAAACTTATACACATCACAGGAGTACATATGAGGAGTGTTGTGTATCAAAAAGAAAAAAAGTTATCGAACAGTTTTTGAGAAAATGGCCGCCAAAGTCCAAAATCAGGCATTTTTCGTCGAAAACGGCCGCCATTTTGAAAAAAATGCGAAAATCGAAAAACTAAAAAAACCTTCCCTTGAAATATTTTTAGGTATTTTTGTGCAAAATTTCAGAAAGATTCGATCATATACTTTAAAGATAAAAATGTGAACGGACGACGGACGACGGACGACGGACGACGGACGCAACGCCACGGCAATAGGTTATCGGACCAAAGGTCCGGTAACCTAAAAATGTGGACGACGACGGACGACGGACGCAACGCCATGCCAATAGGTTATCGGACCATAGGTCCGGTAACCTAACAATGTCAAGGACATCAATTAGCATGTTTTGAAACAAAAATCTCAAAAGTGATCAGACAGTTTTCGAGAAAAGACTGACAAGGTTCAAATTTGGGCATTTTTCGACCCAAAAATGGCCGCTTTGACCTCTCAAGGTCATCCAAGGTCAAATTCAAGGTCACCACACGAGTCGCAATATATGACTTCCCATTTGAAAGTTCCAATTTCTAAGCTCTATCTTCAAGTGTTCCATGAGTACAGTCCCGGCAGCTCCCATTATGAAGAAAACATAGCACCAAGGGTGCTGTAGCTTACCGGCAATCATGTGAATTGCACAGAATACTGAATACATATAAATTGTTACACTGATGTTAAAATCAATATGTTAAAACATCTTCGTAAATGTTGATAGAAACACATTTTCTGTATGGACTATAATACGAAATCAAGTTACATCTTGAAAGATTTTTTTTGTTAATGACAAATTTTCACAGATAGTCGATTCAAAGGCAACAAAACTTATACACATCACAAACTTACATAAGGATAATCTTATACATGATTTTGAGGAAAACTGTCTGAATAGATTTCAATAAAATGACACCAAAAGCAAAATTCATGGTTTTTTCGACAAAAAAGGTCGTTTTGACCTTTCAAGGCCACTGAAGGTCAAATTCAAGGTCACCACTCAAACCGCAATATATGATTTCCCATTTGAATGTGCCAATACTTAGGCTCTATCTTGAAGTGTTCTATGAGATTACTCTGCATATCTCCCATTATGAAGAAAAAATTGGGTGAAATTTTTTCGAAGTCCAAAAAAATTTTCAATGGTCAAAAAAAAAATTTTTTTTGCTGGAAATGGCCCAAAACGAATAGTGACTTGATTTGGGACAAAAAAATTCTTTTTTTGCCGACCCGTCAAAAAATCGAAATGGCCGCCACACGCAGACCAGCGATTCAAGAGCAACGAAACCTATACATGTCATAGAGGTACATGAGAGGAATGTTTTGAAACAAAAATCTCAAAACTGATCAGGCAGTTTTTGAGAAAATGGCCAACAAAGTCCAAAATTGGCAATTTTTCGTCAAAAATGGCCGCCAAATCGGCAAAAACAATTCAATCAAAAAAATTAAAAAACTGTTTCTAGATATTGGCCTAAGGTATATTCTGACGAATTTATGGGGAAATTCATCATACCAAAAATTAGGCCAAGGGCCGAAGATAGGTTACCGGACAATGTTTAATATTTTAGATGTTAGCCAGGTCACTGGTTGAATTCAAGGTCAAGAGAATATTCAGCATATATAACATTAAGCATATATCATGTCCACAGTTGATTGCTAAGCTGTTAATTCAATAATCAGAGAGATATTAGCAATTTTGTGCTGTGGCCTTGAAAATGAAGGGGCAAAGGTCGAATTCAAGGTCATCAAAATATTCAATGTATATCATTTTCTATATCATGTCCACAATTGATTCCCAAGCCATACAGTCAATAGAGGAGCAAGATATGAGCCAGTTTGTCCTGTGACCTTGAAAATGAGGTCAGAGGTCAAATTCAAGGCCCCGAGAATATTCAGCATATATCATCTCCTATATGTCCACAATTGATTCCTAAGCTGTAAAATCGATAATAAGTGAGATATTAGCCATTTTGTCCTGTGACCTTGAAAACGAGGTCAAAGGTCAAATTCAAGGTCATGACAATAATCTGCATATATCATTTCCTATATGTTCATAATCGATTGCTAAGCTGTAAAGTCGATAACAAGCGAGATATTAGCTATTTTGTCCTGTGACCTTGAAAATGAGGACGAAGGTCAAATTCAAGGTCATCAGAATATTCAGCATATATCATTTCCTATGTGTTCACAATTGATTCCTAAGCTGTAGAGTCGATGATAAGCGAGATATAAGCCATTTTGTGCTCTGACCCTGAAACTGAGGTCAGAGGTCAAATTCAAGGTCACGAGAATATTCAGCATATATCATTTCCTATATGTCCACAATTGATTCCTAGTCTCTAATCTTAATATCAAGTGAGATATTAGGCATAATGTGTCCCATTATAAAGCATAGGAGAATTTAACATGGGAAAGTCCCATTTGGGCCGAGTTTGGGCCAAAATGGCCCACTTCGAGCGATTCAAGCGCAACGAAATTTATAGACATCATAGAAGTACATATGAGGAGTCTTATGTATCAAAAAGAAAAAAAGTTACTGAACAGATTTTGAGAAAATGGCCGCCAAAGTCCAAAATCAGGCATTTTTCGTCGAAAACGGCCGCCATTTTGAAAAAAATGCGAAAATCAAAAAACTAAAAAATATCTCCTTCTTGAATTATTTTTAAGTATTTTTGTGCAAAATTTCAGAAAAATTCGCCCGTAAACAAAAAAGATAAAAATTAGCCCAAAGGCTATGATAGGTTACCGGACAATTTTGGTTTGGCCATGGCAGCATTGGCAGGTAACGGACCTTTTACCAATCAAGGTTCGCAGTGTAAACATATGACCTTTGGATTTACCGATCAAGGTCATCCGTATGAACTTCGATGTTACCATTACATGTATGTGTGCGGCATTTGATATTCTATATGTTGGGTGGAATCGTTTAGGCCGCTCAGGTCAATTTACACATTCCAAGTCAGACATTTGGCACTCAAGGTCATCTGACGTCAAGTTCAAGGTCATCATTAGTTATGCCATATATGTCTTTCTATATGTTCATAATGCAAACATGAGCTCTATCTGCAAGCATTTCATCTGTAGAGGCAAATCTGGGCATTTTTTGACCCCAAAATGGCTGTTTTGACCTTTCAAGGTCATCGAAGGTCAAATTCAAGGTCACCACACAAGTCGCCATATATGACTTTCCATTTGAAAATGCCAATTTCTAAGCTCTATCTTCAAGCGTTCTATGAGTACAGTCCTGACAGCTCCCATTATGAAGGAAAAAAGTGCCGAAAATTTTCTAAGTCCGAAATTTTTTTCAATGGGTGAAAATATTTTTTTGCCTAGAAATGGCCCAAAATGGATAGTAATGCGATTTGGGGCGAAAAATTTTTTTTTCGCCGACTCGTCAAAAGTTCAAAATGGCCGCCACACTGAGATCGGCGATTCAAGGGCAACAAAACTTATACACGTCGCAGAGGTATATAAGAGGAATCTTTTTAAGCAAAAATCTCAAAACTGATCAGAGAGTTTTCGAGAAAATACAGACCAGGTGCAAATTTGAGCGTTTTTCGACCCAAAAATGGCTGTTTTGACCTTTCAAGGTCATCCAAGGTCAAATTCAAGGTCACCACACAAGTCGCCATATATGACTTCCCATTTGAAAGTGCCAATTTCTAAGCTCTATCTTCAAGTGTTCTATGAGTACAGTCCTGACAGCTCCCATTATGAAGGAAAAAAGTGCTGAAAATTTTCTAAGTCCAAAATTTTTTTCAAAAGGTGAAAATTTTTTTTTGCTCTAGAAATGGCCCAAAATGGATAGTAATGCGATCTGGGGCGAAAAATTTTTTTTTCGCCGACCCGCCAAAAATTAAAAATGGCCGCCGCACGAAAACCGGCAGATTTAGGGCAACCAAACTTATACATATCACAGAGGTATATGAGGGGAATCTTTTGAAACCAAAAACTCAAAACTGATCAGACAGTTTTTGAGAAAATGGCCGTCAAAGTCCAAAATTGAGCGTTTTTCGACAAAAACGGCCGCCATTTTGAAAAAAATGCGAAAATCAAAAAACAAAAAAATACCTCCTTCTCAAAATATTTTTAGGCATTTTTGTGCAAAATTTCAGAAAGATTTGATCGTTAACTTTAAAGATAAAAATGTTAACGCCGGACGGACGGACGGACGGACGGCTAGACGGACGGACGGACGGACGACGGACGCAACGCCATGCCAATAGGTTATCGGACCAAAGGTCCGGTAACCTAAAAAAAGTTACAGATCCGGATGGACGACGGACGGACGACGGACGAAAAACCACGATAATAGCTTATTGGCCCAAAGGGCCGGTAAGCTAAAAATGTGAATGGACGGACGGACGGACGGACGGACAGGTGAACGAATGGGCGTTACGGGCGGACCCAATGTTAAATTTCCTATCTTAACTTTCCCCATAAGTCCTGAAAAAATCCCCATAAGACCGCACTTTTGGCTTAAACTGTGGTTGTGGGGCGTTTTCAGCTTTATTCCCCCTAAGAAATCCCCATAACTCCGTTCCGTTTGCCCGGACGGACGACGGACAGACGACGGACGCAACGCGACGGCAATAGGTTATCGGACCATAGGTCCGGTAACCTAAAAAATTAGGCCAAGGGCCAAAGATAGGTTACCGGACAATGTTTAATATTTTAGGTGTTAGCCAGGTCACTGGTTGAATTCAAGGTCAAGAGAATATTCAGCATATATAACATTAAGCATATATCATGTCCACAGTTGATTGCTCTGTAAGTTCAATAATCAGAGAGATATTAGCAATTTTATGCTGTAGCCTTGAAAATGAAGGGGCAAAGGTCAAATTCAAGGTCATCAAAATATTCAGTGTATATCATTTTCTATGTCATGTATATCATGTCCACAATTGATTCCCAAGCCATACAGTCAATAAAGGAGCAAGATATGAGCCAGTTTGTCCTTGGACCTTGGAAATGAGGTCAGTGGTCAAATTCAAGGTCACGAGAATATTCAGCATATATCATTTCCTATATGTCCACAATTGATTCCTAAGCTGTAAAATCGATAATAAGTGAGATATTAGCCATTTTGTCCTGTGACCTTGAAAATGAGGTCAAAGGTCAAATTCAAGGTCATGACAATAATCTGCATATATCATTTCCTATATGTTCATAATTGATTGCTAAGCTGTAAAGTCGATAACAAGCGAGATATTAGCCATTTTGTCCTGTGACCTTGAAAATGAGGTCGAAGGTCAAATTCAAGGTCATCAGAATATTCAGCATATATCATTTCCTATATGTCCACAAATGATTCCTAAGCTGTAGAATCGATAATAAGCGAGATATAAGCCGTTTTGTGCTCTGACCTTGAAACTGAGGTCAGAGGTCAAATTCAGGGTCACGAGAATATTCAGAATATATCATTTCCTATATGTCCACAATTGATTCCTAAGCTGTAGAGTCGATAATAAGCGAGATATAAGCCATTTTGTGCTCTGACCTTGAAAGTGAGGTCAGAGGTCAAATTCAAGGTCACGAGAATATTCAGCATATATCATTTCCTATAGGTCCACAATTGATTCCTAGTCTCTAATCTCAATATCAAGTGAGATATTAGGCATAATGTGTCCCATTATAAAGCATAGGAGAATTTAACATGGAAAAGTCCCATTTGAGCCGAGTTTGGGCCAAAATGGCCCACTTCGAGCGATTCAAGCGCAACGAAATTTATAGACATCATAGGAGTACATATGGGGAGTGTTATTTATCAAAACGAAAAAAAGTTACTGAACAGATTTTGAGAAAATGGCCGCCAAAGTCCAAAATCAGGCATTTTTCGTCGAAAACGGCCGCCATTTTGAAAAAAATGTGAGAATCAAAAAACTAAAAAATACCTCCTTCTTGAATTATTTTTAAGTATTTTTGTGCAAAATTTCAGAAAAATTCGCCTGTAACAAAAAAGATAAAAATGTGGACGACGACGACGACGACGACGGACGACGACGGACGACGACGGACGCAACGCCATGCCAATAGGTTATCGGACCATAGGTCCGGTAACCTAAAAACCCTTTTCTGGAAATATTTTTAGATATTTTTCTGCAAAATTTCAGAAAGATGTGACTGTAAACTTTAAAGATAAAAATGTGAATGGACGAATGACGGACGCAACGCCACAGCAATAGGTTATCGGACCAAAGGTCCGGTAACCTAATAAATTTGTGTTCAAGGTAGTGAGCAAGCTATTATATTGCATGTCTCACCATCACTGATGCTCTCTAGGTACAGTGCAAGCAGCTCCTGTGGTAGACCACATGCGGGGGCAGCCTTTGCGGCACACTCCTTGTGGTACTTGGCCCTGTAACAAACAGCAGTCAGTCCACAATTACACCAAGGTCAAATCAACAGCAATACAAAATCACACGAAGAACATGAAGTTAACTGGGCAGTCAGGTGTTACACCGACATGCACTCCCAGCCCTTTTCTTTGTGGATTTTCACACTGACATGCACTTCAAGCACACTTTACCTTGCGGACTTTACACTTTACCTTGCAGTATCTTGCACTCTCTGTACACTCATCTCATTGAGTGTTATACTGACCTCCACTCTCTGTACTTATCTCATTGAGTGTTATATTGACCTCCACTCTCTGTACACTTATTTCATTGAGTGTTATATTGACCTCCACTCTCTGTACACTTATCTCATTGAGTGTTATATTGACCTCTACTCTCTGTACACTTATCTCATTGAGTGTTATATTGACCTCCACTCCCTGTACACTTATCTCATTGAGTGTTATACTGACCTACACTCTCTGCACACTTTGCCTTGTTAGGTTTTATACTGACCTGCACTCTCTGCACACTTTGCCTCGGAATACATTCTTTCCACATAGGTCACAAGTCCCAATGATCATCTTGCTTTGGAACCTGAAATGTCAATGCTCAGTTGATTATCTAATTTATTAATCATTACTCTACTGATATTTTTGTAAGGTCTTCTCGACATGCAAACATATAACACTAGACATAAAAGCCTATAGGCTTTGTGCCATCCCCCAATTTTTAGGTAACCGGACCTTCGGTCCGATAACCTATTGCCGTGGCGTTGCGTCCGTTGTCATCCGTCTACAATTTTATGTTCAAAGTTTACCGTCAAATCTTTCTGAAATTTTGAACAGAAATACCTATAAATATTTTGAAAGGGAGTTATTTTTAGTTTTTTGATTTTCGCTAGTTTTTCAAAATGGCGGCCATTTTTGACGAAAAACGACCAATTTTGGGTTTTGACGGTCGTTTTCTCAAAATCTGTTCAGTAACTTTTGTTTCTTATCGATGCATAACACTCCTTATATATGCCCCTGTGACGTGTGTAAGTTTCGTTACCCTTGAATTGCTCGAAATGGGTCATTTTTTTCCATAAAACTCGGCCCAAATGGGACTTTCCCATGTTAAATTCTCCTATGCTTTATAATGGGACACATTATGCTTATATCCTACTTAATATTGAGATCAGAGACTAGGAATCAATTAGGAACATATAGGAAATTATATATACAGATTATTCTCCTGACCTTGAGTTTGACATTGGACCTAAATTTCAAGGTCATAGGACAAAATGACTAATACCTCACTTATTATCGATTTTACAGCTTAGGAATCAATTGTGAACATATAGAAAATGATATATGCTGAATATTGCCAAGACCTTGAATTCGACCTTTGACCTAATTTTCAAAGTCAAAGTACCAAATGGCTAATATCTTGCTCCTTTATTGACTTCATAGCTTGGGAACCAATTGTGGACATATAGAAAAGTAGTAGTAGTAGTAGTAGTAACTTATACTCACATAACACATAAAATTTGAACACAAGGACCAATATAAAATACATGAAAAGGTTGTAGTATGCGAGGAAATACATAGGAATTTTTCAACCCAAAAATGGCTGTTTTGACCTTTCAAGGTCATCCGAGGTCAAATTCAAGGTCACCACACAAATCGCCATATATGACTTCCCATTTGGAAGTGCCGATATCTAAGCTATATCTTCAAGCATTCTATGAGTACAGTCCTGGCAGCTCCCATTATGAAGGAAAAAAGTGCCGAAAATGTTCTAGTCCAAAATTTTTTTCAAGGGTGAAAAACTTTTTTTTTGTCTAGAAATGACTCAAAATGGATAGTACCGTATTTATTCAATTAGTTCGAACACTCCAAAAATTCGAACACCAAAAACTATTGAAGACAATAATTTTCAAATTGACTCGTTTAGTTCGAACAGGCAAATTTACGATCAAAATTTCGATTAAAACAACTAACGAAATCAACTTGTCAGATGCCAAAACTGACAACTCACCAGGCGGCAGCACTACAAAATGATTAATCAGCGATATATTCGCCAGGTGGCAGTGTTTGCAATTACCAATATGAGCCATAGAGGTACATTATGACGGGCTCATAATGTACCTCTATGATATGAGCAGAAATATTGAAAGCGCGGACCTCAGAGTGCCAGGCGGTTTGCGAAGTTTTTCCGATTCGAGTGACTCGATTGCACATGCAATATGACTAGAATTTAGTATCAATGTGAGATTATGAACAACAGTTACCGGGCGATTTAGCAGCCAGTTATTCGAGTTTTCTAAAAATGCTAGTTGTCTGTGGTTAACCTATCAATCATACAGTACAAGCCCTAGTTCCAACTACCATGATGAACGGTATCTGTCAACTTGCGTATGATAAATCTAATAATTCGAACATTTCAAAATTTAATTATTTTTAGCTGTTCGAACTAATTGAATGAATACGGTAACGCGATTTGGGGCAAAAAAAATTTTATTCGCCGACCCGTCAAAAATTCAAACTGGCCGCCACACGGAGACCGGTGATTCAGGGGCAAAAAAATTTTATACACATCAAAAAGGTACATAAGGGAAACGGCCATTTTTCGTTGAAAACGGCTGCCATTTCAAGAAAAATGTGAAAACCCAAAAACTAAAAAATACCTCCCTCTGGAAATATTTTAAGGCATTTTTGTGCAAAATTTCAGAAAGATTCAACTGTAAACTTTAAAGATAAAATTGTTTACGACAGACGGACAGACAGACGATGGACGCAATGCCATATCAATAGGTTATCGGACCAAAGATCCGTCCAGACATCCATAATACATCATAGACATACAAAATACATTATACATCAGTTATGGTAATGTAGCCCGTTGTGTGGAGCCCTAGACGTCATGGGAGTGGTGCCCCGGAACCCGCACCTGTGAGTTTGTTGCTGGCTAACCTTGTCGACGGCAATGCCACGGGGATAAAACCCCGGACAGCCCGACGGTCTGCCAGAGCCTGTGTCACACCATCCCAGGGTGAGAGGCCGCTAGTCTATAAGGCGTGTGTCCCACAGACCTACGTAATCTCCCCCCTGGGCCCCCCGATTGGAAATTGCTCCCTCCCCCCCCCCCACAGGGCCCTTACAAGCCCACACTTAGCCGGTGAAAGGGGACATGGAGCAAATGGGGATGTGGAGCAAACTGCCAGCGCATGAGAGCAAGGGATGACATAAGACCAGTATAGTGGTTAGAGAGAAGGACAGTGCGCCGCCTTTGCAAGACACGAGCTTCAAACAGAAGCTAGCGTGCCACAACAAGAATAGTATCACAACCAAACCCCGCCGCTATCTTTGGGCAAAATCCCCACATATGTATCATATGTTTATGAATTATTCAGGCTTCAGTACTGTACCTTGGTACTTTTTTCATGGCAAGGTGTGTGCAGATCACAACTTGTGTAATTTATTCCATTCAATGAGGAAATGTGAGGCGGAAAGGAAAGACGCACAATAGTCAACAGTTCTTGGATGACAGATAGCCTAGCAAGTTACGATGATTTTCAATGAGACTTGAATTTCGCCTAAGGCGCTCCATAAATTTTCCCAAGTTTACCATTTAGTGTAAACCGAATTGTTCTTGAAAGTATATGCAAAATACTAGTTAATTTCACATGTCCGCGAGTGGTCAGTCATAACATAGTCGTGTCTCGTAACAGCTGTCACTGAAATAACACGTGAATTACCGTATTTATTCAATTAGTTCAAACACTCTAATAACTAAGGGTGATGCATGAAAAAAACAAAATGTTTGTTTTTATATGTTTGTCTAGAGCCACGAGACCGAGAACAATGTCCGTTTCGCTCTACTACGCACCGTTTCTGAGATATCGACGAAAACAAAAAATGCCGACTCAGCGAAAAAATTTAAGGTCAAGGTCAAAGGTTATCCCTAATACCCTTAAGACATGTTTGTCTAGAGCCACGAGTCCGAAAAAAACGTCCGTTTCGCTCTACGACGCACAGTTTCCGAAATATCGACGAAAACAAAAAATGCCGACTCAGCGAGAAATTTAAGGTCAAGGTCAAAGGTCATCCCTAATACCCTTTAGTCATATTTGTCTAGGATGACGAGTCCGAAAATAACGTCCGTTTCGCTCTACGACGCACCGTCTCCGAGATATGGACAAAAACGAAAAATGCCGACTCAGCGAAAAAATTTAAGGTCAAGGCCAAAGGTCATCCGTAATACCCCTTAGACATATTTGTCTAGGCTGACGAGTCCAAAAATAACGTCTGTTTCGCTCTACGACGCACCGTTACCGAGATATGGACGAAAACGAAAAATGCTGACTCAGCGAAAACATTTGAGGTCAAGGTCAAAGGTCATCCGTAATACCATCTAGCAGACATGGGGCGATTACAGGGTCAATGTAATCAATTACGATTACGATTACTCACAAATTTGATGATTAAATTACGATTACGATTACAGGCAAATATAGATGTAATCGATTACAATTACGATTACTTAACCATTGTAATCATGATTACAATCATGATTACTCTTTCCATATTAGATGTAGAGTGTAAACACAAGTAGGTGTCAGCACTACCTAGTGCTTGAGCAAAAAAATATACCATCGAGAGAAAACTATCAAAGTGAGAAATATTTTTTGAGGAATTGCTTTGATATATTTGTTGGAATTTTTTTTTCAAAACAAAAGCTGCTGTAATATAGCAAGACTGAAGCCGACCCTGGATACCGTTTTCATCGTATGTAATGACACTGAGATAGTACAGCTAGGCTACTAATAACAGCAAACACAACAGACTTTCCTTTGTTGGATGAATCTTTGCGTTTACATAATGGCAGTGTAATGAATGATCTGCCTAACAAGTTTTATTGGGTGTGAGGATGTGAGGAGTGGGAGCCAATCGGATGCTGAGTTGGAGGGAGAAATCGAACGTGTGTGTGTGGGGGGGGGGGGGGTGTTGAAGGCGGTGGGGAGGGGCGGGGCGGTACTGGAATAATCAAGAGAAGCAGCCGAACACCCTGTGATTGTCAAGTGTTGATACCTATCTCTGCTTGCGGAAGGTGATTTGTACACGACCACCCCAGGGCTCTTTGATGTCCAGATACAGCATGGTTACACAAGTGATAGCTTATTGAGTAATACATGCCTGTACCTCCTGCAGTCAATGCAAACCGAGTATCAATGCAACACAGTGGTCACCCGGTCATAAATTTGATTCAGTGAAAACTTGGGAATACATGTGTTCATAATTTGATATAAACGTCTATACATGGAGCAGAAAATCTGTGTTGTTTATTGAGTAAGATAATAAGTGGTTTTCAAGTCTTTTTGTCATAATGACATGTGTGGATTTCATGAGTGAAAAGCTACACAATATTATAAATGTCCCCTATGGCATGCCTTAATTCTTAACTTCCACGAATACAGAATTTTCTTTCTTATATTTCAATTGATGTAATCATGTAAAGTAATCATGATTACGATTACTTTTACCATGTATTCGATTACGATTACGATTACATTATGAAATTTTCAAATGTAATCGATTACGATTACGATTATGTAATCATAATCGTAATCAGGGTTTGATTACGATTAATGATTACGATTACCCCATGTCTGCCCTCTAGACATGTTTGTCTAGGATGAGGAACCCGAAAATAACGTCCGTTTCGCTCTACGACGCACCGTTAACGAGATCTGGACGAAAACAAAAAATGCCGACCCAGCGAAAAAATTTAAGGTCAAGGTCAAAGGTCATCCGTAATACCCCTTAGACATGTTTGTCTAGGTTGACGAGTCCGAAAATAACGTCCGTTTCGCTCTACGACGCACCGTTTCCGGGATATGGACGAAAACGAAAAATGCCGACTCAGCAAAAAAATTTAAGGTCAAGGTCAAAGGTCATCCGTAATACCCCTTAGACATGTTTGTCTAGGATGACGAGTCCGAAAATAACGTCTGTTTCACTCTACGGCACACCGTTTCCGAAATATGCATGAGTGCCTCAAGGATGACTCAGCTAAAATTATTTTGAGCCCTAGGTCAAAGGTCGTTTGACGGATCGGCCTCAAAATCAATAGGCTTCTTCCCTGGTGATATATGAACCTCCATGCAAAGTTCCACAATCATTGCCATAATACTTTTTGAGTTATCGTGCGGAAACCAGAAACATTGATTTCATCCTCACGGACCTCACGGACCTCGGAGCCGGCTCAAAAACAATAGGCTTCTTCTACACCACATTTCTGACCAGCGTTGAAAATTTGGTAAAGATAAATCAAGGCAAACTGAAGTTATCGTGCGGAAACCAAAAAGTGAAAAAAAAAAAAAAAAAAAAAAAATTTTTTTTGACAAAACCATAAAGGCATTTCTGCTGAAATGCCTTAATTCGAACACCAAAAATTATTGAAGACAATAATTTTCAAATTGACTCGTTTAGTTCGAACAGGCAAATTTACGATCAAAATTTCGATTGAAACAACGAACGAAATCAACTTGTCAGATGCCAAAACTGACAACTCACCAGGTGGCAGCACTACGAAATGAGTAATCAGCGATATATTCGCCAGGTGGCAGTGTTTGCAATTACCAATATGAGCCATAGAGGTACATTATGACGGGCTCATAATGTACCTCTATGATATGAGCAGAAATATTGAAAGCGCGGACCTCACAGTGCCAGGCGGTTTGCGAAGTTTTTCTGATTCGAGTGACTCGATTGCACATGCAATATGACTAGAATTTAGTATCAATGTGGGATTATAAACATCAGTTACCGGGCGATTTAGCAGCCAGTTATTCACGTTTTCTAAAAATGCTAGTTGTCTTCGGTTAACCTATCAATCGTGCAGTACAAGCCGTAAGTTTCAACCACCATGATGAACGGTATCTCTCAACTCGCGTATGATAGGTTAAATCTGGGTTTGCGTTTTTTTCCCGTTTTGACGGACGATTTTATCGTAAATCTAATAATTCGAACATTTCAAAATTTGATTATTTTTAGCTGTTCGAACTAATTGAATAAATACGGTATGTCTTCTTCTCTGGTTCTTTTCGAAAAACTTAGGCCTGGCCAGCCATGGTCTGTTGATCCATATTAGGAAATTTTCTGCTATAGCAGAAGGTTAGACTCTCCATTGATTGGCTACCCAATCACGAATTATTCATACGCAGCCTTGCACCAGCGCCTAGCGGGAAGCGGGAATTGCCCGGTCATACCTCTAGAAGAACACGGCATATACTAAGATATTTATGCTTTGATATACGATGCATATACACAAGTACACTAGACATGAAAGCCTATAGGCTTTGTGGCATCCCCCAATTTGTTCTTATCATTTCAAATGGTCATACTGGACTGAGAAAAAAAGGATACATAGGCCATTGTATGTGGGTAAGAGTGAGAGTTCATCAGAACTGCTTTCAATCATCTTGACAACTTGGCCCACCAGACATTTGCCACCCAAAATTTATGAACAATTACCCAGCCAATATTATTCAGAGTACTAGTATATTTAATCAGGATGTTCGTGTTATTCTTCAGTGACTAGAAGAATGCTTCGTCATCTTGGCCAATTTTGTGATTTCAAAACTTGTACAATACAGCGGAATTTTCACTTTTCATGTATGTCCATGTCCGAGGGTAATGTCCGTAAAACACTAAATTGAAGATATAAGTCAATACATTAATCCAGTCAGTAGGTAACAGTTTCAAAAGCCCAGGTGAGATACCGTCTGTCCCAGCTGCTTTCTGGGGCTTCAGTTTCCGCAAGGCAGTAACCACTTCCTCAGGCCTAATTGGGTCATCCAGCACAGGGATATAACAACTGTTTATTGCAAGGTCCACAACACATTCCTCGCTTGGACCATTGAGAAATTTTTGGAAGTGTTCACAAAAGTTCCTGTCACAAGGAATGCCAGCTGTTTCCTCAGAGTTTATATTCCCTTGCCAGTTGACCGCATTCCACAGAGACTTTTCATCCTGTATCTCCATGATCCATGACCACCGATCCGTGGCAGTCCGTTTTAGTGGGCCTTGATTTATTGAACTTTTCTGTTTAGCATTTTCAGCCGCTTCATAAATTGAAGACGACAAAGCCTTACACAGCGACGATATCTCCCGATTGTCGCCTACACTGATGAAGCTGTGAGGATTTGGGAGGTTTTGTGCGAAGATTTCCTTGTCCACGATTGATGCTTTAATGGGGACTTCGTGAAGTTTTTGCTTCGATTGTTGTTCATAGCTTCCCAGTTGCATTGAATAATGCAGCAGCACATCTGGAGATGGGTCAAAATTGTGCAACTCGCGAGCCAGACCGGCGTGGTCTGTAATCTTGTTAACGTCTCTGATGATGCTGTACGACTTGATGTGGTCTAAGGATTCAGGTCTGCAGAGGGCCCAATCCAACTGTGATATCCAGTTTGTCCGTTTGCTGTATGTATAACCTCCATCACAACAAAGATTGTCAGTCACGAGGTGGTTTATGGGTACGAGTGAATTCCTTCTACACACTGACAGCAGTTCGTTGCCATTGAAGTTGGTTACACAATCTGGGTTGGCAGAGTATGAGTACCGGAGTTCGAGTACTATGAGGGTATCAAAATCTTCTTCAGGTCGCCCAGAACGAACACATTGGTGTCCCTGCATTTTACTTCCAAGTAGGCAAATGACTGTGGTTTGTGGAACGGAGAGTCACTTGGTGGGATGTACACAGCACCAAACAACACACTCGGTGCCCTATCCACCCGGAACCAGACCTGATCATCAGCACAATCAATGTCATGTACCTCGTGCCACAGTGAGTGCCTAAAGAATACTCCAACACCTCCACGATGTTCCTCCTGAGCTGTAATGCGACTTCTCATGCACATAAAACCGGGCAATGTTATTGGATAGGCGCGTTTCGATTCACACAAGCAAACAATGTCATATTTGTTGATTAGCGACAAGAAATGAGAGTTCTCCAACTTACATGTAGATGAAGCACCACTGATGTTCGGAGATAAAATTGACAGTGTCGTTCTCACCCGGCTTTTTAAAAAATTAGCCCAAGGGCTAAGAAAGGTTACCGGACAATATATATTTTAGATATTAATATTTTGTCCCGTGACCTTGAAAATAAGGTCATTGGTCAATTCAAGGACACGATAATATTCGGCATATGTCATTTCTAGTATGTCCACAATTGTTTCCTAGGCTGTAAAGTCAATAATAAGCGAGATATTAGCCATTATGTCCTGTGACCTTGAAAATGAGGTCAAAGGTCGAATTCAAGGTCATAGCAATATTCAGCATATATCATTTCCTATATGTCCACAATTGATTCCTAAGCAGTAAAGTCAATAATAAGCGAGATATTAGCCATTATGTCCTGTGACCTTGAAAATGAGGTCAAAGGTCGAATTCAAGGTCATAGCAATATTCAGCATATATCATTTTCTATATGTTCACATTTGATTGCTAAGCTGTAAAGTCAGGAAGAAGCGAGATATTAGCCATTTCGTTCTCTGACCTTGAAAATGAGGTCAAAGGTCAAATTCAAGGTCATAGCAACGTTCAGCATATATCATTTCCTATATGCATGATATGTTCATAATTGATTCCTAAACTGTAAAGTCGATAATAAGCGAGATATTAGCCATTTTGTCCTGCGACCTTGAAAATGAGGTCAAAGGTCAAGTTCAAGGTCATGCCAATGTTCAGAATGTATCATTTTCTATATGTTCACAATTGATTGCTAAGCTGTAAAGTCGAGAAAAACCGAGATATTAGCCATTTTGTCCTGTGATCCTGAAAATGAGGTCAAACGTCAAATTCAAGGTCACGAGAATATTCAGCATATATCATTTCCTATATGTCCACAATTGATTCCTAAGCTGTAAAGTCAAAAATAAAAGTAGAAATGTATACCGACAAACAGACAAATTCATATTCCAAGACCGAATCCATGGACGAATTTTACAAGATCAGTGTGAGTAGTCAAATCCGAGAGATACTAAGATATCAAAGTCAAAGCCATGTGAAAATCACAGACACCCAGCCAGCTGAGTGTGAGATCAGGTGCTCCGGAAGAGTGAGCATCTCCTGCCCCACATGCGACACCCGCTGTGATATCCACACTGGCATATCGAGACGGAAATATATGCACAAAACTATAAGGATGGGATGATATCTTCCATCATATGTGTGACAGGCTTGGCGTAACCTTCAACCAGATCATAGTGACGACCATAAAACTTCTTGAATGTCGACCTCAGCCTAGACATTTGGTATCCTTGTTTGAGCAATTTGGTAGTCAGAACCTGTGCTCTAACTATGAATTCCTGGTATGATGAACATGCTCTAGCATAACGAATTAACTGGGACACGTAGACGCCATAGGCTGGTGATGCTGGGATATTACTGCTCAAGACAGGAAAGTTGATAATGGGAAAATCAAAATCGTCACGTTTGTCATATAACCTTGTACACAATTTGCCTTTATGGTCAATTTCGAGATAAATGTCAAGATAAGAAGCTAACACTGGAGAATCAGTTGTTTCTTTGATTTCCAGTTCGTCTGGATATATCTGATGTAGGTATTCACCAAATCTAGGGTTATTCAAGGATATGACATCATCAATATACCTGTAGGTAAAATTGAACGAACTGGCCAATCATTTATCTCCTCGTTTCATAAGATGTTGGATGAACTCAGCCTCATATGAGTATAGGAACAAGTCCGCTAATAGTGGTGCACAATTGGTACCCATAGGGATACCAACCGTTTGTTGGAAAATAACACCACCAAATTCAACAAATATGTTGTCAATCAGGAATTCCAGCATACTAACGATATCATGTTCATCATATTTAGTAGCACAGTCAGTGTGTTCTTTAACAAAATAAACTGAATTGTGATTAACCACAAGATATTTATATCGTCTTTTGCCATTCTTGGGATAAAAGCAAGATATTAGACATTTTGTGCTCTGACCTTGAAACCGAGGTCAGAGGTCAAATTCAAGGTCACGAGAATATTCAGCATATATCATTTCCTATATGTCCACAATTGATTCCTAGTCTCTAATCTCAATATTAAGTGAGATTTTAGGCTTAATGCGTCCCATTATAAAGCATAGGAGAATTTAACATGGGAAAGTCCCATTTGGGCCGAAATTGGGCCCAAAATAGCCCACTTCGAGCGATTCAAAAGCAACGAAATTTATACATGTCACAGAGGTACATATGAGGAGTGCTATGCATCAACAAGAACAAAAGTTATTGAACAGATTTTGAGAAAACGACCGTCAAAGTTCAAAATTGGTCATTTTTCAAAGAAAATGGCCGCTCTGACCTTGAGACTGAGGTCAGAGGTCAAATTCAAGCTCACGAGAATATTCAGCATATATATCATTTCCTATATGTCCACAATTGATTCCTAGTCTCTAATCTCAATATTAAGTGAGATATTAGGCATAATGTGTCCCATTATAAAGCATACGAGAATTTAACATGGAAAAGTCCCATTTGGGCCGAGTTTGGGCCAAAATGGCGATTCAAGCGCAATGAAATTTATAGACATCATAGGAGTACATATGAGGAGTGTTATGTATCAAAAAAAAAAAAAGTGACTGAACAGATTTTGAGAGAATGGCCGCCAAAGTCCAAAATCAGGAATTTTTCGTCGAAAATGGCCGCCATTTTGAAAAAAATACGGAAATCAGAAAACTAAAAAAAACCTTTCCTGGGAATATTTTTAGGTATTTTTGTGCAAAATTTCAGAAAGATCGGACCATATACTTTAAAGATAAACATAGCACCAAGGGTGCTGTAGCTTACCGGCAATAATGTGAATTGGGTAGAATACTGAATACATATAAATTGTTTCACTGATGTTAAAATCTATATGTTAAAACATGATCGTAAATGTTGATAGAAACACATTTTCTGTATGGACTATAATACGAAATCAAGTTACATCTTGAAAGATTTTTTTCGTTAATGACAAATTTTCACAGACAGTCGATTCAAAGGCAACAAAACTTATACACATCACAAAGGTACATAGGGAGAATCTTACACATGATTTTGAGGAAAACTGTCTGAATAGATTTCGAAAAAATGGCCACCAAAGGCAAAATTCATCGTTTTTTCAACAAAAAAAGTTGTTTTGACCTTTCAAGGTCATTGAAGGTCAAATTCAAGGTCACCACTCAAACCGCAATATATGACTTCCCATTCGAATGTGCCAATACTTAGGCTCTATCTTGAAGTGTTCCATGAGATTACTCTGCATAGCTCCCATTATGAAGGAAAAATTGGGTGAAATTTTCTCGAAGTCCAAAAAAATTTTCAATGGCCAAAAAAAAAAATTTTTTTTTTTTGCTGGAAATGGCTCAAAACGAATAGTGACTTGATTTGGGACAAATAATTTTTATTTTGCCGACTCGTCAAAAATTAGGCCAAGGGCCTAGATAGGTTACCGGAAAATGTTTAATATTTTAGAAGTTAGCCAGGTCACTGGTTGAATTCAAGGTCAAGAGAATATTCGGCATATATAACAGTAAGCACATATCATGTCCACAGTTGATTGCTAAACTGTAAATTCAATAATCAGAGACATATCAGAAATTTTGTGCTGTGGCCTTGAAAATGAAAGGGCAAAGGTCAATTCAAGGTCATCAAAATATTCAGTGTATATCATTTTCTATATCATGTCCACAATTGATTCCCAAGCCATACAGTCAATAGAGGAGCAAGATATGAGCCAGTTTGTCCTTGGACCTTGAAAATGAGGTCAGAGGTCAAATTCAAGGTCACAAGAATATTCAGCATATATCATTTTCCTATACGTCCACAATTGATTCCTAAGCTGTAAAATCGAAAATAAGTGAGATATTAGCCATTTTGTCCTGTGACCTTGAAAATGAGGTCAAAGGTCAAATTCAAGGTCATGACAATAATCTGCATATATCATTTCCTATATGTCCATAACTTATTCCTAAGCTGTAAGGTCGATAACAAGCGAGATATTAGCCATTTTGTCATATGACCTTGAAAATGGGGTCAAAGGTCAAATTCAAGATCATCAGAATATTCAGCATATATAATTTCCTATATGTCCACAATTGATTTCTAAGCTGTAGAGTCGATAATAAGCGTGATATAAGCCATTTTGTGCTCTGACCTTGAAACTGAGGTCAGAGGTCAAATTCAAGGTCATGAGAATATTCAGCATATATCATTTCCTATATGTCCACAATTGATTCCTAGTCTCTAATCTCAATATTAAGCGAGATATTAGGCATAATGTGTCCCATTATAAAGCATAGGAGAATTTAACATGGGAAAGTCCCACTTGGGCCGAGTTTTGGCCAAAATGGCCCACTTCGAGCGATTCAAGCGCAAGGAAATTCATAGACATCATAGGAGTACATATGAGGAGTGTTATGTATCAAAAAGAAAAAAAGTTACTGAACAGATTTTGAGAAAATGGCCGCCAAAGTCCAAAATCAGGTATTTTTCGTCGAAAACGGGCGCCATTTTGAAAAAAATGCGAAAACCAAAAAACTAAAAAATACCTCCTTCTTGAATTATTTTTAAGTATTTTTGTGCAAAATTTCAGAAAAATTCGATCTTAAACTTTAAAGATAAAATTGTTGACGGACGACGACGACGACGACGACGCCGGACGCATCGCCATGCCAATAGGTTACGGACCATAGGTCCGGTAACCTAAAAATAAGGTCACTGGTCAAATGGAAAGTCATGAGAATATCCAGCAAACATGTATATGTAAGTATCAATCCACTAGTATTACCACTAATAGTCAGATTTTGATGATGCCAAAAACAAACGTAAAATAGAACATTTTGGAATAGAAACAAAGCCCGACCAAATAGTTTGTCCAAAGACACACTGACGTCATCAGGGGCAGACAGTTTGTTAATTAAATGTAGTTGTTTCTACTGTACACCTGATGGAATTAGTATACAACTGCCCAACAACCTATGAAAATAATTTAGAAATCTGAAACAAACCCCATGGAATAGATATATGACAAGTACATAAGTACCTAATCACAAGCCAGAAGGCTACTGAGTTGATGGTATCCTCAGGGACAGATTCAACGTCGGCCAGCAGTGACACCGACTCAGTGATATGAATGTAAGTATCAATCTATTACCACCAATAGTCAGATTTTGATGATGCCAAAAACAAACGTAAAATAGAACATTTTGGAATAGAAACAAAGCCTGACCAAATAGTTTATCCAAAGACACACTGGCGTCATCAGGGGCATAAAGTGTGTTAAATGTAGTTGTTTCTACTGTACACCTGATGGAATTAGTATACAACTGCCCAACAACCTATGAAATTTAGAAATCTGAAACAAACCAGATGGAATAGATATGACAAGTACATAAGTACCTAATCACAAGCCAGAACGCTACTGAGTTGATGGTGTCCTCGGGGACAGATTCAACGTCCGCGAGCAGTGACACCGACTCAGTGATATGAATGTAACTATCAATCTATTACCACCAATAGTCAGATTTTGATGATGCCAAAAACAAACGTAAAATAGAACATTTTGGAATCCCGATATGTCCATTGTTTTCTAACCTGTAAATTCAATAACAAGTAAAACAAAATAGCAATTTTGTTCTATGACCTTGAAAATAAGGTCGAAGGTCAAACTAATGGTCATCAAAATATTTGGCATACATCATTCCCTATAGGTGCACAACTGATTCCTAAGCTGTAAAGTCAATAATAAGTGAGATATTAGCCGTTTTGTCCTGTGACCTTGAAAATGAGGTCAAAGGTCAAATTCAAGGTCATCAGAATATTAGGCATTTATCATTTCCTATATGCCCACAACTGATCCCTAAGCCATAAAGTCGATAATAAGTGAGATATTAGCCATTTCGTGTTCTTGATCTTGAAAATGAGGTGAGAGGTCAAATTCAGTCACGAGAATATTCAGCATATATCATTTCCTACATGTCCACAAATGATCCCTAAGCTGTAAAATCGATAATAAGTGAGATATTAGCCATTTTGTCCTGTGACCTTGAAAATGAGGTCAAAAGTCAAATTCAAGGTCATTAGAATATTCAGCATATATCATTTCCTATATGTTCACAATTGATTCCTAAGCTGTAAAGTCGCTAATTAGCAAGATATTGGCCATTTTGTCCTGTAACCTTGAAAATGAGGTCAAAGGTCAAATTCAAAGTCACGAGAATATTCAGCATATATCATTTCCTATATGTTCACAATTGATTCCTAAGCTGTAAAGTCGATAATAAGCGAGATATTAGCCATTTTGTCCTGTGACCTTGGAAATGAGGTCAAAGGTCAAATTCAAGGTCACAAAAACATTCAGCATATATCATTTCCTACATGTTCACAATTGATTCCTAAGCTGTAAAGTCGATAATAAGCAAAATAATAGCCATTTTGTCATGTGACCTTGAAAATGAGGTCAAAGGTCAAATTCAAGGTCATGAGAATATTCAGCACATATCATTTCCTATATGTTCACAATTGATCCCTGAGCTGTAAAGTCGATAATAAGCGAAATATTAGCCATTTTGTCCTGTGACCTTGAAAACGAGGTCAAAGGTCAAATTCAAGGTCACGAGAATATTCAGCATATATCATTTCCTATATGTCCACAATTGATTCCTAGTCTCTAATCTCAATAATAAGTGAGATATTGGGCTTAATGTGTCCCATTATAAAGCATAGGAGAATTTAACATGCGAAAGTCCCATTTGGGCCGAGTTTGGGCCCGAAATGGCCAACTTCGAGCGATTCAAGCGCAACGAAATTTATACATGTCACAGAGGTACATAGGAGGAGTGTTATGCATCAATAAGAAAAAAAGTTACTGAACAGGTTTTGAGAAAACGACCGCCAAAGTGCAAAATCAGGCATTTTTCGTCGAAAACGGCCGCCATTTTGAAAAAAATGCGAAAATCAAAAAACTAAAAAATACCTCCCTCTCGAAATAGTTTTAGGCATTTTTGTGCGAAATTTCAGAAAAATTCGATCGTAAACTTTAAAGATAAAATTGTTGACGGACGACGACGACGCCGACGCCGGACGCATCGCCATGCCAATAGGTTACGGACCATAGGTCCGGTAACCTAAAAATCAAAATGGCCGCCCCACGCAGACCGTCATTTCAAAGGCAACAAAACTTATACACATCACAAAGGTACATAGGGAGAATCTTACACATGATTTTGAGGAAAACTGTGTGAATAGATTTCGAAAAATTAGCCCAATGGGCTAGAAAGGTTACCGGAGAAATATACAGAGTTAAGCCGAGAGAGTTGAAGGTCAAATTCAAGGTGACCACTGAAATCGCCATATCTCTAACCTTGAAAATGGGATCAAAGGTTAAATTCTAGATCAACCAAACTATTCAGCATACATCATTTCCTATATGTTCACTATGGACCCCTAAGCTGTAAATTTGATAATAAGCGAGATATAAGCCATTTTGTAATCTGACTTTGAAAATAAAATGACTGACCTTGAAATTTAGGTCAAAGGTCAAATTCAATATCATTAAAATATTCAGAATATATCATTTCCTATATGTTCACAATTGATTCCTAAGCTGTAAAGTCGATAATAAGCAAGATATTAGCCATTTTGTCCTGTTGACCTTGAAAATGAGGTCAAAAGTCAAATTCAAGGTCACTAGAATATTCAGCATATATCATTTCCTATATGTTCACAATTGATTCCTAAGCTGTAAAGTCGCTAATAAGCAAGATATTGGCCATTTTGTCCTGTGACCTTGAAAATGAGGTCAAAGGTCAATTCAAGGTCACTAGAATATTCAGCATATTATATCGTTTCCTATATGTTCACAATTGATTCCTGAGCCGTAAAGTCGCTAATAAGCAAGATATTGGCCATTTTGTCCTGTGACCTTGGAATTGAGGTCAAAGGTCAATTCAAGGTCATGAGAATATTCAGCATATATCATTTCCTATATGTTCACAATTGATTCCTAAGCTGTAAAGTCGATAATAAGCGAGATATTAGCCATTTTGTCATGTGACCGTGAAAATGAGGTCAAAGGTCAAATTCAAGGTCATGAGAATTTTCAGCATATATCATTTCCTATATGTTCACAATTGATTCCTAAGCTGTAAAGTCGCTAATAAGCAAGATATTGGCCATTTTGTCCTGCGACCTTGAAATTGAGGTCAAAGGTCAAATTCAAGGTCACAAAAATATTCAGCATATATCATTTCCTATATGTTCACAATTGATTCCTAAGCTGTAAAGTCGATAATAAGTGAGATATTAGCAATTTTGTCCTGTGACCTTGGAAATGAGGTCAAAGGTCAAATTCAAGGTCACAAAAATACTCAGCATATATCATTTCCTATATGTTCACAATTGATTCCTAAACTTTAAAGTCGATAATAAGCGAGATATTAGCCATTTTGTCATGTGACCTTGAAAATGAGGTCAAAGGTCAAATTCAAGGTCACGAGAATATTCAGCATATATCATTTCCTATATGTTCACAATTGATTCCTAAACTGTAAAGTCGCCAATAAGCAAGAAATTGGCAATTTTGTCCTGTGACCTTGAAAATGAGGTCAAAGGTCAAATTCAAGGTCACGAGAATATTCAGCATATATCATTTCCTATATGTTCACAATTGATTTCTAAGCTGTAAAGTCGATAATAAGCGAGATATTAGCAATTTTGTCCTGTGACCTTGGAAATGAGGTCAAAGGTCAAATTCAAGGTCACAAAAATATTCAGCATATATCATTTCCTATATGTTCACAATTGATTCCTAAACTGTAAAGTCGATAATAAGCGAGATATTAGCCATTTTGTCATGTGACCTTGAAAATGAGGTCAAAGGTCAAATTCAAGGTCACGAGAATATTCAGCATATATCATTTCCTATATGTTCACAATTGATTCCTAAGCTGTAAAGTCGATAATAAGCGAGATATTAGCCATTTTGTCCTGTAACCTTGAAAATGAGGTCAAAGGTCAAGTTCAAGGTCACGAAAATATTCAGCGTATATAATTTCCTATATGTCCACAATTCATTCCTAGTCTCTAATGTCAATATTAAGTGAGATATTAGGCTTAATGTGTCCCATTATGAACCATAGGAAAATTTAACATGGGAAAGTCCCATTTGGGTCGAGTTTGGGCCCAAAATGGCCCACTTCAAGCGATTCAAGGGCAACGAAATTTATACATGTCACAGGGGTACATATGAGGAGTGCTTTTCATCAATAAGAAAAAAAAGTTACTGAACAGATTTTGAGAAAACGACCATCAAAGTCCAAAATTGGCCATTTTTCGACGAAAACGGCCGCTCTGACCTTGAAACCAAGGTCAGAGGTCAAATTCAAGGTCACGACAATATTCAGCATATATCATTTCCTATATGTCCACAATTGATTCCTAGTCTCTAATCTCAATATTAAGTGAGATATTAGGCTTTAATGTGTCCCATTATAAAGCATAGGAGAATTTAACATGGGAAAGTCCTATTTGGGCCGAGTTTGGGCCCAAAATGGCCCACTTCGAGCGATTCAAGGGCAACGAAACTTATACACATTATGGAGGACATAATAAGGCATTCTTGTGCAAAAAAAGAAAAAAAGTTACTGAACAGATTTTGAGAAAACGACCGTCAAAGTCCAAAATTGGCCATTTTTTGACGAAAATGGCCGCTCTGACCTTGAAACCAAGGTCAGAGGTCAAATTCAAGGTCACGACAATATTCAGCATATATCATTTCCTATATGTCCACAATTCATTCCTAGTCTCTAATTTCAATATTAAGTGAGATATTAGGCTTAATGTGTCCCATTATAAAGCATAGGAGAATTTAACATGGTGTAAAGGTCAACCCCCTATATTAATATTAGTTAATATTATTTGGGTTCAATTTGTATTGATTGAAGAATTCGCATTTATGTAAATGCATATATTGTTTACTGTAAAACTTCAGGTCACGAAGACCTCTCGTGTGAGGGCTGGTATTTAGGTCACTTGCAAGTCATCCTCGGAATGTTAAAAGAGAATTTTAGAACTATTGTATTAAAAAAGTAAATTACTAAAACGTGATCTTACCACGCCAAGCAATGGCAGGTTCCAAATTTATAGATTTGTTTTTTTTTTGTTCCGAGCTTGCAGGTGTGTGAACCGAGAATTCCTTCGTCGGGCCGACCAGAGCAAGTTGGTAATTGATTCGTGTCGCCTCCGGCCCGAGTGCCTAATTAGTATCCATCATTGCCCGCGTGAGACCCCACGAAATCTGGTCGATAAGGGCAGCCAAGCGTGGCCATCGCTGGGAGAGGCCGTCACCCCCTCGGGGTGACTGTGATTTGACTTGTATTGAAAAGCTTGCTCTGACCGCGCCTTGCTAATGAATTCTCGGTGATATAAAAACCAGCCCACTCCCATATTCTGGGCTTTTCACACGCTTTTCACTCGCTTTCGCTTTTTCTTAGATAATTTCGACCAGGAAAGCCGGCTAGTCTACCAGTAGGGGGCTAGTCATTCAAAATTTAGGAATTCAGAACAATTTGTACTTTGTATCTTCGTGAACGCATCCTGACGATTAATAAATTCAAGACTTCATCTTACCACCGAAGCGTTGTCCTTCATTAAAAACCTGGACACCCAGGTCGAATCTGGAAACAGTTCAGTGTTGAACAAGAGTGACATTTGAGTAAGAAAAGAGGACACTTTACATTTGGCTTGCTAGTGCCAGGACTTAAGTGAAGAGAACAATTGGATTACTATACATCTCGATTACAAATCCTGTAATCTGGCGAGCGTGAATTTGGAATAACGAAAACAAAATGGAACGCCGACGCAGAGACCTCGCACGTATCGCGGCCCAAATTGCCAGGTCTGGTGTTTTGGGTGTCATCCTTTGCTCCACGGATGATTATTTCATCGTGGACATTGTCATGCGAGAAGACCTAGAAAAGGATGGCGTCGCGGAGGTGCTGGACGTACACCGGAACGCGTCTTTGGAGTGTCGCCGACAGCGCCACCGGGAAATTATACGCCAGTTCGACTATTCATGGCCTATAATAGCGACGACACTACATCTGTAGCCGTCCGGATTTTAGGACTCCTTTCGTTTTGGTATTGTTTACTACGAATTAAGCATAATTGTTTTTTACTTTCTCTGGTTTGACATGATAATTGTTTGGAAAAGTTGTATTTGGATCTGTTTGTATGATCGCAAATTCTTTACACATGTATGTGTGGTTACTATGTATATCATGGCTGTGACTATGATTAAGACAGTGAGTTGCCGACTTTGTGTTAGGGTGTCGGTAGGTGGGATTCTGTTACATTAGTGATATTGTAGAATGTACTGAGTCGAAGGCTAGAATGTTCCTTTTTAGCGTTGAGCGCGCCAGCGGAGGGCTGAGCACACATATTTAGATAGTGTGAAATATGCTATTGATGAGATAGGGATGCATGTACCAGGTACTCAGTTTCGGTAGTTAGTTAGTGTTAGCGAATGTGTGTGAACGACATATGCATTCAGAGGCGGCGTCTTGTCTCTGTGAGGAACACTGACTGGGCACAAGAGGAGTCTTGGCCTGTCAGTGCGCACGTGTCAGAGGCGTCACGCCACGTGCATAGCCAGCGGGGCTACCGTGCATGCTGCTGGCGGAGTCCTGTGGTCATCTTACGCGTGCTCGAGTAGCCGGATATGATACCCTTGGCCGTCAGAGAGTAGCAGCAGACAGCATGATTGCGAGTTACGTTTGAATGCTAGGAGATTTGGTCTGGTCTGTGGCTTGAATATATACATCGGACTAGGTCTCTGTGAATGCGACCTGCATGGCCACCGATTCTTGCCATGCTCTACTAGCCAGTTGTGACTGGATCGCGTTCCAGTCAGGGTACACCTCTATTGCGGTTAGAGGCGGGGTGATGTACTAGGATCACTCTGGCTGACTAGTAGCCGAACTACCGTGAACGTATGTAGAGCCATGGAGTTGGGATATGCTTGGTTCCAGACTTGGCCAGTACTGTGGAACCGAGTTACTGTTCGAGATAGGAGTGCGCAGTGATTCCCAGAACGCAGACCTCTGCGAGCGGGGGCCCCAGTTGTTCCCGGTAAGTCTGTTATTCTGAGTCACTGGCTCCATTACTGGGTTTACGGCGTGACATTCACTGCGTTAATGTTACGTACAGGTTATTATTAGGGATACGTCTCCAGTGCAGTGGAAGCTACCACTGGCGACAATGTTACGGTATCTACTCTATCTACTCAAACTAACAGGCAGGCAGTGTAGTGAGGATTGTGTTTTATTGTTACGTGTACATTAAATGACATGTCGGTATTGTCAATGAACTGTTCTTTTGTTGTTATTACCATAATTGGATCGTGTTGAAGCTGATGTGCTCATAGCGATATGATGAGTGTGTGTGCATGCACTAGGTTGTGTTGGTCATATCATCCTGTTCTATATCACGACGTTTTGTTTTGTGATGTATGTATAACGTGACTATATTTTATGGTGTGCAGATAGCAGACCACTGGATATTGCGAATAGCATAACGATGGTAATAGCCTTGGAGCTTCCGTGTTTGTGCCATAGAAACACTATATAAGAAGTTATCTGGTAATAGGCGTGAGTTACCGTTTCGTGCAAAATATTATGACTCGTCATATTTGTAGTTATGATTTGATTATGTCATTTGCTGTTGTCTTCTGAGCGTGTATCTGATAACGCATATATATTGATGTACAGTTACATAAGTCTCGCCTTATAGGTAATATGTAACGTACGGCCGTGTTCTGCATGGTTCTAAGCGTTTGTGTTGACCTTTATCTTTATGCATGTAACTAAGAGTTGAATTAATTATGTGTAATTTTTCAACTGAAAAAGTAAGGGGCGAGTGTAAAGGTCAACCCCCTATATTAATATTAGTTAATATTATTTGGGTTCAATTTGTATTGATTGAAGAATTCGCATTTATGTAAATGCATATATTGTTTACTGTAAAACTTCAGGTCACGAAGACCTCTCGTGTGAGGGCTGGTATTTAGGTCACTTGCAAGTCATCCTCGGAATGTTAAAAGAGAATTTTAGAACTATTGTATTAAAAAAGTAAATTACTAAAACGTGATCTTACCACGCCAAGCAATGGCAGGTTCCAAATTTATAGATTTGTTTTTTTTTCGTTCCGAGCTTGCAGGTGTGTGAACCGAGAATTCCTTCGTCGGGCCGACCAGAGCAAGTTGGTAATTGATTCGTGTCGCCTCCGGCCCGAGTGCCTAATTAGTATCCATCATTGCCCGCGTGAGACCCCACGAAATCTGGTCGATAAGGGCAGCCAAGCGTGGCCATCGCTGGGAGAGGCCGTCACCCCCTCGGGGTGACTGTGATTTGACTTGTATTGAAAAGCTTGCTCTGACCGCGCCTTGCTAATGAATTCTCGGTGATATAAAAACCAGCCCACTCCCATATTCTGGGCTTTTCACACGCTTTTCACTCGCTTTCGCTTTTTCTTAGATAATTTCGACCAGGAAAGCCGGCTAGTCTACCAGTAGGGGGTTAGTCATTCAAAATTTAGGAATTCAGAACAATTTGTACTTTGTATCTTCGTGAACGCATCCTGACGATTAATAAATTCAAGACTTCATCTTACCACCGAAGCGTTGTCCTTCATTAAAAACCTGGACACCCAGGTCGAATCTGGAAACAGTTCAGTGTTGAACAAGAGTGACATTTGAGTAAGAAAAGAGGACACTTTACAATGGGAAAGCCCCATTTGGGCTGAGTTTGGGCCCAAAATGGCCCACTTCGAGCCATTCAAGGGCAACAAAATTTATACATGTCACAGGGGTACATAGGAGGAGTGTCATGCATCAATAAGAAAAAAAGTTACTGAACAGATTTTGAGAAAACGACCATCGAAGTCCAAAATTGGCTATTTTTCGACGAAAACGGCCGCTCTGACCTTGAAACCAAGGTCAGAGGTCGAATTCAAGGTCACGACAATATTCAGCATATATCATTTCCTATATGTCCACAATTGATTCCTAGTCTCTAATCTCAATATTGAGTGAGATATTAGGCTTTAATGTGTCCCATTATAAAGCATTAGGAGAATTTAACATGGGAAAGTCCCATTTGGGCCGAGTTTGGGCCAAAATGGCCCACTTCGAGCGATTCAAGCGCAACGAAATTTATAGACATCATAGAAGTACATATGAGGAGTCTTATGTATCAAAGAGAAAAAAAGTTACTGAACAGATTTTGAGAAAATGGCCGCCAAAGTCCAAAATCAGGCCTTTTTCGTCGAAAACGGCCGCCATTTTGAAGAAAAAGCGAAAATCAAAAAACTAAAAAATACCTCCTTCTTGAATTATTTTTAAGTATTTTTCTGCAAAATTTCAGAAAAATTCGCCCGTAAACAAAAAAGATAAAAATGTGGACGACGACGACGGACGACGGACGCAACGCCATGCCAATAGGTTATCGGACCATAGGTCCGGTAACCTAAAAAGTTACTGAACAGATTTTGAGAAAATGGCCGTCAAAGTCCAAAATTGGCCATTTTTCGACGAAAACGGCCGCCATTTTGAAAAAAATGCGAAAATCAAAAAACTAAAAAATACCTCCTTTTTGAATTATTTTTAAGCATTTTTGTGCAAAATTTCAGAAAAATCCGATCGTAAACTTTAAAGATAAAATTGTTTACGGACGACGGACGGACGGACGACGGACGCAACGCCATGGCAATAGGTTATTGGACCATAGGTCCGGTAACCTAAAAACTAAAAAATACTGCCCTCTCGAAATATTTTTAAGCATTTTTGTGCAAAATTTCAGGAAGATTCGATTTAAAGATTTAAAGATATGAATGTTGACGGACGACGGACGCAACGCCACGGCAATAGGTTATCAGACCAAAGGTCCGGTAACCTAAAAAGTAGGGTGGTAAGAGTCAACAATGATGTTATCCACTTTCAAGCATCGGAGTTTAGGGTCATAATTTTCATCAGTTCTGCCCTGGTTTTCTGGTCTATCTTTCTCGTCTGTGTACACATTCCTGAGTCTGGTGAGTTCGCGATGTATCCCTGGGTGAGTACCCTTCTTGACAAAAACTTTTGTCAAGTGTCCACCAGCCTCCTTCAGTTTCCTTGAGGATGACAGAACTTTTTGCCTGTCATTGTCGTGTTTCAGAGTTACCTTGATGGGTCTGGGGCATGCTTTACTGTCCTTTGGAGGCTTGCCCAGGCGTGACATACCATATTTATTCAATTAGTTCGAACACTCTAATGATTCGAACACCAGAAATTATTGAAGACAATAATTTTCAAGTTGACTCGTTTAGTTCGAACAGGCAAATTTACGATCAAGATTTCGATTGAAACAACTAACGAAATCAACTTGTCAGATGCCAAAACTGACAACTCACCAGGCGGCAGCACTACAAATGAGTAATCAGCGATATATTCGCCAGGTGGCAGTGTTTGTAACTAGACGTGAAGGCCTAGAGGCCTTGGGGCATTTCGATACACAACACAATCACAGGTGAACTGTTTATTACTGACAACTCTGCAGCCAAAATGATTATGTAGATACATCCATTTCAATCCAAGACGACGGATCAAGTTGACTCAACATACCCCTAAGACATATTTGCCTAGTGTCACGAGTCCGAAAATACCGACCGTTTCGCTCTATGACAAACCGTTTCCGAGATATCGAAGAAAACGAAAAATGCCGACTCAGCAGAAAAATTCAAGGTCAAGGTAAAAGGTCATCCCTAATACCCTTAAGACATGTTTGTCTAGGTCGACGAGTCCGAAAATAATGTCCGTTTCGGTCTACGACGCACCGTTTCCGAGATATCCAAGAAAACGAAAAATGTCGGGTCAAGGTCAAAGTTCATCCATAATACCCTTCAGACATGTTTGTCTAGGGTGACGAGTCCGAAAATAACGTCCGTTTCGCTCTACGACACACCGTTTCCAAGATATTGAAGAAAACGAAAAATGCCGACTCGGCAAAAAAAATTCGGGTCAAGGTCAAAGTTCATCCATAATACCCTTTAAACATGTTTGTCTAGGTCGACGAGTCCGAAAATAACGTCCGTTTCGTTCTACGGTGCACCGTTTCCGAGATATCGACGAAAACGAAAAATGCCGACTCGGCAAAAAAATTTCAGGTCAAGGTCAAAGTTCATCCATAATACCCCTTAGACATGTTTTTCTAGGTCGACGAGTCCGAAAATGACGTCCGTTTCGCTCTACGACGCACCGTTTCCGAGATATCGACGAAAACGAAAAATGCCGACTCGGCAGAAAAATTCAAGGTCAAGGTCAAAGGTCATCTGTAATACCCTTAAGACATGTTTGTCTAGGTCGACGAGTCCGAAAATGACGTCCGTTTCGCTCTACGACACACCATTTCCGAGATATCGAAGAAAACGAGAAATGCCGACTCGGCGAAAAAAATTTGGGTCAAGGTCAAAGTTCATCCATAATACCCCTAAGACATGTTTGTCTAGGTCGACGAATCCGAAAATAACGTCCGTTTCGCTCTACGACGCACCGTTTCCGAGATATGCAATGAGCCTCAAGGATGACTCATCAAAATTGTTTTTGGCCCCTGGGTCAAAGGTCGTTCAAGGTATTGACCCCGTAATCGATAGGGCTCCTCTGCGACACTATATCAACATATATGTCAAGTTTCAGAATGGTAGCACAAGTACTTTTCGAGTTATCATCCGGAAACCATTTGACTCAAAATTCATCCTCACGGACTAACCGGACCTCGAAGCCGGCTCCAAAACAATAGGGTTCATCTATGTTATATATGTGATAACTGGTGAAAATTTCTCGAAGATTCGTCAAGGCGTTCTTAAGTTATCGTCCGGAAACCGAAAAGTGAAAAAAAAAAAAAAAAAAAAAAAATGAAAAAAAAAAAAGAAAAAAAAAAAAAAAAAAAATTCTGACAAAACCATAAGGACATTTCGTGCCGAAATGCCCTAATTACCAATATGAGCCATGGAGGCACATTATGACGGGCTCATAATGTACCTGTATGATACGAGCAGAAATATTGAAAGCGCGGACCTCAGAGTGCCAGGCGGTTTGCGAAGTTTTTCCGATTCGAGTGACTTGACTGCACATGCAATATGACTAGAATTTAGTATCAATGTGAGATTATAAACAACAGTTACCGAGCGATTCAGCAGCCAGTTATTTGAGTTTTCTAAAAATGCTAGTTGTCTCCGGTTAACCTATCAATCGTACAGTACAAGCCCTAGTTCCAACCACCATGATGAACGGTATCTGTCAACTCGCGTAGATCTATAATAAATCTGGATTTGCGTTTTTCTTCCGTTTTGACGGACGATTTTATCATGAATCTAATAATTCGAACATTTCAAAATTTTATCTTTTATTTTAGGTGTTCGAACTAATTGAATAAATACGGTAGACGATATTTCGACCTCAGAGGAGTTCACAGCTGATAAAACTTGCCCGACTTTTTTCAGAGTCTGACTTAGCCGCTACTCCATTCACAAATAGAGTCTCATTTTCCGCGAGTCCGGTCACAATTAAACTGTGTTTTCTTTGTTGATAGTCCACAGACTCCAGGAATATTTGTTGCTGCTCTACAGTCTCTCTGAGGGTTTCATTCTGCTTCTCACAAAGTTTCAATCTAACTTCCAACTGTGTCACCTTAAGTCTCTGTGATTCAAAGTCCTTTCTGATTTGTTGCACCTCATGTTTGATATCCTGGGGATGTTTTGTCACTATTGGATCCATGGCCCTCTGCAGAGTCGCGGTTGTATCTACATCATTCATAGTTGCTTGGAATAAGTCGCCAAAATTCTCAATTAGCGAGCTCAAAGTGAGGGGATTATAATCGCTGGGGGTTTGCGCAACGTGCGCAGGTGCCGTACTTGAGTTTTCACGGCGTGCATTAGCCTCAATTTGGTATAACCACTGCTCATGTTCATCGATTGACATGTTGGAGATATCTCGCTTGTCTGCCGTCTATTCACTCTCTTGTGGTCTGAATTTGTTTTCAAAGCCCCGACGGGTGTCTTCTACTCCTGTTTGACATGTTTTCCCGAAGATTTTATTGACTTGCAGGCGAACTAAATCTTGTGCGGAACCGCTCACACTCGGCAAGGAAACTTCCTCCGGCGGTCAACGGGTCTTGCATCGTCGTCTGTCATGATAAGTCATGATAAGTTGCTTTTCTTGGTTGATATTTGAAGTTCCATTTGCAGTGTCCCCTCTGTGCATGCACTAACATGATATCGATCCGCACCCGTAACCCATATGTATAAACACAAGCACATGTACGACAAAATTTGTGTCTAATTGTTAAATTTTATTAGAAAGCCTTGCAATTCCTGCAAATCTTGAACAAACTTAGAACACGCAATAAAGGAGCAGTATGCCAAGTTTGGAGACCAAAGGAAAAGTACTTTCGGCAGAGAAGATTCTGAAAGATTTGAGTCAGGAATACATGGGGCGACAGACAAGACAAGACACCGAGCCACTCCATCCCAATAACTCTATGGCTTTCAGCCGATGCGCTGAAAATTAAATTGTTCATGCCGGACGGACAGATCACGAACAGACGGACACCGGACGCAACGCCATGCCAATATGTTATCTGACCATAGGTACGGTAACCTAAGTATGTAGACAGCTGACGATGCACAAAATGCCATGCCAATAGGTCATCGGACAGGTACAGTAGCTTGAAAAGTTCTTAGGAATTTTTGTGCAAAATTTAAAAGATGTGATGGACGAACAAAGACGAACACGGACAAACAGGGACGAGACCTATTTAGAGTCCTTTCCCATGTTGAATTTCCTATCTCAACTGGCACCTAAAATGGCAAAACTGGCCCCTAGAATTGAACTCTTGGCTTAAACCATAGCTGAGGGCTACTTTCAGTACACAGCAACTTGCCTGTGCGCGATCGCATGCTTCATGTTGCCAACACGAGCGTTAGGGGAGACAGGCACTCCAAGTTGGTTTTCTGAAATACACAAGAAACGCACATCTATACACATATATGAAAGGAGAAGATGGCAAAGCTTTTGAGCTTTACCACTAATGACTGGATGATTACTACCGTATTCGCGCGCATACAGTCGCATGTGCGTTTATCCGAAATTTGCTTGTTTTAGGCCACTTATAATTTGGAAAATATTTCATACATATGCCCATTTGCGATCGTTTTCGATAAAGGGTTGACTGCAAAAAAACCCTTTGATCAGGCTCAGATAGTTTGACAGTTATACGAGGCCGACATGAGCGTCAAAACAAATAAAGTTTGTTGTTTGGTTCGTTGCTATTTCAAAACAAATCCACATGTCACTTGGAAGAAGAAAGTGAAACAAGCAGCCTGATTGGTGGGGGTTTTGTGACGTCATATCTGGCCTTTCACCATTGGCTGATTCGTTTTGAAAGGTAACTTTTGATTGGCTGGAATGTGAATCAGCTCATGAATTTTAATGAGTACATGCTAGAAGAATGGCAACTTCCTGCTGGGCAGCAAACATCACAAACACGAACAAAACAAGGGCTTTTCAAGATGTTTATTCCACACCCATGAACAGAAGTGACACATCCCGGTCATAAGATGTCAAAGGAAATCACAAATGTCAAATACACTCATCGTAACTAGACGTCAAGGCCTAAAGATGCCTTGGATGCATTTCGGTGTGATGATTAATGTATAATATCTACTAGATATCGACGAAAATGAAAAATGTCGACTCAGCCAAAAAAATTTCAGGTCAAGTTCAAAGTTCATCCGTAATACCCTTTAGACATGTTTGTCTAGGGCGACTAGTCCGAAAATAACGTCCGTTTCGCTCTACGACGCACCGTTTCCGAGATATCGACAAAAACAAAAATTAGCCCAATGGGCTAGTAAGGTTAGCGGAGAAATATACAGAGTTAAGCCGAGAAAGTTGAAAGTCAAATTCAAGGTGACCACTGAAATCGCCATATCTCTAACCTTGAAAATGGGATCAAAGGTTAAATTCTAGATCACCAAACTATTCAGCATACATCATTTCCTATATGTTCACTATGGACCCCTAAGCTGTAAATTTGATAATAAGCGAGATATAAGCCATTTTGTAATCTGACTTATGACTGACCTTGAAATTTAGGTCAAAGGTCAAATTCAATATCATTAAAATATTCAGAATATATCATTTCCTATATGTTCACAATTGATTCCTAAGCTGTAAAGTCGATAATAAGCGAGATATTAGCCATTTTGTCCTGTTGACCTTGAAAATGAGGTCAAAAGTCAAATTCAAGGTCACTAGAATATTCAGCATATATCATTTCCTATATGTTCACAATTGATTTCTAAGCTGTAAAGGCGCTAATAAGCAAGATATTGGCCATTTTGTCCTATGACCTTGAAAATGAGGTCAAAGGTCAAATTCAAGGTCATGAGAATATTCAGCATATATCATTTCCTGTATGTTCACAATTGATTCCTAAGCTGTAAAGTCGATAATAAGCGAGATATTAGCAATTTTGTCTTGTGACCTTGGAAATGAGGTCAATCAAATTCAAGGTCATGAGAATATTCAGCATATATCATTTCCTATATGTTCACAATTGATTCCTAAGATGTAAAGTCGATAATAAGCGAGATATTAGCCATTTTGTCATGTGACCTTGAAAATGAGGTCAAAGGTCAAATTCAAGGTCATGAGAATTTTCAGCATATATCATTTCCTATATGTTCACAATTGATTCCTAAGCTGTAAAGTCGCTAATAAGCAAGATATTGGCCGTTTTGTCCTGTGACCTTTAAAATGAGGTCAAAGGTCAAATTCAAGGTCACGAGAATTTTCAGCATATATCATTTCCTATATGTTCACAATCGATTCCTAAGCTGTAAAGTCGCTAATAAGCAAGATATTGGCCATTTTGTCCTGTGACCTTGAAAATGAGGTCAAAGCTCAAATTTAAGGCCACGAGAATATTCAGCATATATCATTTCCTATATGTTCACAATTGATTCCTAAGCTGTAAAGTCGATAATAAGCGAGATATTAGCCATTTTGTCCTGCGTAATTGGAAATGAGGTCAAAGGTCAAATTCAAGGTCACGAAAATATTCAGCATATATCATTTCCTATATGATCACAATTGATTCCGAAACTGTAAAGTCGATAATAAGCGAGATATTAGCCATTTTGTCATGTGACCTTGAAAATGAGGTCAAAGGTCAAATTCAAGGTCACAAGAATATTCAGCATATATCATTTCCTATATGTTCACAACTGATTCCTAAACTGTAAAGTCGATAATAAGCGAGATATTAGCCATTTTGTCCTGTGACCTTGAAAATGAGGTCAAAAGTCAAATTCAAGGTCACGAGAATATTCAGCATATATCATTTCCTATATGTCCACAATTCATTCCTAGTCTCTAATTTCAATATTAAGTGAGATATTAGGCTTAATGTGTCCCATTATAAAGCATAGGAAAATTCAACATGGGAAAGTCACATTTGGGCCGAGTTTGGGCCCAAAATGGCCCACTTCAAGCGATTCAAGCGCAACGAAATTTATACATGTCACAGGGGTACACATGAGGAGTGTTTTCCATCAATAAGAAAAAAAAGTTACTGAACAGATTTTGAGAAAACAACCGTCGAAGTCCAAAATTGGCCATTTTTCGACGAAAACGGCCGCTCTGACCTTGAAACCAAGGTCAGAGGTCAAATTCAAGGTCACGACAATATTCAGCATATATCATTTCCTATATGTCCACAATTGATTCCTAGTCTCTAATCTCAATATTAAGTGAGATATTAGGCTTTAATGTGTCCCATTATAAAGCATAGGAGAATTTAACATGGGAAAGTCCCATTTGGGCCGAGTTTGGGCCCAAAATGGCCCACTTCGAGCGATTCAAGCGCAACGAAATTTATACATGTCACAGGGGTACATATGAGGAGTGTTATGCATCAATAAAAAAAAATTAGCCCAATGGGCTAGTAAGGTTACCGGAGAAATATACAGAGTTAAGCCGAGAAAGTTGAAAGTCAAATTCAAGGTGACCACTGAAATCGCCATATCTCTAAGCGTGAAAATGGGATCAAAGGTTAAATTCTAGATCACCAAACTATTCAGCATACATCATTTCCTATATGTTCACTATGGACCCGTAAGCTGTAAATTTGATAATAAGCGAGATATAAGCCATTTTGTAATCTGACTTTGAAAATAAAATGACTGACCTTGAAATTTAGGTCAAAGGTCAAATTCAATATCATTAAAATATTCAGAATATATCATTTCCTATATGTTCACAATTGATTCCTAAGCTGTAAAGTAGATAATAAGCAAGATATTAGCCATTTTGTCCTGTTGACCTTGAAAATGAGGTCAAAGGTCAAATTCAAGTCATGAGAATTTTCAGCATATATCATTTCCTATATGTTCACAATTAATTCCTAAGCTGTAAAGTCGCTAATAAGCAAGATATTGGCCATTTTGTCCTGTGACCTTGAAAATAGGTCAAAGGTCAAATTCAAGGTCACGAGCATTTTCAGCATATATCATTTCCTATATGTTCACAATTGATTCCTAAGCTGTAAAGTCGCTAATAAGCAAGATATTGGCCATTTTGTCCTGTGACCTTGAAAATAGGTCAAAGGTCAAATTCAAGGTCACGAGCATTTTCAGCATATATCATTTCCTATATGTTCACAATTGATTCCTAAGCTATAAAGTCGCTAATAAGCAAGATATTGGCCAATTTGTCCTGTGACCTTGAAAATGAGGTCAAAAGTCAAATTCAAGGTCATGAGAATATTCAGCATATATCATTTCCTATATGTTCACAATTGATTCCTAAGCTGTAGAGTCGATAATAAGCGAGATATTAGCAATTTTGTCCTGTGACCTTGAAAATGAGGTCAAAGGTCAAATTCAAGGTCATGACAATAATCTGCATATATCATTTCCTATATGTTGATAACTGATTCCTAAGCTGTAAAGTCGACAACAAGCGAGATATTAGTCATTTTGTCCTATGACCTTGAAAATGGGGTCAAAGGTCAAATTCAAGGTCATCAGAATATTCAGCATATATCATTTCCTATATGTCCACAATTGATTCCTAAGCTGTAGAGTCGATAATAAGTGATATATTAGCCATTTTGTCCTGTGACCTTGAAAATGAGGTCAAAGGTCAAATTCAAGGTCATGACAATAATCTGCATATATCATTTCCTATATGTTGATAACTGATTCCTAAGCTGTAAAGTCGATAACAAGCGAGATATTAGTCATTTTGTCCTATGATCTTGAAAATGGGATCAAAGGTCAAATTCAAGGTCATCAGAATATTCAGCATATATCATTTCCTATATGTCCACAATTGATTCCTAAGCTGTAGAGTCGATAATAAGCGAGATATCAGCCATTTTGTGCTCTGACCTTGAAATTGAGGTCAGAGGTCAAATTCAAGGTCACGAGAATATTCAGCATATATCATTTCCTATATGTCCACAATTGATTCCTAGTCTCTAATCTCAATATTAAGTGAGATATTAGGCATAATGTGTCCCATTATAAAGCATAGGAGAATTTAACATGGGAAAGTCCCATTTGGGCGGAGTTTGGGCCAAAATGGTCCACTTCGAGCGATTCAAGCGCAACGAAATTTATAGTCATCATAGGAGTACATATCAGGAGTGTTATGTATCAAAAAGAAAAAAAGTTACTGAACAGATTTTGAGAAAATGGCCACCAAAGTCCAAAATCAGGCATTTTTCGTCGAAAACGGCCGCCATTTTGAAAAAAATGCGAAAATCAAAAAACTAAAAAATACCTCCTTCTTGAAATATTTTTGAGTATTTTTGTGCAAAATTTCAGAAGAATTCGCCCGTAAACAAAAAAGATAAAAATGTGGACGACGACGACGACGGACGACGACAGACGACGGACGCAACGCCATGCCAATAGGTTATCGGACCATAGGTCCGGTAACCTAAAAATTAGCCTAAGGGCTAAGAAAGGTTACCGGACAATTTTGGTTTTAAACATTGCAGGTGACATTACTGACATATGACCTTGAGATTTACCAATCAAGGTCATCTTTGTGAACTGCATTAGGTATGCTGCATATGACTTCATAATACAAACATAAAAGCTCTATCAACAAGTATTTTGTCTGTAGAGGTCAATTTACACATGTCAGGTCAGGCAAGATTGTGAGATTTGGCCTTCATGGTCACATATACGGTCAAATTCAAGGTCACCAAAAGATGTGCCATAAATACATGACTTCTTGTGAGCTTATACACAATCCTAACCTGTATGTGCAAGTGTTTAAGCCTCAGTGGCTAATTTACACATTTCACATTGGACATTTAGCACTCAAGGTCATCCAAGGTCAAGCTCAAGGTCATCATCAGTTGTTCCATATATGACTTCCTATATGCTCATAATGCAAACATAAGCTCTATCTACAAGCATTTCATCTGTAGAGGCAAATCTGAGCAAATTTTTTACCCCAAAATGGCTGTTTTGACCTTTCAAGGTCATCAAAGGTCAAATTCAAGGTCACCACACAAATCGCCATATATGACTTCCCATTTGAAAGGCCAATTTCTAAGCTCTATCTTCAAGCGTTCTATGAGTACAGTCCGGACAGCTCCCATTATGAAGGAAAAAAGTGCCGAAAATTTTCTAAGTCCAAAAATTTTTTCAAAGAGTGAAAATTTGTTTTTGCCCTAGAATGGTCCAAAATGGATAGTAATGCGATTTGGGGTGGAAAATTTTTTTTTCGCCGACCCGCCAAAAATTCAAAATGGCCTCCACACGGAAACCGGCAAATTTAGGGCAACCAAAATTTTTTTCAAATGGTGAAAAAAAATTTTTTGTCTAGAAATGGCCCAAAATGGATAGTAATGCGATTTGGGCCGAAAAATTTTTTTTTCGTCGACCCATCAAAAATTCAAAATGGCCGCCATTCGCAGGCCGGCGATTCAAGGGCAACCAAACTCATACACATCACAGAGGTACATGATGAGAATCTTCTGAAATGAAAATCTCAAATCTGATCAGACAGTTTTTGAGAAAATGGCCGTCAAAGTCCAAAATTGAGCGTTTTTCGACAAAAACGGCCGCCATTTTGAAAAAAATGCGACAATAAAAAAACAAAAAAATACCTCCTCAAAATATTTTTAGGCATTTTTGTGCAAAATTTCAGAAAGATTCGATCGTTAACTTTAAAGATAAAAATGTTAACGCCGGACGGACGGACGGACAGACGAACGGACAGACGAACGGATGGACGGCTAGACGTACGATGGACGCAACGCGATGGCAATAGGTTATTGGACCATAGGTCCAATGCTGGCACAGACAATGCAGAAAGATGGAAAATGCTTGAAGAGTTTATCTGCAGCTGTGAAACATGCCACATGTATACGACCTAAGCCAAGGCCAGCTTTCCAATTGCCACTGAATTCAATGAAAAAGTAGCTGTGGATCTACATCAACTAGGTCACAGTTTGTGATATCTGCACATAATTGACAAGTTTACTAGATTCAGTGAACTCAAAGAAGCCGTCAGTGTTTGTGTCGAGTTTACTCAAGTACTGGATATCTGTATTCTTGGCTCCTCTCAGACTATACCATGACAATGGAGGAGAATTCAATAATCATAGCCACTGCAGCTTATTCACCCTGGAGTAATGGGCTGCTGGAACGACACAACATGTCGCTAACTGGAATCCTACTCAAGGTCAAGGCAGAGCGAGAATGTTTATGGGAGACAGTTTTCAGCTGGGCATTCATGGCAAAGAACTGTAGCCATGCATAATATGCATGGCTACAGTCCATATCAGTTAGTATATAGTCTGACAGCTTACTTTTGACATGGATGTCCTCCATGTGGACAGGCTGTCCTCCGGGAGAACAGGCTGAAAGCTTACTTTTGACATGGATGTTCTCCATGTGGACAGGCTGTCCTCTGGGAGGACAGGCTAAAAGCTTACTTATGACATGGATGTCCTCCGGGAGGACAGGATGAAAGCTTACTTATGACATGGATGTCCTCTGGGAGGACAGGCTGAAAGCTTACTTTTGACATGGATGTCCTCCATGTGGACAGGCTGTCCTCCAGGAGGACAGGCTGAAAGCTTACTTTTGACATGGATGTCCTCCGGGAGGACAGGCTGAAAGCTTACTTTTGACATGGATGTCCTCTGGGAGGATGGGCTGAAAGCTTACTTTTGACATGGATGTCCTCCATGTGGACAGGCTGTCCTCTGGGAGGACAGGCTGACAGCTTACTTTTGACATGGATGTCCTCCATGTGGACAGGCTGTCCTCTGGGAGGACAGGCTAAAAGCTTACTTATGACATGGATGTCCTCCGGGAGGACGGGCTGAAAGCTTACTTTTGACATGGATGTCCTCCGGGAAGACAGGCTGAAAGCTTACTTTTGACATGGATGTCCTCCGGGAAGACGAGCTGAAAGCTTACTTTTGACATGGATGTCCTCTGGGAGGACGGGCTGAAAGCTTACCTTTGACATGGATGTCCTCCGGGAAGACGGGCTGAAAGCTTACTTTTGACATGGATGTCCTCCGGGAAGACGGGCTGAAAGCTTACTTTTGACATGGATGTCCTCCGGGAAGACGAGCTGAAAGCTTACTTTTGACATGGATGTCCTCCGGGAAGATGAGCTGAAAGCTTACTTTTGACATGGATGTCCTCCGGGAAGACGAGCTGAAAGCTTACTTTTGACATGGATGTCCTCCGGGAAGACGAGCTGAAAGCTTACTTTTGACATGGATGTCCTCCGGGTGGACAGGCTGAAAGCTTACTTTTGACATGGATGACCTTTTGTTGAACAGGCTGAGAGCTTACTTTTGACATGGATGTCCTCCAGGATGTCGGGGGTCCATGTTGGAGGTGATCGCCGGGGAGAAGAAATGAGAGGTGATGTTTGGCCAATGGTTGGTCCACAGCTGATGGTATCACTGTATTCAAATGACTCTTTGCGATGTGGTAACTCCTGGCTGCTGACCAGATTCAGGTTTTCTGGCTTCTTTAAAGTGTACCTACACAGAAAATATGCATCACAGGTAATTCAACATGGAGTCAAACTGCAGCAAGATAACTAGACGATTCGGTCGCCAACGATCGCGTGGGTGTATCCCCCCTGGACCCTATCATCCCTGTTGCCCAGAATATGTTAATTCAGACAAAATATCGTCACTGCCAGGCTAGTGTGTTTTACCGATATCAGTAATAAAAGTTCCGGACCTTAACTAGTAAAACGGATGTTACCTTATTCAGTTATAGTCATGAAATCTCCACTGAACAGAACTTTCAACTTGTTGAGCCCAAAAATAAATGTTTCTTGTCTTAACTATTTTACTGTGGTCAATAATTATGGTTATTGACTGGATACAGTGTTTGAGGCCCTCGGTCGTGTTTGGGCCGTAGCAGTCTGCGGCCCAGACACGACCGAGGGCCTCAATCACTGTATCTAGTCGATTAACTTATTATTATATGCCACATCATGATATGCGTACCCCTCAGGAGATATACGGTTACAAATGCTGACATTTTCTAGCCATTTAAGACCCTGAAAGCAAAGAATTTTATGGGCATTTTCATGCACTACAAAACCCAAAAACATCATTTCACCAGAGCATGAATACGTAAACTTCAAAAGACCGTCGGTTGCTATGGGCGACGCCGGTCAATATGAAGGCGGTCAATACCGCAATATATCGGACCGATTGCACTCTGTGTAATCCATTGTAGCATTTTCGTAGGCATATAATAATCATGATAATAGACTCAACTAGTAAAACTAATGTTAACTTATTTGGTATTTTTTTTCTGTTTTCCCCAAAAACATCAGTTCTCTTTTCTGAGCAAGAATTCAGTGTTATTTGCTTTCAAAGTACATTGTACAGGTTATTTGACTGATCACACATGTCAAAGTGGGTATTTTAATGGTCGTACTAAGTTAACCTGTTAACTAATTTTTATTTATTTGATCATTCTGAGAAACAATAGATTTCGTGAGACTGTCTTTCTCATCAAACCTGTGGGATTTCATCATCATTCATCAAAAACTCACCCGCAGAGCGCTCACAAACCATGCGTGCTGAACAGAACAATTTGAGCATGAAATGTGTCCTGTTTATTCAAAAGCTGTAAAGTCAATAATTAGCGAGACATTAGCCATTTTGTGCTTTGACCATCAAAAAGAGGTCAAAGGTCAAATGCAAGCTCATGAGAATATCCAACATATATCACATCCCATATGTCCACAATTGATAACAAGCAGTAAAGTTGATAATAAGCAAGAAGTCAGCCATTGTGTGCCCTGACCTTGGAAATGAGGTCAGAGGTCAAATTTGAGATCACGAGAATATTCAGCATATATCATTTCCTATATGTCCACAATTGATTCCTAGTCTCTAATCTCAATACTAACTTAGATATCAAGAACAATGTGGCCCATTATAAAGCATAAGAGAATTTAACATGGGAAAGTCCCATTTGGGCCAAGTTTGGGCAAAAATGGCCCACTTCGAGCGATTCAAGGGCAACGAAACTTATACACATCGTAGGGGTACACATGAAGAGTGTTATGCATGAGTGAGAAAAAAAGTTAATGAACAGATTTTGAGAGAATGGCCGCCAAAGTCCAAAATCACGCATTTTTCGTCAAAAATGGCCACCATTTTGAAAAAAATACAGAAATCAGAAAACTAAAACAAGTATAAGTCGCGCCCGCGACAATTGGGCGGGTTGCATCGAGGAGGGCTGTTAGTGGAAGGAATTGGCATTGTTCTCATGTATTATCAAGTTCGAAGTCCTGCCACGACTTGAAAAATAGGTCAAGGTCACCCATCATCGAACTTGTCTGAGATCTGCTCATGATGCACCTCCGGTATGATTTTGGCGGTATTTCGTTAAAAACTTTGTAAGTTATCGCGTTCACAAGGTACAGAGTCCTGTTTTCATGTATTGTCAAGTTCGAAGTCCTGCCACGACCTGAAAAATAGGTCAAGGTCACCCATCATCGTACTTGTCCGAGATCTGCTCATGATGCACCTCTGGTATGATTTTGGCGGTATTTCGTTAAAAACTTTGTAAGGTATCGCGTTCACAAGGTACAAAGTCCTGTTTTCATGTATTGTCAAGTTCGAAGTCCTGCCACGACCTGAAAAATAGGTCAAGGTCACCCATCATCGAACTTGTCCGAGATCTGTTCATGATGCACCTCTGGTATGATTTTGGCGGTATTTCGTTAAAAACTTTGTAAGTTATCGCGTTCACAAGGTACAAAGTCCTGTTTTCATGTATTGTCAAGTTCGAAGTCCTGCCACGACCTGAAAAATAGGTCAAGGTCACCCATCATCGAACTTGTCCGAGATCTGCTCATGATGCACCTTTGGTATGATTTTGGCGGTATTTCGTTAAAAACTTCGTAAGTTATCGCGTTCACAAGGTACAAAGTCCTGTTTTCATGTATTGTCAAGTTCGAAGTCCTGCCACGACCTGAAAAATAGGTCAAGGTCACCCATCATCGAACTTGTCCGAGATCTGCTCATGATGCACATCTGGTGTAATTTTGGCGGTATTTCGTTAAAAACTTTGTAAGCTATCGCGTTCACAAGAAATTGTTGACGGACGGACGGACGGACGGAAGGAACGGACGGACGGCCGGGCAGACGGAACGGACTTACGGGCCTTTCCCATGTTAAATTTCCTATCTCGACTGGCCCCTAAAATTGCAAAACTGGCCCCTAAAATCTAACTTTTGGCCTAAACCATAGTTAGGGGCCGTTTTCAGCTTTTCCCAGGCCCCCAACTCCGTTCCGTTAGCACGGACGGACGGACGGACGGACGGACGGACGGACGGACGGACGACGGACGCAACGCCATGCCAATAGGTTATCGGACCAAAGGTCCGGTAACCTAAAAAGTTACTGAACAGATTTTGAGAAAACGACAGCCAAAGTCCAAAATTGGCCATTTTTCGACGAAAACGGCCGCCATTTTGAAATAATTGCGAAATTCAAAAAACTAAAAAATACCTCCCTCTCAAAATATTTTTAGGCATTTTTGTGCAAAATTTCAGAAAGATTCGATCGTAAACTTTAAAGATAAAATTAGCCCAAAGGCTAAGATAGGTTACCGGACAATTTTGGTTTGGCCATGGCAGCATAGGCAGGTAACAGACCTTGAGATTTACCAATCAAGGTCATCCGTGTGAACTTCGATGTCACCATTACATTATATTAGGCAGGTAACAGACCTTGAGATTTACCAATCAAGGTCATCCGTGTGAACTTCGATGTCACCATTACATTATATTATACATGTATGTGTGCGGTATTTGATATTCTATATGTTCATAATACAAAGATATATCTGGGTGGAATCGTTTAGGCCGCTCAGGTCAATTTACACATTCCGAGTCAGACATTTGGCACTCAAGGTCATCTGATGTCAAGTTCAAGGTCATCATTAGTTGTGCCATACATGTCTTCCTATATGTTCACACTGCAAACATGAACTCTATCTGCAAGCATTTAATCTATAGAAGCAAATCTGGGCATTTTTTGACCCCAAAATGGCTGTTTTGACCTTTCAAGGTCATCAAAGGTCAAATTCAAGGTCACCACACAAGTTGCCATATATGACTTCCCATTTGAAAGTGCCAATTTCTAAGCTCTATCTTCAAGCGTTCTATGAGTACAGTCCGGACAGCTCCCATTATGAAGGAAAAAAGTGCCAAAAATTTTATAAGTCCAAAATTTTTTTCAAAGGGTGAAAATTTTTTTTTGCCTAGAAATGGCCCAAAATGGATAGTAATGCTATTTGGGGCGAAAAAATTTGTTTTCGCCGACTCGTTAAAAATTCAAAATGGCCGCCACACGGAGATCGGCGTTTCAAGGGCAACAAAACTTATACGTGTCACAGAGGTATATAAGAGGAATCTTTTTAAGCAAAAATCTCAAAACTGATCAGACAGTTTTTGAGAAAATACAGACCAGGTGCAAATTTGAGCATTTTTCGACCCAAAAATGGCTGTTTTGACCTTTCAAGGTCATCCAAGGTCAAATTCAAGGTCACCACACAAGTCGCCATATATGACTTCCCATTTGAAAATGCCAATTTCTGAGCTCTATCTTCAAGCGTTCTATGAGTACAGTCCTGACAGCTCCCATTATGAAGGAAAAAAGTGCCGAAAATTTTATAAGTCCAAAATTTTTTTCAAAGGGTGAAAAATTTTTTTTGCCTAGAAATGGCCCAAAATGGATAGTAATGCTATTTGGGGCGAAAAAATTTGTTTTCGCCGACTCGTCAAAAATTCAAAATGGCCGCCACACGGAGATCGGCGTTTCAAGGGCAACAAAACTTATACGTGTCACAGAGGTATATAAGAGGAATCTTTTTAAGCAAAAATCTCAAAACTGATCAGACAGTTTTTGAGAAAATACAGACCAGGTGCAAATTTGAGCATTTTTCGACCCAAAAATGGCTGTTTTGACCTTTCAAGGTCATCCAAGGTCAAATTCAAGGTCACCACACAAGTCGCCATATATGACTTTCCATTTGAAATTTTTTTCAAAGGGTGAAAAAAAATTTTTGCCCTAGAAATGGCCCAAATTGGATAGTAATGCGATTTGGGGCGAAAAAAAATTTTTTCGCCGACCCGACAAAAATTCAAAATGGCCGCCACACGGAAACCGGCGAATTTAGGGCAACCAAACTTATACATATCACAGAGGTATATGAGGGGAATCTTTTGAAACCAAAAACTCAAAACTGATCAGACAGTTTTTGAGATAATGGCCGTCAAAGTCCAAAATTGAGCGTTTTTCGACAAAAACGGCCGCCATTTTGAAAAAAATGCGAAAATCAAAAAACAAAAAAATACCTCCTTCTCAAAATATTTTTAGGCATTTTTGTGCAAAATTTCAGAAAGATTCGATTGCTAACTTTAAAGATAAAAATGTTAACGCCGGACGGACGGACGGACGGACGGACGCGGACGGACGGACGGACGCGCCAATCTAATAGGCGGGTTGGTTGCACGCAACCCGCCCAAAAACCTTTCATAAAATATTTTTAGGTATTTTTGTGCAAAATTTCAGAAAGATTTGACCATACACTTTAAAGATAAAATTAGCCCAAAGGCTAAGATAGGTTACCGGACAATTTTGGTTTGGCCATGGCAGCATTGGCAGGTAACAGACCTTGAGATTTACCAATCAAGGTTCGCAGTGTAAACATATGACCTTGGGATTTACCAATCAAGGTCATCCGTATGAACTTCGATGTAACCATTACATGTATGTGTGCGGCATTTGATATTCTATATGTTGGGTGGAATCGTTTAGGCCGCCTAGGTCAATTTACACATTCCAAGTCAGACATTTGGCACTCAAGGTCATCTGACGTCAAGTTCAAGGTCATCATTAGTTGTGCCATATATGTCTTCCTATATGTTCATAATGCAAACATGAGCTCTATCTGCAAGCATTTCATCTACAAAGGCAAATCTGGCCATTTTTTGACCCCAAAATGGCTGTTTTGACCTTTCAAGGTCATCGAAGGTCAAATTCAAGGTCACCACACAAGTCGGCATATATGACTTCTCATTTGAAAGTGCCAATTTTTAAGCTCTATCTTCAAGCGTTCTATGAGTACAGTCCTGACAGCTCCCATTATGAAGGAAAAAAGTGCCGAAAATTTTCCAAGTCCAAAATTTTTTTCAAAGGGTGAAATGGCCCAAAATGGATAGTAATGTTATTTGGGGCGAAAAAAATTTTTTTCGCCGACTCGTCAAAAATTCAAAATGGCCGCCACACTGAGATCGGTGATTTAAGGGCAACAAAACTTATACACGTCACAGAGGTATATGAGAGGAATCTTTTTAAGCAAAAATCTCAAAACTGATCAGACAGTTTTTGAGAAAATACAGACCAGGTGCAAATTTGAGCGTTTTTCGACCCAAAAATGGCTGTTTTGACCTTTCAAGGTCATCCAAGGTCAAATTCAAGGTCACCACACAAGTCGCCATATATGACTTCCCATTTGAAAGTGCCAATTTCTAAGCTCTATCTTCAAGCGTTCTATGAGTACAGTCGGGACAGCTCACATTATGAAGGGAAAAAGTGCCGAAAATTTTCCAAGTCCAAAAATTTTTTCAAAGGGTGAAAAAATTTTTTTGCCCTAGAAATGGCCCAAAATGGATAGTAATGCGATTTGGGGCGAAAAAAATTTTTTTTGCCGACCCGCCAAAAATTCAAAATGGCCGCCACACGGAAACCGGCAGATTTAGGGCAACCAAACTTATACATATCACAGAGGTATATGAGGGGAATCTTTTGAAACCAAAAACTCAAAACTGATCAGACAGTTTTTGAGAAAATGGCCGTCAAAGTCCAAAATTGAGCGTTTTTCGACAAAAACGGCCGCCATTTTGAAAAAAATGCGAAAATCAAAAAACAAAAAAATACCTCCTTCTCAAAATATTTTTAGGCATTTTTGTGCAAAATTTCAGAAAGATTCGATCGTTAACTTTAAAGATAAAAATGTTAACGCCGGACGGACGGACGGACGGACGGACGGACGGACGGACGGACGGACGGACGGACGGACGGACGGACGGACGGACGGACGGACGGACGGACGGACGGACGGACGGACGGACGGACGGACGGACGGACGGACGACGGACGCAACGCCATGCCAATAGGTTATCGGACCAAAGGTCCGGTAACCTAAAAATGTGAACGGACGACAGACGGACGACGGACGGACGACAAACGCAATGCCATGCCAATAGGTTATCGGACCATAGGTCCGATAACCTAAAAAATGGTAACAGATGATGTGGCGGACGACGACGACGACGACGGACGAAAAACCACGACAATAGCTTATCGGCCATTATGGGCCGGTAAGCTAAAACTGTGGACGGACGACGGACGCAACGCGACGGCAATAGGTTATTGGACCATAGGTCCGGTAACCTAATATTAGCAATAATGTGTCCCATTATAAAGCATAGGAGAATTTAACATGGGGAAGTGCCTTTTGGGACCCGTCGAAAAAATCGAAATGGCCGCCACATGCAGACCGGTGATTCAAGGGCAACGACACTCATACTGTTACGATCTCAGATCCCACTTCTGACACCAGTTGTTACGGTCTCAGATGCCACCTCTGAGGCCAGTTGTTTTGAACCCAGGAACGCTTTGTTCCGAGTTCTTGTTGTGGTTGTCTTCTTGTTGTGTGGGACTAGTTGTTATGTTCTGACCGTTATTTTTCTGACACCAGATGCATTTTAAACAGGATGCATCAAACCATTCGTAACGCAGATGAAGAAAACACAAGTTGCAGTTCATCAAATGTTGTATTTTGTAAAGTCCACAAAATGTTCACAAATATCATGTATGCACACAATTGAATACATGTATCTTTGTCTATTTCTATAAAAATTGCTATAAGAATCACTATAAAATCACCGTAAAATCAAGCCTAAAATCACACCAATTCTTGCTCTCCTCGCGCTTAAATACTTGTCCTGAGCCCTAGCACTTGATAACCTTGACGGGGTTTCGCAATAGTTGCACTTGACAACCTTTAAGGCAGGCTGGATATGGATGTACCTGATGACCACAGTGTCCGGATTGTACTAAGTAACCCCCATGGTTCACCCTCCATGACCCCATTCTATGCACCCAATGACATATGAGTACCTGTTAACCTACATGTACCCAATGACCCTAACAAGGAGTTATGTACCTGTTAACCTGTATGTACCCAATGACCCTAACATAGAATTCCAGATGGCTAGCCATAAAGCAAACATGGAAGCTGTACTTAGTGACCTTCAAATAAATGTACCTATATGAACCCTCTCATAAGGTACTAGGTGACCCTTGAGTCTGACCCACTTACATAAATTTTTATCCAGCTTGGTTGGTAAACTTTTAACTGTCTTACAAATATTATACTGGTGTGTGATGACTGCTTTTTCTCCTAACCTAAGTTATTACTATCTAAGATACTATATTGGTTTAATGGGGTATACGTGTGCTGAGAACAGCCTGCACATATATATGGTACTACTGGGCTAATTATAAACTTCCTAAGCAACACAATTGTCTACAAATTGCTATATATAGACATTTCTATATAACCATCACCATTGATTAACTAATATTCCTTAGTCACCTATAAATCTCAAAACCATATAAGTAAGCCTAAATACAAGTCAGGCCTAATATATCTGTACATGATGGTGCAACTGCACTCACACTGAAAGATAGTGCTGCCACCCAGTGGTCACTTATGAAAACCTTCTGGATCTAGCAGCATGCTTATGCTGCCACCTAGTAGGTATTTCTAACATCCCAGCTCAGAGGTGTCACCTGCTGGGTGGCTTCAGAGTTAGTAAAAGCCAGCTGAATTAAAAACCCCACACTACCCCCTGCTAGCAATATATCTACTGATATATGTCTGCTCCCTACATATCATAAATCGGATAATAATATATGAACAAGTATAAGTCGCGCCCGCGACAATTGGGCGGGTTGCATCGAGGAGGGCTGTTAGTGGAAGGAATTGGCATTGTTCTCATGTATTATCAAGTTCGAAGTCCTGCCATGACCTGAAAAATAGGTCAAGGTCACCCATCATCAAACTTGTCCGAGATCTGCTCATGATGCACCTCTGGTATGATTTTGGCGGTATTTCGTTAAAAACTTTGTAAGTTATCGCGTTCACAAGGTACAAAGTCCTGTTTTCATGTATTGTCAAGTTCGAAGTCCTGCCACGACCTGAAAAATAGGTCAAGGTCACCCATCATCGAACTTGTCCGAGATCTGCTCATGATGCACCTCTGGTATGATTTTGGCGGTATTTCGTTAAAAACTTTGTAAGTTATCGCGTTCACAAGGTACAAAGTCCTGTTTTCATGTATTGTCAAGTTCGAAGTCCTGCCACGACCTGAAAAATAGGTCAAGGTCACCCATCATCGAACTTGTCCGAGATCTGCTCATGATGCACCTCTGGTATGATTTTGGCGGTATTTCGTTAAAAACTTTGTAAGTTATCGCGTTCACAAGGTACAAAGTCCTGTTTTCATGTATTGTCAAGTTCGAAGTCCTGCCACGACCTGAAAAATAGGTCAAGGTCACCCATCATCGAACTTGTCCGAGATCTGCTCATGATGCACCTCTGGTATGATTTTGGCGGTATTTCGTTAAAAACTTTGTAAGTTATCGCGTTCACAAGAACGCAACCCGCCCAAAAACTGGTCCCTCTAAAAATACAAAAACTAATTCCACGATACTATCCATATTTCATAGTTACACAAATGTGTATGCATATTCAAACATATAATGTATCGCCAATAATATCCTTGAATACTATATAATAGTGTTCACATGCATTTTCTTCAATTAATGCTTAGTGTCCATTTAATGCTCAGTGTCCATTTAATGCTTAGAGTCCAGAATTGCTGCTGCCAGAATTGCTGCTGCCAGTGTCATTTGTTTTCCACATTACTCTAACTTGTTTGAATAAAGACCAGTAACACTAATGTTCAGTTATTCAGTAATATCCTTCCATTTTAACTAACGGTAAACAGTATCAAGTTGTATTTCTTCTCAGTCACATCAGTGAATATTGTTATTCTTTTGACAAATTAAGCAGTATTATTTAATTAACTAGACATAAAAGCCTATAGGCTTTGTGGCATCCCCCAATTTGTTCTTATCATTTCAAATGGTCATACTGGACTGAGAAAAAAGGATACATAGGCCATTGTATGTGGGTAAGAGTGAGAGCTCATCAGACAGTTTCTTACCAGAACTGCTTTCTATCATCTTGACAACTTGGCCCACCAGACATTTGCCACCCAAAATGAATGGACAATTACCCAGCCAATATTCAGAGTACTACCCAGCCAATATTCAGAGTACTAGTATATTTAATCAGGATGTTCGTGATATTTTTCAGGTGCTCCTGTCAAATGTAAAATGATACGTGACTAAAAGAATGCTGTGTCATCTTGGCCAATTTTGTGATTCCAAAACTGGTACAAACAGTGGAATATTCGCATTCACATTATAACCAAAGCCAAACATTTCCCAGCTAACTAAAACAATGATGATTTGGTCATTGCATGTGAAATAGAGTTGAACTAGACATAAAAGCCTATAGGCTTTGTGGCATCCCCCAATTTTTCTTTTTTTTTCTAATGGTGAAACTTGACTGTTATTATAATACATATACCAGGATTATTGAACACAGGTGGGAGTGAGAGTTCAAATTATAGCAGTTGCTCACTAGACAAATGTCCATCAGATATTTGTTTTAATCTCAATATGTACAGACATGACAGACATTCATAATACAAGCAAAAAGGAAATTATTCTGGGTTCTGGCTAAGTAAAACAATGATAATTTGGTCACTGCATGTGAAATACAGCTAGAAAACAAAACAATGCATGTAGTTTCATCCAGATAAACACAGTGCTGTTTTAACTGAATACAATGAACAATTGACCGGCAACCAAGGCCCAGGCAGACCTTCAAAGCTGTTATCTTCAGTTTGGGTCATCATTATATAACCACCTATTGTTTTCTTTAGAAAGGGAAGGAGGGCATTGTTCCAACTTGTTGGTGTTAGTATAGTAAACTGGGGTGAGGGGACAGGAGAGGGGGGGGGGGGAAGAGGGGCAGTGCATACAAGTCACTGATACATTGCTACATTCATATGCAGATTAGACTGGCTGACAGTGGAGGTGGGGGAGGGTGAGGGGGGGGGGGGGTATTGCCTTATCACAGGCATTACTGAGCAGGGCTCTCATATACTGCACTGGCTGAGAGGGCAGAGCCTAGCCTCATGCTGGACATGCAGGCTGCAGTCAGTGAATACTGTAGCATGGCTCAGTCACAGTATTACATCTGCATGGGGGCAGGCGAGGGAAAAATTCTAAGTCCAAAAAAAAATACACCCAAAAAATTTTTTCCCCCTGGAAATTGCCTGAATCAAATTATGACATTGACAAGAATCGCCCGATTTTTTTTCCCAAAATGGCCGCTGGCGGCCATCTTGGATTTCGGATCTCGACGAAAAACAATAGGGGTTAGGAGCAAAGTATTTCGGATGAGCTGTGAAAATTTCGGAAACATAGATCAAGGCGTTCAAGAGTTATGATCCGGAAACCAAACGGCGGAAGAAAAAAAAAAAAGAAAAAAAAAAAAAAAACAAACAAACAGACAAAAACATAAGGCCTCCCGATTTTCAATCGGGATGCCTAATGATTAGGGGTTACAATTGTAGCAATTTATTTGGTGTTAACTTAACACCAAAAAAAAAAAATTTTCAATTTTCACGATAGCTGTCTGAAATTTGGTAGAAAATCGCCATTTGACTTCCAGATGAAGTATGCCTAGTTATAGAACGATAGCATTTAGCATCACAAAAATATTAGCAAAAAACAGTGTAAACGAGTTAGAAAAATCCGAGTATAGTAAAAGTAATGTTAACCTAATCAACAATATTTTTCCTCGTTAGAGAAAACCTACATAAAGTATAATTTATTTGTACATGTAAATAAAATAACACACTGAACTAGTAAAATTAATGTTAAATTAATCAGCAATATTCTTCCAGTTAGAGCAAACCTATATTTCTGCACATGTCCAGTACCATTTGTTTTCAAAATACTGCCAAAATTTTTCAAAACGGTTGGAATTTTTAAATAACACTGTATAGCAAAACTAATGTTCACAAATTAAGCAATATTTTCAAGTTAATATTATTATACATGTAAATAAAATAACGCACTGAACTAGTAAAACTAAAGTTAACTTAATCAGCAATATTCTTCCAGTTAGAGCAAACTTGTAAACATATTATATATAATGTATTTGTACATACATGTAAATAAAATAGCGCACTGAACCAGAAAAACTTATGTTAACTCAATCAGCAATATTCTTCCAGTTACAGCAAACCTACATATTATATATAATGTACTTGTACATACATGTAAATAAAATAGCGCACTGAACTAGTAAAACTAATGTTAACTTAATCAGCAATATTCTTCCAGTTAGAGCAAAGCCACATACATGTATTATATACAATATATTTATACATGTAAATAAAAGAGCGCACTGAACTAGTAAAACAAATGTTAACCTAATCAACAATATTTCTCCCCGTTAGAGAAAACCTACATAAAGTATAATTTATTTGTACATGTAACTAGTAAAACTAATGTTAACTTAATCAGAAATATTTTTCCAGTTAGAGCAAACTTACAATATAATTTATTTGTACATGTAAATCAAATAACACACTGAACAAGTAAAACTAATGTTAACTTAATCAGCAATATTCTTCCAGTTAGAGGGAACCTACATATTATATACAATGTATTTATACATGTAAATAAAATAACGCACTGAACTAGTAAAACTAATGTTACCTTAATTAGCAATATTATTCCAGTCGGAGCAAACCTATTATTATGTATTTGTACATTAAAATAAAATACTGCACTGAACTAGTCAAACTGATGTTAATTTGATCAACAATATTCTTCCAGTTAGAGCAAACCTATAACACAATTTGTACATGTAAATAAAACTGGACGCTTCCGGTCGCCTACGACCGCTTGGGTGTATCCCCCGTAGCCCTATCATCTCTGTTGCCCCAAATATATCACTGTCAAGTGTGAAAAACTAGAGCAAGGGCTAAAAAAGATTACCAGAGAAATGTTAAATCTCAAGTCACAACTGTTTTCTTTTCCCCACCAAAATTGCTGCACTGATTTTCCGAGGTTATTGAAGGTCGAATTCAAAATCACCACTGAAATCTCTTTATATGAATTTCCATTTCGACATGTTTGATAAAATAACGAAAATACAGATAGATCAATCTTTTCACCTATTTATATTTCAACTCAGAATATTTTACTTACTTGAAATTCAATGTAAAAGTTCACCAAAACTGCATTTCAAGATGACGAAATTGGAGCCAGATCGAACTTCTCACCATAAGTTATATTTCGACTCATAATACATGTACATGTATGTGCCAAACATGGTTTCAAGTTGACATTCAAAGTAAAAGTTAAGCCAAACTGCATTTCAAGATGACAAAATTGGAGCCAGATTGAACTTTTCGTCATAAGTTATATTTTAAATCATAATACCTGCCCAACTTGGTTTCAAGTTGAAATTCAAACTAAAAGTTGACCAAAACTGCATTTCAAGATGACGAAATTGGAGCCAGATCAAACTTTTCGCCATGAGTTATATTTCAACTCATAATATGTGCCAAACTTGGTATTAAGTTGAAATTCAATGTAAAAGTTGACCAAAACTGCATTTCAAGATGAAGAAATTGGAGCCAGATAGAACTTTTCATCATAAGTTATATTCTAACTCATAATATGTGCCAAACTTGGTTTCGTGTTGAAATTCAAGCTAAAAGTTTACCAAAACTGCATTTCAAGATGAAGAAATTGGAGCCAGATCGAACTTTTCATCATAAGTTATATTTTAACTCATAATATGTTGAAATTCAAACTAAAAATTGACCAAAACTGCATTTCAAGATGACGAAATTGGAGCCAGATCGAACTTTTCACCATGAGTTATATTTCGACTCATAATATGTGCCAAACATGCTTTCAAGTTGAAATTCAAAGTAAAAGTTGATCAATGTTTTCATGAAAAGCTATTGTGATCAATAATAGACTTAACTAGCAAGAAATAATGTTAACTTATTTGGTCACAGCCATAAAATCTCTACTGGACAAAGCCTTCACCTTGTTGAGCCCAATAATAGATATTTCTTGTCTTAACTATTTTCATTATGGTCAATAATAGACTTAACATGTAAAAATGATGTTAACTTATTTGGTTACACCCAGAAATTTCTACCGGACAAAACCTTAACCTTGTTGAGCTCAATAATAATTGTTTCTCATCTTAACTATTTTTATTGAGGTCAATAATAGACTTAACTAGCAAAAAAAATGTTAACTTATTTGGTTACAGACATAAAATGTCTTCTGGACAGAATCTTTACCTTGTTGAGCACAATAATAAATATTTCTTGTCTTAACTATTTTTATTGTGGTCAATAATAGACTTAACTAGTAAAAATAATGTTAACTTATTCAGTACACCCATGAAATCTGTACGACATACTTTCACCTTGTTGAGCTTAATAATAAATATTTCTCCTCTTAATTATTTTTATTGTGGTCAATAATAGACTTAACTATTTTTATTGTGGTCAATAATAGACTTAACTAGTGAAAATAATGTTAACTTATTCGGTTACACCAATGAAGTTTGTACTGGACAAAACATTTACCTTGTTGAGGTTAATAATAAATATTTTTTGTCTTAACTATTTTTATTGTGGTCAATAATAGACTTAACTATTAAAAAATAATATTAACTTATTCAGTTACACCCATGAAATCTGTACTGGACAAAACCTTTACCTTGTTGAGCCTAATAATAAACGATTCTCGTCTTAACTATTTTTATTGTGGAGAATAATAGACTTAACTAGTAAAACTAATGTAAACTAAAACAAGATACCAGTGTCATTACCTTCCATTGTACAGGCTATTGGAATGATCTCACATGTCAAAATGGATATTTCCAAATTCTGTAATAAGTTAGGCTGTTAACATATTAATATTTATATGATCATTCTAAAAACCGATTGGTTTCGTGTGACAGCCCTTCCCAACAAAACTTCCAAATATTATCGAGATTCGTCAAAAATTGCCATCAGTAGAGCGTTCACAAGCCATGTGTCTCAAACAGGCTGTTTTCAATGCAAAATGTGTCCCCAAACGACCAATTCAGTTGCCACGGCAACCAAAATCGATTGGTGTCGGGATCTTACCATAATATATGTGCCTGTGAAAAATAATGGTGATCGGGTGAGAATTGCGGCCTGTAGCGCGTTCACAAGCCATGTGTCTCAAACAGGCTGTTTTCAATGCAAAATGTGCCCCCAAACGACCAATTCAGTTGCCACGGCAACCAAAATCGATTGGTGTCGGGATCTTACCATTATATATGTGCCTGCAAAAAATAATGGTGATCGGGTGAGAATTGCGGCCTGTAGCGCGTTCACAAGAAAATCTCTGCGGACGCGGACGCGGACGACGAAGCCAAATCCATAGTATCCGCCGAACTTTGTTCGGGGGATACAATTAAGGTTATAGTAAGTTAGGTTTCTAACGGCAGGAAACCGACTTTCCATTATGATAATGGAGCGGTTGTTAAGTCCGCGTGTGCGGACCAGCCGCGGCGGCGGGTGACGCTCATTCTCGTCCGGATCGTACCTTATAATACGCGGTCTGGCCGGAATGACCGGAACCCCGGTCTCCTTCTAAGAAGGGGGTCGTATATTACATGCGCAACACTTGTGGTGGCTTTTAATTCCAATATCATATTCATTGGATAAGGGCAATACGCCATTCTATGGTAGGCGTCCGGCCTGGACTCCGTCCGCGGGCAGCTCCGGACGTCCGCCGGCTATTGCTTTCACCATCTTTGGGCGCCTCTAGATTGGGCGCCGGTATGAAGGGTTCGCCCCCTAACCATTGAGGTTATGGCCCATGCCGGCTCCGCGTCTAATCTATTGGCTCCGCGCTCCGGTAGTCGTTTGAGGAGGCTCTGGGTTGGACCGGGCACCGCTCCGCGGCCGGGCTGTACGTCGGGGTTGCTAGTGGGCGTTTAGCTAACGCCCATAGGGCGCCCGATTGTCTGTCCGGACGTCATGGGTATGTCCGATCGCCCTGTAAGCGTACCAGCGGCTATGGGGAGTGATTTTGTTTATTTTCCATCTCATTTATAATTTATGGGAGGATTATAAGCCACAAGTGTGTGCGTGTTCCCGTGGAAATGCTATTCTTACTCATTTACCAAATATATGAGAAAGTTTAGTGATATATCTCTTTTCCCTGGTGCAATAGAGAGTAAGAGATCGGGAGATTTCTGCTTTCGCAAGAGGGGTGTAGGAGATTGTGTACTTTGTATCAAAAGCTGTATGCCGTGACCTATGAAAAGCATGCAAGTGGTGGTGGATTTATTTCCATTGCTGTTTGGGCGGTGTTAAATTTTTTATTTATCGCTGCTGATAGGTTGACATAATCGTAACACCCACAAGTAGTTTGACTTTTGATACATTGTATACAATCTTTAGCCTGCAAGGGTGATTAACTTCATGTCATTGATCGTCAGTGCGAAAGCTATTACTAATGACTGTTGTTAATTACTGAAGTATTTTAGCGGGTTCCCCCGGGATGGCTTGTGTATGTAAGCCACCCGTATACATGGAGTGATAGGAGTCACCGGGGGGAGATGCGTGTATATGTATGAGATAGTGTAAAACGTTCTTTTGTCAGTCGATCTGGTAGATGCAGTGGACAGACGTTTCCACTGGAACGCATCATGCTGTGCGCGTGCAGTATAACTGCCAACACTTGATGCCTTTAAAGCTATGTAACTCGATAATCTCTGGTCATTCGAGCACTCGGCACTGGTGGAGACAAGTCTGCGGATCTGACTCCCAGTGTTTAAGCGGAGAGCGCTTGAATAATGTCAGAGACATTTGGAAGGAGTTTTCTTCGGACGATGATCGCGAGATCCAGTCCGGAGATGAGTCTCTTGAGCGCGGTAACTTGTACTCGAGACGACCAGGGTCTTTTGAGCGCGGTAACACGTACTCGAGACCCGCGCGGCCTGAGGGGGATGACGGGACAGATAACCCCGAAAGCGCGTATGTGGGTTCTACGGAATCCAGCTCCGGCTCTGGTTCTGGCACAGGAACCGAGTCCGCGAGTGAGGTCGCGGCGGACCGCACTGTAGAGAGTGACTCGGCTGCTTTAGGCGCCGAGCAACTCCTAGATCCGTCTCCTTTTCCCCGCGTGGAACAGTTGATGGACTGCAGTGAGGTAGGACCCGCTGGTGTCGACATTGTGTTGCATCCGCCCTCGGAGATGCTTGCGTCTCTGGGGCCGGATGAGAGTACTCGTGCGGAAACCCGTCCGGATGGCCGTCGCCGTCCGGACACCGGTTCCGCCAAAACTTCACGGTGTCCGCACCTGCAGAGTCTGGTCCGCACGACCAGAAGACACCTGGGACTTGGGCGGAGCAGGTTGACGCGGCTGAGGAAGCCGCATCCCAAGCTCCGGCCCAGGAACAGGAGTCTGGCTCGAAAGAGGCCGAGAACCGGGATGAGGGGTTTACATCGCCCATCTCCCGGCGCACTCGCCGTCGAGCCAAGGAGATCGCCCAGAAGCAGTGGAAGGCCCAGCAGGAACTGGAGGCCGCCAACCGCGGGCGATCTGAGTCCGGGTCCGACCAGGATCCGGTCTCCTCGCCTCCGAAGAAGAAGAAGATGCGGAATCACCGGAAAAAGAAGTCCGGTGGTGCCCCGCCTCAAACTGGATCGCAGTTCGGAGGACCCAAGCCGCTGGCGCCTAAGCCGGGTGGCCAGTCAGGGTCCTCCACCAAACCCGGAGACGCCAAGGCGCCTAATCCCTCGGGATCTGGTGCGGGTGGCGCCTCCGAAGGGTCCGGCCAGGGCGCGGGAGGTTCCAGCAAGCGGGTGCCGATCCAGGCACCAAAAGGAACCTCCTCTTCTTCTTCCTCCGGTAGAAAGAAACCTACCGGAGCTGCGGAGGTGGGGTCAAGTCCAGTGGACCGTGGGCGGCCCGTGCCGAAGGAGGGAGATCTCCGTTTAGAACTCCTCCGGAAGCGCGGAGAAAGACGGGGTCAACCTGTCTGACACCGCACTGGATGCGGGACGTAGGGCTTTTGTTGCGTCGCAACAGAGAGCCGCGACCCAACGCGCGGAGAGTGTGCCCCGACAATCCAGGTGGGAGAATCGTTCAGGGGCGGCCAAGAAAAAGTGGTCGTCCTCGGAGCAGCCCTCTATCCAGAGGCTGCGGGCCGCGATGGGCCCCGAACTCCCTGGGGTGCGTCAGGGACACATGCTCCTCCCGCGTTATGGCAGGGATCCGCAGGCCCGCCGCACGGCGGACGCCGGTGCGGCGGCCGACACGCCTTTCACATGGCCTCGTCCACTCACGGACGAGGAGCGTGCCGCGCTGCCGCCCGAGGCGGAGGACGGGGTAACATGCCTGGAACAACTCCGGCCGGGACGACACCCCTGCAGTCCCCGGGCGCGCTGACTCAGGAGGATTACCCGGGCTTGCTCGAGGTGACGGTACCTGCGAGTCCGTCTGAGGGACGGGTGGTGGCGGACACCTCCGCCTCCTCGAGTACCACGTCGGTGGTCCGGCCAAGGACCCCACATGTGACTCCCTCGGTAGCAAGTAGTGGCGGACGCGCGGCACCTCTCTCGAGGTCGGCGTCCGCGTCCTCGTTGGTAGTTGAGGGGACGTCCGCGGGATGGCAAAGCACCGCCTCCCTGGACTTGGATCCTCTTGATGCCACTGCGGACGTACGCCGGAGGTTCGGTCCCACGACCGCCAGCGCCTATGAGACTTTCCGCGAGTCCGTAGGCCAGGCGGTCGGCCATCGTCGCGATGGTTTGGACCGGATCACCGGTGACCCAGCATTGGTGAACCTGCCAGTGCCCCGAGCCATTCGTGACTTGGGGTCCGCAGGCGTGGCCGCGCTGGTCTGCACGAGAGAAGAGCACCCCTGGGATCACCCCCAGCGCGGTCGACTCACTCAAGCTGCGGAGTACCTTGTGGCGGAGATGGATAGCTCTCTGGACCGGTTCAGCCGGTGCCGCACTGAGGCCTCCCGTGTCGCATGCGATCTGGCATACGACCAAGGCCTCATGGAAGGCACCCGGCGGAGCCTTGAGAGCTACCGGACTTTGTCGGCCGTCATTGAGCGGCGCGCGTTTGACCAGGGTCGAACCGCCGCTCTAGCCGAGCAGTCCGGGAGATCCTCCGTCTCCCCAGAGGTAGCCGCTAGGATGGAGCACCTGGAGGCTGAGAATGAGCAGCTACGGCGTCGTCTTGACGAAGCCGAGGCCGCTCGGACTCGCCTACTCCAGGGCGTCGATGACCCCGAGTCGTCCGCCCGGAACCAGGCGGCTCTCCAGCGGGCGGATGCCGCTTTGGAGCTGGCCATCTACCCATACCTAGTCCAGGTGTGGGGAGAGCGCACGGCCGGTCCTCAGCGCACCAGCGATACGGTAGAGATGTTCCGCGCCATCGCAACCCTCGGCGCCACATTTGTACCAGCCTCCGTCGTCATGGCCCCGTCAGGACCCGGGTTGCAGGGCTCGCCGCAGAAGCCCCTGCAAGCGCCACCGGGCCTGCCTCATCCGCCCGCGCAGCCGGCTTACACACTGCCGGTTCCGCTGCTTCCGCAGCGTAGGGACCCGTCGCCGCCGCCAAACCCCAGGACAGGCGGCCCGGATGAGGAGCCCATGACGGAGGAGGAAGGCTAGATGCTAGCCTCGTCGCCGCGCTTGCGCGGCGGCTTGCCGGAGTCGCTCCCGCAGCTCCGCCCTGCCTCAGACCCGTTCTTCGGATCTGAGGAGCCGGCCGGCAGGGCGGCCGGCAACACTTTTTAGAGGTACTATCACTTTTGATAACTCGGTGTGTCGTTTTACAAAATTTCTAAATTTAAAGTTTAACCTTAAAGATCTTCCACAGACTCGACACACCGTCCTTTTATAACGGATGACCTTCTAAGGTCATCACACGGTTTTGGACCACCTCGGTCAAAATTTTAGCTTGTTTATGAGGGTTTATTCAAAATTGCAAAGCGCGTTATAGTTTACTCCGTAAGTCCGGGGGTAGTTCCCCATTTTTCCAAAAGGGACTCTTAAAGTCATAGTTTTGCGCCGTGACTTCCGGACGTTGCCATCTTGCCTTCTTCCGGGCCCCGCCATGTGAAGCCTTCGTCGGGTTTCTGGCATTTTGGGCGCGGGCGGAACATGTTGGGGACCAACATTGTAGGAAGGGGGTAATGTGGCGATTTTGCACTAAGATCGCGGCAGGTGATTGTAAAACTACATGCCATTTATGTGGCCTTTTCTGTCTTGGCCTTGTTTTGACACGCTCCGTTCGAGCGGGCGTTGCTACGGCGACGCATTGTAATTTACGTTATCCAGTAAACTATAACAATGGTTTGATTATGCTTCGCGTGCAGCCTCTAGTTTCTGGTGTATTATATATACACTGGAAGCGGCTCGGTCGAGGAGATTGTCCAAGGTCGGGTGACAGGCTGCACTCGAAGCTCGCCATGAGCTTTGAGTTCCTTGGTCATGAGTAGTGGGCTCCTAGAGCCCTGGGGACGATTTCCATAGGGGGGCCCGGGCTGGGGGAGACAAGTTGCTGACTCGGGGGCGCAAGCCCTGTGGATCGCCAGTTCTCTCCCTTCCCGGGACGGTGTGACATAGGCTCTGGCCAGTTCGTCGGACTGTACGGGGTTCCGTCCCCGAGGCAGACCGCGGCTTGCCAGGCCCCTCCAGCTAACACCGTGGTGATGAACCAGTTTCTGAACGATGTCCGTAGGCCTGGGCGTGTCGGGTGGGCTGTTACCTGGTTACCGTTAATGCTAGAGTGGTTACCGTGTCCGCAATGACCTCCGGTGACCGCCGCAAGGATCCGGAATAGCGGATGCGAGTCCGCAAGGACTCACGGTGAGAGGACTATCCTCGAGGATCCCGAAGAGCGGACGATAGTCAATAACTTTACAATTATAAATGTAACTTACAGAAAATAAGTGTATAGTGCATGTTATTTAGGTCTGCATCATTTGTCACACATGTGTATTGTTCTCTTAGTTACCAGAATCAATATGAAAGACGAAAAGAAAAGAAAGAAAATGTACATAGTGGTTAAAGATTGATTGCATGTGATCGTCATGAACCTGGCATTGACCAGCTGTCCATTCACTTATAATGTAAAAATATAAAGGTAACAAATTCATGAATTTACACACTTCCAATCAACATGAAACTTTGCCTTTCTGATTGTTAGCCATCAAGGATTACTAACCGAGACTCTGTTTCTTACTAAGCAATGTTTAATTTGTTAAATTCATCGTTTTCATATGTCATTTTCCGACCTATTTCTCAGTCTACAAAATACACTCACAACAGTGCGAGCGAAAAGATTATGCTGTGCAGCAAATAGCTAGTGAGGCCAGTAAAACTCACAGGTGATATGCACTCGGGTGCACCGAGGTGTTTGGGATTATGAATGTTCAACTCATTGCGTCTCACAGAAAGTATAGCCCTAGATATTCTCATTATTTTGACGACAACAAGGAATAAATATATGCAACAGCCAGTGCTTGTCAAGCAGAACACTCAAATCTTCGTTTTGGTGAAACGTATAAAATGATTTATCTAATCATCAAATTGCACAGCTTCAGCGATATTATTTATGAAACGATGTCTCAGTTCATCATCCCTGAGTATATGTTTGTGTGCTAGCCAAGTTTTGGGTCAGGGGATTGTATTGTCTTGGTGATTTTGTTACCTTTACTTTCACACTATAAGTCAATGGAAAAGTGCCTCAGTGCAGTCACCGGTAAGTTAGGTGCAATCACACCTATATTCAGTAGTTTAGCATGTCTATTGTTTATGTATTTCATGGCTAGAAATGTTAGACTAGTTAGGAGCTACCACAACAAGTATATAAATATCAAATTGTACTTAAGTTTTATGAAGAAGAAGAAGAAAAAAAAAGTACCCCTGATTGTTCAAAACAAGAATGACCATGATAGTGAATATGTGTCATTGGAGGCTAAGTTCTAGCAACCTCTGGCCTCCTTCTTATACATGCCATATAAATTTCATATTTGTTCTTGTGTCTCATGTATTATATTGTACATTGCATGTGACTTTTGTGTATACATGTTATAATTTACTGTTGTAAGTCGTTGTGGTCAGGTGCCCGAGAAATTATTTGTAATATTGTATCTGGATCTTCTACAGGTCATGAAGTGCAAATTATATAGAACCTACATTTGTAATTAAAAATCTTTTATATCAGAGGTCTGGACGCCCTCTTGGTATACCCGGGGCAGATATAACCAGCAGAATTTCTTCAATGTTATTTCACTTATTAGACAATGTCCAGCGGTCATGTTTTATGGACACAGGGTGTGATCTTCTGATTAACGACCTTGTGGCATTTATTGCCCCTGGCACATAATTTTTGTAATCATAGACCATGTGGTCAGTGCCTTTGAAACCGGCACGTACCTTACTCGACTGTGACCCCCTGAGGATATGTAATGTTGTGGACCCGATCAAGGCGTTATCCTCCTGGATTCATGTTTTATCTATACTGTATAAAGTTTGTAACACTGTACATGTTGAAAGGGTTATTATAACTGGATCAGTGATTGGCCACTAGGGCCTGAGTGGGTGGGATCAAATGTACGTCAGGGGAAGGGAAAAGTTGTAAGTCAGGGAGACGCAGAGAGAAGGAGTTTAGACACCGAGTTGAACAGTCGGATACGAGAGTGGCTCTTGTAACTACGCATTTTCATTTTGTACACATTGTGAATTAATATTAACAGTCGTGGCACCTGACCAAGTAATCTTGGACACTGTACCATATCTATTGACACCTTTGACTAATAAAATAAACCGGATTATAAGAAACAGCCTCCTCTCAATACCAGCCACAAAAACAATAGAAAGCAACCGGTGTGACTCATCGGGGTCACACGGTATCCTGCTCATCCCATCTGCATTCTGATGAGAAGCACCTGCTCTGTGCAGGATTTTGAAGTCAAATTGTGACAAGAGTTCTAGCCATCTTGCCATCTGATTAGCCGGCTCTCGGAAGGTCATCAGCCACCGCAGTGCACAATGATCAGTGCGCACCACAAATGACCTTCCCAACAGATAATGCTTGAAATGTTCCAAGAGAACACAACTGCCAAAAGTTCTCTTCTTGTGACACAGTATCGACGCTGTGTCTTAGTCATGCTGCGACTAGCATAACAAATTGGTCGCTCAATTTCCTTTTGAAGTTTTTCACTCCACTGCATTTGCGAGAGCACAGCTCCTATCGCTATGTCACTAGCATCAGTGTCAAGAATATATAATCCATTATCCTGAGGGAATGCCATCACTTCACTACTGCATAAAATGTCCTTTAGCTTTTGAAACACAGCCTGACACTCTGCCGTCCACACAAATTTCATCCCGGCCATGGTGAGTCTGTGTAGTGGTGCGGCAATTGCAGAGAATGATTTGATGTGTCTCCTGTAGTAGCTGACTGCTTCTAGAAAAGAACGTAACTCCCTCAAGTCACTAGGCTCCCGCCATTCACTGATACACTGTACCTTCTTGTCACCTGGACGCACACCATGATGACTTACAATGTGTCCGAGGAAATGAACTTCTTCCTGCAAAAGTTCACACTTGCTCGCTTTGAGTTTCAGTCCAGCATTTTCTAAGCGACTGAAAACTTCATCCAATCTTTCAAAATGTTCCTCTATTGTAGCACTTATCAGGACCACATCATCGAGGTACAAAAGCAGAGTTTGCCACTGAAGGCCACGGAAGACTAGCTCCATACAGCGTTCAAATGTCGCAGGCGCAGAGCACAATCCAAATGGTAATGTGTTGTATTCATATAGTCCGCGCCTCGTTATGAAAGCTGTTTTGCACTTGTCACTTTCATTCACCTCGATTTGCCAGTATCCAGACTGCAAGTCCAGAGTAGAAAATATCCGTGCTGAGGACAAACAGTCGAGGCAATCATCGATACGTGGGAGTGGATATGCGTCTTTCCGTGTCACTTCATTGAGACATCTGTAATCCACACAGGGGCGAGTTGACCCATCTTTCTTTTTCACATAGACCAGTGGTGAGGCCCATGGCGAAGAAGACTCCCGAATCACACCAGCCTTGAGCTGGTCTGCAAGGATCTTATCCTCTTCATTCTTGAATGCGAGTGGTGGACGCCGTGATGCTTGCTTGATGGGTTTGGCGTCACCAGTGTCAATGTGATGAGTAACAAGCGATGTTCGCCCAAGATCGATGGGTGAAGTAGCAAATACACCCAAATGTCTCTGGAACAGCTGTGCAAGGCTCACTGCCTGGTCCTCAGATAAACTCTCCTTCGTTTTATCATACAAGTCACAAACACTTTGGGGCCAGGTATCCAGATCAGGCACTTTTTTATTTGTCCTTGAGGGTTGCACATTGCATAACTTTCCCGCTCCTCTGTTACTGGTACCGTCAATTTCCATGACATCACTGACTTCGTGCAATTGCGCCAGGACAGTTCCTTTGTACAACAGCTTGTTTTCTGAAGCAGTGTTCATCAGACGCAGGGGAACTTCACAATCCTGACCCACATTAACAAGGGTCCTTGCTACATGTATATCCTCACCGGCAGCTTGCCCAGACAGGGGCTCTGCCACACAGCACCTAACTGTAGCCTCAGGCAAAGGTTTTTGTCTGACACAAGACACAACACACTCAGACATAGCTGGTATCCATGTATCCTCCTTGAGGGTGATTTTCTGCAGTTTGGGGGGTGTTCTCTCCAAAACAATTTCAACACAATGTCCCTCGAGTCGCAGACCACCTTCAGCGGCAAGTACAAAAAACATTTTCATAAAAGAAGTCCATTCCCAGGAGTTCTTCTTCTGAAATAGCCGCAACAAACATATCCCATTCGAATGTTTGGCCATTAACACAAAACGTAATCCTTGCTATCCCGTGCACACTTATGGGTTGCTGGTCTGCTCCTTCGAGTTTCACCGAAAGTTGAGCTTTCTTCAATGGGGGTCTCACATTATGAGGTATCCTATCATACACAATGTCAGATAACACAGTCACGGCAGCTCCAGTATCAATCAGAAAGTTAACTTGCATATTCCCAATTGCACAGGGGAGGAAAGCAGATATCCCTTCAGAATTACTGTGATTTCTGACTTTGCACACAATGTTCTCGCCGGGTGGTTTACTACTTGGGACCAGTGGTGGGCCGGTCGGACTGGTCCCACCTAGTTTTCCGACTCCTTAGCTTTCTGTTGGTTCCTGCCACCAGACGGCGAAGACCTGCACTCTCTCGCGAAGTGACCCATCTCGTGACATTTGAAGCACTCCACAGTGCTTTTATCCAGCTTGTGTTGTGACTGTCCAGCCCTGTTGTATCCACTTTGTTTGGGCTCATACCTGCTTGAAGCAGGCCTATTTTGCTGTGCTGCTCTGCCCATCAAATTTTCAACCATCTGCAAAAGCTTGTCAAATTTATCCGGCTGCTCACTGGAGACATTTTGTGAGGTTGCTTTGACATTACGAGCTTTTGGTGGCTTGGGTGCATCATCCCTCAAGCTGCTATATGTTTCTAGGGCGGCCCTTGCTTCTTCAACTGTTTTGGGGTGGCTCATGCCAACTGCAATGGCCGTGCTTTGGTCTGGGAGACCCCTGAGGAAATGTCGCAACACAATTGTCTCTCTGGTCTTGTCATCAGCAGTGGCCCGCCAGTGGGGTACGCCTTGATGACGAGCCGACGGAGGCTTGCGACATATTGTGATATATTCTCGCGTGTGTTCAAACGCCTGGCCTCAAGCTGAGCCAGGTATGAAGTGGGGACACGTCGTTCCTGGAACCTTGCCTCCAGGGCTTCCTTCAGCCTTTCATAGTCAGATGTAGATTCTGGCGGAATCTGACCAGCAGCGTACTCCGCTGCTTCACCACGGAGGCTGTTCGTCAGTCGGAATAGCTTTTCTGTTGGGTCCCATCCACAGGCACTTGCTAAGGACTCGAATGGGGTTACGAAACTCTCCCAACTGTTACTGCCATCAAACATGACTTGTTATGGCAGTGGGACATGCCTGGCGTTTCCTGCAGCTTGCTGGCGGCTGGGACTGTCTCCACTGCTCATTGTTGGTCCAGGTTTGTAGCTGTACTCTGGTGAGGACATCGGGCCAAACTCCACCTAGGTTCTGGCTGGGGAGAAGACACTGTGCTGTTTTGAAGGTTCCCCCAATTTGGGGAGTGGCTGCTCCTCGCGAGCAGGGTACCCGGCTTGTCCCCGAGCTCCTGTAGTTGACAGCGATGTCTGGCTTTCTTGAAGTTCTACAACAGCTTAGCAGATGCTTCCAGCGAGCCCTCATTCGGTCGAGCTCCATCTGGGCCCGGTTTTGTTGTTCTGCTAGGGACTTGCTCCAGGATTTCTCCATGTCATGGTACCTAGCAAACAATGTTGCCTCTGTTTCGCGGACTTGTCTTCGCCAGACATCCTCCACCTTTTTTACCCTCTCGTGCCATTCACTGTCAGCCTGTTCTGGCCGTGTGCACCACTGGTCTTCCTGTTGTGACATGGTCTCTCTGACACTGACCAATTCGGCTGAGATGTTGTCGACAGAGGCTGACGCTTCACTGGCCGCTCGTCTTGCAAGGTCCGCCTGTGCATTTGCTTGTTGCACAGCCCGGTTTCTTCCTTCCATTACCTCCCTCAGTTGGAGTTCAGAGCGACGCTTTTCTGCCTCAAGGGCAGATTCAGCAACAACTGCCCTGCGCTCGGTTTCTCTCAAGGTTGCTACTGCTTTTTGGAGACTTTCCGCTACATCAAGGTCCATTTGTACCATAGCGCCAATGTTCTCTTCAAATACCTGGGATGGGCCTGGTGCGGGTTCTGGAGAAAGATTGCGACTCCTCGACTTGGAGCTTGCGCTGTGACGACCAGATTCTGATTCTGGTTGTGCTCTTGGTGAAGCACTACGACTTCTCACGCTCTGCCTTGTGACTCTCTTATCCATGGTTTCTATGCACAATTATTGTATCTGTGGGAATCTGTAGCTCTGTGTGATGAGGACAGTGTCAATGTTAGTGCCACAGACAAATCTACACTGCGGGTGGAACACAGGGACTGGAGCTACATGTATAGTCCATGAATTGCTATAATCTTTTGAAGTAGCACTCCCAGCAAACAAAGCATCCACACTGGGGAAGTCCCACATAGGCACATCTGTCCCTGGCATAGCAAATGACACAGCATGGGTGTATGGGATTCATGTCTGGGTCTGTCCGTCAGAGGCACAACATGTCTCTTATCCCTTCATCGGTGTTGTCGGCCAGTTCATGTGCATCACACCAGTGTTCTTGTTCAGTTATCCCTGACGCAGCGTAGTTGACAAAACACAAGGGACACTCCTCCCGCAGGGACAAAGTCTGATCGAGTTCCATCAGTGTACAGTCTCTGCAGCGCAGATAAATGTGACCTGGCAGTTCCACTCGTGCTTCCCCGGAAACATTCAAAGCACACGAAATGTGGGCAGAAACTGAATGCCAGATATCCACAAGTTTTGTCAACTCCTTCACACACAATACAGCACAGTTCAGATATGTCCTCATAAAATCCTTCATCGATTCTCTGGTACACTATGAAGCCAATAGTGTTTCTGACAGCTATCCTATCAGGGTTAGCAGGAACACGAGTGAAGAGCACGACGATACCAGGGACGACAGCACTGACGCAAGTGGTGTCCGCGACAGTTGACGCGATGACAGGAATTTAATCCGGGCGTGTATAAGTCTGTATCCTGCTTCTGACACCAGTTGTTACGATCTCAGACGCCACTTTTGACACCAGTTGTTACGGTCTCAGATGCCACCTCTGACACCGGTTGTTTTGAACCCAGGAACGCTTTGTTCCGAGTTCTTGTTGTGGTTATCTTCTTGTTGTGTGGGACTAGTTGTTATGTTCTGACCGTTATTTTTCTGACACCAGATGCATTTTAAACAGGATGCATCAAACCATTCGTAACGCAGATGAAGAAAACACAAGTTGCAGTTCATCAAATGTTGTATTTTGTAAAGTCCACAAAATGTTCACAAATATCATGTATGCGCACAATTGAATACATGTATCTTTGTCTATCTCTATAAAAATCACTATAAGAATCACTATAAAATCACCGTAAAATCAAGCCTAAAATCATACCAATTCTTACTCTCCTGGCGCTTAAATACTTTTCCTGAGCCCTAGCACTTGATAACCTTGACGGGGTTTCTTAATAGTTGCACTTGACAACCTTTAAGGCAGGCTGGATATAGATGTACCTGATGACCTCAGTGTCTGGATTGTACTAAGTAACCCCCATGGTTCGCCCCCATGACCCCATCCTATGCACCCAATGACATATGAGTACCTGTTAACCTATATGTACCCAATGACCCTAACATAGAATTCCAGATGGCTAGCCATAAAGCAAACATGGACACTGTACTTAGTGACCTTCAAATAAATGTACCTATATGAACCCTCTCATAAGGTATTAGGCGACCCCTGAGTCTGACCCACTTACACAAATTTTTATCCAGCTTGGTTGGTAAACTTTTAACTGTCTTACAAATATTATACTGGTGTGTGATGACTGCTTTTTCTCCTAACCTAAGCTATTACTATCTAAAATACTATATTGGTTATATGGGACTACCTGTTTGCTGAGAACAGCCTGCACATATATATGGTACTACTGGGCTAATTATAAACTTCCTAAGCAACACAATTGTCTACAAATTGCTATATATATACATTTCTATATAACCATCACCACTGATTAACAAATATTTCTTAGTCACCTATAAATCTCAAAACCATATAAGTAAGCCTAAATACAAGTCAGGCCTAATATATCTGTACATGATGGTGCAACTGCACTCACACTGAAAGATAGTGCTGCCACCCAGTGGTCAGTTATGAAAACCTTCTGGATCTAGCAGCATGCTTATGCTGCCACCTAGTAGGTATTTCTAACATCCCAGCCCAGAGGTGCCACCTGCTGGGTGGCTTTGGAGTTAGTAACAGCCAGCTGAATTAAAAACCCTACAATTCACGTCATAAAGGTACATAAGAGGAATCTTTTGAAACAAAAATCTCAAATCTGATCAGTTTTTGAGAAAACGACCGTCAAAGTCCAAAATTAGTCGTTTTTAGTCAAAAATGGCCGTCATTTTGAAAATAATTAGAAAATCGAAACATAGCACCAAGGGTGCTGTAGCTTACCGGCAATCATGAGAATTGCACAGAGTAATAATTTTCCAACATTTAAATTGTTACACTGATCTTAAACTCTTTTGTCAAAACATGTTTGTAAATGTTGCAGGAAACACATTTTCCGTATGGACTATACTAAAAAATCAAGTTACATCTCGGAAGATTTTTTTCGTTAATGATATATATTCACAGACCGTCAATTCGAAAGCAACAAAACTTTTACACATCACAAAGGTACATACGGAGAATCTTATGCATTTGGAGAAAAATTGTCTGAATAGATCTGGAGAAAAGGGCCACCAAAGACAAAATTCATCGTTTTTTTCGACGGTCACCATTCAAACCGCAATATATGATTTCCCATTTGAATGTGTCAATACTTAGGCTCTATAAGTGTTTTATGAGTTTACTCTGCACAGCTCCCATTATGACGGGAAAATTGGGTGAAATTTAAAAAAAAAATTTCAATGACCAAAAAAAAAATTTTTTTGCTGGAAGTGGCCCAAAACAAAAGTGGCCCGTCAAGAAATCAAAATGGCCACCACACGCGAACCGGCGATTCAAGGGCAACGAAACTTGACAATTTCGACAAATTCATGGGGAAATTCATCATGTCAAAAAAAAAGTTACAGACCCGGATGGACGACGGACGGACGAACGACAGACGGACGAAAAACCATGACAATAGCTTATCGGCCCATAGGGCCGGTATGCTAAAAACCAAAACATAGCACCAAGGGTGCTGTAGCTTACCAGCAATCATGAGAATACAGAGTATTGATTTCATAGAGGTACATGAGAGGAATGTTTTGAAACAAAAATCTCAAAACTGATCAGACAGTTTTTGAGAATATGGCCACCAAAGTCCAAAATTTGAAATTTTTCGTCAAAAATGGCCGCCAAATCGGCAAGAACAATTAAATCAAAAAAATTTGAAAAACATCTTTAGATTCTGGCCCAAGGTATGTTCTGACAAATTCATGGGGAAATTCATCATGTCAAAAAAAAAGTTACAGACCCGGATGGACGACGGACGGACGAACGACAGACGGACGACGGACGAAAAACCATGACAATAGCTTATCGGCCCATAGGGCCGGTATGCTAAAAACCAAAACATAGCACCAAGGGTGCTGTAGCTTACCAGCAATCATGAGAATACAGAGTATTGATTTTCCAACATATAAATTGTTACACTGATCTTGAACTCTATTGTCAAATTTTCTGTATGGACTATAATACGAAATCAAATTACACATCACAAAGGTACATAAAGAGAATCTTATACATGATTTTGAGAAAAACTGTCTCAATAGATTTAGACAAAATGGCCACGAAAGACAAGGTCATTGAAGGTCAAATTCAAGGTCATCATTTGAACCGCAATATATGATTTCCCATTTGAATGTGCCAATACTTATACTCTATTTTGAAGTCTTCTATGAGTTTACTCCGCACAGCTCCCATTATGAAGGAAAAATTAGCCCAAGGGCTAAGAAAGGTTACCGGACAATGTTTTACATTTTATATATTAGCCATTTTGTCCCGAGACCGTGACAACAAGGTCAAATTCAAGGTCACAAGAATATTCAGCATATATCATTTCATGTCCACAATTGATTTCTAAGCTGCAAAATCGACAATGAGCAAGATATTAACCATTTTGTGTTCTGACCTTGGAAATGAGATCAAATTCAAGGTCATGAGAATATTCAGCATATATCATTTCCTATATGTGCTCAATTGATTGCAAAGCTGTAAGTTCGATTATCAACGAGATATTAACCATTTTGTGCTTTGACCTTGAGAATGAGGTCAGATGTCAAATTCAAGGTCATGACAATATTCAGCATTTATCGTTTAATATTTGTTCACAATTGCTTCCTTAACTGTAAAAATTATAATAAGCTTTTTATGCTCTGACCTTGAAAATGAGGTCGAAGGTCAAGTTCAAGGTCATGACAAGATTCAGTATATATATCATTTCCTACATGTGCACAATTGATTCTAAGCTGCAGAGTCGATAATCAGCGAGATATTAGCCATTAAATGCTCTGAGCTTGAAAATGAGATCAAAGGTCAAGATCAAGGTCATGACAATCTTCAGCATATATCACTTCCTACATGGCCCCAACTGATTTGTAAGCTGTAAAATGGATAAGTGAGATTTCAGCCATTTTTTCCTATGACCTTGAAGATGGAGAACAAGGTCAAATTCAAAGTCATCAGAATATTCGGCGTATATCATTTCCTATACAACCACAACTGATTTTCTAACCCGTGAAGTTGATAATAAGCGAGATATTAGCCATTTTGTGCTCTTGACTTTGAAAATTAGGTCAGAGGTCCAATTCAAGGTCACGGGAATATTCGGCATATATCATTTCCTATATGGCCACAAATGATCCCTAAGCTGTAAAATCGATAATAAGTGAGATATTAGCCATTTTGTCCTGTGACCTTGAAAATGAGGTCAAAGGTCAAATTCAAGGTCATGACAATAATCTGCATATATCGTTTCCTATATGTTCACAATTGATTCCTAAGCTGTAAAGTCGATAAGAAGCGAGATATTAGCCATTTTGTCCTGTGACCTTGAAAATGAGGTCAAAGGTCAAATTCAAGGTCATGAGAATATTCGGCATATATCATTTCCTATATGTCCACAATTGATTTCTAATCTGTAAAGTCGATAATAAGCGAGATATTAGCTATTTCGTGGTCTGACCTTGAAACTGAGGTCAGAGGTCAAATTCAAGGTCACGAGAATATTCAGCATATATCATTTCCTATATGTCCACAATTGATTTCTAGTGTCTAATCTCAATATTGAGTGAGATATTAGGCATAATGTGTCCCATTATAAAGCATAGGAGAGTTTAACATGGAAAAGTCTCATTTGGGCCGAGTTTGGGCCAAAATGGCCCACTTCCAGCAATTCAAGCGCAACGAAACTTATACACATCACAGGAGTACATATGAGGAGTGTTATGTATTAAAAAGAAACTTGAAAATGAGGCCAAAGGTCAAATTCAAAGTCACAAAAATATTATGGATATATCATTTCCTATATGTCCACGATTGATTCCTAAGCTGTAAAATCGATGAAAGGCGAGATATCAGCCATTTTGTGCTATGACCTTGAAAATAAGGTCAAAGGTCAAATTTAAGGTCATCAGAATATTCAGCGTATATCCTTTCCTATATGTCCACATTTGATTCCTAAGCTGTACAGTCGATAATAAGCGAGATATTAGCCTTTTTGTCCCGTGACCTTGAAAATGAGGTCAAAGGTCAAATTGAAGGTCACGTGAATATTAAGCATATATCATTTCCTATATGTCCACAATTGATTTCTAAGCTGTAAAGTCGATAATAAGCGAGATATTAGCCATTTTGTTCCTTGACCTTGAAACTGAAGTCAGAGGTCAAATTCAAGGTCACGAGAATATTCAGCATATATCATTTCCTTTATGTCCACAATTGATTCCTAGTCTCTAATCTCAATATTGAGTGAGATATAAGGCATAATGTGTCCCATTATAAAGCATAGGAAAATTTAACATGGGAAAGTCCCATTTGGGCCAAGTTTGGCCCAAAATGGCCCACTTCGAGCGATTCAAGTGCAACGAAACTTATACACATCACAGGAGTACATATGAGGAGTGTTGTGTATAAAAAAGAAAAAAAGTTACTGAACAGTTTCTGAGAAAATGGCCGCCAAAGTCCAAAATCAGGCATTTTTCGTCGAAAACGGCCGCCATTTTGAAAAACATGCGAAAATCGAAAAACTGAAAAAAAAATCTTTCCTTGAAATATTTTTAGGTATTTTTGTGCAAAATTTCAGAAAGATCCGATCATATACTTTGAAGATAAAAATGTGAACGGACGACGGACAGACGACGGACGCAACGCCATGCCAATAGGTTATAGGACCATAGGTCCGGTAACCTAAAAATTGGGTGGAATTCTATTTTTCAATGGCCAAAAAAAAAATTTTTTTTTTTTTGCTGGAAATGGCTCAAAACGAATAGTGACTTGATTTGGGACAAAAAAATTTTTTTTCGCCGACCCGTCAAAAAATCGAAATGGCCGCCACACGCAGACTGTCATTTCAAAGGCAACAAAACTTAACACAATTCAAAGGTACATAAGGAGAAATTTATACATGATTTTGAAAAAAGCTGTCTGAATAGATTTTGAGAAAATGGCCACCAAAGACAACTCATCGTTTTTTCGACAAAAAAGGTCGTTTTGACCTTTGAAGGTCATTGAAGGTCATATTTAAGGTCACCACTCAGACCGCAATATATGATTTCCCATTTGAATGTGCCAATACTTAGGCCCTATCTTGAAGTGTTCTATGAGATTACTCTGCATAGCTCCCATTATGAAGGAAGAATTAGGTGAAATTTTCCAAAAAATTTCAATGGTGGTAATTTTTTTGCTGGAAATGGCTGAAAAAGAATAGTGATTTGATTCGAGAAAAAAAATTTTTTTCGTCGACGCGTCATAAAAAATAAAATGGCCGCCACCAGCAGACCGGCAATTCAAGGGCAACGAAACTTATACACATCATAGAGGTACATGAGAGGAATGTTTTGAAACAAAAATCTCAAAACTGATCAGACAGTTCTTGAGAAAATGGCCACCAAAGTCCAAAATTGGCAATTTTTCGTCAAAAATGGCCGCCAAATCGGCAAAAAAGATTCAATCAAAAAAATTTAAAAAATGTTTCTAGATATTGGCCTAAGGTATGTTCTGACAAATTTATGGAAAAACCACGATAATAGCTTACCGAAATATTTTAAAGCATTTTTGTGCAAAATTTCTGAAAGATTCGTAAACTTTAAAGATATTAATGTCGACAGACGGACGACGGAGGACGACGGACGCAACGCCATGGCAATAGGTTATCGGACCAACCTAAAAACTGTGTACTCAGTGGCACAATACCAGAGAGTCAAATATAATTACATTTTTCACAATTTTGACAATTATACTGTTGTCATGGATACCAAAATCACGTTTGCGAAGTGAATTTGCATAAACTGCATTTTCAAATGGCATAAATATGTTCCTCGACCATACAAACATAGGTATAGACACATTGTTTATTGTGATTGGATAATTAGTTGTCAAGATATTGCCAAATATCGAAATTGCAGTAATGGCGGCTTGAAAATTGTCACGCTAATTTTCATAAAGTTTTAAGAAAATATTGAAGGACTTCTGCTTTAGATATATATACCAAATTGAAGATTATGTAATACTAGGTAATGTTTGTTAGTATCAGATGATCTTTCATAAAAACTGTGTACTCAATAGCACAATACCAGACAGTGAATATGAACATATTTTTTTAATTTTTTACACTTATTCCGTTGCCATGGTTACAAAATATGACGTTTGTGTTAAATATCACTCTCGTAGACTGAATATTATCGAAACTAACATGTGCTCAATCGTGGTAATTAGTTCGGTTTATGGTAAAATGGGGCCAAATCAATCTTTTAATGTAATTTGTAGAATATCTAGTGGTTGCCATGGAAACGGCCAAATCACAGAAAAAAGTCACACTGTATTGCTCCACAGCGGGCATCACGGGAAAGAGTGGATTTCTAGCTTTCCAATGGTATAATGTTCATCCACGTAATGCTCAGGTCCATTAAAATCATTTTTTACTGTTTGGCCGCTCACCTATTTGTGGTCTGACCTTGAAATTGAAGTGGAGGTCAAATTCAAGGTCATCAAGATATTCAGTGTATCATTTTCCAGATGCCCACAATTGGTTCCCAAGCTATAAAGTCAATAGAGAAGCAAGCCATTAGCCATTTTGTCCTTTGACCTTGAAAATGAGGTCAAAGGTCGAATTCAAGGTCATGGCAATATTCAGCATAGATGTAAATCATTTTCTATATGCTCACAATTGATTCTAAGCTGTAAAGTCACATTACTGTCCTGTGACCTTGAAAATCAGGTCAAAGGTCAAATTCAAAGTCGCGAGAATAATCTGTATACATGTATATCATTTCCTATATGCTTATAGTTGATTCCTAAGCTGTAAAGTCAATAAGGAGTGAGATATTAGTCATGTTGTCCTGCGACCTTGAAAATGAGGTCAAACGTCAAATTCAAGGTCATCAGAATATTCAGCATATATCATTTCCTATATGTTCACTATGAATTCCTAGGCTGTAAAGTCAATAATTAGCGAGATATAAGCCATTTTGTCATGTGACCTTGAAAATGAGGTCAAATTCAAGGTCATAAATATGTTCAGTATATATCATTTGCTACATGTTCACAATTGATTCCTAAGCTGTAAAGGCGATAACAAACGAGATGTTAGCCATTTTGTGCTATGACCTTGAAAATTAGGTCAAAGGTCAAATTCAAGGTCACGAGAATAATCTGTCAAAGATCAAATTCAAGGTCATGAGAATAATCATTTCCTATATGTTCATAATTGATTCCTAAGCTGTAAAATCTATAATAAGCGAGATATTAGCCATTTTGTCCTGTGACCTTGAAAAATTAGGTCAAAGGTCAATTCAAGGTCATGAGAATATTCAGCATACAGTCAAACCTGGTGAGCGATACACCTTTTTATGGGCGACACCTGCCCAAGCGAGACGTTTTCTCAAAGTCCCAATCCCTCTGCCATGTTAAATGTACTGTGAATGCGATACACCTGCTCAACGGCGCAGAGCGCCAGTGATTTGCAGTCTGCAATCTATGATAACCCTATGTATGAGCGCCAGTCAAATGAGCGATGTCACCGGTCGATTGTTCAACGCCAATTATGCACGGTGATTCCCGCTATTGATCGGTGTCGTCACATGCCGTTAACCAATGGCAGTAGCGGATTCCATCACTGGGGTTAATTATGGGCGGGCCATCGCTGACACGTTTCATTGATTGCCGTTATAGTACGTACATTATTAATATCGCATACATGACCAATTTTCAATTAAAATAAACACTGTAAGAGATTGTGACCAAATGAAGCCTGGTCACACTGCTGGTTGTGTTCTCTGATGTGATTTCAATTCGCAGACATAGTGACTCCACGCACGGCTTAATTTTTGTTGACACGGGTGACACGTAATAACAAATCGAATAGATCTAGCTGACTGCCGAGTAGATTAATACAATTTAAGAAATTCACTATAAATACCAGTGTGATGTTGCTTTATTTCATATCAGTACTTACTGGCAAATCAATAATCATGTCTAAAGCAAAAACAAAATCTAAACCTGTAACGCTCTCACTCGCCGACAAAGTGAAGGCGATTAAACTGTATGATAAATTACAAAGTTCGCGCAAAGTTGGCGATGCTTTTGGGGTCAGCAAAGACCAGATAAATCGGCTTGTCAAGCGCAAGGCTGAAGTTTTGGACGAGTTTGAGAGCAATGCTCCAAGCGATCGTAAACGAAAAATCAGAAAAACTGGCAATGAAGAAATCAACTCTCTGACATGGCAGTGGTTCACTGATGTGACCACTCGCCGTGTTCAGGTGTCGGGACCAATGATGACAATGAAAAAATCTAAAATGTGCAACTCGGAATAGGAACTAGACGTCAAGGCCTAAAGATGCCTTGGAGGCATTTCGGTGTGATGATTAATTTATAATATATACTAGATATCGACGAAAATGAAAAATGTCGACCCCGCAAAAAAATTTACCGTTAAAATAATACCCCTTAGACACGTTTGTCTAGGGCGACGAGTCCGAAAAAAAAGTCTGTTTCGCTCTACGACTCAGTGTTTCCGAGATATCGACGAAAACGAAAAATGCCAACTCGGCAAAAAATTTTGTAGTCAAGGTCAAAGTTCATCCATAATACCCCTTAGACATGTCTGTCTAGGGCGACGAGTCCGAAAATAACGTCCGTTTCGCTCTACGACACACCGTTCCTGAGATATCGACGAAAACGAGAAATGCCGACTCGGCAAAAAAATTTGGGGTCAAGGTCAAAGTTCATCCATAATACCCGTTAGACATGTTTGTCTAGGGCGACGAGTCCGAAAATGACGTCCGTTTCGCTCTACGAAGCACCGTTTCCGAGATATCGACGAAAACGAAAAATGCCGACTCGGCAAAAAAATTTTGGGTCAAAGGTCAAAGTTCATCAATAATACCCATTAAACATGTTCGTCTAGGACGACGAGTCCGAAAATAACGTCCGTTTCGCTCTACGACGAACCGTTTCCGAGATATCGACGAAAACGAAAAATGCCGACTCGGCAAAAAAATTTCGGGTCAAGGTAAAAGTTCATCCATAATACCCCTTAGACATGTTTGTCTAGGGCGACGAGTCCGAAAATAACGTCCGTTTCGCTCTACGACACACCGTTCCCGAGATATCGACGAAAACGAAAAATGCCGACTCGGCAAAAAAATTTCGGGTCAAGGTCAAAGTTCATCCATTATACCCTTAAGACATGTTTGTCTAGGGCGACGAGTCCGAAAATAACGTCCGTTTCGCTCTACGAAGCACCGTTTCCGAGATATCGACGAAAACGAAAAATGACGACTCGGCAAAAAAATTTCGTGTCCAGGTGAAAGTTCAACCATAATACCCTTAAGACATGTTTGTCTAGGGCGACGAGTCCGAAAATAACGTCCGTTTCGCTCTACGAAGCACCGTTTCGAGATATCGACGAAAACGAAAAATGCCGACTCGGCAAAAAAATTTGGGTCAAGGTCAAAGTTCATCAATAATACCCCTTAGACATGTTTGTCAAGGACGACGAGTCCGAAAATAACTCCGTTTCGCTCTACGACGCACCGTTTCCGAGATATCGACGAAAACGAAAAATGCCGACTCGGCAAAAAAATTTCGGGTCAAGGTCAAAGTTCATCCATAATACCCGTTAGACATGTTTGTCTAGGGCGACGAGTCCGAAAATAACGTCCGTTTCGCTCTACGACACACCATTCCCGAGATATCGACGAAAACGAAAAATGCCGACTCGGCAAAAAAAATTCGGGTCAAGGTCAAAGTTTATCAATAATACCCCTTAGACATGTTTGACTAGGGCGACGAGTCCGAAAATAACGTCCGTTTCGCTCTACAACACACCGTTCCCGAGATATCGACGAAAACGAAAAATGCTGACTCGGCAAAAAAATTTCGGGTCAAGGTCAAAGTTCATCCATAATACCCTTTAGACATGTTTCTCTAGGGCGACGAGTCCGAAAATAACGTCCGTTTCGCTCTACGAAGCACCGTTTCCGAGATATCGACGAAAACGAAAAATGCCGACTCGGCAAAAAAAATTCGGGTCAAGGTCAAAGTTCATCAATAATACCCCTTAGACATGTTTGTCTAGGGCGACGAGTCCGAAAATAACGTATGTTTCGCTCTACGACACACCGTTCCCGAGATATCGACGAAAACGAAAAATGCCGACTCGGCAAAAAAATTTGGGGTCAAGGTCAAAGTTCATCCATAATACCCCTTAGACATGTTTGTCTAGGGCGACGAGTCCGAAAATAACGTCCGTTTCGCTCTACGACGCACCGTTTCCGAGATATGCAGGATGCCTCATGGATGACTCAGCAAAAAATTATTTCGACCTCTAGGTCAAAGGTCGTTTGACGTATCGATCCCAAAATCAATAGGGTTCTTCCCTGTTGATATATAAACCTCCGTGCAAAATTCTGCAACTATTGCCTGAATATTTTTCGAGTTATCGTCCGGAAACCAAGTTTCAAGATCAGCCTCGATTTCATCCTCAAGGACCTCACGGACCTCGGAGCCGGATCAAAAAAAATAATACACCCTAGAGATGTTTGTCTAGGGCGACGAGTTCGAAAATAACGTCCGTTTCGCTCTACGATGCACGGTTTCTGAGATATGCAGGAAGCCTCAAGGATGAATCAGCAAAAAATTATTTCGACCTCTAGGTCAAAGGTCGTTTGACGGATCGATCCCAAAATCAATAGGGTTCTTCCCTGGTGGCATATGAACCTCCATGCAGAGTTCTGCAACTATTGCGTAAATATTTTTCCAGTTATCGTCCGGAAACCAAGTCTCAAAATTAGCCTTGATTTCATCCTCACGGACCTCACGGACCTCGGATCCGGCTCAAAAAGAATAGGGTTCTTCCACATATCATTTCTGACTTGTGGTGAAAATTTGACGAGGATCCGTTAAGGCAATCTAAAGTTATCGTCCGGAAACCAAAAGTGGCAGAAGAAGAAAAAAAAAAAAAAAAAAAAAAAAAAAAAAAAATTCTGCTAAAACCATAAAGGCATTTCTGCCGAAATGCCTTAATAAGTGAAAAACAAGAAAAGAAACATTTAATTTGACGACTTTAATTTAACGGCTTCTTGGACTGCCAAATCTGTTGTACAATCGAATATCACAGACTTTTTCACCAAGTCGTAAAAAGTACTGTATGTCTATCCAGTCTGTTTTAGATATTTGGATTTGTACATTGTGTCGTGACATTGGGTGATCGTTATAATGAGAATAAATGATTGATACTGACATAACGTGTTGATACATATATGTTAAAATTCCACTTGGCGCCCAGCTATCTCACCCTGGATAACAAAACCACCTCCATAAGCGAGACATTTTGTCAAAGTCCCCAGCGTGTCTCACATAGACAGGCTTGACTGTATATCTTTTCCTATATGTCTACAATTGATTCCCAATCTCTAATCTCAATATTAAGTGAGATATTCGGAAAAATGTGCCCCATTATAAAGATGGCCCACTTGAAGCGATTCAAGGGCAACGAAACTTATACACATCACAGAGGTACATATGAGGAGTTTATGCATCAATAAGAAAAAAAGTTACTGAACAGATTTTGAGAAAATGATCATCAAATTCCAAATTTGCCATTTTTCTATGAAAACGGCCGCCATTTTGAAAAAGCCCAGACAGACAGACGGACGGACGAACAACGGACGCAACGCGACCGCAATCGGTTATCGGAACATAGGTCCGGTAACCTAAAAATACCTCCTTGTCGATATATTTTTAGGTATTTTTGTGCAAAATTTCAGAAAATTCACCCGTGAACTTAAAGATAAAACTGTTCACGCCGGACGAATGGACAGACGGACGGACGGATGGCTAGACGGACGGACGGACGCCGAACGCAACGCCATGCCAATAGGTTATCGAACCATAGGTCCGGTAACCTAAACTTCATGGTTATTGGTCATATATTTTGATTGGAACTGTCAGACTGACTACAGTGTTATCATGAATATCTGACGCCTGTGTGTTAAATTGTGAAATGTTGGATACCTGGATATCTCTGTTGGAGTTTCCTGATTGACTTTGACAGCCAGCTGGGACTCGTGTGACTTGCTCTTCGTCAGTGGGTGGAAGGCGGCGGGGTTGAGTTTGTTGCGCCGGTGGGGAGGGGGAGTGGTTGGGAACTTGCCTTTGCTGGAGGCCTTGATGGGGGGTGTGGGGGGCGGGGTGAGGCGCTTGCGAGGCTGGAGAGGTGAGGTGTAGAAGGCTGGAGAGGCAGGCACGCTGTCAGGAGATGGCACAATGGATGAAGATGATGATGTGCTGAGGTCTGGCGGCAAAGACGAGGTTGACTGGCGCTGGGAGAAATTAGGGGATGACCCACTGTAAGGACTGCTGCTGGTGAATGACGACCAGTGCAGGTCCATGTCTGTGCTTGTATTATCTCCACGAATCTGAAGCTCTGCAAAAAATTAGCCCAAGGGCTAAGAGAGGTTACCGGACAATATTCATTTTAGATATTAGCCTTTTGTCAGCGACATTGAAAACTAGACGTCAAGGCCTAAAGGCCTTGGAGGCATTTCAGGGAGAAGCATGAAAACATAGGCCCAAGGGACCTGTAGCTTACCGGCTAGCCAATAGGTGATCGGACCGATGGTCTGGCAACTTCAAGGTTACAAGTATATTTAGCAGGTATCATTTCCTATATGTCCACAATTGATTTCTAAGCTGTAAAGTCGATAATGAGCGAGATAATCGACATTTTGTGCTTTGTCCTTGAAAATTAGGTCAAAGGTCAATTCCAAGGTCATCAGAATATTCGACGTATATCATTTCCTATATATCCGCAATTGATTTCTAAGCTGTAAAGTTAATAATAAGTGAGATATTAGGTGGAATCAGTCAAGTACATGACATGGAACCGATGATCTTACAATCAAAATTTTTTACTATCATTCTTGATTTTTTTTTTTCAATCACAAGCACATGTGCGTATATTCGAAATATACGCACACCTTCGACTGTACGCACATGTGATTTTATGCGCGCGAATACGGTACATGTGACATGACATGTGCAGTATGCAATACACATACAATATTTCAGCTGTTCCATAAATGTCCAGGTCATGGTCCAGGACCGATAGCAATAAAATCAACAAACACTGCTGCATGTGAGTAGCTTACCCAATCATAAGCGAGTAATGCAAGCCCGGCAAGCCGACCTACCACCCTCCCTCCCTCCTTCCACCTCATTAAACATAGCACCAAGGGTGCTGTAGCTTACCGGCAATCATATGAATTGCATAGAATACTGAATACAAATAAATTGTTACACTGATGTTAGAATCTATACGTTAAAACATGTTTGTAAATGTTGATAGAAACACATTTTCTGACTATATAATACAAAATCAAGTTACGTCTTGGAAGATTTTTTTCGTTAGTGACAAATTTTCACAGAAAGTCGTTTCAAAGGCAACGAAACTTGTACACATCTACAAAGGTACATAAGGAGAATCTTATACATGATTTTCAGGAAAACTGTCTGAATAGATTTCGATAAAAAGGTCACCAAAGGCAAAAATCATCCTTTTTTCGACAAAAAAGGTAATTTTGACCTTTCAAGGTCATTGAAAGTCAAATTTAAGGTCACCACTCAAACCGCAATATATGATTTCCCATTTGAATGTGTCAATACTTAGGCTCTATCTTGAAGAGTTCTATGAGATTACTCTGCATAGCTCCCATTATGAAGGAAAAATTGGGTGAAATTTTCTAAGTCCAAAAAAATATTCAGTGGCCAAAAAAAAATGGAAATGGCTCAAAACGAATAGTGATTTGATTTGAGAGAAAAAAAATTATTTTTCCTGACCCGTCAAAAAATCAAAATGGCCGCCCTACACAGACCGTCATTTCAAAGGCAACAAAACTTATACCCGTCACAAAGGTACATAAGGAGAATCTTATACATGATTTTGAGGGAAACTGTCTGAATAGATTTCGAGAAAATGGCCACCAAAGGCAAAATTCATCCTTTTTCCAACAAAAAAGGTCGTTTTGTCCTTTCAAGGTCATTGAAGGTCAAATTCAAGGTCACCACTCAAACCGCAATATATGATTCCCCATTTGAATGTGCCAATACTTGGCTCTATCTTGAAGTGTTCTATGAGATTACCCTGCATAGCTCCCATTATAAAGGAAAAATTGGGTGAAATTCTCCCAAAAATTCTGAAAAAAATTCAATGGCCAAAGAAAAAAATTTTTTTTGCTGGAAATGGCTCAAAACGAATAGTGACTTGATCTGCCTAAGGTATGTTCTGACAAATTTATGGGGAAATTCATCATGCCAGAAAAAAGTTACAGACCCGGACGGACGACAGACTCCAGACGCCACGATAACCACGATAATAGCTATCGGCCCAAAGGGCCGGTAAGCTAAAAACAACACCACACAGGCAGCCCAGTGATACACCCCTCTAGGGCATGATTGCTCAATTGGAAGACCCCTCTAGGGCCCAATACCTCGAATGATCTCACTTTCCTGGAGATTTCACAATTAATGGCAGATTATACAGCCGTAACGCTTCATCGTTCAAGTGAAAATGCAGTGATGCAATCGTCACGTGGATGGATCGATCATTCGCGCCAAACTTTCAGTCCAAATGGTTATCGGTTTGGTAACCTAAAGTTCAACCTGCTGTTGCGACAGCCATTCAATGCTGTCATCACTACTCACCAGTCCATGACTTGAGGTGGCTTAATGCTGTCATTAACCGACTTGTGTCTTCTGAGTCAGCACCGTAACGAGCCAAAAGCTGATATATATCTTTGTCAGACATCTCTAAATACTGTTCCATCGTCAAATCTCGGCTAGAGAGGCTCTGAAAAATTAGCAAGTACTATTAAAATGGTACATTCATGATTCAACAACCTTTGATATGAAGACTAGATTTGATGAAGTCAGCAGTCACGAACATTACAGAATTATGTAAAGAAATTGGCCCAAGGGTTAAGATAGGTTGCTGGACAATTTTGGTTTCAAACATTGCAAATATGACCTTGAGATTTACCAATCAAGGTCAAATTTGTGAACTTCAATGTCACCATTAGGTATGCTGCATATGACTATATATGTTAATATTACAAACATATCAGCTCAATCAACAAGAATTTTGCTATAGAGGCCAATTTACACATTCAGAGCAAGTGAGATTTTCAGATTTACCCTTCAAAGTCATCTAAGGTCAAGTTCAAGGTCACCAAAAGTTGTGTTATACATATATGACTTATTTTAGGCTTATACACAATCCTAACCTGTATGTGCAAGTGTTTAAGCCTCAGAGGACAATTTACACATTTCAGGTCAGACATTTATCATTCAACATCTTCCGAGGTCAAGCTCAACGTCATCATCAGTTGTTCCATATATGACTTCCTAAATGTTCATAATGCAAACTTATCTATCTACAAGCATTTCATCTGTGGAGGCCAACCTGGCCATTTTTTACCCAAAATGGCTGTTTTGACCTTCCAAGGTTATCAAAGGTCAAATTAAAGGTCACCACACAAATCACCATATATGACTTCCTATTTGAAAGTGCCAAATCCTAAGCTCTATCTTCAAGCGTTCTTTGAGTACGGTTCTGGCAGCTCCCATTCTGAAGTAAAAAAAGGGCGAAAAAATTTTTCTCCAAAAGTCCAAAATTTGAAAAGAAAAAAAAAAATTCAAAATGGCCGCCACATGAAGACCGACGATTCAAGGGCAACCAAACTTATATATTTCACAGAGGTATATAAGGGGAATCTTTTGAAACCAAAAAAGTCAAAACTGATGAGACAGTTTTTGAGAAAATGGCTGTCAAAGTTCAAAATTTACCGTTTTTCATCAAAGATGGTCGCCATTTTGAGAAAAATTTGAATTTAAGAACATAGGCCCAAGGGATCTGTAGCTTACCGGCTAGCCAATAGGTGATCTGACCGATGGTCTGGAAACTTCAAGGTTATAAGTATATTCAGCACATCATTTCCTACATGTCCACAATTGACTTTTGAGCTGTAAAGTTGACATTTCGAAACGGCTGTAAAGTGTCATTTCGTGCTCTGACCTTGAAAATGAGGTCAAAGGTCATATCCAAAGTCACGAGAATATTCAGTATATATTATTTCTTATATGTCCACAATTGATTCCCAAGCTGAAAAGTAAATAATAGGAGAGATATTAGCCATTTTACGCTCTGACGTTGAAAATCAGGTCAAAGGTCAAATTCAAGGTAATCAGAATATTCAGCATATATCATTTCTTATATGTCCACAATTGATTTCTATGCTGTGAAGTCGATAATAAGCGAGAAATTAGCCAATTTGTGCTTTGACCTTGACAATGAGGTCAAAGATCATATATTCAAGATCATGAGAATATTCAGCATATATCATTTCTCATATGTCCACAATTGATTCCCAAACTGTAAAGTGAATCATACGCGAGATATTAGCCATTTTGTGCTCTGACCTGAAAATGAGGTGAAACGTCAAATTCAAGGTCATCAGAATATTCTGCATACCTGGTTATATCATTTCCTATATGTCCACATTTGATTTCTAAGCTGTAAAGTCGATAATAAGTGAGATTCTAGCCATTTTTTGCTTCGACCTTGATAATAATGTCAAAGGTCACGTTCAAGGTCATGAGAATATTCAGCTTATATCATTTCTTATATGTCCACATTTGATTCCCAAGCTGTAAATTAATATTTCAGCGAGATATTAGCGATTTTGTGCTCTGACCTTGCAAATGAGGTCAAAGGTCAAATTCAAGGTCATCAGAATATTCGGCATATATCATTTCCTATATGGTGACACCAAAATTCTAAGCTGTAAAGTCGATAATAAGCGAGATATCAGCGATTTTCTGCTCCGACCTTGAAAATGAGGTCAAAGGTCAAATTCAAGGTCATCAGAATATTCGGCATATATCATTCCCTATATGGTCACAATAGATTTCTAAGCTGTAAAGTTGATAATAAGCAATATATTAGCCATTTTGTGCTCTGACCTTGGAAATTAGGTTAAAGGTCAAATTCAAGGTCACGAGAATATTCAGCATATATCATTTCCTATATGTCCACAACTGATTCCCAAGCTGTAAAGTGAATATTAAGCAAGATATTATTGATTTTGTGCTCTGACCTTGAAAATGAGGTCAGAGGTCAAATTCAAGGTCATCAGAATATTCGGCTTATATCATTTCCTATATGGTCACAATAGATTTCTAAGCTGTAAAGTCAATAATAAGCGAGATATTGATCATTTTGTGCTCTGACCTTGAAAATGAAGTTAAAGGTCAAATTCAAGATCACGAGAATATTCAGCATATATCATTTCCTTTATGTCCACAATTGATCCCGAGTCTCTAATCTCAATATTAAGTGAGATATCAAGAACATTGTGGCCCACTATAAAGCATAGGAGAATTTAACATGGGAAAGTCCTATTTGAGCCCCGTAAACTACATCAAAACGGCCGTCACACGCAGACCGGTGATTCAAGAGCATCGAAACTTATACACATCATGAAGATACATGAGGGGAACATTTTGAAACTAAAATCTCAAAACTGATCAGACAGTTTTTGAGAAAATAATTTTTAGAGTTGAGAACATGCAAAAACAGCCATTTTCGGCATAAAAATGGCCACCAAAACTGCATAATCGATTCAATCAAAAGAATGAAAAAATTAGCCCAAGGGCTAAGAATGGTTACCGGACAAAGTTTTACATCTTAGATATTAGCCATTTTGTCCCGTGACCTTGAAAACAAGGTCAAAGGTCAAGGTCAAAAGTCAAATTCAATATCACAAGAATATTCAGCATATTCATGTCCACAATTGATTCCTAAGCTGCAAAATCGACAATGAGCAAGATATTAACCATTTTGTGCTCTGACCTTGGAAATGAGATACAAGGTCAAATTCAAGGTCATGAGAATATTCAGCATATACCACTTCCTATATGTCAACAATTGATTGCTAAGCTTTAAAGTTGATAATAAGCAAGATACCAGCCATTTTGTGCTCTGACCTTGGAAGTGAGGTCAAAGGTCAAATTCAAGGTCATGACAACATTCAGCGTATATCGTTTCCCATATGTTCACTATTGATTCCCAAGCTGCAAAGTCGATAATAAGCAATATATCAGCCATTTTGTGCTCTGGCCTTGAAAATGAAATCAAGGTCAAATTCAAGATCAAGACAATATTAAGCATATATCATTTCCTATATGTGCTCAATTGATTGCAAAGCTGTAAGGTTGATAATTAGTAAGATATTAGGCATTTTGTGTTTTGACCTTGAAAATGAGGTCAAAGGTCAAATTCAAAGTCACGACACTATTCAGCATATATCGTTCATTATATGTTCACAATTGATAAGTAAGCTGTAAAGTTGATAATAAGCGAGATATTAGCCATTTTATGCTCTGACCTTGGAAATGAGATCTGAGGTCAAGTTCAAGGTCATGACAAGATTCAGTATATATCATTTCCTATATGTGCACAACTGATTCCTAAGCTGTAAAGTCGATAACAAGCGAGATATTAGCCATTTTGAGCTTTGACCTTGAAAACGAGGTCGAAGGTCGAATTCAAGGTCATGACAATATTCAGCATATATCGTTTACTATATGTTAAGTTGATAATAAGCGAGATATTAGCCATTTTATGCTCTGACCTTGAAACTTAGGTCAAAGGTCATGTTCGAGGTCATGACACTATCAAGCATATATCACTTCCTATATGTCCCCAATTGATTTGTAAGCAATGAAGTCGATCATAAGCGAGATTTTAGCCATTTTGTGCTCTGACCTAGATAATGAGGTCAGAGGTCAAATTCAAGGTCACGACAATATTCAGCATATATCATTTCCTATATGTCCACAATTGACTCTGTGGTTCTAATCCCAATATTAAGTGAGATATTAGCAATAATGTGTCCCATTATAAAGCATAGGAGAATTTAACATGGGAAAGTCCTTTTTTGGCCAAGTTTGGGCCAGAATATCATTTCCTATATGTCCACAATTGATTCCTAAGCTGTAAAGTCGATAATAAGCGAGATATTACATATTTTGTGCTTTGACCTTGAAACCGAGGTCAGAGGTCAAATTCAAGGTCACAAGAATATTCAGCATATATCATTTCCTATATGTCCATAATTGATTCCTAGTCTCTAATCTCAATATTAAGTGAGATATTAGGCATAATGTGTCCCATTATGAAGCATAGGAGAATTTAACATCGGAAAGTCCCATTTGGGCCGAGTTCGGGCCCAAAATGGCCCACTTCGAGCGATTCAAGGGCTACGAAATGTATACATGTCACAGGGGTACATATGAGGAGTGTTATGCATCAATAGGTAAAAAAAGTTACTGAACAGATTTTTAGAAAACAACCGTCAAAATCCAAAATTGGCCATTTTAGACGAAAACGGCCGCTCTGACCTTGAAACCAAGGTCACAGGTCAAATTCAAGGTCACGAGAATATTTAGCATATATCATTTCCTATATGTCCACAACTGATTCTTAGTCTCTAATCTCAGTTTTAAGTGAGATATTAGACTTAATGTGTCCCATTATAAAGCATAGGAGAATTTAACATGGGAAAGTCCCATTTGGGCCGAGTTTGGGCCCAAAATGGCCCACTTCGAGCAATTCAAGGGCAACGAAACTCACACACGTCACAGGGGTATACATGGGGAGGTTTATGCATCAATAAGAAGAAAAGTTACAGAACAGATTTTGAGAAAACGACCGTCAAAGTTCAAAATTGGCCATTTTTTGACGAAAACGGCCGCTCTGACCTCGAAACCAAGGTCAAGGTCAAATTCAAGGTCACGAGAATATTCCGCATATATCATTTCCTATAGGTCCACAATTGATTCCTACTCTGTAATCTCAATATTAAGTGAGATATTAGGCTTAATGTGTCCCATTATAAAGCATAGGAGAACTTAACATGGAAAAGTCCCATCTGAGCCGAGTTTGGGCCCAAAATGGCCCACTTCGAGCGATTCAGGGGCAACGAAATTTATACATGTCACAGGGGTACATATGAGGAGTGTTATGCATCAATAAGAAAAAAAGTTACTGAACAGATTTTGAGAAAACGACCATCAAAGTCCAAAATTGGCCATTTTTCGACGAAAACAGCCGCCATTATGAAAAAAATGCGAAAATAAAAAAACTAAAAAAACCCTTTCCTGGAAATATTTTTAGGTATTTTTGTGCAAAATTTCAGAAATATTCCATCGTAAACTTTAAAGATAAAAATGTGAACGGACGGACGGACGACGGACGGACGACGGACGCAACGCCATGCCAATAGGTTATCGGACCATAGGTCCGGTAACCTAAAAAGTTACTGAACAGATTTCGAGAAAATGGCCGCCAAAGTCCAAAATCAGGCATTTTTCATTGAAAACGGCTGCCATTTTGAAAAAAAATGCAAAAATCGGAAAACTAAAAAAAAATTACCCTGGAAATATTTTCAGGTATTTTTTTGCAAAATTTCAGAAAGATTCGACCATAAACTTTAAAGATAAAAATTATCCCAAGGGCTAAGATAGGTTACCGGACAATATGTAATAGCTATTTTTTTTCCGTGGTCTTGAAAATAAGGTCACTTGTCAAATTCAAAGTCACGAGAGTATTCCACATACCAGTATATGATTTCCTATAAGCTCACAATCGATTACTGAGCTGTAAGTTCAATAATAAGCGAGATATTAGCCATTTTGTGCTCTTGACCTTGAAAATGAGGTCAAAGATCAAATTCAAGGTCTTGACAATATTCAGCATCTATCATTTCCTATATGTCCACAATTGATCCTTAAGCTGTAAAGTCGATAATAAGCGACATATTAGCCATTTTGTCATGACCTAGAAACTGAGGTCAAAGGTCAAATTCAAGGTCATGACAATATTCGGCATATATCATTTCCTACATGTCAACAATTGATTCTCAAGTTGTAAAGTCAACAATAAACGAAATATTAGCCATTTTGTGCTCTGACCTTGAAAATCAGATCAAAGGTCAAATTCGAGGTCATGACAATATTCAGAATATAAAATTTCCTATAGGTTCATAATTGATTCCTAAGCTGTAAAGTCGATAATAAGCGAGATATTATCCATTTTGTGCTCTTGATCTTGAAACTGAGGTCAAAGATCAAATTCAAGGTCACGACAATATTCAGCATATATCATTTCCTATATGTCCACAATTGATCCTTAAGCTGTAAAGTCGATAATAAGCGACATATTAGCCATTTTGTCATGTGACCTAGAAACTGCGGTCAAAGGTCAAATTCAAGGTCATGACAATATTCGGCATATGTCATTTCCTACATGTCAACAATTGATTCTCAAGTTGTAAAATCGACAATAAACGAAATATTAGCCATTTTGTGCTCGGACCTTGAAACTGAGGTCGAAGGTCAAATTCAAGGTCACAAGAATATTCGGCATATGTCATTCCCTATATGTGCACAATTGATTCCTAACCTGTAAAGTCGATAATAAGTGAGATATTAGCCATTTTGTGCCTGACCTTGAAAATGTGGTCAAAGGTCAATCAAGGTCATCAAAATATTCAGCATTCATCATTTCCTATACGTCCACAATTTAGTCCCAAGCTGTAAAGTGGATAAGCGAGATATTAGCCATTTTGTCCTTTGACCTTGAAAATGAGGTCAAAAGTCAAATTAAAGGTCATCAGAATATTCGGACTTTATCATTCCCTATAATGTTCACAATTGATTCCTGAGCTGTAAAGTCGATAATCAGCAAGGTATTAGCCATTTTGTGCTCTGACCTTGAAAATTAGGTTAAAGGTCAAATTCAAGGTCACGAGAATATTCAGCATATATCATTTCCTATATGTCCACAATTGATTCCTAAGCTGTAAAGTCGATATTAAGTGAGATATTAGCCATTTTTGTGCTTTGACCCCGAAAATAGGTCAATGGTCAAGTTCAAGGTCATCAAAATATTCGGTATATATCAATTGCTATATGTGCACAATTGATTCCTAAGCTGTAAAGTCGATAATAAGCGACATATTAGCCATTTTGTGCTCAGACCTTGAAAATGAGGTCAAAGGTCAAATTCAAGGTCATCAAAATATTCGGACTATATCATTCCCTATATGTGCACAATTCATTCCTAAGCTGTAAAGTCGACAATAAGCGAGATATTAGCCATTTTGTGCTCTGACCTTGAAAATCAGATCAAAGGTCAAATTCAAGGTCATGACAATATTCAGAATATAACATTTCCTATAGGTTCACAATTGATTACTAAGCTGTAAAGTCGATAATAAGCGGGATATTAGCCATTTTGTGCTCTTGACCTTGAAAATGAGGTCAGAGGTCAAATTCAAGGTCATGACAATAATCGGCACATATCATTCCCTATACGTTCATAATTGACTCCTAAGGTGTAAAGTCGATAACAAGCGAGATATTAGTCATTTTGTCCTGTGACCTTGAAAATGAGGTCAAAGGTCAAATTCAAGGTCATCAGAATGTTCAGCATATATCATTTCCTATATGTCCACAATTGATTCCTAAGCTGAAAAGTTGATAATAAGCTAGATATAAGCCATTTTGTGCTCTGACCTTGAAAATGAGGTCAGAGGTCAAATTCAAGGTCACGAGAATATTCAGCATATATCATTTCCCATATGTCCACAATTGATTGCTAGTCTCTAATCTCAATATTAGGTGAGATATTAGGCATAATGTGTCCCATTATAAAGCATAGGAGAATTTAACATGGGAAAATCCCATTTGGGACCCGTCGAGAAAATGAAAAATTAGCCCAAGGGCTAAGAGAGGTTACCGGACAATATACATTTTAGATATTAGCCTTTTGTCCAGTGACCTTGAAAATAAAGTCATTAATGAATTCAAGGCCATGAAATATTCAACAAATATATCACTTCTAGTATGTCCACAATCATGACAATAGATTCCTAAGCTGTAAAGTCGATAATAACTGAGATATTATCCATTCTGTGATGTGACCTTGAAAATGAGGTCAAAGTTCAAGTTCAAGGTCATGAAAAAATTTGGCATATATCATTTCCTCTATATTCGCTATGAGGTTCCTGTTTGCCACCAGGATCGCCACAATGTAATTCGGGTATAGATAAACCATAGAAACAGTCTACTGTGCCATATAGTACAAAATCGTAATAAAGTTGCATTGAAATTTTGTCATGTTTGTTTTTGCATAATGCAGACAATGTACATGGCGTTTTTGGACTTTTTAGGCATAACAGACTGTTCCAGAGCCCCAAAAGCACGTGGTATCAGCAGGTACCCCATTGATTCCTAAGCTGTAAAGTCGATAATAAGCGAGATATTAGCCATTTTGTTCTCTGACCATGAAAATGGGATCAAAGGTCAAATTCTCGATCACCAAAATATTCAGCATACATCATTTTCTATATGTTCACTATGGAATCCTAAGCTGTAAATTCGATAATAAGCGAGATATGAGCCATTTTGTATTCTGACCTTGAGAATAAGGTGACTGACCTTGAAATTTAGGTCAACGGTCAAATTCAAGGTCATGAGAATATTCAGAATATATCATTTTCTATCTGTCCACAATTGACTGTCAAGTTGTAAAGTCGATAATAAGCGAGATATTAGCCATTTTGTTCTCTGACCTTGAAAATGAGGTCAAAGGTCAAATTCAAAGTCACAAGAATATTCAGCATATATCATTTCCTATAAGTTCACAATTGGTTCCAAAGCTGTAAAGTTGATAATAAGCAAGATATTAGCCATTTTGTCCTGTGACCTTGAAAATGAGGTCAAAGGTCAAATTCAAGGTCACGAGGATATTCAGCATATATCATTTCCTATATGTTCACAAATGATTCCATAGCTGTAAAGTTGATAATAAGCGAGATATTAGCCATTTTGTCCTGTGACCTTGAAAATGAGGTCAAAGGTCAAATTCAAGGTCACGAGAATATTCAGCATATATCATTTCCTATATGTTCACAATTGATTCCTAAGCTGTAAAGTCGATAATAAGCGAGATATTAATCATTTCGTGCTCTGACCTTGAAAATGAGGTCAAAGGTCAAATTCAAGGTCATGACAATAATCAGCATATTTCATTTCCTATGTGTCCATAATTGATTCCTAGTCTCTATCTCAATACTAAGTGAGATATTAGGCATAATGTGTCCCATTATAAAGCATAGGAGAATTTAACATGGAAAAGTCCCATTTGGGACCCGTCGAGAAAATGAAAATGGCCGCTGCACGCCAACCGGCGAATCGGGGTAACGAAACCTATACACATCACAGAGGTATGTGAGAGCAATCATTCGAAATAAAAATCTCAAAACTGTCTGAACAGTTTTTGAGAAAATGGCCGCCAAAGTCAGAAATTGGCCGTTTTTCAGCGAAAATGGCCACCATTTTGAAAAAAATGCAAAAATCAAAAAATTAGCCCAAGGGCTAAGAAAGGTTACCGGACAATACATATTTTAGATATTAGTAGTTTGTCCCGTGACCTGGAAAATAAGGTCATTGGTCAATTCAAGGACACGATAATGTTCAGAATATATCATTTTCTATATGTCCACAACTGATTTCTAAGCTGTAAAGTCGATAATAAGCGAGATATTAGCCATTTTGCCCGGTGATCCTGAAAATGAGGTCAGAGGTCAAATTCAAGGTCATGATAATATTCAGCATATATCATTTCCTATATAACCACAATTGATCCCTTAGTTGTAAAATCGATAATAAGTGAGATATTAGCCATTTTGTCATGTGACTTTGAAAATGAGGTCAAAGGTCAAAATCAACGTCATCAGAATATTTGGCATTTATCATTTCCTATATGTCCACAATTGATTCCTAAGCTGTAAAGTCGATAATAGGCGCGATATTAGACATTTTGTACTCTGACCTTGAAACCGAGGTCAGAGGTCAACTTCAAGGTCACAAGAATATTCGGCATATATCATTTCCTAAAAGCCCAAAATTGATCCCTAAGCTGTAAAATCGATAATAAGTGAGATATTAGCCATTTTGTCCTGTGTCCTTGAAAATGAGGTCAAAGGTCAAATTCAAGGTTATCAGAATATTCGGCATATATCATTTCCTATATGTCCACAATTGATTCCTAAGCTGTAAAGTCGATAATAAGCGAGATATTAGCCATTTTGTGCTCTGACCTTGAAACTGAAGTCAGAGGTCAAATTGGAGGTCACGAGAATATTCAGCATATATCATTTCCTATATGTCCACAATTAAACCCTAAGCTGTAAAATCGATAATAAGTGAGATATTAGCCATTTTGTCCTGTGACCTTGAAAATGAGGTCAAAGGTCAAATCCAAGGTTATCAGAATATTCAGCATATATCATTTCCTATATGTCCACAATTGATTCCTAAGCTGTAAAGTCGATAATGAACGAGATATTAGCCATTTTGTGCTCTGACCTTGAAACCGAGGTCAGAGGTCAACTTCAAGGTCACAAGAATATTCGGCATATATCATTTCCTATATGCCCAAAATTGATCCCTAACCTGTAAAATCGATAATAAGTGAGATATTAGCCATTGTCCTGTGTCCTTGAAAATGAGGTCAAAGGTCAAATTCAAGGTTATCAGAATATTCGGCATATATCATTTCCTATATGTCCACAATTGATTCCTAAGCTGTAAAGTCGATAATAAGCGAGATATTAGCCATTTTGTGCTCTGACCTTGAAACTGAGGTCAGAGGTCAAATTCGAGGTCACGAGAATATTCAGCATATATCATTTCCTATATGTCCACAATTAATCCCTAACCTGTAAAATCGATAATAAGTGAGATATTAGCCATTTTGTCCTGTGACCTTGAAAATGAGGTCAAAGGTCAAAAGCAAGGTTATCAGAATATTCAGCATATATTATTTCCTATATGTCCACAATTGATTCCTAAGCTGTAAAGTCGATAATGAATGAGATGTTAGCCAATTTGTGCTCTGACCTAGAAACCGAGGTCAGAGGTCAACTTCAAGGTCACAAGAATATTCGTCATATATCATTTCCTATATGTCCACAATTGATTCCTAGTCTCTAACCTCAATATTAAGTGAGATATTAGGCTTAATGTGTCCCATTATAAAGCATAGGAGAATTTAACATGGCAAAGTCCCATTTGGGCCGTGTTTGGGCCCAAAATGGCCCTTTCCAAGTGATTCAGAAGCAACGAAATTTATACATGTCAGAGGGGTACATATGAGGAGTGTCATGCATCAATAAGAAACAAAAGTTACTGAACAGCTTTTGAGAAAAGGACCGTCAAAGCCCAAAATTGGCCAATTTTTCACGAAAATGGCCGCTCTGACCTTGAAACCGAGGTCAGAGGTCAAATTCAAGGTCACGAGATTATCCAACATATATCATTTCCTATATGTCCACAATTGATTCCTAGTCTCTAATCTCAATATTAAGTGAGATATTAGGCTGAGTGTTTAACATGGGAAAGTCCCATTTGGGCCGAGTTTGGGCCCAAAATGGCCAACTTCGAGCGATTCAAGTGCAACGAAATTTATGCATGTCACAGGGGTACATATGAGGAGTGTTATGCATCAATAAGAAAAAAAGTTACTGAACAGATTTTGAGAAAACGACTGTCAAAGTCCAAAATTGGCCATTTTTAGACGAACACGGCCGCTCTGACCTTGAAACCGAGGTCAGAGGTCAAATTCAAGGTCACGAGAATATTCAGCATATATCATTTCCTATATGTCCACAATTGATTCTTAGTCTCTAATTTCAATTTTAAGTGAGATATTAGGCTTAATGTGTCCCATTATAAAGCATAGGAGAATTTAACATGGGAAAGTCCCATTTGGGCCGAGTTTGGGTCCAAAATGGCCCACTTCGAGCGATTCAAGGGCAACGAAATTTATACATGTCACAGGGGTACATAGGAGGAGTGTCATGCATCAATAAGAAAAAAAGTTACTGAACAGATTTTGAGAAAACAACCGTCAAAGTCCAAAATTAGCCATTTTTCGACGAAAACAGCCGCCATTTTGAAAAAAATGCGAAAATCAAAAAACTAAAAAAAACCTTTCCTGGAAATATTTTTAGGTATTTTTGTGCAAAATTTCAGAAATATTCGACTGTAAACTTTAATGATAAAAATGTGGACGGACGGACGGACGACGGACGACGGACGACGGACGCAACGCCACGGCAATAGGTTATCGGACCAAAGGTCCGGTAACCTAAAAACAGAAAAATAACCCCCTCTTGAAATATTTTTAAGTATTTTTGTGCAAAATTTCAGAAAGATCTGATTGTAAACTTTAAAGATAAAAATGTGGACGGACGACCCCGACGACGGACGCAACGCCATGCCAATAGGTTATCGGACCATAGGTCCAGTAACCTAAAAATGTGAACGGACGGACGACGGACGGACTCCGGACGACGGACGCAACGCCACGGCAATAGGTTATCGGACCAAAGGTCCGGTAACCTAAACAATTAGCCCAAAGGCTAAGATAGGTTACCGGACAATTTTGGTTTGGCCATGGCAGCATTGGCAGGTAACAGACCTTGAGATTTACCAATCAAGGTTCGCAGTGTGAACATATGACCTTGAGATTTACCAATCAAGATCATCTGTGTGAACTTCGATGTCACCACTACATGTATGTGTGCGGCATTTGATATTCTATATGTTCATAATACAAAGGTATATCTGGGTGGAATCGTTTAGGCCGCTCAAGTCAATTTACACATTCCGAGTCAGACATTTGGCACTCAAGGTCATCTGACGTCAAGTTCAAGGTCATCATTAGTTGTGCCATTTATGTCTTTCTATATGTGCATAATGCAAACATAAGCTCTATCTGCAAGCATTTCATCTATAGAGGCAAATCTGGGCATTTTTTGACCCCAAAATGCCTGTTTTGACCTTTCAAGGTCATCGAAGGTCAAATTCGAGGTCACCACACAAGTCGCCATATATGACTTCCCATTTGAAAGTGCCAATTTCTAAGCTCTATCTTCAAGCGTTCTATGAGTACAGTCCTGACAGCTCCCATTATGAAGGAAGAAAGTGCCAAAAATTTTCTAAGTCCAAAATTTTTTTCAAAGGGTGAAAATTTTTTTTTGCCTAGAAATGGCCCAAAATGGATAGTAATGCGATTTGGGACCAAAAAAAATTTTTTCGCCGACTCGTCAAAAATTCAAAATGGTCACCACACGGAGATCGGCGATTCAAGGGCAACAAAACTTATACACGTCACAGAGGTATATAAGAGGAATCTTTTTAAACAAAAATCTCAAAACTGATCAGACAGTTTTTGAGAAAATACAGACCAGGTGCCAATTTGAGCATTTTTCAACCCAAAAATGGCTGTTTTGACCTTTCAAGGTCATCCAAGGTCAAATTCAAGGTCACCACACAAGGTGCCATATATGACTTCCCATTTGAAAGTGCCAATTTCTAAGCTCTATCTTCAAGCGTTCTATGAGTACAGTCTGGACAGCTCCCATTATGAAGGAAAAAAGTGCCAAAAATTTTCTAAGTTCAAAATTTTTTTCAAAGGGTGAAAATTTTTTTTTGCCCTAGAAATAGCCCAAAATGGATAGTAACGGATTTGGGGCGAAAAAATTTTTTTTCGCCGACCCGACAAAAATTCAAAATGGCCGCCACACGGAAACCGGCGAATTTAGGGCAACCAAACTTATACATATCACAGAGGTATATGAGGGGAATCTTTTGAAACCAAAAACTCAAAACTGATCAGACAGTTTTTGAGAAAATGGCCGTCAAAGTCCAAATTTGAGTGTTTTTCGACAAAAACGGCCGCCATTTTGAAAAAAATGCGAAAATCAAAAAACAAAAAAATACTTCCTTCTCAAAATATTTTTAGGCATTTTTGTGCAAAATTTCAGAAAGATTCGATCGTTAACTTTAAAGATAAAAATGTTAACGCCGGACGGACGGACGGACGGACGGACGGACGGCTGGACGGACGGACGGACGGACGACGGACGCAACGCCATGCCAATAGGTTATCGGACCAAAGGTCCGGTAACCTAAAAACGTCTGGGTGTATTGACCCAATACATGTTCACACAAATTTATGGACAAATTCATCAGCTCGAAGAAAAGATAAATAACATAGCACCAAGGGTGCTGTAGCTTACCGGCAATCATGTGAATTGCGTAGAATACTGAATACATATAAATTATTACACTGATGTTAAAATCAATATGTTAAAGCTGCTGCCTTCGAATGTATGCAATATTTTTTTCAAAACCAATATTTTGTTAAACACATCTAATACAATATAAGAAAAGGTGTGCTCAATGATTTTGACGATTACAGTACATCCGAGTTGTCTTTTCATCCGTTTTAATGCCCATTTTGTACCGGTTTTGTAAATAAACAAACGAAGTGTATCCATCAAACCCGAATGTAAACAAATGCTCAAATCGCACTTAAAAGTTCACATCGAGTACATTTTCCAGATCGAATGTGCATAATATAGTGTAGTTGTGAGAAAATAATCAGTGATATACCATGCTGTACGTTAAATTGTCAGTCCGTCTTGCACTTCTATGCTTTGTTTACATCTGCGTGTGATGGATACAGTTCCTGTATTTACGCGAGAACCGCATATTCAAATGAGCAAAATTTCCATGAGAACTGGTTATTTTCATTACATTTGAAGTGAGTATGTTTCATTCCGTTAGTTTAGCATGTTTAATATGAAATGTAGTTTTAGAAAATATTGACTGGTTTCGAAGGCAGATGCTTTAAAACATCTTCGTAAATGTTGATAGAAACACATTGAAAGTCCGGAACAATTTTCAATGGCCATTTTCAAGGGGAATCTTTTAAAATAAAAATCTCAAAACTGTCTGAACAGTTTTTGAGAAAATGGCCGCCAAAGTCAGAAATTGGACGTTTTTCGTCGAAAATGGCCACCATTTTGAAGAAAACGCAAAAATAAAAAAACTAAAAAAATTAGCCCAAAGGCTAAGATAGGTTACCGGACAATTTTGGTTTGGCCATGGCAGCATTGGCAGGTAACAGACCTTGAGATTTACCAATCAAGGTTCGCAGTGTAAACATATGACCTTGGGATTTACCAATCAAGGTCATCCGTATGAACTTCGATGTAACCATTACATGTATGTGTGCGGCATTTGATATTCTATATGTTGGGTGGAATCGTTTAGGCCGCTCAGGTCAATTTACACATTCCAAGTCAGACATTTGGCACTCAAGGTCATCTGACGTCAAGTTCAAGGTCATCATTAGTTGTGCCATATATGTCTTCCTATATGTTCATAATGCAAACAGGAGCTCTATCTGCAAGCATTTCATCTACAAAGGCAAATCTGGGCATTTTTTGACCCCAAAATGGCTGTTTTGACCTTTCAAGGTCATCCAAGGTCAAATTCAAGGTCACCACACAAGTCGCCATATATGACTTCCGATTTGAAAGTGCCAATTTCTAAGCTCTATCTTCAAGCGTTCTATGAGTACAGTCCTGACAGCTCCCATTATGAAGGAAAAAAGTGCCGAAAATGTTCTAAGTCCAAAATTTTTTTCAAAGGGTGAAATTTTTTTTTTGCCTAGAAATGGCCCAAAATGGATAGTAATGTTATTTGGGGCGAAAAATTTTTTTTTCGCCGACTCGTCGAAAATTCAAAATGGCCGCCACACTGAGATCGGCGATTCAAGGGCAACAAAACTTATACACGTCGCAGAGGTATATAAGAGGAATCTTTTTAAGCAAAAATCTCAAAACTGATCAGAGAGTTTTTGAGAAAATACAAACCAGGTGCAAATTTGAGCGTTTTTCGACACAAAAATGGCTGTTTTGACCTTTCAAGGTCATCCAAGGTCAAATTCAAGGTCACCACACAAGTCGCCATATATGACTTCCCATTTGAAAGTGCCAATTTCTAAGCTCTATCTTCAAGCGTTCTATGAGTACAGTCCGGACAGCTCCCATTATGAAGGGAAAAAGTGCCGAAAATTTTCTAAGTCCAAAATTTTTTTCAAAGGGTGAAAATTTTTTTTTGCTCTAGAAATGGCCCAAAATGGATAGTAATGCGATCTGGGGCGAAAAAATTTTTTTTCGCCGACCCGCCAAAAATTCAAAATGGCCGCCACACGAAAACCGGCAGATTTAGGGCAACCAAACTTATACATATCACAGAGGTATATGAGGGGAATCTTTTGAAACCAAAAACTCAAAACTGATCAGACAGTTTTTGAGAAAATGGCCGTCAAAGTCCAAAATTCAGCGTTTTTCGACAAAAACGGCCGCCATTTTGAAAAAAATGCGAAAATCAAAAAACAAAAAAATACCTCCTTCTCAAAATATTTTTTGGGCATTTTTGTGCAAAATTTCAGAAAGATTCGATCGTTAACTTTAAAGATAAAAATGTTAACGCCGGACGGACGGACGGACGGACGGACGGACGGACGGACGGACGGACGGACGGACGGACGGACGGACGGACGACGGACGCAACGCCATGCCAATAGGTTATCGGACCAAAGGTCCGGTAACCTAAAATACCCTCTTTTTGAATTATTTTCAGGCATTTTTGTGCAAAATTTCAGAAAGATTCACTTGCAAACTTTAAAGATAAACATAGGGCCAAGGGCCCTGTAGCTCATCGGCAGGCGACCAGAATATTTCATCAAACTGTAGGTGTATGTGGTGCATAGACCTCATTATCATGTACATGAGCATATGTACATGATATGTGGACCTAACCTTGACTATCTTCCAAAAGATTTGCAATATAATGATTCTCCATATCTATCCAGCTTTCAAGATTTTCGTGGTTCTTTTCGACAACTTAGCCGGCTTAACTTAATTATCTCTGTGGTCGGGAAGATTGTGAAAGTTTGACAGAAATAAATTAACCAACATCGGAAATTTTCCGGCCGTACTTCCCTTAAACACTGCAAAACAAATATATTTATGCTTTGACTACGGACTACAGTGGAATTTAAAACGTAGTAACAAATGATTCACACAAAACACAGGTATCCGCTTCTGTCAGAACTGTCATGACACGATAAATCGTGTTTCTTGGTGGAAGTTCGAAGGTAAACAAACATTCGCCATTTGCAATTAAAATGTCCCCTCTGCGCATGTGCTGACCTTCCACCCACAACCCGTATGTATAAACAAGAGCACATGTATAGTAAAATTAATGTTTAATCGTTAAATTCCTCCAGAAAACTTTTGGAATTTTCACCTAAGCATACTTAACTTGGGAGAGCACACAATAAGCGAACAGTATGCCAAGTTTGGGTACAATAGCAATAGCACTTTCGGCGGAGAAGATTCTGAAAGATTTGGATCAGGAAAACATGGGACAGACACGACAGACACGGTGTCAATCCATCCCAATAGCTCTACGGCGTACAGCCGATGAGCTAAAAAAAGATTCAATCGACGAAAAAAAAAAATGGTCCGGAGATATGGGCCCATAGAACATATTTTGTGAATTACAGCAATATTCATCGAACAGATTTTTTCCCAGCGTTTGACAACGCCGACGCCGACGCCGACAGACGGACGCCGGACGCAACCTGACGGCAATAGCTTATCGGACCATAGGTCCGGTAAGCTAAAAAAAGTATCACATCAAACTCAAAGAGAATGCTCAGCCTGTAATTCACCCACCATGCCAGCAACGAGTCCACATGTACATATGAAAATGATACATGTGCATTTCCATGAACAATGACACAAGCTGTGTTACATAACGTCATTACCTGGCTGGTTTGATCACAAATACACATGTTTCTGTTTAGGTTATTTAAACAGACTCATTTGTATCCATCAATGGCAATTCTTATTGCGAACGGCACCAGTTTAGAGTCTAACTTCTAAATGTCATGTTTCATTCAAAAGTGGAGGATAGTTGATCATAGTGCAGAAATATTAGCATTACATTATTGGGAGAAACTGAAGCATGTCGTGGATTCGTATTATACCATAATCCTTTCTTTTTTTAGCTCGCTGGCGGGATTGTTCGTGACGATTGTTTATGATTGGTTCCCAAACCGATGAACAGTTTTAATATTAGTAGGGAACGGTTGTATTGTGACTTTGGACAAGGCATCGAACACCAAACAGCGCTAAATTAATACTTGTGTTTTGTATCTCGATTTTCGTATCTGCTATCTGGTATCTCGTATCATGTTTTATAACATGCCGACCCAATCCAGTCCAGATAGATTCAGTACTGACCTTGTTGACTTCCTGACTCAAACCAACGATATTCAGCCACTGGTCGGAACTTGGATATTTCTGCAGTTTTATAGGCAAAGATGGATTCTTCAGTCTACTCTTGGCTACAAGCTGTTTTCCAAACAACTTAATCAATTTACTCTGAAACAAAAATATCACATGATCAGTGGGAATCATTCAGTGTATACCAGTGAATGTGGATGACATTTGAACCTGGGGCAGAAGGACATCTACCAGACCTAGACAGTTACAAGCACAAGGCTATGTCCTGAAGTCATGTGAACTAGATGTCAAGGCCTAAAGATGCCTTGGAGGCATTACGGTGTAGAGACTGATTCATACCATCACCGTGGTTATCCATTCATGATTCTGAGCACGCCCGCACGGATTCTAGTTCATGGTGGTTATCTATTCATGATTCTGAGAGCGCCTGCACGGATTCTAGTTCATGGTGGTTATCCATTCATGATTCTGAGAGCATCGGCACAGATTCTAGTTCACGGTGGTTATCCATTCATGATTCTGAGCACACCCGCACGGATTCTAGTTCACGGTGGTTATCCATTCATGATTCTGAGCGCGCCCGCACGGATTCTAGTTCATGGTGGTTATCCATTCATGATTCTGAGCGCGCCCGCACGGATTCTAGTTCATGGTGGTTATCCATTCATGATTCTGAGCGCGCCCGCACGGATTCTAGTTCACGGTGGTTATCCATTCATGATTCTGAGTGCGCCCGCATGGATTCAGTTCATGGTGGTAATCCATTTATGATTCTGAGAGCGCCGGCACAGATTCTAGTTCACGGTGGTTATCCATTTATGATACTGAGCGTGCCCGCACAGATTCTAGTTGCGTGCACCGGATTCTGCGTGTGCCAGAACGGATTCTGTGTGCCGGCCGGCAAATGGCCGGCTCTGAGCACATCTGAAAAATTAGCCCAAGGTCTAAGATAGGTTATCGGACAATTTTGGTTGAAGCATGACAGGTGAGATATGATGTTCAGATTAACCAATCGAGGTCATCTTCGTGAACTTCAATGTCACCATTAAGTGTGCAGCATATAACCTTGTATATGTTCAAAATACAAATACAAGGTCTATCTTCTGTCTATAGACAAAACTTACACATTTCTTGTCGGACGTGACACTGAGATGTAGCACTCAAGGTCATCTGAGGTCAAGTTCAAGGTCACCAAAAGATGTGGTATTACATGTATATACGACTTTCAATTCCAGCTATACCTACAAGCACTTTTTGGCTGTAGAGGCTAATTTACACATTTCAGGTCTCTGTGACCCAAGATTTACCTTCAAGGTTGTCTGAGGTCAACCTCAAGGTCACCAAAAGATGCACCATTTATGACCACCCATATGCTTATACTACAAACCTAAGCCATATGTACAAGCATTTTTGCCTTATATCATGTATATGGCATTTTGTGCATATCAAATCCTTTTGTGACTTTTGAGCCCACATATTGGGCTTTTCAAGCAATTCAACGCACTCTATCTTTATACACAAAGTCAGGGACCCCAATTAGCATGTTTTCTAACAAAAATCTCAAAACTGATCAGATAATTTTTTAAGAAAATGACCGAAAATTGAATTTGGAGCCTTTTGAGCCTAGATTTCGAGCCTTCCAAGCAATTCAAGGCACTCCATCTTTATACACAATGTCAAAAACCCTAATTACTATGTTTTGAAATGAAAAACTCGAAAGTGATCAGACAGTTTTCGAGAAAAGACAGACAAGGTGCAAATTTGGGCATTTTTCGACCCAAAGTTGGCTGTTTTGACCTTTCAAGGTCATCCAAGGTCAAATTCAAGGTCACCACACAAGTCTAGTTCATGGTGGTTATCCATTTATGATTATGGCCAGTAAGCTAAAAAGTGACGAAAATTGTCCAAGTCCAAAGTTGTTTTCAAAGGGTGAAAAAAATTGAATAGTAATGCGATATGGGGCAAAAAAAAAATTTTTTTCACCGACCTGTCAAAAATTCAAAATGGCCACCACACGGAGACCGGCGATTCAAGGGCAACAAAACTTATAGACATCAAAGAGGTACATCTTTTGAAACCAAAAACTCAAACTGATCAGACAGTTTTGAGAAAATGTCCGTCAAAGCTCAAAATTTAGTGTTTTTCGTCGAAATTGGCCGCCATTTTGAGAAAAATGCGAAAATAAAAAAATTTGCATAAGGGCTAAGGTAGGTTACCGGACAACTTTGGTTCAAGCACCATGAATGAGATATGACATTGAGAGTTACCAATCAAGGTCATCGTCAATGTCACCATCAGGTGTGCTGCATATAATTTTGTATACAACATATATTCATAATACAAATATAATGTCTATCTACGAATATTTTGCCCGTAAAGGCCAATTTACACATTTCATGTATGTAATTTACAAATTATTGTTATATACAGCATATTCGGCTTTGGGACCGGAGGAAATTGAAATCCAGAATGCAGGATTTCGGCACTGTTTGTGTATCTGGCATTGAATAATACAAGTGAATATAAGATAGTAATAATTCCTTTCATCCCACTCTGCATTGTGCAAAAGCCTTTCACAAATTACGATTCTCTGTCACATTTTCCAATGTATTTCAATGTGTTATCTATCTAAATAAGGCGAAAGTCCATCGGATATCATGCAAAGGGTTTTAGCTTATGGGGGCCTTGAGCGGCTCCCAGACCCCCTGCCGTCAAATTGTGCCCCCTCTTTCCACAAATCCTGTACATGCCCCTGCCACCCACATGTATATTAACTCACCAGGTGTATTTATTCTTTCAAATTTCCATATTGTTATCATATCGATCTGCAGCTATTGTCTCAAACTTTAATTCATGCCAGTGGTGGAAAGTTTGTTCTATTCACTCTGGATCAATGTTTGGACAGTAATTAAGTCGCTAGTCAGAACAGAGACCAATGGATAGATGTAGGTTCCATGGGGTGAACAGTTACCATCACAAATTACTATTTGACAAGAGCCCACTCTTCGTTGTACATGTGGTTTGTTTGATTTCAAGAATGATTACACAATACACATCCTGTCAAGAAAATGCATTATTGTTTTATGCTAACATTGAAAAAAATTAGGCCGAGGGCCAAAGATAGGTTGCCGGACAATGTTTAATATTTTAGATATTAGCCAGGTCACTGGTTAAATTCAAGGTCAAGAGAATATTCAGCATATATAATATTAAGCATATATCATGTCCACAGTTGATTGCTAAGCTGTAAATTTAATAATCAGAGAGATATTAGCAATTTTGTGCTGTGGTCTTGAAAATGAAGGCAAAGGTCAAATTCAAGGTCATCAAAATATTCAGTGTATATCATTTTTTATATCACCACAATTGATTCCCAAGCCATGCAGTCAAAAGAGGAGCAAGATATGAGCCATTATGTCCTGTGATCTTGAGATTGAGGTCAGAAGTCAAATTCAAAGTCATCAGAATATTCAGCATATATCATTTCCTATATGTCCATAATTGGTTCCTAAGCTGTAAAATCGATAATAAGTGAGATATTAGCCATTTTGTTCTGTGACCTTGAAAATGAGGTCAAAGGTCAAATTCAAGGTCATGAGCATATTCAGCATATATCATTTCCTATATGTTCACAATTAATTCCTATGCTGTAAAGTCGATAATAAGCGAGATATTAGCTATTTTGTCCTGTGACCTTGAAAAAGAGGTCAAAGGTCAAATTCAAGGTCACGAGAATATTCAGCATATATCATTTCCTATATGTCCACAATTGATTCCTAGTCTCTAATCTTAATATTAAGTGAGATATCAGGCATAATGTGTCCTATTATAAAGCATAGGAGAATTTAACATGGGAAAGTCCCATTTGGGCCGAGTTTGGACCAAAATGGCCCTGTTCGAGCGATTCAAGCCCAACGAAATTTATAGGCATCATAGAAGTACATATGAGGAGTGTTATGTATCAAAAAGAAAAAAAGTTACTGAACAGATTTTGAGAAAATGGCCGCCAAAGTCCAAAATGAGGCATTTTTCGTCGAAAACGGCCGCCATTTTGAAAAAAATGCGAAAATAAAAAAACTAAAAAATATATCCTTCTTGAATTATTTTCAAGTATTTTTGTGCAAAATTTCAGAAAAATTCGCCCGTAAACAAAAAAGATAAAACTAGACGTCAAGGCCTAAAGATGCCTTGGAGGCATTTCGGTGTTAGGACTAATTTGTAATATTTAAAACATGTTTACCATGGGCTCTACGACACATCGTTTCCTAGATATGGATGAAAATGAAAAATGTCGACTCAGCAAAAAAAACATTTCAGGTCAAGGTCAAAGTTCATCAGTAATACCCCTTAGACATGTTTGTCTAGAGCCACCACTCCGAAAACAACGTCCGTTTCGCTGTACAATGCACCGTTTCCGAGATATCGACGAAAACGAAAAATGCAGACTCGGTAAAAAATTTAAGGTCAAGGTCAAAGTTCATCCATAATACTCCTTAGACATGTTTGTCTAGATCGCCGAGTCCAAAAATGACGTCCGTTTCGCTCTGCGACTCATCGTTTCCGAGATATCGACGAAAACGAAAAATGCCGACTCGGCAAAAAAATTTGGGGTCAAGGTCAAACTTCATCAATAATACCCCTTAGACATTTTTGTCTAGGACGACGACTCCGAAAATAACGTCCGTTTCGCTCTACGACGCACCGTTTCCGAGATATCGACGAAAACGAAAAATGCCGACTCGGCAAAAAAATTTTGGGTCAAGGTCAAAGTTCATCCATAATACCCCTTAGACATGATTGTCTAGGGCGACGAGTCCGAAAATACCATCCGTTTCGCTCTACGACGCACCGTTTCCAAGATATCGACGAAAACGAAAACTGCCGACTCGGCAAAAAAATTTCGGGTCAAGGTCAAAGTTCATCCATAATACCCCTTAGACATGTTTGTCTAGGGCGACGAGTCCGAAAATAACGTCCGTTTCACTCTACGACGCACCGTTTCCGAGATATCGACGAAAACGGAAAGTGCGACTCGGCAAAAAAATTTCGGGTCAAGGTCAAAGTTCATCCATAATACCCCTTAGACATGTTTGTCTAGGGCAACGAGTCCGAAAATAATGTCCGTTTCGCTCTACGACGCACCGTTTCCGAGATATCGACGAAAACGAAAAATGCCGACTCGGCAAAAAATTTTCGGGTCAAGGTCAAAGTTCATCCATAATACCCGTTAGACATGTTTGTCTAGGACGACGAGTCCGAAAATAATGTCCGTTTCGCTCTACGACGCACCGTTTCCGAGATATCGACGAAAACGAAAAATGCCGACTCGGCAAAAAATTTTCGGGTCAAGGTCAAAGTTCATCAATAATACCCCTTAGACATGTTTGTCTAGGGCGACGAGTCCGAAAATAACGCCCGTTTCGCTCTACGACGCACCGTTTCCGAGATATCGACGAAAACGAAAAATGCCGACTCGGCAAAAAAATTTCGGGTCAAGGTCAAAGTTCATCAATAATACCCCTTAGACATGTTTGTCTAGGGCGACGAGTCCGAAAATAATGCCCGTTTCGCTCTACGAAGCACCGTTTCCGAGATATCGACGAAAACGAAAAATGCCGACTCGGCAAAAAAATTCAAGGTCAAGGTCAAAGTTCATCCATAATACCCTTTAGACATGTTTGTCTAGGGCGACGAGTCCGAAAATAACGTCCGTTTCGCTCTACGATGTACCGTTTCCGAGATATGCATGATGCCTCAAGGATGACTCAGCAAAAAATTATTTCGACCTCTAGGTCAAAGGTCGTTTGAGGTATCGATCCCAAAATCAATAGGGTTCTTCCCTGGTGATATATAAACCTCCGTGCAAAATTCTGCAACTATTGCCTGAATATTTTTTGAGTTATCGTCCGGAAACCAAGTTCCTCGATTTCATCCTCACGGACCTCACGGACCTCGGAGCCGGATCAAAAAAAAAAGTACACCCTAGAGATGTTTGTCTAGGGCGACGAGTCCGAAAATAACGTCCGTTTCGCTCTACGACGCATGGTTTCCGAGATATGCAGGAAGCCTCAAGGATGAATCAGCAAAAAATTATTTTGACCTCTAGGTCAAAGGTCGTTTGACGGATCGATCCCAAAATCAATAGGGTTCTTCCCTGGTGGCATATGAACCTCCATGCAGAGTTCTGCAACTATTGCATAAATATTTTTCCAGTTATCGTCCGGAAACCAAGTTTTAAAATTAGCCTTGATTTCATCCTCACGGACCTCACGGACCTCGGATCCGGCTCAAAAAGAATAGGGTTCTTCCACATATCATTTCTGACTTGCGGTGAAAATTTGACAAGGATCCGTCAAGGCAATCTAAAGTTATCGTCCGGAAACCAAAAGTGGCGGAAGAAGAAAAAAAAAAAAAAAAAAAAAAAAAAAAAAATTCTGCTAAAACCATAAAGGCATTTCTGCCGAAATGCCTTAATTAGCCCAATGGGCTAGAAAGGTTACCGGAGAAATATACAGAGTTAAGCCGAGAAAGTTGAAGGTCAAATTCAAGGTGACCACTGAAATCGCCATATCTCTAACCTTGAAAATGGGATCAAAGGTTAAATTCTAGATCACCAAACTATTCAGCATACATCATTTCCTATATGTTCACTATGGACCCCTAAGCTGTAAATTTGATAATAAGCGAGATATAAGCCATTTTGTAATCTGACTTTGAAAATAAAATGACTGACCTTGAAATTTAGGTCAAAGGTCAAACTCAATATCATTAAAATATTCAGAATATCTCATTTCCTATATGTTCACAATTGATTCCTAAGCTGTAAAGTCGATAATAAGCAAGATATTAGCCATTTTGTCATGTGACCTTGAAAATGAGGTCAAAGGTCAAATTCAGGGTCATGAGAATTTTCAGCATATATCATTTCCTATATGTTCACAATTGATTCCTAAGCTGTAAAGTCGATAATAAGCGAGATATTAGCCATTTTGTCATGTGACCTTGAAAATGAGGTCAAAAGTCAAATTCAAGGTCATGAGAATTTTCAGCATATATCATTTCCTATATGTTCACAATTGATTCCTAAGCTGTAAAGTCGCTAATAAGCAAGATATTGGCCATTTTGTCCTGTTGACCTTGAAAATGAGGTCAAAAGTCAAATTCAAGGTCACTAAAATATTCAGCATATATCATTTCCTATATGTTCACAATTGATTCCTAAGCTGTAAAGTCGCTAATAAGCAAGATATTGGCTATTTTGTCCTGTGACCTTGAAAATGAGGTCAAAGGTCAAATTCAAGGTCACGAGAATATTCAGCATATATCATTTCCTATATGTTCACAATTGATTCCTAAGGTGTAAAGTCGATAATAAGCGAGATATTAGCAATTTTGTCCTGTGACCTTGGAAATGAGGTCAAAGGTCAAATTCAAGGTCATGAGAATATTCAGCATATATCATTTCCTATATGTTCACAATTGATTCCTAAGCTGTAAAGTCGATAATAAGCAAGATATTAGCCATTTTGTCATGTGACCTTGAAAATGAGGTCAAAGGTCAAATTCAGGGTCATGAGAATTTTCAGCATATATCATTTCCTATATGTTCACAATTGATTCCTAAGCTGTAAAGTCGATAATAAGCGAGATATTAGCCATTTTGTCATGTGACCTTGAAAATGAGGTCAAAAGTCAAATTCAAGGACATGAGAATTTTCAGCATATATCATTTCCTATATGTTCACAATTGATTCCTAAGCTGTAAAGTAGCTAATAAGCAAGATATTGGCAATTTTGTCCTGTGACCTTGAAAATGAGGTCAAAGGTCAAATTCAAGGTCATGAGAATTTTCAGCATATATCATTTCCTGTATGTTCACAATTGATTCCTAAGCTGGAAAGTCGCTATTAAGCAAGATATTGGCCATTTTGTCCTGTTGAGCTTGAAAATGAGGTCAAAGGTCAAATTCAAGGTCACGAGAATATTCAGCATATATCATTTCCTATATGTTCACAATTGATTCCTAAACTGTAAAGTCGATAATAAGCGAGATATTAGCCATTTTGTTATGTGACCTTGAAAATGACGTCAAAGGTCAAATTCAAGGTCACGAGAATATTCAGCATATATCATTTCCTATATGTTCACAATTGATTCTTAAGCTGTAAAGTCGATAATAAGCGAGATATTAGTCATTTTGTCCTGTGACCTTGAAAATGAGGTCAAAGGTCAAATTCAAGGTCACGAGAATATTCAGCATATATCATTTCCTATATGTCCACAATTCATTCCTAGTCTCTAATTTCAATATTAAGTGAGATATTAGGCTTAATGTGTCCCATTATAAAGCATAGTAAAATTTAACATGGGAAAGTCACATTTGGGCCGAGTTTGGGCCCAAAATGGCCCACTTCGAGCGATTCAAGGGCAACGAAATTTATACATGTCACAGGGGTACATATGAGGAGTGTTTTTCATCAATATGCAAAAAAAGTTACTGAACAGATTTTGAGAAACGACCGTCAAAGTCCAAAATTGGCCATTTTTCGACGAAAACGGCCGCTCTGACCTTGAAACCAAGGTCAGAGGTCAAATTCAAGGTCACGACAATATTCAGCATATATCATTTCCTATATGTCCACAATTGATTCCTAGTCTCTAATCTCAATATTAAGTGAGATATTAGGCTTTAATGTGTCCCATTATAAAGCATAGGAGAATTTAACATGGGAAAGTCCCATTTGGGCCGAGTTTGGGCCCAAAATGGCCCACTTCGAGCGATTCAAGGGCAACGAAATTTATACATGTCACAGGGGTACATATGAGGAGTGTTATGCATCAATAAAAAAGTTACTGAACAGATTTTGAGAAAACGACCGCCAAAGTCCAAAATTGACCGTTTTTCGACGAAAACGGCTGCCATTTTGAAAAAAATGCGAAAATAAAAAAACTAAAAAATATCTCCCTCTCGAAATATTTTTAGGCATTTTTGTGCAAAATTTCAGAAAAAATTCGATCGTAAACTTTAAAGATAAAATTGTTGACGGACGACGACGACGACGGACGACGACGACGCCGGACGCATCGCCATGCCAATAGGTTACGGACCATAGGTCCGGTAACCTAAAAATGTGGACGACGACGACGACAACGGACGACGACAGACGACGGACGCAACGCCATGCCAATAGGTTATCGGACCATAGGTCCGGTAACCTAACATCTGGATATTATTAGTTAAACATTTAGTCCGCACTATGTTCATGTTTTAGGATATCATATGATGCCACATTGGGAAACTAACTGACAAATTAACATTTTCATAAACATGATAAAGACCATGAAACAAAAACTGGAACTTATGCTGCGTTCCATTCATGTCATTCAAATAGTGATCACGAGTTTCCCAGTAGTAAAAACCGTTTCATTCACGTTACGACTGGTGAATTCCCATTTGCACAAGTCGTGAAGTGGAGTCGGATTTTCGATTTGCACGAGTAGGAAAAACATGGCGGCAAGGGGAGGGATTTTGTAAGAAAGCAACATATAAAATGGAGAAACTTTGCTAGTTTTACCTATTATCATGCATTCATGTTTGAAATGGTAAAATACTAAACATTGAAATGAAGATTTGACTTTTTCCATAAAATTATCAAAAAATTTTTTTTAACTTTTTGATTATTTTTGGCCTGAGTTGGTTCAAAAATAATAGAATAATGAGTGTCACAATTACTTTCATTTACAAGGTCTTATTTTTAACCATAGATACTTGAAGGCAAATTGTATGTGTTTTGCCAATGGAACGCTTTGAACTCGTACTGCACCACTTCCCACTCGTGATCACCATTTGCACGACTTGAATGGAACGCAGCACAAGTAACAAAAATATCAACCATTTGAAAAAATGATGTAATTAAAAATGTAATTGTAAAGTAATTGAAATTACAGGCAAATATAGATGTATTTCATTACAATTACTTGTTATTGATGTTCAGTCAATTACAAATTACATTCAATTACACTAAAATTTGTAATTAATTACACTCAATTACAATTACCCCAGGTCTGATACAGATAAAAAGAACATCTAGTGTGTAATAAAGAACACTTTTCTATCATAACCAATTGTCATTCTGGATCCTGAGTATGGGAAATTGGTTGGTATTAAAATTGCCCACGTTATTGTACATCCTAGCCAAATTGAGAGGACTGAAAAATTTCGCGGAGGTTACCATGAAGGGATTACGGCGGCTCATATCTGCCATGTAAAAAAAATCAACCAATAATTTCGAACACTTACAAAGTACATTTTGCGAAATACGTTCAGAACTTTACGAACACGTTCAAAACATTGATTTTTTTCAGATGGCAGATATGAGCCGCCGTAAGGGATAACCGGAAAACTAGTACTCGGTCAGAAGTCTGTACTCGTGGCACCACTAGCCTTAACTGACTGCGCTACCTGCCCCCACATTATCGCCTGTACCCCCGTGGGGACACAGTAACATAGCCATAGGGGACGTAGGACAACCACAGACAAACTTAATTGGGTGGGGCCAATGACTTTGGAAATTGCTCTGACCAGTGTTGCAAAGTTTATTACCTCGGTTTCGCAGATAAGCTTCTGAGTGAGTTCAGAAGTGCTGCACTGAGTGCGCAACCCGAATAGTTGTTTAGCGGTGATGTCAATCATCTTCTCAGACATGACGCACTGTTCCAGGACACGATCACTGTCCATCGCTGCCGACGACACCGGGCGACGTTTTGATGCCATGATTCTTGAGAAGTGTGATAATTCACATTTACCACATAGGGCCAGATCAAAACTGGGAGCGTGTTTCTTAGTCACAGGCTCATATGAACTGGTTCATATAAACCAGTGCTTGTGAAATGCGCTCTGGAATCACAATCTCCTCATTTCAATTCCTACTTTAATGTGTTTCATTTCTTCAATTTTATTGGTATGTAAACACAAGAGTTGGTAGCTACAGACATGATAGAGAGACAGAGATCTACGCCATATTGTCTGTTTATTTATGAACAGCGCCATCTGCCGACTATAAAAGAAATTACAAGCGGTCAAACAGAAGAGTTCGAGAGTTCAGCGTTTTGTCCACCAGACGGCACTCCGAAGCACCCGTCTTTGTAATAACCGATTCTCTGGTCTCCTGAAGGACAGATTTCACTAATTCCTTCGGCCATACAAAACAATGATAAAAAGCCCAAATTCAAGCCTCCATAGCTCCGTCCCAGAACAAGATGAACCTTAGCATCTTATAAACAAAACTAGCCCATTCATTTCCTCATCTCACTATAGTAAGGAAAAGATATGTTGATAATTTGGATTTTTCACTACAGCTCGAATTCTGAGGGTACCCCCTTCAAAACGACTGATTTTCATGCCTGACAACCCATATATATCGTTCGTCGTCCGAGCCGTTCTGTGCGTGCTGTGGTCTTGAAACTGTGTGCAATGCCAACCAGCTCGGGTCAACATGTCAACCAGCCATGGCGAAATATCCCCACTTCTCTGCGGGGGATCAAGGGCATCCCCCGTTTTCAAAATAGGGAATTCTCTGACTGTAACGGATATGATGCAATATCATTGGTGTTGTGTGGGATGAATAGTAGGGGAATCTGATGACACTACCATCTGATAATAAATTGTGATGAATTATGATCTAGATAACATGTGTACAAAGTTCCAGGGGTGCAAGTTATATCACTTTGGATTTATGGGCCAATAACTGACTTCATTCCATTGTAAAATCGTAAAAAAAGAAATCGGCCCATCAATGCGTTATTTCATTGTGGATGCTACAAATTTTGGTGTCAGGTGCTAACGTTATCACATACTACAGTGGTTGAGGTACTTAAGAATCAGGATGCAGTTTCGTTGTAAAAAACCACAAATTATGTGCGCCCCATGGAATTATAAATATTTATTATATCACAAATATTGAACCGAAATGACATAAAAGGGTCAGCTACACAAGCAAAAATAAACAAATCATCGTCAATCTGGTATCAAATCTTCGCAAATAAGATATATAATTCATTTTTATGGCATTTATCAACATAAAATCGGGAGTTGAGCTGCTGAACTGGAATTCTTTTAGTTCGGCCGAAAACTCAAATATGCATTTTTTTCTCAAAAACTGTGTTTATATCAATAACATATATATTCTGAGAGCTTTTCTTGTTTTGCACATTGGAGACAGCTTCTCTTAGGCACAAATAAGCCATATTATATGCATGCCATGGTAAGCGATTTCTTGGGAGGCCCCTCTTTGTTTTGCAAAATCATGATTTTCACCAAATTCATGGTTTATGTGAAAAATACATCAAAAACACAGAGGAAAGGCCAATTTTAATCTTCTTGCACCAAAAGCATAATAAGGAAATACAGCATTAACGTTAACTTCAATCTAGAGTAGAAATTATAGAACACATGTATTTCCTTCATGACAGACTTCAGTAATTCCTTCGGCCATACAAAACAATGATAAAAAGCCCAAATTCAAGTCTCCATAGCTCCGTCCCAGAACAAGATGAACCTTAGCAGCTTATTTACAAAACTAGCCCATTCTTTTCCTCATCTCACTATAGTAAGGAAAAGATATGTTGATCAATTGGATTTTTCACTACAGCTCGAATTCTGAGGGTACCCCCTTAAAACGACTGATTTTCATGCCTGACAACCCATATGTGTCGTTCGTCGTCCGAGCCGATCTGTGCGTGCTTTGGTCTTGAAACTGTTCGCGTGCAATGCCAACCAGCTCGGGTCAACAACCAGCCATAGCAAAATATGCCCCACCATTCTGTGGGGGATCAAGAGCATCCCCCATTTTCAAAATAGGGAATTCTCTGACTGTAATGGATATGATGCAATATCATTGGTGTTGTGTGGGATGAATAGTAGGGAAATCTGATGACACTACCATCTGATAATAATGTAAAGTTATTGACTACCGTCCGCTCTTCGGGATCCCCGAGGATAGTCCTCTCTCATCCGAGTCCTTGCGGACGCGCATCCGCTATTCCGGATCCTTGCGGCAGGGCCGCTCACCGGAGGTCGCGACGGACACGGTAACTACTTCAGCATTAACGGTAACCAGGTAACAGCCCACCCGACACTCCCAGGCCTACGGACACCGTTCAGAAACTAGTTCATCCCTACGGTGTTAACTGGCGGGGCCTGGCGAGCCGCGGTCTGCCTCGGGGACGGAACCCCGTACAGTCCGACATGCTGGCCAGAGCCTCTGTCACACGTCCCGGGAAGGGAGAGAGCTGGCGATCCACAGGGCCGAAGGCCCCCGAGTCAGCAACTTGTCTCTCCCAGCCCGGGCCTCCCCATGGAAATCGTCCCCAGGGCTCTAGGAGCCCACTACTCACAAACAGGGAACACAAAGCTCATGGCGAGCCTTGCGTGCGTCCTGTCTCTCGATCTTGGACAATCTCCTCGATCGAGTCGCTTCCAGTGTATATATAATACACCAGAAACTGTAGGGCGCACGCGAGGTTTAATCGATCCATTGTTATAGTTTACTGGAGCGTAAATTACAATACGTCGCCGTGGCAACGCACGCTCGAACGGAGCATGTCAAAACAAGGCCAAGTACGAAAAGGCCACATAAATGGCATTTATGTTTACAATCACCTGCCGCGTGCTTAGGGCAAAATCGCCACAATAAATTGTGATGAATTATGATCTAGATAACATGTGTGCAAAGTTCCAGGGGTGCAAGTTATATCAATTTGGATTTATGGGCCAATAACTGACTTCATTCCATTGTAAAATCGTAAAAAAAGAAATCGGCCCATCAATGCGTTATTTCATTGTGGATGCTACAAATTTTGGTGTCAGGTGCTAACGTTATCACATACTACAGTGGTTGAGGTACTTAAGAATCAGGATGCAGTTTTGTTGTAAAAAAACCCACAAATTATGTGCGCCCCATGGAATTATAAATATTTATTATATCACAAATATTGAACCGAAATGACATAAAAGGGTCAGCTACACAAGCAAAAATAAACAAATCATCGTCAATCTGGTATCAAATCTTCGCAAATAAGATATATAATTCATTTTTATGGCACTTATCAACATAACATCGGGAGTTGAGCTGCTGAACTGGAATTCTTTTAGTTCGGCCGAAAACTCAAATATGCATTTTTTTCTCAAAAACTGTGTTTATATCAATAACATATATATTCTGAGAGTTTTTCTTGTTTTGCACATTGGAAACAGCTTCTCTTAGGCACAAATAAGCCATATTATATGCATGCCATGGTAAGCGATTTCTTGGGAGGCCCCTCTTTGTTTTGCAAAATCATGATTTTCACCAAATTCATGGTTTATGTGAAAAATACATCAAAAACACAGAGGAAAGGCCAATTTTAATCTTTTTGCACCAAAAGCATAATAAGGAAATACAGCATTAACGTTAACTTCAATCTAGAGTAGAAATTATAGAACACATGTATTTCCTTCAGGACAGATTTCACTAATTCCTTAGGCCATACAAAACAATGATAAAAAGCCCAAATTCAAGTCTCCATAGCTCCGTCCCAGAACAAGATGAACCTTAGCAGCTTATATACAAATCTAGCCCATTCATTTCCTCATCTCACTATAGTAAGGAAAAGATATGTTGATCAATTGGATTTTTCACTACAGCTCGAATTCTGAGGGTACCCCCTTAAAACGACTGATTTTCATGCCTGACAACCCATATGTGTCGTTCGTCGTCCGAGCCGATCTGTGCGTGCTTTGGTCTTGAAACAGTTCGTGTGCAATGCCAACCAGCTCGGGTCAACAACCAGCCATAGCAAAATATGCCCCACCATTCTGTGGGGGATCAAGGGCATCCCGTGTTTTCAAAATAGGGAATTCTCTGACTGTAACGGATATGATGCAATATCATTGGTGTTGTGTGGGATGAATAGTAGGGGAATCTGATGACACTACCATCTGATAATAAATTGTGATGAATTATGATCTAGATAACATGTGTACAAAGTTCCAGGGGTGCAAGTTATATCACTTTGGATTTATGGGCCAATAACTGACTTCATTCCATTGTAAAATCATAAAAAAAGAAATCGGCCCATCAATGCGTTATTTCATTGTGGATGCTACAAATTTTGGTGTCAGGTGCTAACGTTATCACATACTACAGTGGTTGAGGTACTTAAGAATCAGGATGCAGTTTTGTTGTAAAGAACCACAAATTTTGTGCGCCCCATGGAATTATAAATATTTATTATATCACAAATATTGAACCGAAATGACATAAAAGGGTCAGCTACACAAGCAGAAATAAACAAATAATCGTCAATCTGGTATCAAATCTTCGCAAATAAGATATATAATTCATTTTTATGGCATTTATCAACATAACATCGGGAGTTGAGCTGCTGAACTGGAATTCTTTTAGTTTGGCCGAAAACTCAAATATGCATTTTTTTCTCAAAAACTGTGTTTATATCAATAACATATATATTCTGAGAGCTTTTCTTGTTTTGCACATTGGAAACAGCTTCTCTTAGGCACAAATAAGCCATATTATATGCATGCCATGGTAAGCGATTTCTTGGGAGGCCCCTCTTTGTTTTGCAAAATCATGATTTTCACCAAATTCATGGTTTATGTGAAAAATACATCAAAAACACAGAGGAAAGGCCAATTTTAATCTTTTTGCACCAAAAGCATAATAAGGAAATACAGCATTAACGTTAACTTCAATCTAGAGTAGAAATTATAGAACACATGTATTTCCTTCAGGACAGACTTCACTAATTCCTTCGGCCATACAAAACAATGATAAAAAGCCCAAATTCAAGTCTCCATAGTTCCGTCCCAGAACAAGATGAACCTTAGCAGCTTATATACAAAACTAGCCCATTCATTTCCTCATCTCACTATAGTAAGGAAAAGATATGTTGATCAATTGGATTTTTCACTACAGCTCGAATTCTGAGGGTACCCCCTTAAAACGACTGATTTTCATGCCTGACAACCCATATGTGTCGTTCGTCGTCCGAGCCGATCTGTGCGTGCTTTGGTCTTGAAACTGTTCGCGTGCAATGCCAACCAGCTCGGGTCAACAACCAGCCATAGCAAAATATGCCCCACCATTCTGTGGGGGATCAAGGGCATCCCGTGTTTTCAAAATAGGGAATTCTCTGACTGTAACGGATATGATGCAATATCATTGGTGTTGTGTGGGATGAATAGTAGGGGAATCTGATGACACTACCATCTGATAATAAATTGTGATGAATTATGATCTAGATAACATGTGTACAAAGTTCCAGGGGTGCAAGTTATATCACTTTGGATTTATGGGCCAATAACTGACTTCATTCCATTGTAAAATCGTAAAAAAAGAAATCGGCCCATCAATGCGTTATTTCATTGTGGATGCTACAAATTTTGGTGTCAGGTGCTAACGTTATCACATACTACAGTGGTTGAGGTACTTAAGAATCAGGATGCAGTTTTGTTGTAAAAAACCACAAATTATGTGCGCCCCATGGAATTATAAATATTTATTATATCACAAATATTGAACCGAAATGACATAAAAGGGTCAGCTACACAAGCAAAAATAAACAAATCATCGTCAATCTGGTATCAAATCTTCGCAAATAAGATATATAATTCATTTTTATGGCATTTATCAACATAACATCGGGAGTTGAGCTGCTGAACTGGAATTCTTTTAGTTCGGCCGAAAACTCAAATATGCATTTTTTTCTCAAAAACTGTGTTTATATCAATAACATATATATTCTGAGAGCTTTTCTTGTTTTGCACATTGGAGACAGCTTCTCTTAGGCACAAATAAGCCATATTATATGCATGCCATGGTAAGCGATTTCTTGGGAGGCCCCTCTTTGTTTTGCAAAATCATGATTTTCACCAAATTCATGGTTTATGTGAAAAATACATCAAAAACACAGAGGAAAGGCCAATTTTAATCTTCTTGCACCAAAAGCATAATAAGGAAATACAGCATTAACGTTAACTTCAATCTAGAGTAGAAATTATAGAACACATGTATTTCCTTCATGACAGACTTCAGTAATTCCTTCGGCCATACAAAACAATGATAAAAAGCCCAAATTCAAGTCTCCATAGCTCCGTCCCAGAACAAGATGAACCTTAGCAGCTTATTTACAAAACTAGCCCATTCATTTCCTCATCTCACTATAGTAAGGAAAAGATATGTTGATCAATTGGATTTTTCACTACAGCTCGAATTCTGAGGGTACCCCCTTAAAACGACTGATTTTCATGCCTGACAACCCATATGTGTCGTTCGTCGTCCGAGCCGATCTGTGCGTGCTTTGGTCTTGAAACTGTTCGCGTGCAATGCCAACCAGCTCGGGTCAACAACCAGCCATAGCAAAATATGCCCCACCATTCTGTGGGGGATCAAGAGCATCCCCCATTTTCAAAATAGGGAATTCTCTGACTGTAATGGATATGATGCAATATCATTGGTGTTGTGTGGGATGAATAGTAGGGAAATCTGATGACACTACCATCTGATAATAATGTAAAGTTATTGACTACCGTCCGCTCTTCGGGATCCCCGAGGATAGTCCTCTCTCATCCGAGTCCTTGCGGACGCGCATCCGCTATTCCGGATCCTTGCGGCAGGGCCGCTCACCGGAGGTCGCGACGGACACGGTAACTACTTCAGCATTAACGGTAACCAGGTAACAGCCCACCCGACACTCCCAGGCCTACGGACACCGTTCAGAAACTAGTTCATCCCTACGGTGTTAACTGGCGGGGCCTGGCGAGCCGCGGTCTGCCTCGGGGACGGAACCCCGTACAGTCCGACATGCTGGCCAGAGCCTCTGTCACACGTCCCGGGAAGGGAGAGAGCTGGCGATCCACAGGGCCGAAGGCCCCCGAGTCAGCAACTTGTCTCTCCCAGCCCGGGCCTCCCCATGGAAATCGTCCCCAGGGCTCTAGGAGCCCACTACTCACAAACAGGGAACACAAAGCTCATGGCGAGCCTTGCGTGCGTCCTGTCTCTCGATCTTGGACAATCTCCTCGATCGAGTCGCTTCCAGTGTATATATAATACACCAGAAACTGTAGGGCGCACGCGAGGTTTAATCGATCCATTGTTATAGTTTACTGGAGCGTAAATTACAATACGTCGCCGTGGCAACGCACGCTCGAACGGAGCATGTCAAAACAAGGCCAAGTACGAAAAGGCCACATAAATGGCATTTATGTTTACAATCACCTGCCGCGTGCTTAGGGCAAAATCGCCACAATAAATTGTGATGAATTATGATCTAGATAACATGTGTGCAAAGTTCCAGGGGTGCAAGTTATATCAATTTGGATTTATGGGCCAATAACTGACTTCATTCCATTGTAAAATCGTAAAAAAAAAAATCGGCCCATCAATGCGTTATTTCATTGTGGATGCTACAAATTTTGGTGTCAGGTGCTAACGTTATCACATACTACAGTGGTTGAGGTACTTAAGAATCAGGATGCAGTTTTGTTGTAAAAAAACCCACAAATTATGTGCGCCCCATGGAATTATAAATATTTATTATATCACAAATATTGAACCGAAATGACATAAAAGGGTCAGCTACACAAGCAAAAATAAACAAATCATCGTCAATCTGGTATCAAATCTTCGCAAATAAGATATATAATTCATTTTTATGGCACTTATCAACATAACATCGGGAGTTGAGCTGCTGAACTGGAATTCTTTTAGTTCGGCCGAAAACTCAAATATGCATTTTTTTCTCAAAAACTGTGTTTATATCAATAACATATATATTCTGAGAGTTTTTCTTGTTTTGCACATTGGAAACAGCTTCTCTTAGGCACAAATAAGCCATATTATATGCATGCCATGGTAAGCGATTTCTTGGGAGGCCCCTCTTTGTTTTGCAAAATCATGATTTTCACCAAATTCATGGTTTATGTGAAAAATACATCAAAAACACAGAGGAAAGGCCAATTTTAATCTTTTTGCACCAAAAGCATAATAAGGAAATACAGCATTAACGTTAACTTCAATCTAGAGTAGAAATTATAGAACACATGTATTTCCTTCAGGACAGATTTCACTAATTCCTTAGGCCATACAAAACAATGATAAAAAGCCCAAATTCAAGTCTCCATAGCTCCGTCCCAGAACAAGATGAACCTTAGCAGCTTATATACAAATCTAGCCCATTCATTTCCTCATCTCACTATAGTAAGGAAAAGATATGTTGATCAATTGGATTTTTCACTACAGCTCGAATTCTGAGGGTACCCCCTTAAAACGACTGATTTTCATGCCTGACAACCCATATGTGTCGTTCGTCGTCCGAGCCGATCTGTGCGTGCTTTGGTCTTGAAACAGTTCGTGTGCAATGCCAACCAGCTCGGGTCAACAACCAGCCATAGCAAAATATGCCCCACCATTCTGTGGGGGATCAAGGGCATCCCGTGTTTTCAAAATAGGGAATTCTCTGACTGTAACGGATATGATGCAATATCATTGGTGTTGTGTGGGATGAATAGTAGGGGAATCTGATGACACTACCATCTGATAATAAATTGTGATGAATTATGATCTAGATAACATGTGTACAAAGTTCCAGGGGTGCAAGTTATATCACTTTGGATTTATGGGCCAATAACTGACTTCATTCCATTGTAAAATCATAAAAAAAGAAATCGGCCCATCAATGCGTTATTTCATTGTGGATGCTACAAATTTTGGTGTCAGGTGCTAACGTTATCACATACTACAGTGGTTGAGGTACTTAAGAATCAGGATGCAGTTTTGTTGTAAAGAACCACAAATTTTGTGCGCCCCATGGAATTATAAATATTTATTATATCACAAATATTGAACCGAAATGACATAAAAGGGTCAGCTACACAAGCAGAAATAAACAAATAATCGTCAATCTGGTATCAAATCTTCGCAAATAAGATATATAATTCATTTTTATGGCATTTATCAACATAACATCGGGAGTTGAGCTGCTGAACTGGAATTCTTTTAGTTTGGCCGAAAACTCAAATATGCATTTTTTTCTCAAAAACTGTGTTTATATCAATAACATATATATTCTGAGAGCTTTTCTTGTTTTGCACATTGGAAACAGCTTCTCTTAGGCACAAATAAGCCATATTATATGCATGCCATGGTAAGCGATTTCTTGGGAGGCCCCTCTTTGTTTTGCAAAATCATGATTTTCACCAAATTCATGGTTTATGTGAAAAATACATCAAAAACACAGAGGAAAGGCCAATTTTAATCTTTTTGCACCAAAAGCATAATAAGGAAATACAGCATTAACGTTAACTTCAATCTAGAGTAGAAATTATAGAACACATGTATTTCCTTCAGGACAGACTTCACTAATTCCTTCGGCCATACAAAACAATGATAAAAAGCCCAAATTCAAGTCTCCATAGTTCCGTCCCAGAACAAGATGAACCTTAGCAGCTTATATACAAAACTAGCCCATTCATTTCCTCATCTCACTATAGTAAGGAAAAGATATGTTGATCAATTGGATTTTTCACTACAGCTCGAATTCTGAGGGTACCCCCTTAAAACGACTGATTTTCATGCCTGACAACCCATATGTGTCGTTCGTCGTCCGAGCCGATCTGTGCGTGCTTTGGTCTTGAAACTGTTCGCGTGCAATGCCAACCAGCTCGGGTCAACAACCAGCCATAGCAAAATATGCCCCACCATTCTGTGGGGGATCAAGGGCATCCCGTGTTTTCAAAATAGGGAATTCTCTGACTGTAACGGATATGATGCAATATCATTGGTGTTGTGTGGGATGAATAGTAGGGGAATCTGATGACACTACCATCTGATAATAAATTGTGATGAATTATGATCTAGATAACATGTGTACAAAGTTCCAGGGGTGCAAGTTATATCACTTTGGATTTATGGGCCAATAACTGACTTCATTCCATTGTAAAATCGTAAAAAAAGAAATCGGCCCATCAATGCGTTATTTCATTGTGGATGCTACAAATTTTGGTGTCAGGTGCTAACGTTATCACATACTACAGTGGTTGAGGTACTTAAGAATCAGGATGCAGTTTTGTTGTAAAAAACCACAAATTATGTGCGCCCCATGGAATTATAAATATTTATTATATCACAAATATTGAACCGAAATGACATAAAAGGGTCAGCTACACAAGCAAAAATAAACAAATCATCGTCAATCTGGTATCAAATCTTCGCAAATAAGATATATAATTCATTTTTATGGCATTTATCAACATAACATCGGGAGTTGAGCTGCTGAACTGGAATTCTTTTAGTTCGGCCGAAAACTCAAATATGCATTTTTTTCTCAAAAACTGTGTTTATATCAATAACATATATATTCTGAGAGCTTTTCTTGTTTTGCACATTGGAGACAGCTTCTCTTAGGCACAAATAAGCCATATTATATGCATGCCATGGTAAGCGATTTCTTGGGAGGCCCCTCTTTGTTTTGCAAAATCATGATTTTCACCAAATTCATGGTTTATGTGAAAAATACATCAAAAACACAGAGGAAAGGCCAATTTTAATCTTCTTGCACCAAAAGCATAATAAGGAAATACAGCATTAACGTTAACTTCAATCTAGAGTAGAAATTATAGAACACATGTATTTCCTTCATGACAGACTTCAGTAATTCCTTCTTCCATACAAAACAATGATAAAAAGCCCAAATTCAAGTCTCCATAGTTCCGTCCCAGAACAAGATGAACCTTAGCAGCTTATATACAAAACTAGCCCATTCATTTCCTCATCTCACTATAGTAAGGAAAAGATATGTTGATCAATTGGATTTTTCACTACAGCTCGAATTCTGAGGGTACCCCCTTAAAACGACTGATTTTCATGCCTGACAACCCATATGTGTCGTTCGTCGTCCAAGCCGATCTGTGCGTGCTTTGGTCTTGAAACTGTTCGCGTGCAATGCCAACCAGCTCGGGTCAACAACCAGCCATAGCAAAATATGCCCCACCATTCTGTGGGGGATCAAGAGCATCCCCCATTTTCAAAATAGGGAATTCTCTGACTGTAATGGATATGATGCAATATCATTGGTGTTGTGTGGGATGAATAGTAGGGAAATCTGATGACACTACCATCGATAATAAATTGTGATGAATTATGATCTAGATAACATGTGTGCAAAGTTCCGGGGGTGCAAGTTATATCACTTTGGATTTATGGGCCAATAACTGACTTCATTCCATTGTAAAATCGTAAAAAAAGAAATCGGCCCATCAATGCGTTATTTCATTGTGGATGCTACAAATTTTGGTGTCAGGTGCTAACGTTATCACATACTACAGTGGTTGAGGTACTTAAGAATCAGGATGCAGTTTTGTTGTAAAAAACCACAAATTATGTGCGCCCCATGGAATTATAAATATTTATTATATCACAAATATTGAACCGAAATGACATAAAAGGGTCAGCTACACAAGCAAAAATAAACAAATCATCGTCAATCTGGTATCAAATCTTCGCAAATAAGATATATAATTCATTTTTATGGCACTTATCAACATAACATCGGGAGTTGAGCTGCTGAACTGTAATTCTTTTAGCTCGGCCGAAAACTCAAATATGCATTTTTTTCTCAAAAACTGTGTTTATATCAATAACATATATATTCTGAGAGTTTTTCTTGTTTTGCACATTGGAAACAGCTTCTCTTAGGCACAAATAAGCCATATTATATGCATGCCATGGTAAGCAATTTCTTGGGAGGCCCCTCTTTGTTTTGCAAAATCATGATTTTCACCAAATTCATGGTTTATGTGAAAAATACATCAAAAACACAGAGGAAAGGCCAATTTTAATCTTTTTGCACCAAAAGCATAATAAGGAAATACAGCATTAAAGTTAACTTCAATCTAGAGTAGAAATTATAGAACACATGTATTTCCTTCAGGACAGATTTCACTAATTCCTTCGGCCATACAAAACAATGATAAAAAGCCCAAATTCAAGTCTCCATAGCTCCGTCCCAGAACAAGATGAACCTTAGCAGCTTATATACAAATCTAGCCCATTCATTTCCTCATCTCACTATAGTAAGGAAAAGATATGGTGATCAATTGGATTTTTCACTACAGCTCGAATTCTGAGGGCACCCCCTTAAAACGACTGATTTTCATGCCTGACAACCCATATGTGTCGTTCGTCGTCCGAGCCGATCTGTGCGTGCTTTGGTCTTGAAACAGTTCGTGTGCAATGCCAACCAGCTCGGGTCAACAACCAGCCATAGCAAAATATGCCCCACCATTCTGTGGGGGATCAAGGGCATCCCGTGTTTTCAAAATAGGGAATTCTCTGACTGTAACGGATATGATGCAATATCATTGGTGTTGTGTGGGATGAATAGTAGGGGAATCTGATGACACTACCATCTGATAATAAATTGTGATGAATTATGGTCTAGATAACATGTGTACAAAGTTCCAGGGGTGCAAGTTATATCACTTTGGATTTATGGGCCAATAACTGACTTCATTCCATTGTAAAATCGTAAAAAAAGAAATCGGCCCATCAATGCGTTATTTCATTGTGGATGCTACAAATTTTGGTGTCAGGTGCTAACGTTATCACATACTACAGTGGTTGAGGTACTTAAGAATCAGGATGCAGTTTCGTTGTAAAAAACCACAAATTATGTGCGCCCCATGGAATTATAAATATTTATTATATCACAAATATTGAACCGAAATGACATAAAAGGGTCAGCTACACAAGCAAAAATAAACAAATCATCGTCAATCTGGTATCAAATCTTCGCAAATAAGATATATAATTCATTTTTATGGCATTTATCAACATAAAATCGGGAGTTGAGCTGCTGAACTGGAATTCTTTTAGTTCGGCCGAAAACTCAAATATGCATTTTTTTCTCAAAAACTGTGTTTATATCAATAACATATATATTCTGAGAGCTTTTCTTGTTTTGCACATTGGAAACAGCTTCTCTTAGGCACAAATAAGCCATATTATATGCATGCCATGGTAAGCGATTTCTTGGGAGGCCCCTCTTTGTTTTGCAAAATCATGATTTTCACCAAATTCATGGTTTATGTGAAAAATACATCAAAAACACAGAGGAAAGGCCAATTTTAATCTTCTTGCACCAAAAGCATAATAAGGAAATACAGCATTAACGTTAACTTCAATCTAGAGTAGAAATTATAGAACACATGTATTTCTTTCATGACAGACTTCAGTAATTCCTTCGGCCATACAAAACAATGATAAAAAGCCCAAATTCAAGTCTCCATAGCTCCGTCCCAGAACAAGATGAACCTTAGCAGCTTATTTACAAAACTAGCCCATTCTTTTCCTCATCTCACTATAGTAAGGAAAAGATATGTTGATCAATTGGATTTTTCACTACAGCTCGAATTCTGAGGGTACCCCCTTAAAACGACTGATTTTCATGCCTGACAACCCATATGTGTCGTTCGTCGTCCGAGCCGATCTGTGCGTGCTTTGGTCTTGAAACTGTTCGCGTGCAATGCCAACCAGCTCGGGTCAACAACCAGCCATAGCAAAATATGCCCCACCATTCTGTGGGGGATCAAGAGCATCCCCCATTTTCAAAATAGGGAATTCTCTGACTGTAATGGATATGATGCAATATCATTGGTGTTGTGTGGGATGAATAGTAGGGAAATCTGATGACACTACCATCTGATAATAATGTAAAGTTATTGACTACCGTCCGCTCTTCGGGATCCCCGAGGATAGTCCTCTCTCATCCGAGTCCTTGCGGACGCGCATCCGCTATTCCGGATCCTTGCGGCAGGGCCACTCACCGGAGGTCGCGACGGACACGGTAACTACTTCAGCATTAACGGTAACCAGGTAACAGCCCACCCGACACTCCCAGGCCTACGGACACCGTTCAGAAACTAGTTCATCCCTACGGTGTTAACTGGCGGGGCCTGGCGAGCCGCGGTCTGCCTCGGGGACGGAACCCCGTACAGTCCGACATGCTGGCCAGAGCCTCTGTCACACGTCCCGGGAAGGGAGAGAGCTGGCGATCCACAGGGCCGAAGGCCCCCGAGTCAGCAACTTGTCTCTCCCAGCCCGGGCCTCCCCATGGAAATCGTCCCCAGGGCTCTAGGAGCCCACTACTCACAAACAGGGAACACAAAGCTCATGGCGAGCCTTGCGTGCGTCCTGTCTCTCGATCTTGGACAATCTCCTCGATCGAGTCGCTTCCAGTGTATATATAATACACCAGAAACTGTAGGGCGCACGCGAGGTTTAATCGATCCATTGTTATAGTTTACTGGAGCGTAAATTACAATACGTCGCCGTGGCAATGCACGCTCGAACGGAGCATGTCAAAACAAGGCCAAGTACGAAAAGGCCACATAAATGGCATTTATGTTTACAATCACCTGCCGCGTGCTTAGGGCAAAATCGCCACAATAAATTGTGATGAATTATGATCTAGATAACATGTGTGCAAAGTTCCAGGGGTGCAAGTTATATCACTTTGGATTTATGGGCCAATAACTGACTTCATTCCATTGTAAAATCGTAAAAAAAGAAATCGGCCCATCAATACGTTATTTCATTGTGGATGCTACAAATTTTGGTGTCAGGTGCTAACGTTATCACATACTACAGTGGTTGAGGTACTTAAGAATCAGGATGCAGTTTTGTTGTAAAAAAAACCACAAATTATGTGCGCCCCATGGAATTATAAATATTTATTATATCACAAATATTGAACCGAAATGACATAAAAGGGTCAGCTACACAAGCAAAAATAAACAAATCATCGTCAATCTGGTATCAAATCTTCGCAAATAAGATATGTAATTCATTTTTATGGCACTTATCAACATAACATCGGGAGTTGAGCTGCTGAACTGGAATTCTTTTAGTTCGGCCGAAAACTCAAATATGCATTTTTTTCTCAAAAACTGTGTTTATATCAATAACATATATATTCTGAGAGTTTTTCTTGTTTTGCACATTGGAAACAGCTTCTCTTAGGCACAAATAAGCCATATTATATGCATGCCATGGTAAGCGATTTCTTGGGAGGCCCCTCTTTGTTTTGCAAAATCATGATTTTCACCAAATTCACGGTTTATGTGAAAAATACATCAAAAACACAGAGGAAAGGCCAATTTTAATCTTTTTGCACCAAAAGCATAATAAGGAAATACAGCATTAACGTTAACTTCAATCTAGAGTAGAAATTATAGAACACATGTATTTCCTTCAGGACAGATTTCACTAATTCCTTAGGCCATACAAAACAATGATAAAAAGCCCAAATTCAAGTCTCCATAGCTCCGTCCCAGAACAAGATGAACCTTAGCAGCTTATATACAAATCTAGCCCATTCATTTCCTCATCTCACTATAGTAAGGAAAAGATATGTTGATCAATTGGATTTTTCACTACAGCTCGAATTCTGAGGGTACCCCCTTAAAACGACTGATTTTCATGCCTGACAACCCATATGTGTCGTTCGTCGTCCGAGCCGATCTGTGCGTGCTTTGGTCTTGAAACAGTTCGTGTGCAATGCCAACCAGCTCGGGTCAACAACCAACCATAGCAAAATATGCCCCACCATTCTGTGGGGGATCAAGGGCATCCCGTGTTTTCAAAATAGGGAATTCTCTGACTGTAACGGATATGATGCAATATCATTGGTGTTGTGTGGGATGAATAGTAGGGGAATCTGATGACACTACCATCTGATAATAAATTGTGATGAATTATGATCTAGATAACATGTGTACAAAGTTCCAGGGGTGCAAGTTATATCACTTTGGATTTATGGGCCAATAACTGACTTCATTCCATTGTAAAATCATCAAAAAAAAAATCGGCCCATCAATGCGTTATTTCATTGTGGATGCTACAAATTTTGGTGTCAGGTGCTAACGTTATCACATACTACAGTGGTTGAGGTACTTAAGAATCAGGATGCAGTTTTGTTGTAAAGAACCACAAATTTTGTGCGCCCCATGGAATTATAAATATTTATTATATCACAAATATTGAACCGAAATGACATAAAAGGGTCAGCTACACAAGCAGAAATAAACAAATAATCGTCAATCTGGTATCAAATCTTCGCAAATAAGATATATAATTCATTTTTATGGCATTTATCAACATAACATCGGGAGTTGAGCTGCTGAACTGGAATTCTTTTAGTTTGGCCGAAAACTCAAATATGCATTTTTTTCTCAAAAACTGTGTTTATATCAATAACATATATATTCTGAGAGCTTTTCTTGTTTTGCACATTGGAAACAGCTTCTCTTAGGCACAAATAAGCCATATTATATGCATGCCATGGTAAGCGATTTCTTGGGAGGCCCCTCTTTGTTTTGCAAAATCATGATTTTCACCAAATTCATGGTTTATGTGAAAAATACATCAAAAACACAGAGGAAAGGCCAATTTTAATCTTTTTGCACCAAAAGCATAATAAGGAAATACAGCATTAACGTTAACTTCAATCTAGAGTAGAAATTATAGAACACATGTATTTCCTTCAGGACAGACTTCACTAATTCCTTCGGCCATACAAAACAATGATAAAAAGCCCAAATTCAAGTCTCCATAGTTCCGTCCCAGAACAAGATGAACCTTAGCAGCTTATATACAAAACTAGCCCATTCATTTCATCATCTCACTATAGTAAGGAAAAGATATGTTGATCAATTGGATTTTTCACTACAGCTCGAATTCTGAGGGTACCCCCTTAAAACGACTGATTTTCATGCCTGACAACCCATATGTGTCGTTCGTCGTCCGAGCCGATCTGTGCGTGCTTTGGTCTTGAAACTGTTCGCGTGCAATGCCAACCAGCTCGGGTCAACAACCAGCCATAGCAAAATATGCCCCACCATTCTGTCGGGGATCAAGGGCATCCCGTGTTTTCAAAATAGGGAATTCTCTGACTGTAACGGATATGATGCAATATCATTGGTGTTGTGTGGGATGAATAGTAGGGGAATCTGATGACACTACCATCTGATAATAAATTGTGATGAATTATGATCTAGATAACATGTGTACAAAGTTCCAGGGGTGCAAGTTATATCACTTTGGATTTATGGGCCAATAACTGACTTCATTCCATTGTAAAATCGTAAAAAAAGAAATCGGCCCATCAATGCGTTATTTCATTGTGGATGCTACAAATTTTGGTGTCAGGGGCTAACGTTATCACATACTACAGTGGTTGAGGTACTTAAGAATCAGGATGCAGTTTTGTTGTAAAAAACCACAAATTATGTGCGCCCCATGGAATTATAAATATTTATTATATCACAAATATTGAACCGAAATGACATAAAAGGGTCAGCTACACAAGCAAAAATAAACAAATCATCGTCAATCTGGTATCAAATCTTCGCAAATAAGATATATAATTCATTTTTATGGCACTTATCAACATAACATCGGGAGTTGAGCTGCTGAACTGGAATTCTTTTAGTTCGGCCGAAAACTCAAATATGCATTTTTTTCTCAAAAACTGTGTTTATATCAATAACATATATATTCTGAGAGCTTTTCTTGTTTTGCACATTGGAAACAGCTTCTCCTAGGCACAAATAAGCCATATTATATGCATGCCATGGTAAGCGATTTATTGGGAGGCCCCTCTTTGTTTTGCAAAATCATGATTTTCACCAAATTCATGGTTTATGTGAAAAATACATCAAAAACACAGAGGAAAGGCCAATTTTAATCTTTTTGCACCAAAAGCATAATAAGGAAATACAGCATTAACGTTAACTTCAATCTAGAGTAGAAATTATAGAACACATGTATTTCCTTCAGGACAGATTTCACTAATTCCTTCGGCCATACAAAACAATGATAAAAAGCCCAAATTCAAGTCTCCATAGCTCCGTCCCAGAACAAGATGAACCTTAGCAGCTTATATACAAATCTAGCCCATTCATTTCCTCATCTCACTATAGTAAGGAAAAGATATGGTGATCAATTGGATTTTTCACTACAGCTCGAATTCTGAGGGCACCCCCTTAAAACGACTGATTTTCATGCTTGACAACCCATATGTGTCGTTCGTCGTCCGAGCCGATCTGTGCGTGCTTTGGTCTTGAAACAGTTCGTGTGCAATGCCAACCAGCTCGGGTCAACAACCAGCCATAGCAAAATATGCCCCACCATTCTGTGGGGGATCAAGGGCATCCCGTGTTTTCAAAATAGGGAATTCTCTGACTGTAACGGATATGATGCAATATCATTGGTGTTGTGTGGGATGAATAGTAGGGGAATCTGATGACACTACCATCTGATAATAAATTGTGATGAATTATGATCTAGATAACATGTGTACAAAGTTCCAGGGGTGCAAGTTATATCACTTTGGATTTATGGGTCAATAACTGACTTCATTCCATTGTAAAATCATAAAAAAAGAAATCGGCCCATCAATGCGTTATTTCATTGTGGATGCTACAAATTTTGGTGTCAGGTGCTAACGTTATCACATACTACAGTGGTTGAGGTACTTAAGAATCAGGATGCAGTTTTGTTGTAAAGAACCACAAATTTTGTGCGCCCCATGGAATTATAAATATTTATTATATCACAAATATTGAACCGAAATGACATAAAAGGGTCAGCTACACAAGCAGAAATAAACAAATAATCGTCAATCTGGTATCAAATCTTCGCAAATAAGATATATAATTCATTTTTATGGCATTTATCAACATAACATCGGGAGTTGAGCTGCTGAACTGGAATTCTTTTAGTTCGGCCGAAAACTCAAATATGCATTTTTTTCTCAAAAACTGTGTTTATATCAATAACATATATATTCTGAGAGCTTTTCTTGTTTTGCACATTGGAAACAGCTTCTCTTAGGCACAAATAAGCCATATTATATGCATGCCATGGTAAGCGATTTCTTGGGAGGCCCCTCTTTGTTTTGCAAAATCATGATTTTCACCAAATTCATGGTTTATGTGAAAAATACATCAAAAACACAGAGGAAAGGCCAATTTTAATCTTTTTGCACCAAAAGCATAATAAGGAAATACAGCATTAACGTTAACTTCAATCTAGAGTAGAAATTATAGAACACATGTATTTCCTTCAGGACAGACTTCACTAATTCCTTCGGCCATACAAAACAATGATAAAAAGCCCAAATTCAAGTCTCCATAGTTCCGTCCCAGAACAAGATGAACCTTAGCAGCTTATATACAAAACTAGCCCATTCATTTCCTCATCTCACTATAGTAAGGAAAAGATATGTTGATCAATTGGATTTTTCACTACAGCTCGAATTCTGAGGGTACCCCCTTAAAACGACTGATTTTCATGCCTGACAACCCATATGTGTCGTTCGTCATCCGAGCCGATCTGTGCGTGCTTTGGTCTTGAAACTGTTCGCGTGCAATGCCAACCAGCTCGGGTCAACAACCAGCCATAGCAAAATATGCCCCACCATTCTGTGGGGGATCAAGAGCATCCCCCGTTTTCAAAATAGGGAATTCTCTGACTGTAACGGATATGATGCAATATCATTGGTGTTGTGTGGGATGAATAGTAGGGAAATCTGATGACACTACCTCCTGATAATAAATTGTGATGAACTATGATCTAGATAACATGTGTACAAAGTTCCAGGGGTGCAAGTTATATCACTTTGGATTTATGGGCCAATAACTGACTTCATTCCATTGTAAAATCGTAAAAAAAGAAATCGGCCCATCAATGCGTTATTTCATTGTGGATGCTACAAATTTTGGTGTCAGGTGCTAACGTTATCACATACTACAGTGGTTGAGGTACTTAAGAATCAGGATGCAGTTTTGTTGTAAAAAACCACAAATTATGTGCGCCCCATGGAATTATAAATATTTATTATATCACAAATATTGAACCGAAATGACATAAAAGGGTCAGCTACACAAGCAAAAATAAACAAATCATCGTCAATCTGGTATCAAATCTTCGCAAATAAGATATATAATTCATTTTTATGGCACTTATCAACATAACATCGGGAGTTGAGCTGCTGAACTGGAATTCTTTTAGTTCGGCCGAAAACTCAAATATGCATTTTTTTCTCAAAAACTGTGTTTATATCAATAACATATATATTCTGAGAGTTTTTCTTGTTTTGCACATTGGAAACAGCTTCTCTTAGGCACAAATAAGCCATATTATATGCATGCCATGGTAAGCGATTTCTTGGGAGGCCCCTCTTTGTTTTGCAAAATCATGATTTTCACCAAATTCATGGTTTATGTGAAAAATACATCGAAAACACAGAGGAAAGGCCAATTTTAATCTTTTTGCACCAAAAGCATAATAAGGAAATACAGCATTAACGTTAACTTCAATCTAGAGTAGAAATTATAGAACACATGTATTTCCTTCAGGACAGATTTCACTAATTCCTTCGGCCATACAAAACAATGATAAAAAGCCCAAATTCAAGTCTCCATAGCTCCGTCCCAGAACAAGATGAACCTTAGCAGCTTATATACAAATCTAGCCCATTCATTTCCTCATCTCACTATAGTAAGGAAAAGATATGTTGATCAATTGGATTTTTCACTACAGCTCGAATTCTGAGGGCACCCCCTTAAAACGACTGATTTTCATGCCTGACAACCCATATGTGTCGTTCGTCGTCCGAGCCGATCTGTGCGTGCTTTGGTCTTGAAACAGTTCGTGTGCAATGCCAACCAGCTCGGGTCAACAACCAGCCATAGCAAAATATGCCCCACCATTCTGTGGGGGATCAAGGGCATCCCGTGTTTTCAAAATAGGGAATTCTCTGACTGTAACGGATATGATGCAATATCATTGGTGTTGTGTGGGATGAATAGTAGGGGAATCTGATGACACTACCATCTGATAATAAATTGTGATGAATTATGATCTAGATAACATGTGTACAAAGTTCCAGGGGTGCAAGTTATATCACTTTGGATTTATGGGTCAATAACTGACTTCATTCCATTGTAAAATCATAAAAAAAGAAATCGGCCCATCAATGCGTTATTTCATTGTGGATGCTACAAATTTTGGTGTCAGGTGCTAACGTTATCACATACTACAGTGGTTGAGGTACTTAAGAATCAGGATGCAGTTTTGTTGTAAAGAACCACAAATTTTGTGCGCCCCATGGAATTATAAATATTTATTATATCACAAATATTGAACCGAAATGACATAAAAGGGTCAGCTACACAAGCAGAAATAAACAAATAATCGTCAATCTGGTATCAAATCTTCGCAAATAAGATATATAATTCATTTTTATGGCATTTATCAACATAACATCGGGAGTTGAGCTGCTGAACTGGAATTCTTTTAGTTCGGCCGAAAATTCAAATATGCATTTTTTTCTCAAAAACTGTGTTTATATCAATAACATATATATTCTGAGAGCTTTTCTTGTTTTGCACATTGGAAACAGCTTCTCTTAGGCACAAATAAGCCATATTATATGCATGCCATGGTAAGCGATTTCTTGGGAGGCCCCTCTTTGTTTTGCAAAATCATGATTTTCACCAAATTCATGGTTTATGTGAAAAATACATCAAAAACACAGAGGAAAGGCCAATTTTAATCTTTTTGCACCAAAAGCATAATAAGGAAATACAGCATTAACGTTAACTTCAATCTAGAGTAGAAATTATAGAACACATGTATTTCCTTCAGGACAGACTTCACTAATTCCTTCGGCCATACAAAACAATGATAAAAAGCCCAAATTCCAGTCTCCATAGTTCCGTCCCAGAACAAGATGAACCTTAGCAGCTTATATACAAAACTAGCCCATTCATTTCCTCATCTCACTATAGTAAGGAAAAGATATGTTGATCAATTGGATTTTTCACTACAGCTCGAATTCTGAGGGTACCCCCTTAAAACGACTGATTTTCATGCCTGACAACCCATATGTGTCGTTCGTCATCCGAGCCGATCTGTGTGTGCTTTGGTCTTGAAACTGTTCGCGTGCAATGCCAACCAGCTCTGGTCAACAACCAGCCATAGCAAAATATGCCCCACCATTCTGTGGGGGATCAAGAGCATCCCCCGTTTTCAAAATAGGGAATTCTCTGACTGTAACGGATATGATGCAATATCATTGGTGTTGTGTGGGATGAATAGTAGGGAAATCTGATGACACTACCATCTGATAATAAATTGTGATGAACTATGATCTAGATAACATGTGTACAAAGTTCCAGGGGTGCAAGTTATATCACTTTGGATTTATGGGCCAATAACTGACTTCATTCCATTGTAAAATCGTAAAAAAAGAAATCGGCCCATCAATGCGTTATTTCATTGTGGATGCTATAAATTTTGGTGTCAGGTGCTAACGTTATCACATACTACAGTGGTTGAGGTACTTAAGAATCAGGATGCAGTTTTGTTGTAAAAAACCACAAATTATGTGCGCCCCATGGAATTATAAATATTTATTATATCACAAATATTGAACCGAAATGACATAAAAGGGTCAGCTACACAAGCAAAAATAAACAAATCATCGTCAATCTGGTATCAAATCTTCGCAAATAAGATATATAATTCATTTTTATGGCACTTATCAACATAACATCGGGAGTTGAGCTGCTGAACTGGAATTCTTTTAGTTCGGCCGAAAACTCAAATATGCATTTTTTTTCTCAAAAACTGTGTTTATATCAATAACATATATATTCTGAGAATTTTTCTTGTTTTGCACATTGGAAACAGCTTCTCTTAGGCACAAATAAGCCATATTATATGCATGCCATGGTAAGCGATTTCTTGGGAGGTCCCTCTTTGTTTTGCAAAATCATGATTTTCACCAAATTCATGGTTTATGTGAAAAATACATCAAAAACACAGAGGAAAGGCCAATTTTAATCTTTTTGCACCAAAAGCATAATAAGGAAATACAGCATTAACGTTAACTTCAATCTAGAGTAGAAATTATAGAACACATGTATTTCCTTCAGGACAGATTTCACTAATTCCTTCGGCCATACAAAACAATGATAAAAAGCCCAAATTCAAGTCTCCATAGCTCCGTCCCAGAACAAGATGAACCTTAGCAGCTTATATACAAAACTAGCCCATTCATTTCCTCATCTCACTATAGTAAGGAAAAGATATGTTGATCAATTGGATTTTTCACTACAGCTCGAATTCTGAGGGTACCCCCTTAAAACGACTGATTTTCATGCCTGACAACGCATATGTGTCGTTCGTCGTCCGAGCCGATCTGTGCGTGCTTTGGTCTTGAAACTCTTCGTGTGCAATGCCAACCAGCTCGGGTCAACAACCAGCCATAGCAAAATATGCCCCACCATTCTGTGGGGGATCAAGGTCATCCCGTGTTTTCAAAATAGGGAATTCTCTGACTGTAACGGATATGATGCAATATCATTGGTGTTGTGTGGGATGAATAGTAGGGGAATCTGATGACACTACCATCTGATAATAAATTGTGATGAATTATGATCTAGATAACATGTGTACAAAGTTCCAGGGGTGCAAGTTATATCACTTTGGATTTATGGGCCAATAACTGACTTCATTCCATTGTAAAATCGTAAAAAAAGAAATCGGCCCATCAATGCGTTATTTCATTGTGGATGCTACAAATTTTGGTGTCAGGTGCTAACGTTATCACATACTACAGTGGTTGAGGTACTTAAGAATCAGGATGCAGTTTTGTTGTAAAGAACCACAAATTTTGTGCGCCCCATGGAATTATAAATATTTATTATATCACAAATATTGAACCGAAATGACATAAAAGGGTCAGCTACACAAGCAAAAATAAACAAATCATCGTCAATCTGGTATCAAATCTTCGCAAATAAGATATATAATTCATTTTTATGGCATTTATCAACATAACATCGGGAGTTGAGCTGCTGAACTGGAATTCTTTTAGTTCGGCCGAAAACTCAAATATGCATTTTTTTCTCAAAAACTGTGTTTATATCAATAACATATATATTCTGAGAGCTTTTCTTGTTTTGCACATTGGAAACAGCTTCTCCTAGGCACAAATAAGCCATATTATATGCATGCCATGGTAAGCGATTTATTGGGAGGCCCCTCTTTGTTTTGCAAAATCATGATTTTCACCAAATTCATGGTTTATGTGAAAAATACATCAAAAACACAGAGGAAAGGCCAATTTTAATCTTTTTGCACCAAAAGCATAATAAGGAAATACAGCATTAACGTTAACTTCAATCTAGAGTAGAAATTATAGAACACATGTATTTCCTTCAGGACAGACTTCACTAATTCCTTCGGCCATACAAAACAATGATAAAAAGCCCAAATTCAAGTCTCCATAGCTCCGTCCCAGAACAAGATGAACCTTAGCAGCTTATATACAAAACTAGCCCATTCATTTCCTCATCTCACTATAGTAAGGAAAAGATATGTTGATCAATTGGATTTTTCACTACAGCTCGAATTCTGAGGGTACCCCCTTAAAACGACTGATTTTCATGCCTGACAACCCATATATGTCGTTCGTCATCCGAGCCGATCTGTGCGTGCTTTGGTTTTGAAACTGTTCGTGTGCAATGCCAACCAGCTCGGGTCAACAACCAGCCATAACAAAATATGCCCCACCATTCTGTGGGGGATCAAGGGCATCCCGTGTTTTCAAAATAGGGAATTCTCTGACTGTAACGGATATGATGCAATATCATTGGTGTTGTGTGGGATGAATAGTAGGGGAATCTGATGACACTACCATCTGATAATAAATTGTGATGAATTATGATCTAGATAACATGTGTACAAAGTTCCAGGGGTGCAAGTTATATCACTTTGGATTTATGGGCCAATAACTGACTTCATTCCATTGTAAAATCGTAAAAAAAGAAATCGGCCCATCAATGGTTATTTCATTGTGGATGCTACAAATTTTGGTGTCAGGTGCTAACGTTATCACATACTACAGTGGTTGAGGTACTTAAGAATCAGGATGCAGTTTTGTTGTAAAAAACCACAATTTATGTGCGCCCCATGGAATTATAAATATTTATTATATCACAAATATTGAACCGAAATGACATAAAAGGGTCAGCTACACAAGCAAAAATAAACAAATCATCGTCAATCTGGTATCAAATCTTCGCAAATAAGATATCTAATTCATTTTTATGGCATTTATCAACATAACATCGGGAGTTGAGCTGCTGAACTGGAATTCTTTTAGTTCGGCCGAAAACTCAAATATGCATTTTTTTCTCAAAAACTGTGTTTATATCAATAACATATATATTCTGAGAGCTTTTCTTGTTTTGCACGTTGGAGACAGCTTCTCTTAGGCACAAATAAGCCATATTATATGCATGCCATGGTAAGCGATTTCTTGGGAGGCCCCTCTTTGTTTTGCAAAATCATGATTTTCACCAAATTCATGGTTTATGTGAAAAATACATCAAAAACACAGAGGAAAGGCCAATTTTAATCTTCTTGCACCATAAGCATAATAAGGAAATACAGCATTAACGTTAACTTCAATCTAGAGTAGAAATTATAGAACACATGTATTTCCTTCATGACAGACTTCAGTAATTCCTTCGGCCATACAAAACAATGATAAAAAGCCCAAATTCAAGTCTCCATAGCTCCGTCCCAGAACAAGATGAACCTTAGCAGCTTATATACAAAACTAGCCCATTCATTTCCTCATCTCACTATAGTAAGGAAAAGATATGTTGATCAATTGGATTTTTCACTACAGCTCGAATTCTGAGGGTACCCCCTTAAAACGACTGATTTTCATGCCTGACAACCCATATGTGTCGTTCGTCGTCCGAGCCGATCTGTGCGTGCTTTGGTCTTGAAACTGTTCGCGTGCAATGCCAACCAGCTCGGGTCAACAACCAGCCATAGCAAAATATGCCCCACCATTCTGTGGGGGATCAAGGGCATCCCGTGTTTTCAAAATAGGGAATTCTCTGACTGTAACGGATATGATGCAATATCATTGGTGTTGTGTGGGATGAATAGTAGGGGAATCTGATGACACTACCATCTGATAATAAATTGTGATGAATTATGATCTAGATAACATGTGTTCAAAGTTCCAGGGGTGCAAGTTATATCACTTTGGATTTATGGGCCAATAACTGACTTCATTCCATTGTAAAATCGTAAAAAAAGAAATCGGCCCATCAATGCGTTATTTAATTGTGGATGCTACAAATTTTGGTGTCAGGTGCTAACGTTATCACATACTACAGTGGTTGAGGTACTTAAGAATCAGGATGCAGTTTTGTTGTAAAAAACCACAAATTATGTGCGCCCCATGGAATTATAAATATTTATTATATCACAAATATTGAACCGAAATGACATAAAAGGGTCAGCTACACAAGCAAAAATAAACAAATCATCGTCAATCTGGTATCAAATCTTCGCAAATAAGATATATAATTCATTTTTATGGCATTTATCAACATAACATCGGGAGTTGAGCTGCTGAACTGGAATTCTTTTAGTTCGGCCGAAAACTCAAATATGCATTTTTTTCTCAAAAACTGTGTTTATATCAATAACATATATATTCTGAGAGCTTTTCTTGTTTTGCACATTGGAAACAGCTTCTCTTAGGCACAAATAAGCCATATTATATGCATGCCATGGTAAGCGATTTCTTGGGAGGCCCCTCTTTGTTTTGCAAGATCATGATTTTCACCAAATTCATGGTTTATGTGAAAAATACATCAAAAACACAGAGGAAAGGCCAATTTTAATCTTTTTGCACCAAAAGCATAATAAGGAAATACAGCATTAACGTTAACTTCAATCTAGAGTAGAAATTATAGAACACATGTATTTCCTTCAGGACAGACTTCACTAATTCCTTCGGCCATACAAAACAATGATAAAAAGCCCAAATTCAAGTCTCCATAGTTCCGTCCCAGAACAAGATGAACCTTAGCAGCTTATATACAAAACTAGCCCATTCATTTCCTCATCTCACTATAGTAAGGAAAAGATATGTTGATCAATTGGATTTTTCACTACAGCTCGAATTCTGAGGGTACCCCCTTAAAACGACTGATTTTCATGCCTGACAACCCATATGTGTCGTTCGTCGTCCGAGCCGATCTGTGCGTGCTTTGGTCTTGAAACTGTTCGCGTGCAATGCCAACCAGCTCGGGTCAACAACCAGCCATAGCAAAATATGCCCCACCATTCTGTGGGGGATCAAGAGCATCCCCCGTTTTCAAAATAGGGAATTCTCTGACTGTAACGGATATGATGCAATATCATTGGTGTTGTGTGGGATGAATAGTAGGGAAATCTGATGACACTACCATCTGATAATAAATTGTGATGAATTATGATCTAGATAACATGTGTACAAAGTTCCAGGGGTGCAAGTTATATCACTTTGGATTTATGGGCCAATAACTGACTTCATTCTATTGTAAAATCGTAAAAAAAGAAATCGGCCCATCAATGCGTTATTTCATTGTGGATGCTATAAATTTTGGTGTCAGGTGCTAACGTTATCACATACTACAGTGGTTGAGGTACTTAAGAATCAGGATGCAGTTTTGTTGTAAAAAACCACAAATTATGTGCGCCCCATGGAATTATAAATATTTATTATATCACAAATATTGAACCAAAATGACATAAAAGGGTCAGATACACAAGCAAAAATAAACAAATCATCGTCAATCTGGTATCAAATCTTCGCAAATAAGATATATAATTCATTTTTATGGCACTTATCAACATAACATCGGGAATTGAGCTGCTGAACTGGAATTCTTTTAGTTCGGCCGAAAACTCAAATATGCATTTTTTTTCTCAAAAACTGTGTTTATATCAATAACATATATATTCTGAGAGTTTTTCTTGTTTTGCACATTGGAAACAGCTTCTCTTAGGCACAAATAAGCCATATTATATGCATGCCATGGTAAGCGATTTCTTGGGAGGCCCCTCTTTGTTTTGCAAAATCATGATTTTCACCAAATTCATGGTTTATGTGAAAAATACATCAAAAACACAGAGGAAAGGCCAATTTTAATCTTTTTGCACCAAAAGCATAATAAGGAAATACAGCATTAACGTTAACTTCAATCTAGAGTAGAAATTATAGAACACATGTATTTCCTTCAGGACAGATTTCACTAATTCCTTCGGCCATACAAAACAATGATAAAAAGCCCAAATTCAAGTCTCCATAGCTCCGTCCCAGAACAAGATGAACCTTAGCAGCTTATATACAAAACTAGCCCATTCATTTCCTCATCTCACTATAGTAAGGAAAAGATATGTTGATCAATTGGATTTTTCACTACAGCTCGAATTCTGAGGGTACCCCCTTAAAACGACTGATTTTCATGCCTGACAACCCATATGTGTCGTTCGTCATCCGAGCCGATCTGTGCGTGCTTTGGTCTTGAAACTCTTCGTGTGCAATGCCAACCAGCTCGGGTCAACAACCAGCCATAGCAAAATATGCCCCACCATTCTGTGGGGGATCAAGGTCATCCCGTGTTTTCAAAATAGGGAATTCTCTGACTGTAGCGGATATGATGCAATATCATTGGTGTTGTGTGGGATGAATAGTAGGGGAATCTGATGACACTACCATCTGATAATAAATTGTGATGAATTATGATCTAGATAACATGTGTACAAAGTTCCAGGGGTGCAAGTTATATCACTTTGGATTTATGGGCCAATAACTGACTTCATTCCATTGTAAAATCGTAAAAAAAAGAAATCGGCCCATCAATGCGTTATTTCATTGTGGATGCTACAAATTTTGGTGTCAGGTGCTAACGTTATCACATACTACAGTGGTTGAGGTACTTAAGAATCAGGATGCAGTTTTGTTGTAAAGAACCACAAATTTTGTGCGCCCCATGGAATTATAAATATTTATTATATCACAAATATTGAACCGAAATGACATAAAAGGGTCAGCTACACAAGCAAAAATAAACAAATCATCGTCAATCTGGTATCAAATCTTCGCAAATAAGATATATAATTCATTTTTATGGCACTTATCAACATAACATCGGGAGTTGAGCTGCTGAACTGGAATTCTTTTAGTTCGGCCGAAAACTCAAGTATGCATTTTTTTCTCAAAAACTGTGTTTATATCAATAACATATATATTCTGAGAGTTTTTCTTGTTTTGCACATTGGAAACAGCTTCTCTTAGGCACAAATAAGCCATATTATATGCATGCCATGGTAAGCGATTTCTTGGGAGGCCCCTCTTTGTTTTGCAAAATCATGATTTTCACCAAATTCATGGTTTATGTGAAAAATACATCAAAAACACAGAGGAAAGGCCAATTTTAATCTTTTTGCACCAAAAGCATAATAAGGAAATACAGCATTAACGTTAACTTCAATCTAGAGTAGAAATTATAGAACACATGTATTTCCTTCAGGACAGATTTCACTAATTGCTTCGGCCATACAAAACAATGATAAAAAGCCCAAATTCAAGTCTCCATAGCTCCGTCCCAGAACAAGATGAACCTTAGCAGCTTATATACAAATCTAGCCCATTCATTTCCTCATCTCACTATAGTAAGGAAAAGATATGTTGATCAATTGGATTTTTCACTACAGCTCGAATTCTGAGGGCACCCCCTTAAAACGACTGATTTTCATGCCTGACAACCCATATGTGTCGTTCGTCGTCCGAGCCGATCTGTGCGTGCTTTGGTCTTGAAACAGTTCGTGTGCAATGCCAACCAGCTCGGGTCAACAACCAGCCATAGCAAAATATGCCCCACCATTCTGTGGGGGATCAAGGGCATCCCGTGTTTTCAAAATAGGGAATTCTCTGACTGTAACGGATATGATGCAATATCATTGGTGTTGTGTGGGATGAATAGTAGGGGAATCTGATGACACTACCATCTGATAATAAATTGTGATGAATTATGATCTAGATAACATGTGTACAAAGTTCCAGGGGTGCAAGTTATATCACTTTGGATTTATGGGCCAATAACTGACTTCATTCCATTGTAAAATCGTAAAAAAAGAAATCGGCCCATCAATGCGTTATTTCACTGTGGATGCTACAAATTTTGGTGTCAGGTGCTAACGTTATCACATACTACAGTGGTTGAGGTACTTAAGAATCAGGATGCAGTTTTGTTGTAAAGAACCACAAATTTTGTGCGCCCCATGGAATTATAAATATTTATTATATCACAAATATTGAACCGAAATGACATAAAAGGGTCAGCTACACAAGCAAAAATAAACAAATCATCGTCAATCTGGTATCAAATCTTCGCAAATAAGATATATAATTCATTTTTATGGCATTTATCAACATAACATCGGGAGTTGAGCTGCTGAACTGGAATTCTTTTAGTTCGGCCGAAAACTCAAATATGCATTTTTTTCTCAAAAACTGTGTTTATATCAATAACATATATATTCTGAGAGCTTTTCTTGTTTTGCACATTGGAAACAGCTTCTCTTAGGCACAAATAAGCCATATTATATGCATGCCATGGTAAGCGATTTCTTGGGAGGCCCCTCTTTGTTTTGCAAAATCATGATTTTCACCAAATTCATGGTTTATGTGAAAAATACATCAAAAACACAGAGGAAAGGCCAATTTTAATCTTTTTGCACCAAAAGCATAATAAGGAAATACAGCATTAACGTTAACTTCAATCTAGAGTAGAAATTATAGAACACATGTATTTCCTTCAGGACAGACTTCACTAATTCCTTCGGCCATACAAAACAATGATAAAAAGCCCAAATTCAAGTCTCCATAGCTCCGTCCCAGAACAAGATGAACCTTAGCAGCTTATATACAAAACTAGCCCATTCATTTCCTCATCTCACTATAGTAAAGAAAAGATATGTTGATTAATTGGATTTTTCACTACAGCTCGAATTCTGAGGGTACCCCCTTAAAACGACTGATTTTCATGCCTGACAACCCATATGTGTCGTTCGTCGTCCGAGCCGATCTGTGCGTGCTTTGGTCTTGAAACTCTTCGTGTGCAATGCCAACCAGCTCGGGTCAACAACCAGCCATAGCAAAATATGCCCCACCATTCTGTGGGGGATCAAGGGCATCCCGTGTTTTCAAAATAGGGAATTCTCTGACTGTAACGGATATGATGCAATATCATTGGTGTTGTGTGGGATGAATAGTAGGGGAATCTGATGACACTACCATCTGATAATAAATTGTGATGAATTATGATCTAGATAACATGTGTACAAAGTTCCAGGGGTGCAAGTTATATCACTTTGGATTTATGGGCCAATAACTGACTTCATTCCATTGTAAAATCGTAAAAAAAGAAATCGGCCCATCAATGCGTTATTTCATTGTGGATGCTACAAATTTTGGTGTCAGGTGCTAACGTTATCACATACTACAGTGGTTGAGGTACTTAAGAATCAGGATGCAGTTTTGTTGTAAAGAACCACAAATTTTGTGCGCCCCATGGAATTATAAATATTTATTATATCACAAATATTGAACCGAAATGACATAAAAGGGTCAGCTACACAAGCAAAAATAAACAAATCATCGTCAATCTGGTATCAAATCTTCGCAAATAAGATATATAATTCATTTTTATGGCATTTATCAACATAACATCGGGAGTTGAGCTGCTGAACTGGAATTCTTTTAGTTCGGCCGAAAACTCAAATATGCATTTTTTTCTCAAAAACTGTGTTTATATCAATAACATATATATTCTGAGAGCTTTTCTTGTTTTGCACATTGGAAACAGCTTCTCTTAGGCACAAATAAGCCATATTATATGCATGCCATGGTAAGCGATTTCTTGGGAGGCCCCTCTTTGTTTTGCAAAATCATGATTTTCACCAAATTCATGGTTTATGTGAAAAATACATCAAAAACACAGAGGAAAGGCCAATTTTAATCTTTTTGCACCAAAAGCATAATAAGGAAATACAGCATTAACGTTAACTTCAATCTAGAGTAGAAATTATAGAACACATGTATTTCCTTCAGGACAGACTTCACTAATTCCTTCGGCCATACAAAACAATGATAAAAAGCCCAAATTCAAGTCTCCATAGCTCCGTCCCAGAACAAGATGAACCTTAGCAGCTTATATACAAAACTAGCCCATACATTTCCTCATCTCACTATTGTTACGGACAGGAAAATGAGAGAAGCCTGGTGTATTGATTGAGTGTTTATTTTACATGCACATCATATTGATTACATGCGTACATGTAACGGCATGCACATATAACACATATTTAACATCATAGGTAATACATCAAATAATCATTCATACACGCATACTCATACACATACATACACATTTACATATCGAATGATAGAACAGTTCAAATGTCACATCAGGAACAAAACAGGATCAAGTCCAGAAACCCTGAAGCGATATCAATGTAGAACGGCGGCGGCGAAGACGAAGTCTAAGACGAGGAAAACCATTGCCGTGGTGATGGACGATGAAGAAACGACGAGGATGGAGAAATGCAGACAAAATCCGAGGAGAAGTCCACAAACAACGTCGAAGAGACACGTCCCGTGAACTAGAAGTGAGTCCGCTAAGTGCTACGGTATATCCACACTAAACGGGTACGATGTCAACAAAACATCCAGTGTGTAGGATGTAGAATCCAACAGAAAAGACTGTCAAACGCGTGTCAATCCTTGCGTCGCAAATCCACCGAGAGCAAATCTCCAAAACTGGCAAACTCCCAGTGGGAAAAACCAATATGCGCACATATAGAAATGCCAAGACATAAAACCACGTAAAATCCCTTTGCGATCATTGTCAATCTAACCATGAGGGCGGTGGTCAAACAAGTGTGCACGTATGGATGTATAACTGTGAAAGAATGCCTTGTAACACCCCCCTCCTTGGAGGAAAGTTTTTGGTTAAGACAAAAACTTATCAAAAAGTTCAAAAATCAAAAATGGCGACTGACCATCAATGACAAGAAAACATCAACCGATGCTTACAAACTCCGAGACAAAGCATCTGCAGTGATATTGTTTTTACCCCGTATATGCTTTATGTCCAAGTTATAGTTCTGTAACATCAAACTCCACCTCAAAAGTCTCTGGTTGTTATTTTTCATTTTGTGAATGAAAACCAAAGGGTTATGATCGGTGAAAACCTGTATTGGATACAAGGTAGATGATAAGTACACTTCAAAGTGTCTGAGAGCTAACACGAGAGCTAAGGCTTCTTTCTCAACGGTAGCATAATTCTTCTGATGAGAATCAAACTTTTTGGAATAATAACAAACAGGATGATCAACTTGGTCAACCTCTTGTAGCAACACTGCTCCAGCGCCAACATCGCTAGCATCAACACAAAGTTTGAAAGGCTTCTGGAAATTTGGAGTTACCAAGATGGGTTCACTCATAAGAATACCTTTGATCAAGTCAAATGCATGTTGACAACTATCACTCCAAGTGAACTTGATGCCCTTTCTCAACAGGTTAGTTAATGGTGCGGCAACACATGAAAAGTTTGGGCAGAATCTCCAGTAAAACCCAGCCATACCTAGGAATCTCATCACTGACCGCTTGTTACCCGGAACAACATACTTCATAATGGATTCGACTTTGGACTTAACTGGCTGGACCTGTCCTTGACCAATGGTATGACCCAAATATACAACATGAGCACAACCAAATTCAGTTTTGGTTAAATTAATAGTAAGTTCAGCAGCTGCACATCTTTCTAAGAAGCAATGGATGTTATGGAGATGCTCTTCCCAAGTATCTCCGGTTACAACAACATCATCGATATAAGCAACACATCCTGTCAAACCTGAAATGACCGAATTGATCAACCTCTGAAAAGTAGCTGGGGCATTTTTCATGCCGAACGGCATCACCCTGTAGTTATACAACCCATCAGGTGTAACAAAAGCAGATATGGCACGTGCTGACTCTGACAGTGGCACTTGCCAGTATCCTTTGAGCAGATCAAATTTCGTCAAGAATCGACTTTTCCCTATGTGATCTATGCAATCGTCAATCCTTGGGATCGGGAATGAATCAGTTCTTGTAACAGCATTGACTTTTCTGAAATCTGTACAAAATCGAAAACTTCCATCTGGTTTTGGTACTAAGATACAAGGCGAGCTCCATTCACTCTGACTAGGTTCAATAATGTCATTCTGTAACATGTACTTGATTTCTTCTCTCATGGCAGAGAGCTTGATAGGATTCAACCTGTAGGGATGTTGTTTGATAGGCCTGGCCTCACCAACATCAACTTCGTGCTGCACAACATTAGTCCTACTCGGAACATCAGGGAACACATGTTCAAACTCAAGGATGAGACCTTTCAGCTCCTGCTGCTGTTCCGGACTGAGATGGGACAATTTATCATTTAAATGCTTCAAAACTTGAGAGTTATTCAATTTGACACCACAACCCACCATTGGGTCACAAACTTTGTCATCCGTGTCCGCTTCAGTAACTGCAACACCAACAGTCTTTTGTGTCAAATCATCACCTCATGTGTGATACAACTTGATCATATTTACATGACAAAGCTGTCTGCTTTTTCTGCGATCTGGAGTGATAACGATATAGTTAAGATCATCTATCTTTTTGTCAATGACATAGGGACCATGGTAGCGTGCCTGGAAAGGAGAACCAACAACAGGTAACAAGACTAGAACCTGATTTCCAACTTGAAATGATCTGTCCCTAGATTTTGCATCATACCATAGTTTCATATCTTTTTGTGCATCTTTCAGATTTTGTTTTGCAAACTCTTGCACTTCATGTAATCTGTTTTTAACATCACTCACATACTCTAACAACGGCATTGTACTCTCATCATCAGAAAGCCACTTTTCTTTCAGCAACTTCAGCGGACCTCGCACAGAATGCCCGAACACCAATTCAAAAGGACTGAAACCTAAAGATTCCTGGACAACTTCACGAACAGCAAACAAAAGTAATGGGACTCCTTCATCCCACTCTTTTTCGTGATCAATACAATACGACCTCATCATTGACTTGAGGGTTTGGTGAAACCTCTCAAGAGCCCCTTGAGACTGCGGGTGGTACGCACTTGAGGTAACTTGTTCTATCCCCAGTTGGTGGATCATTTGCTGAAATACATGTGATGTAAAATTGGAACCTCTATCTGACTGAATAGTTCTAGGGAGACCCACTAGAGTGAAAAATTTAACCAGAGCCTTCAAAACACTTTTGGCTTTGATATTTCTGAGTGGTATAGCTTCTGGGAAACGTGTTGATGAACACATGATAGTTAAAAGGTACTGATTCCCTGAACGAGTTTGTGGCAGTGGTCCAACGCAATCCACAATTACCCGTGAGAAGGGTTCCTCAAATGCTGGGATCGGGAATAACGGTGCTTTAGGAATTCCCTGATTGGGCTTCCCCGCCTTCTGGCAAACCGAACATGTCCTACAATACTCTGCAACGTCCTGCCGGAGCTTAGGCCAGTGGAAATGACGCTGAATTCGATCAAATGTTTTGTTCACACCTAAATGTCCAGCGAGTGGTATATCATGTGCAAGACTGAGTATGTTTTTTCTGTACACTCGAGGGATAACGACTTGATAGATTACACTCCACTCATGTGAGGGAGGTACCACAGGAGGACGCCATTTGCGCATCAAAACCCCATGTTTCTTAAAGTAACAGATTGCCACATCACCAATGTCCTTCTCATCCAAAGCTACATGACACAGATCGGATAACTCAGGATCTGACTCCTGTGATTTGATAAGCTCTACACGTTTCACTGAAGAGAGTTCTTTTGGCAGATCGTCAAAAGTTACATGACTAGATTTTCCGGGTGCATTGAGATCGTTTGAAATCTCAATGGAAATATCTTCAGCTTTCAGCTCGCTTGCAAGAAATGTGTCACCCAAATCAACTTCACCTTCCATGTCACTTTTCTTTGACATCGACCTGGTGACAGCACAAGCAGGGAAGAGATGTGGAAACTCCTTTTCGAGTTCGTCCGTATGGTTTTCGATGGAGGGATTGGAAATAACTACTGGATCTGGAACTACTTTACTACCTGCAAGGTCGTTACCAAGCAGCAGGGATACTCCTTCAATAGGAAGACTAGGACACACCCCAACAGTCACTGGACCATTGACTAGATCGGACTTCAAATTGACCTTATGGAGTGGTATACTGAGATGTCCACATTCTACTCCCCTAATCTCAACGTTACTGCCAAGGGAGGAATCGTCACTGAGAGGAAGGGTCCCACTAAGCAAAAGAGACTGGGATGCTCCTGTATCTCTCAAAATCTTAATTGAATGGACACCTGATTCATCATCCATTGAAACAAATCCTTCAGTCATGAAAGGTGCATAGGATTCCAAAATATCTGTTAATTTCTCTGGAAGATTATGAACCTCAAGAACAGATTTTTCCCCAGGACTACCAGCACTAGCAGAGCTACCTTCTCGCTCATGCTTCTTCTGTAACTTGAAGCAATCAGAGATAACATGTCCTTGCTTTTTACAATAAGCGCAAGTTATTCGTCCATGAAAAGAATCAGTTGTACGACTTGGAGAAGTCTTAGACTGAGCTGCCGACTCTGTTTTACCAAAATTTGAAGCAGATGACCCAGTGTGGTTAGGACCAGATTTAGGCGCACCTGTCTGGGGCGTTTTTACATGCGTAGGGTTAGTCTTATGTGGTTTATGTTTATGAGACAGCGCATATTCATCCGCAAACACTGCTGCCTTTTCAAGGTCTTTTACTTTGTGCTCATCAAGATGAATTTTAAGATCAATGGGCACACAACGTTTAAACTCCTCAACCAACATCAACTGTCTGAGTTTCTGGAAGTTTGTGCCCACCTCAGTAGAAACACACCACCTATCGAAGAGCGACTCTTTTTCTCTGGCAAACTCTACGAATGTTTGATTGTCAGGTTTCCTGAAGTTGCGAAATTTCTGGCGATAAGCTTCAGGAACTAACTGATACCCTCTCAAGACACTTGTTTTCACCTCATTATAATCTGCGCATTGCTGCACTGACAGTGAACAATAAATTTCCTGGGCCTTTCCTTTCAGCACACTCTGCAACAGAACAGGCCAATACTTTATGGGCCAACCAAGATTTTTAGCAACTTTCTCGAACTGTAGAAAATAATTTTCTACATCTTTCTCCTGGAAGGGTGGCACAAGTCGTATCTCACGACTCACATCAAACTTTGGTGTTTGTGTCTGGGACATTTCATGAGTAAGTCGTATTTCCATAGCCCTCATTTCTTTCTCATGAGCTAACTGCATTTTTGAAAGTTCTAACTCAAGCTCTAGTTTTCTAATTTCAGAATCACCATCAACAGGGAGCGGAGGAAGATCTTCGAGGAACTCGTCAGACAACAAACTCTCCTCAACCAGGTGTTGTGCAACGATGTGCAACAGCACCACTTTTCTCATTGCAATTTTCACCTCTAAATGGAAATGTTTACCCAGTGCAAGAAGATCAGACTTTTTCAAACTACTCAAGAGATCCTGAGGCGGATCCTCAAGTTTTTTAATGAATTCCTCGACACGGAATGCCATTTTAAAAATGCAATGACGAAAGATAAAATGTAAACGGCACAATAGGCCTAGGACCTCTGATGAGCAAAGCCCTTAGTCCTCAAATAGCAAAACAGACATAGGATCGTGAGTCCGTGACTAGCTCCATGAATAGATATGAGTACAAATAAACTTGAACATGCAAAGTTAGTATATGTATTTGTGCGAAGTCAGGTTAGGAATTGTATGTAGTGTAAACACCAGCCTTCTCTCACCGAGACAAACAGTGAGAGATTCCCGGACGAGCCCCCAATTTCCTGTTACGGACAGGAAAATGAGAGAAGCCTGGTGTATTGATTGAGTGTTTATTTTACATGCACATCATATTGATTACATGCGTACATGTAACGGCATGCACATATAACACATATTTAACATCATAGGTAATACATCAAATAATCATTCATACACGCATACTCATACACATACATACACATTTACATATCGAATGATAGAACAGTTCAAATGTCACATCAGGAACAAAACAGGATCAAGTCCAGAAACCCTGAAGCGATATCAATGTAGAACGGCGGCGGCGAAGACGAAGTCTAAGACGAGGAAAACCATTGCCGTGGTGATGGACGATGAAGAAACGACGAGGATGGAGAAATGCAGACAAAATCCGAGGAGAAGTCCACAAACAACGTCGAAGAGACACGTCCCGTGAACTAGAAGTGAGTCCGCTAAGTGCTACGGTATATCCACACTAAACGGGTACGATGTCAACAAAACATCCAGTGTGTAGGATGTAGAATCCAACAGAAAAGACTGTCAAACGCGTGTCAATCCTTACGTCGCAAATCCACCGAGAGCAAATCTCCAAAACTGGCAAACTCCCAGTGGGAAAAACCAATATGCGCACATATAGAAATGCCAAGACATAAAACCACGTAAAACCCCTTTGCGATCATTGTCAATCTAACCATGAGGGCGGTGGTCAAACAAATGTGCACGTATGGATGTATAACTGTGAAAGAATGCCTTGTAACACTATAGTAAGGAAAAGATATGTTGATCAATTGGATTTTTCACTACAGCTCGAATTCTGAGGTTACCCCCTTAAAACGACTGATTTTCATGCCTGACAACCCATATGTGTCGTTCGTCGTCCGAGCCGATCTGTGCGAGCTTTGGTCTTGAAACTGTTCGCGTGCAATGCCAACCAGCTCGGGTCAACAACCAGCCATAGCAAAATATGCCCCACCATTCTGTGGGGGATCAAGGGCATCCCGTGTTTTCAAAATAGGGAATTCTCTGACTGTAACGGATATGATGCAATATCATTGGTGTTGTGTGGGATGAATAGTAGGGGAATCTGATGACACTACCATCTGATAATAAATTGTGATGAATTATGATCTAGATAACATGTGTACAAAGTTCCAGGGGTGCAAGTTATATCACTTTGGATTTATGGGCCAATAACTGACTTCATTCCATTGTAAAATCGTAAAAAAAGAAATCGGCCCATCAATGCGTTATTTCATTGTGGATGCTACAAATTTTGGTGTCAGGTGCCAACGTTATCACATACTACAGTGGTTGAGGTACTTAAGAATCAGGATGCAGTTTTGTTGTAAAGAACCACAAATTTTGTGCGCCCCATGGAATTATAAATATTTATTATATCACAAATATTGAACCGAAATGACATAAAAGGGTCAGCTACACAAGGAAAAATAAACAAATCATCGTCAATCTGGTATCAAATCTTCGCAAATAAGATATATAATTCATTTTTATGGCATTTATCAACATAACATCGGGAGTTGAGCTGCTGAACTGGAATTCTTTTAGTTCGGCCGAAAACTCAAATATGCATTTTTTTCTCAAAAACTGTGTTTATATCAATAACATATATATTCTGAGAGCTTTTCTTGTTTTGCACATTGGAAACAGCTTCTCTTAGGCACAAATAAGCCATATTATATGCATGCCATGGTAAGCGATTTCTTGGGAGGCCCCTCTTTGTTTTGCAAAATCATGATTTTCACCAAATTCATGGTTTATGTGAAAAATACATCAAAAACACAGAGGAAAGGCCAATTTTAATCTTTTTGCACCAAAAGCATAATAAGGAAATACAGCATTAACGTTAACTTCAATCTAGAGTAGAAATTATAGAACACATGTATTTCCTTCAGGACAGACTTCACTAATTCCTTCGGCCATACAAAACAATGATAAAAAGCCCAAATTCAAGTCTCCATAGCTCCGTCCCAGAACAAGATGAACCTTAGCAGCTTATATACAAAACTAGCCCATTCATTTCCTCATCTCACTATAGTAAGGAAAAGATATGTTGATCAATTGGATTTTTCACTACAGCTCGAATTCTGAGGTTACCCCCTTAAAACGACTGATTTTCATGCCTGACAACCCATATGTGTCGTTCGTCGTCCGAGCCGATCTGTGTGAGCTTTGGTCTTGAAACTGTTCGCGTGCAATGCCAACCAGCTCGGGTCAACAACCAGCCATAGCAAAATATGCCCCACCATTCTGTGGGGGATCAAGGGCATCCCGTGTTTTCAAAATAGGGAATTCTCTGACTGTAACGGATATGATGCAATATCATTGGTGTTGTGTGGGATGAATAGTAGGGGAATCTGATGACACTACCATCTGATAATAAATTGTGATGAATTATGATCTAGATAACATGTGTACAAAGTTCCAGGGGTGCAAGTTATATCACTTTGGATTTATGGGCCAATAACTGACTTCATTCCATTGTAAAATCGTAAAAAAAGAAATCTGCCCATCAATGCGTTATTTCATTGTGGATGCTACAAATTTTGGTGTCAGGTGCTAACGTTATCACATACTACAGTGGTTGAGGTACTTAAGAATCAGGATGCAGTTTTGTTGTAAAGAACCACAAATTTTGTGCGCCCCATGGAATTATAAATATTTATTATATCACAAATATTGAACCGAAATGACATAAAAGGGTCAGCTACACAAGCAAAAATAAACAAATCATCGTCAATCTGGTATCAAATCTTCGCAAATAAGATATATAATTCATTTTTATGGCATTTATCAACATAACATCGGGAGTTGAGCTGCTGAACTGGAATTCTTTTAGTTCGGCCGAAAACTCAAATATGCATTTTTTTCTCAAAAACTGTGTTTATATCAATAACATATATATTCTGAGAGCTTTTCTTGTTTTGCACATTGGAAACAGCTTCTCTTAGGCACAAATAAGCCATATTATATGCATGCCATGGTAAGCGATTTCTTGGGAGGCCCCTCTTTGTTTTGCAAAATCATGATTTTCACCAAATTCATGGTTTATGTGAAAAATACATCAAAAACACAGAGGAAAGGCCAATTTTAATCTTTTTGCACCAAAAGCATAATAAGGAAATACAGCATTAACGTTAACTTCAATCTAGAGTAGAAATTATAGAACACATGTATTTCCTTCAGGACAGACTTCACTAATTCCTTCGGCCATACAAAACAATGATAAAAAGCCCAAATTCAAGTCTCCATAGCTCCGTCCCAGAACAAGATGAACCTTAGCAGCTTATATACAAAACTAGCCCATACATTTCCTCATCTCACTATAGTAAGGAAAAGATATGTTGATCAATTGGATTTTTCACTACAGCTCGAATTCTGAGGTTACCCCCTTAAAACGACTGATTTTCATGCCTGACAACCCATATGTGTCGTTCGTCGTCCGAGCCGATCTGTGCGAGCTTTGGTCTTGAAACTGTTCGCGTGCAATGCCAACCAGCTCGGGTCAACAACCAGCCATAGCAAAATATGCCCCACCATTCTGTGGGGGATCAAGGGCATCCCGTGTTTTCAAAATAGGGAATTCTCTGACTGTAACGGATATGATGCAATATCATTGGTGTTGTGTGGGATGAATAGTAGGGGAATCTGATGACACTACCATCTGATAATAAATTGTGATGAATTATGATCTAGATAACATGTGTACAAAGTTCCAGGGGTGCAAGTTATATCACTTTGGATTTATGGGCCAATAACTGACTTCATTCCATTGTAAAATCGTAAAAAAAGAAATCGGCCCATCAATGCGTTATTTCATTGTGGATGCTACAAATTTTGGTGTCAGGTGCCAACGTTATCACATACTACAGTGGTTGAGGTACTTAAGAATCAGGATGCAGTTTTGTTGTAAAGAACCACAAATTTTGTGCGCCCCATGGAATTATAAATATTTATTATATCACAAATATTGAACCGAAATGACATAAAAGGGTCAGCTACACAAGGAAAAATAAACAAATCATCGTCAATCTGGTATCAAATCTTCGCAAATAAGATATATAATTCATTTTTATGGCATTTATCAACATAACATCGGGAGTTGAGCTGCTGAACTGGAATTCTTTTAGTTCGGCCGAAAACTCAAATATGCATTTTTTTCTCAAAAACTGTGTTTATATCAATAACATATATATTCTGAGAGCTTTTCTTGTTTTGCACATTGGAAACAGCTTCTCTTAGGCACAAATAAGCCATATTATATGCATGCCATGGTAAGCGATTTCTTGGGAGGCCCCTCTTTGTTTTGCAAAATCATGATTTTCACCAAATTCATGGTTTATGTGAAAAATACATCAAAAACACAGAGGAAAGGCCAATTTTAATCTTTTTGCACCAAAAGCATAATAAGGAAATACAGCATTAACGTTAACTTCAATCTAGAGTAAAAATTATAGAACACATGTATTTCCTTCAGGACAGACTTCACTAATTCCTTCGGCCATACAAAACAATGATAAAAAGCCCAAATTCAAGTCTCCATAGCTCCGTCCCAGAACAAGATGAACCTTAGCAGCTTATATACAAAACTAGCCCATACATTTCCTCATCTCACTATAGTAAGGAAAAGATATGTTGATCAATTGGATTTTTCACTACAGCTCGAATTCTGAGGTTACCCCCTTAAAACGACTGATTTTCATGCCTGACAACCCATATGTGTCGTTCGTCGTCCGAGCCGATCTGTGCGAGCTTTGGTCTTGAAACTGTTCGCGTGCAATGCCAACCAGCTCGGGTCAACAACCAGCCATAGCAAAATATGCCCCACCATTCTGTGGGTTATCAAGGGCATCCCGTGTTTTCAAAATAGGGAATTCTCTGACTGTAACGGATATGATGCAATATCATTGGTGTTGTGTGGGATGAATAGTAGGGGAATCTGATGACACTACCATCTGATAATAAATTGTGATGAATTATGATCTAGATAACATGTGTACAAAGTTCCAGGGGTGCAAGTTATATCACTTTGGATTTATGGGCCAATAACTGACTTCATTCCATTGTAAAATCGTAAAAAAAGAAATCGGCCCATCAATGCGTTATTTCATTGTGGATGCTACAAATTTTGGTGTCAGGTGCCAACGTTATCACATACTACAGTGGTTGAGGTACTTAAGAATCAGGATGCAGTTTTGTTGTAAAGAACCACAAATTTTGTGCGCCCCATGGAATTATAAATATTTATTATATCACAAATATTGAACCGAAATGACATAAAAGGGTCAGCTACACAAGGAAAAATAAACAAATCATCGTCAATCTGGTATCAAATCTTCGCAAATAAGATATATAATTCATTTTTATGGCATTTATCAACATAACATCGGGAGTTGAGCTGCTGAACTGGAATTCTTTTAGTTCGGCCGAAAACTCAAATATGCATTTTTTTCTCAAAAACTGTGTTTATATCAATAACATATATATTCTGAGAGCTTTTCTTGTTTTGCACATTGGAAACAGCTTCTCTTAGGCACAAATAAGCCATATTATATGCATGCCATGGTAAGCGATTTCTTGGGAGGCCCCTCTTTGTTTTGCAAAATCATGATTTTCACCAAATTCATGGTTTATGTGAAAAATACATCAAAAACACAGAGGAAAGGCCAATTTTAATCTTTTTGCACCAAAAGCATAATAAGGAAATACAGCATTAACGTTAACTTCAATCTAGAGTAGAAATTATAGAACACATGTATTTCCTTCAGGACAGACTTCACTAATTCCTTCGGCCATACAAAACAATGATAAAAAGCCCAAATTCAAGTCTCCATAGCTCCGTCCCAGAACAAGATGAACCTTAGCAGCTTATATACAAAACTAGCCCATACATTTCCTCATCTCACTATAGTAAGGAAAAGATATGTTGATCAATTGGATTTTTCACTACAGCTCGAATTCTGAGGTTACCCCCTTAAAACGACTGATTTTCATGCCTGACAACCCATATGTGTCGTTCGTCGTCCGAGCCGATCTGTGCGAGCTTTGGTCTTGAAACTGTTCGCGTGCAATGCCAACCAGCTCTTGTCAACAACCAGCCATAGCAAAATATGCCCCACCATTCTGTGGGGGATCAAGGGCATCCCGTGTTTTCAAAATAGGGAATTCTCTGACTGTAACGGATATGATGCAATATCATTGGTGTTGTGTGGGATGAATAGTAGGGGAATCTGATGACACTACCATCTGATAATAAATTGTGATGAATTATGATCTAGATAACATGTGTACAAAGTTCCAGGGGTGCAAGTTATATCACTTTGGATTTATGGGCCAATAACTGACTTCATTCCATTGTAAAATCGTAAAAAAAGAAATCGGCCCATCAATGCGTTATTTCATTGTGGATGCTACAAATTTTGGTGTCAGGTGCCAACGTTATCACATACTACAGTGGTTGAGGTACTTAAGAATCAGGATGCAGTTTTGTTGTAAAGAACCACAAATTTTGTGCGCCCCATGGAATTATAAATATTTATTATATCACAAATATTGAACCGAAATGACATAAAAGGGTCAGCTACACAAGGAAAAATAAACAAATCATCGTCAATCTGGTATCAAATCTTCGCAAATAAGATATATAATTCATTTTTATGGCATTTATCAACATAACATCGGGAGTTGAGCTGCTGAACTGGAATTCTTTTAGTTCGGCCGAAAACTCAAATATGCATTTTTTTCTCAAAAACTGTGTTTATATCAATAACATATATATTCTGAGAGCTTTTCTTGTTTTGCACATTGGAAACAGCTTCTCTTAGGCACAAATAAGCCATATTATATGCATGCCATGGTAAGCGATTTCTTGGGAGGCCCCTCTTTGTTTTGCAAAATCATGATTTTCACCAAATTCATGGTTTATGTGAAAAATACATCAAAAACACAGAGGAAAGGCCAATTTTAATCTTTTTGCACCAAAAGCATAATAAGGAAATACAGCATTAACGTTAACTTCAATCTAGAGTAGAAATTAGAGAACACATGTATTTCCTTCAGGACAGACTTCACTAATTCCTTCGGCCATACAAAACAATGATAAAAAGCCCAAATTCAAGTCTCCATAGCTCCGTCCCAGAACAAGATGAACCTTAGCAGCTTATATACAAAACTAGCCCATTCATTTCCTCATCTCACTATAGTAAGGAAAAGATATGTTGATCAATTGGATTTTTCACTACAGCTCGAATTCTGAGGTTACCCCCTTAAAACGACTGATTTTCATGCCTGACAACCCATATGTGTCGTTCGTCGTCCGAGCCGATCTGTGTGAGCTTTGGTCTTGAAACTGTTCACGTGCAATGCCAACCAGCTCGGGTCAACAACCAGCCATAGCAAAATATGCCCCACCATTCTGTGGGGGATCAAGGGCATCCCGTGTTTTCAAAATAGGGAATTCTCTGACTGTAACGGATATGATGCAATATCATTGGTGTTGTGTGGGATGAATAGTAGGGGAATCTGATGACACTACCATCTGATAATAAATTGTGATGAATTATGATCTAGATAACATGTGTACAAAGTTCCAGGGGTGCAAGTTATATCACTTTGGATTTATGGGCCAATAACTGACTTCATTCCATTGTAAAATCGTAAAAAAAGAAATCTGCCCATCAATGCGTTATTTCATTGTGGATGCTACAAATTTTGGTGTCAGGTGCTAACGTTATCACATACTACAGTGGTTGAGGTACTTAAGAATCAGGATGCAGTTTTGTTGTAAAGAACCACAAATTTTGTGCGCCCCATGGAATTATAAATATTTATTATATCACAAATATTGAACCGAAATGACATAAAAGGGTCAGCTACACAAGCAAAAATAAACAAATCATCGTCAATCTGGTATCAAATCTTCGCAAATAAGATATATAATTCATTTTTATGGCATTTATCAACATAACATCGGGAGTTGAGCTGCTGAACTGGAATTCTTTTAGTTCGGCCGAAAACTCAAATATGCATTTTTTTCTCAAAAACTGTGTTTATATCAATAACATATATATTCTGAGAGCTTTTCTTGTTTTGCACATTGGAAACAGCTTCTCTTAGGCACAAATAAGCCATATTATATGCATGCCATGGTAAGCGATTTCTTGGGAGGCCCCTCTTTGTTTTGCAAAATCATGATTTTCACCAAATTCATGGTTTATGTGAAAAATACATCAAAAACACAGAGGAAAGGCCAATTTTAATCTTTTTGCACCAAAAGCATAATAAGGAAATACAGCATTAACGTTAACTTCAATCTAGAGTAAAAATTATAGAACACATGTATTTCCTTCAGGACAGACTTCACTAATTCCTTCGGCCATACAAAACAATGATAAAAAGCCCAAATTCAAGTCTCCATAGCTCCGTCCCAGAACAAGATGAACCTTAGCAGCTTATATACAAAACTAGCCCATACATTTCCTCATCTCACTATAGTAAGGAAAAGATATGTTGATCAATTGGATTTTTCACTACAGCTCGAATTCTGAGGTTACCCCCTTAAAACGACTGATTTTCATGCCTGACAACCCATATGTGTCGTTCGTCGTCCGAGCCGATCTGTGCGAGCTTTGGTCTTGAAACTGTTCGCGTGCAATGCCAACCAGCTCGGGTCAACAACCAGCCATAGCAAAATATGCCCCACCATTCTGTGGGGGATCAAGGGCATCCCGTGTTTTCAAAATAGGGAATTCTCTGACTGTAACGGATATGATGCAATATCATTGGTGTTGTGTGGGATGAATAGTAGGGGAATCTGATGACACTACCATCTGATAATAAATTGTGATGAATTATGATCTAGATAACATGTGTACAAAGTTCCAGGGGTGCAAGTTATATCACTTTGGATTTATGGGCCAATAACTGACTTCATTCCATTGTAAAATCGTAAAAAAAGAAATCGGCCCATCAATGCGTTATTTCATTGTGGATGCTACAAATTTTGGTGTCAGGTGCCAACGTTATCACATACTACAGTGGTTGAGGTACTTAAGAATCAGGATGCAGTTTTGTTGTAAAGAACCACAAATTTTGTGCGCCCCATGGAATTATAAATATTTATTATATCACAAATATTGAACCGAAATGACATAAAAGGGTCAGCTACACAAGGAAAAATAAACAAATCATCGTCAATCTGGTATCAAATCTTCGCAAATAAGATATATAATTCATTTTTATGGCATTTATCAACATAACATCGGGAGTTGAGCTGCTGAACTGGAATTCTTTTAGTTCGGCCGAAAACTCAAATATGCATTTTTTTCTCAAAAACTGTGTTTATATCAATAACATATATATTCTGAGAGCTTTTCTTGTTTTGCACATTGGAAACAGCTTCTCTTAGGCACAAACAAGCCATATTATATGCATGCCATGGTAAGCGATTTCTTGGGAGGCCCCTCTTTGTTTTGCAAAATCATGATTTTCACCAAATTCATGGTTTATGTGAAAAATACATCAAAAACACAGAGGAAAGGCCAATTTTAATCTTTTTGCACCAAAAGCATAATAAGGAAATACAGCATTAACGTTAACTTCAATCTAGAGTAGAAATTATAGAACACATGTATTTCCTTCAGGACAGACTTCACTAATTCCTTCGGCCATACAAAACAATGATAAAAAGCCCAAATTCAAGTCTCCATAGCTCCGTCCCAGAACAAGATGAACCTTAGCAGCTTATATACAAAACTAGCCCATTCATTTCCTCATCTCACTATAGTAAGGAAAAGATATGTTGATCAATTGGATTTTTCACTACAGCTCGAATTCTGAGGTTACCCCCTTAAAACGACTGATTTTCATGCCTGACAACCCATATGTGTCGTTCGTCGTCCGAGCCGATCTGTGTGAGCTTTGGTCTTGAAACTGTTCGCGTGCAATGCCAACTAGCTCGGGTCAACAACCAGCCATAGCAAAATATGCCCCACCATTCTGTGGGGGATCAAGGGCATCCCCCGTTTTCAAAATAGGGAATTCTCTGACTGTAACGGATATGATGCAATATCATTGGTGTTCTGTGGGATGAATAGTAGGGAAATCTGATGACACTACCATCTGATAATAAATTGTGATGAATTATGATCTAGATAACATGTGTACAAAGTTCCAGGGGTGCAAGTTATATCACTTTGGATTTATGGGCCAATAACTGACTTCATTCCATTGTAAAATCGTAAAAAAAGAAATCGGCCCATCAATGCGTTATTTCACTGTGGATGCTACAAATTTTGGTGTCAGGTGCTAACGTTATCACATACTACAGTGGTTGAGGTACTTAAGAATCAGGATGCAGTTTTGTTGTAAAGAACTACAAATTTTGTGCGCCCCATGGAATTATAAATATTTATTATATCACAAATATTGAACCGAAATGACATAAAAGGGTCAGCTACACAAGCAAAAATAAACAAATCATCGTCAATCTGGTATCAAATCTTCGCAAATAAGATATATAATTAATTTTTATGGCATTTATCAACATAACATCGGGAGTTGAGCTGCTGAACTGGAATTCTTTTAGTTCGGCCGAAAACTCAAATATGCATTTTTTTCTCAAAAACTGTGTTTATATCAATAACATATATATTCTGAGAGCTTTTCTTGTTTTGCACATTGGAACCAGCTTCTCTTAGGCACAAATAAGCCATATTATATGCATACCATGGTAAGCGATTTCTTGGGAGGCCCCTCTTTGTTTTGCAAAATCATGATTTTCACCAAATTCATGGTTTATGTGAAAAATACATCAAAAACACAGAGGAAAGGCCAATTTTAATCTTTTTGCACCAAAAGCATAATAAGGAAATACAGCATTAACGTTAACTTCAATCTAGAGTAGAAATTATAGAACACATGTATTTCCTTCAGGACAGACTTCACTAATTCCTTCGGCCATACAAAACAATGATAAAAAGCCCAAATTCAAGTCTCCATAGTTCCGTCCCAGAACAAGATGAACCTTAGCAGCTTATATACAAAACTAGCCCATTCATTTCCTCATCTCACTATAGTAAGGAAAAGATATGTTGATCAATTGGATTTTTCACTACAGCTCGAATTCTGAGGGTACCCCCTTAAAACGACTGATTTTCATGCCTGACAACCCATATGTGTCGTTCGTCATCCGAGCCGATCTGTGCGTGCTTTGGTCTTGAAACTGTTCGCGTGCAATGCCAACCATCTCGCTTCAACAACCAGCCATAGCAAAATATGCCCCACCATTCTGTGGGGGATCAAGGGCATCCCCCGTTTTCAAAATAGGGAATTCTCTGACTGTAACGGATATGATGCAATATCATTGGTGTTGTGTGGGATGAATAGTAGGGAAATCTGATGACACTACCATCTGATAATAAATTGTGATGAATTATGATCTAGATAACATGTGTACAAAGTTCCAGGGGTGCAAGTTATATCACTTTGGATTTATGGGCCAATAACTGACTTCATTCCATTGTAAAATCGTAAAAAAAGAAATCGGCCCATCAATGCGTTATTTCACTGTGGATGCTACAAATTTTGGTGTCAGGTGCTAACGTTATCACATACTACAGTGGTTGAGGTACTTAAGAATCAGGATGCAGTTTTGTTGTAAAGAACTACAAATTTTGTGCGCCCCATGGAATTATAAATATTTATTATATCACAAATATTGAACCGAAATGACATAAAAGGGTCAGCTACACAAGCAAAAATAAACAAATCATCGTCAATCTGGTATCAAATCTTCGCAAATAAGATATATAATTAATTTTTATGGCATTTATCAACATAACATCGGGAGTTGAGCTGCTGAACTGGAATTCTTTTAGTTCGGCCGAAAACTCAAATATGCATTTTTTTCTCAAAAACTGTGTTTATATCAATAACATATATATTCTGAGAGCTTTTCTTGTTTTGCACATTGGAACCAGCTTCTCTTAGGCACAAATAAGCCATATTATATGCATACCATGGTAAGCGATTTCTTGGGAGGCCCCTCTTTGTTTTGCAAAATCATGATTTTCACCAAATTCATGGTTTATGTGAAAAATACATCAAAAACACAGAGGAAAGGCCAATTTTAATCTTTTTGCACCAAAAGCATAATAAGGAAATACAGCATTAACGTTAACTTCAATCTAGAGTAGAAATTATAGAACACATGTATTTCCTTCAGGACAGACTTCACTAATTCCTTCGGCCATACAAAACAATGATAAAAAGCCCAAATTCAAGTCTCCATAGTTCCGTCCCAGAACAAGATGAACCTTAGCAGCTTATATACAAAACTAGCCCATTCATTTCCTCATCTCACTATAGTAAGGAAAAGATATGTTGATCAATTGGATTTTTCACTACAGCTCGAATTCTGAGGTTACCCCCTTAAAACGACTGATTTTCATGCCTGACAACCCATATGTGTCGTTCGTCATCCGAGCCGATCTGTGCGTGCTTTGGTCTTGAAACTGTTCGCGTGCAATGCCAACCATCTCGCTTCAACAACCAGCCATAGCAAAATATGCCCCACCATTCTGTGGGGGATCAAGGGCATCCCCCGTTTTCAAAATAGGGAATTCTCTGACTGTAACGGATATGATGCAATATCATTGGTGTTGTGTGGGATGAATAGTAAGGGAATCTGATGACACTACCATCTGATAATAAATTGTGATGAATTATGATCTAGATAACATGTGTACAAAGTTCCAGGGGTGCAAGTTATATCACTTTGGATTTATGGGCCAATAACTGACTTCATTCCATTGTAAAATCGTAAAAAAAGAAATCGGCCCATCAATGCATTATTTCATTGTGGATGCTACAAATTTTGGTGTCAGGTGCTAACGTTATCACATACTACAGTGGTTGAGGTACTTAAGAATCAGGATGCAGTTTTGTTGTAAAAAACCACAAATTATGTGCGCCCCATGGAATTATAAATATTTATTATATCACAAATATTGAACCGAAATGACATAAAAGGGTCAGCTACACAAGCAAAAATAAACAAATCATCGTCAATCTGGTATCAAATCTTCGCAAATAAGATATATAATTCATTTTTATGGCACTTATCAACATAACATCGGGAGTTGAGCTGCTGAACTGGAATTCTTTTAGTTCGGCCGAAAACTCAAATATGCATTTTTTTCTCAAAAAATGTGTTTATATCAATAACATATATATTCTGAGAGTTTTTCTTGTTTTGCACATTGGAAACAGCTTCTCTTAGGCACAAATAAGCCATATTATATGCATGCCATGGTAAGCGATTTCTTGGGAGGCCCCTCTTTGTTTTGCAAAATCATGATTTTCACCAAATTCATGGTTTATGTGAAAAATACATCAAAAACACAGAGGAAAGGCCAATTTTAATCTTTTTGCACCAAAAGCATAATAAGGAAATACAGCATTTACGTTAACTTCAATCTAGAGTAGAAATTATAGAACACATGTATTTCCTTCAGGACAGATTTCACTAATTCCTTCGGCCATACAAAAGAATGATAAAAAGCCCAAATTCAAGTCTCCATAGCTCCGTCCCAGAACAAGATGAACCTTAGCAGCTTATATACAAAACTAGCCCATTCATTTCCTCATCTCACTATAGTAAGGAAAAGATATGTTGATCAATTGGATTTTTCACTACAGCTCGAATTCTGAGGGTACCCCCTTAAAACGACTGATTTTCATGCCTGACAACCCATATGTGTCGATCGTCGTCCGAGCCGATCTGTGCGTGCTTTGGTCTTGAAACTGTTCGTGTGCAATGCCAACCAGCTCGGGTCAACAACCAGCCATAGCAAAATATGCCCCACCATTCTGTGGGGGATCAAGGGCATCCCGTGTTTTCAAAATAGGGAATTCTATGACTGTAACGGATATGATGCAATATCATTGGTGTTGTGTGGGATGAATAGTAAGGGAATCTGATGACACTACCATCTGATAATAAATTGTGATGAATTATGATCTAGATAACATGTGTACAAAGTTCCAGGGGTGCAAGTTATATCACTTTGGATTTATGGGCCAATAACTGACTTCATTCCATTGTAAAATCGTAAAAAAAGAAATCGGCCCATCAATGCGTTATTTCACTGTGGATGCTACAAATTTTGGTGTCAGGTGCTAACGTTATCACATACTACAGTGGTTGAGGTACTTAAGAATCAGGATGCAGTTTTGTTGTAAAGAACCACAAATTTTGTGCGCCCCATGGAATTATAAATATTTATTATATCACAAATATTGAACCGAAATGACATAAAAGGGTCAGCTACACAAGCAGGACAGACTTCACTAATTTTTTCGGTCATACAAAACAATGATAAAAAGCCCAAATTCAAGTCTCCATAGCTCCGTCCCAGAACAAGATGAACGTTAGCAGCTTATATACAAAACTAGCCCATTCATTTCCTCATCTCACTATAGTAAGGAAAAGATATGTTGATCAATTGGATTTTTCACTACAGCTCGAATTCTGAGGTTACCCCCTTAAAACGACTGATTTTCATGCCTGACAACCCATATGTGTCGTTCGTCGTCCGAGCCGATCTGTGTGAGCTTTGGTCTTGAAACTGTTCGCGTGCAATGCCAACCAGCTCGGGTCAACAACCAGCCATAGCAAAATATGCCCCACCATTCTGTGGGGGATCAAGGGCATCCCCCGTTTTCAAAATAGGGAATTCTCTGACTGTAACGGATATGATGCAATATCATTGGTGTTGTGTGGGATGAATAGTAGGGAAATCTGATGACACTACCATCTGATAATAAATTGTGATGAATTATGATCTAGATAACATGTGTACAAAGTTCCAGGGGTGCAAGTTATATCACTTTGGATTTATGGGCCAATAACTGACTTCATTCCATTGTAAAATCGTAAAAAAAGAAATCGGCCCATCAATGCATTATTTCATTGTGGATGCTACAAATTTTGGTGTCAGGTGCTAACGTTATCACATACTACAGTGGTTGAGGTACTTAAGAATCAGGATGCAGTTTTGTTGTAAAAAACCACAAATTATGTGCGCCCCATGGAATTATAAATATTTATTTTATCACAAATATTGAACCGAAATGACATAAAAGGGTCAGCTACACAAGCAAAAATAAACAAATCATCGTCAATCTGGTATCAAATCTTCGCAAATAAGATATATAATTCATTTTTATGGCACTTATCAACATAACATCGGGAGTTGAGCTGCTGAACTGGAATTCTTTTAGTTCGGCCGAAAACTCAAATATGCATTTTTTTCTCAAAAACTGTGTTTATATCAATAACATATATATTCTGAGAGCTTTTCTTGTTTTGCACATTGGAAACAGCTTCTCTTAGGCACAAACAAACAATATTATATGCATGCCATGGTAAGCGATTTCTTGGGAGGCCCCTCTTTGTTTTGCAAAATCATGATTTTCACCAAATTCATGGTTTATGTGAAAAATACATCAAAAACACAGAGGAAAGGCCAATTTTAATCTTTTTGCACCAAAAGCATAATAAGGAAATACAGCATTAACGTTAACTTCAATCTAGAGTAGAAATTATAGAACACATGTATTTCCTTCAGGACAGATTTCACTAATTCCTTCGGCCATACAAAACAATGATAAAAAGCCCAAATTCAAGTCTCCATAGCTCCGTCCCAGAACAAGATAAACCTTAGCAGCTTATATACAAAACTAGCCCATTCATTTCTTCATCTCACTATAGTAAGGAAAAGATATGTCGATCAATTGGATTTTTCACTACAGCTCGAATTCTGAGGGTACCCCCTTAAAACGACTGATTTTCATGCCTGACAACCCATATGTGTCGTTCGTCGTCCGAGCCGATCTGTGCGTGCTTTGGTCTTGAAACTGTTCGTGTGCAATGCCAACCAGCTCGGGTCAACAACCAGCCATAGCAAAATATGCCCCACCATTCTGTGGGGGATCAAGGGCATCCCCCGTTTTCAAAATAGGGAATTCTCTGACTGTAACGGATATGATGCAATATCATTGGTGTTGTGTGGGATGAATAGTAGGGGAATCTGATGACACTACCATCTGATAATAAATTGTGATGAATTATGATCTAGATAACATGTGTACAAAGTTCCAGGGGTGCAAGTTATATCACTTTGGATTTATGGGCCAATAACTGACTTCATTCCATTGTAAAATCGTAAAAAAAGAAATCGGCCCATCAATGCATTATTTCATTGTGGATGCTACAAATTTTGGTGTCAGGTGCTAACGTTATCACATACTACAGTGGTTGAGGTACTTAAGAATCAGGATGCAGTTTTGTTGTAAAAAACCACAAATTATGTGCGCCCCATGGAATTATAAATATTTATTTTATCACAAATATTGAACCGAAATGACATAAAAGGGTCAGCTACACAAGCAAAAATAAACAAATCATCGTCAATCTGGTATCAAATCTTCGCAAATAAGATATATAATTCATTTTTATGGCACTTATCAACATAACATCGGGAGTTGAGCTGCTGAACTGGAATTCTTTTAGTTCGGCCGAAAACTCAAATATGCATTTTTTTCTCAAAAACTGTGTTTATATCAATAACATATATATTCTGAGAGCTTTTCTTGTTTTGCACATTGGAAACAGCTTCTCTTAGGCACAAACAAACCATATTATATGCATGCCATGGTAAGCGATTTCTTGGGAGGCCCCTCTTTGTTTTGCAAAATCATGATTTTCACCAAATTCATGGTTTATGTGAAAAATACATCAAAAACACAGAGGAAAGGCCAATTTTAATCTTTTTGCACCAAAAGCATAATAAGGAAATACAGCATTAACGTTAACTTCAATCTAGAGTAGAAATTATAGAACACATGTATTTCCTTCAGGACAGATTTCACTAATTCCTTCGGCCATACAAAACAATGATAAAAAGCCCAAATTCAAGTCTCCATAGCTCCGTCCCAGAACAAGATAAACCTTAGCAGCTTATATACAAAACTAGCCCATTCATTTCTTCATCTCACTATAGTAAGGAAAAGATATGTCGATCAATTGGATTTTTCACTACAGCTCGAATTCTGAGGGTACCCCCTTAAAACGACTGATTTTCATGCCTGACAACCCATATGTGTCGTTCGTCGTCCGAGCCGATCTGTGCGTGCTTTGGTCTTGAAACTGTTCGTGTGCAATGCCAACCAGCTCGGGTCAACAACCAGCCATAGCAAAATATGCCCCACCATTCTGTGGGGGATCAAGGGCATCCCCCGTTTTCAAAATAGGGAATTCTCTGACTGTAACGGATATGATGCAATATCATTGGTGTTGTGTGGGATGAATAGTAGGGGAATCTGATGACACTACCATCTGATAATAAATTGTGATGAATTATGATCTAGATAACATGTGTACAAAGTTCCAGGGGTGCAAGTTATATCACTTTGGATTTATGGGCCAATAACTGACTTCATTCCATTGTAAAATCGTAAAAAAAAGAAATCGGCCCATCAATGCGTTATTTCACTGTGGATGCTACAAATTTTGGTGTCAGGTGCTAACGTTATCACATACTACAGTGGTTGAGGTACTTAAGAATCAGGATGCAGTTTTGTTGTAAAGAACTGCAAATTTTGTGCGCCCCATGGAATTATAAATATTTATTATATCACAAATATTGAACCGAAATGACATAAAAGGGTCAGCTACACAAGCAAAAATAAACAAATCATCGTCAATCTGGTATCAAATCTTCGCAAATAAGATATATAATTAATTTTTATGGCATTTATCAACATAACATCGGGAGTTGAGCTGCTGAACTGGAATTCTTTTAGTTCGGCCGAAAACTCAAATATGCATTTTTTTCTCAAAAACTGTGTTTATATCAATAACATATATATTCTGAGAGCTTTTCTTGTTTTGCACATTGGAACCAGCTTCTCTTAGGCACAAATAAGCCATATTATATGCATGCCATGGTAAGCGATTTCTTGGGAGGCCCCTCTTTGTTTTGCAAAATCATGATTTTCACCAAATTCATGGTTTATGTGAAAAATACATCAAAAACACAGAGGAAAGGCCAATTTTAATCTTTTTGCACCAAAAGCATAATAAGGAAATACAGCATTAACGTTAACTTCAATCTAGAGTAGAAATTATAGAACACATGTATTTCCTTCAGGACAGACTTCACTAATTCCTTCGGCCATACAAAACAATGATAAAAAGCCCAAATTCAAGTCTCCATAGTTCCGTCCCAGAACAAGATGAACCTTAGCAGCTTATATACAAAACTAACCCATTCATTTCCTCATCTCACTATAGTAAGGAAAAGATATGTTGATCAATTGGATTTTTCACTACAGCTCGAATTCTGAGGGTACCCCCTTAAAACGACTGATTTTCATGCCTGACAACCCATATGTGTCGTTCGTCGTCCGAGCCGATCTGTGCGTGCTTTGGTCTTGAAACTGTTCGCATGCAATGCCAACCATCTCGCTTCAACAACCAGCCATAGCAAAATATGCCCCACCATTCTGTGGGGGATCAAGGGCATCCCCCGTTTTCAAAATAGGGAATTCTCTGACTGTAACGGATATGATGCAATATCATTGGTGTTGTGTGGGATGAATAGTAGGGGAATCTGATGACACTACCATCTGATAATAAACTGTGATGAAATATGATCTAGATAACATGTGTACAAAGTTCCAGGGGTGCAAGTTATATCACTTTGGATTTATGGGTCAATAACTGACTTCATTAAATTGTAAAATCATAAAAAAAGAAATCGGCCCATCAATGCGTTATTTCATTGTGGATGCTACAAATTTTGGTGTCAGGTGCTAACGTTATCACATACTACAGTGGTTGAGGTACTTAAGAATCAGGATGCAGTTTTGTTGTAAAGAACCACAAATTATGTGCGCCCCATGGAATTATAAATATTTATTATATCACAAATATTGAACCGAAATGACATAAAAGGGTCAGCTACACAAGCAAAAATAAACAAATCATCGTCAATCTGGTATTTTAATCTTTTTGCACCAAAAGCATAATAAGGAAGTACAGCATTAACGTTAACTTCAATCTTGAGTAGAAATTATAGAACACATGTATTTCCTTCAGGACAGATTTCACTAATTCCTTCGGCCATACAAAACGATGATAGAAAGCCCAAATTCAAGTCTCCATAGCTCCGTCCCAGAACAAGATGAACCTTAGCAGCTTATATACAAAACTAGCCCGTTCATTTCCTCATCTCACTATAGTAAGGAAAAGATATGTTGATTAATTGGATTTTTCACTACAGCTCGAATTCTGAGGGTACCCCCTTAAAACGACTGATTTTCATGCCTGACAACCCATATGTGTCGTTCGTCGTCCGAGCCGATCTGTGCCAGCTTTGGTCTTGAAACTGTTCGCGTGCAATGCCAACCAGCTCGGGTCAACAACCAGCTATAGCAAAATATGCCCCACCATTCTGTGGGGGATCAAGGGCATCCCGTGTTTTCAAAATAGGGAATTCTATGACTGTAACGGATATGATGCAATATCATTGGTGTTGTGTGGGATGAATAGTAAGGGAATCTGATGACACTACCATCTGATAATAAATTGTGATGAATTATGATCTAGATAACATGTGTACAAAGTTCCAGGGGTGCAAGTTATATCACTTTGGATTTATGGGCCAATAACTGACTTCATTCCATTGTAAAATCGTAAAAAAAGAAATCGGCCCATCAATGCGTTATTTCATTGTGGATGCTACAAATTTTGGTGTCAGGTGCTAACGTTATCACATACTACAGTGGTTGAGGTACTTAAGAATCAGGATGCAGTTTTGTTGTAAAGAACCACAAATTTTGTGCGCCCCATGGAATTATAAATATTTATTATATCACAAATATTGAACCGAAATGACATAAAAGGGTCAGCTACACAAGGAAAAATAAACAAATCATCGTCAATCTGGTATCAAATCTTCGCAAATAAGATATATAATTCATTTTTATGGCATTTATCAACATAACATCGGGAGTTGAGCTGCTGAACTGGAATTCTTTTAGTTCGGCCGAAAACTCAAATATGCATTTTTTTCTCAAAAACTGTGTTTATATCAATAACATATATATTCTGAGAGCTTTTCTTGTTTTGCACATTGGAAACAGCTTCTCTTAGGCACAAATAAGCCATATTATATGCATGCCATGGTAAGCGATTTCTTGGGAGGCCCCTCTTTGTTTTGCAAAATCATGATTTTCACCAAATTCATGGTTTATGTGAAAAATACATCAAAAACACAGAGGAAAGGCCAATTTTAATCTTTTTGCACCAAAAGCATAATAAGGAAATACAGCATTAACGTTAACTTCAATCTAGAGTAGAAATTATAGAACACATGTATTTCCTTCAGGACAGACTTCACTAATTCCTTCGGCCATACAAAACAATGATAAAAAGCCCAAATTCAAGTCTCCATAGCTCCGTCCAAGAACAAGATGAACCTTAGCAGCTTATATACAAAACTAACCCATTCATTTCCTCATCTCACTATAGTAAGGAAAAGATATGTTGATCAATTGGATTTTTCACTACAGCTCGAATTCTGAGGGTACCCCCTTAAAACGACTGATTTTCATGCCTGACAACCCATGTGTGTCGTTCGTCGTCCGAGCCGATCTGTGCGTGCTTTGGTCTTGAAACTGTTCGCATGCAATGCCAACCATCTCGCTTCAACAACCAGCCATAGCAAAATATGCCCCACCATTCTGTGGGGGATCAAGGGCATCCCCCGTTTTCAAAATAGGGAATTCTCTGACTGTAACGGATATGATGCAATATCATTGGTGTTGTGTGGGATGAATAGTAGGGGAATCTGATGACACTACCATCTGATAATAAACTGTGATGAAATATGATCTAGATAACATGTGTACAAAGTTCCAGGGGTGCAAGTTATATCACTTTGGATTTATGGGTCAATAACTGACTTCATTAAATTGTAAAATCATAAAAAAAGAAATCGGCCCATCAATGCGTTATTTCATTGTGGATGCTACAAATTTTGGTGTCAGGTGCTAACGTTATCACATACTACAGTGGTTGAGGTACTTAAGAATCAGGATGCAGTTTTGTTGTAAAGAACCACAAATTATGTGCGCCCCATGGAATTATAAATATTTATTATATCACAAATATTGAACCGAAATGACATAAAAGGGTCAGCTACACAAGCAAAAATAAACAAATCATCGTCAATCTGGTATTTTAATCTTTTTGCACCAAAAGCATAATAAGGAAGTACAGCATTAACGTTAACTTCAATCTTGAGTAGAAATTATAGAACACATGTATTTCCTTCAGGACAGATTTCACTAATTCCTTCGGCCATACAAAACGATGATAGAAAGCCCAAATTCAAGTCTCCATAGCTCCGTCCCAGAACAAGATGAACCTTAGCAGCTTATATACAAAACTAGCCCGTTCATTTCCTCATCTCACTATAGTAAGGAAAAGATATGTTGATTAATTGGATTTTTCACTACAGCTCGAATTCTGAGGGTACCCCCTTAAAACGACTGATTTTCATGCCTGACAACCCATATGTGTCGTTCGTCGTCCGAGCCGATCTGTGCCAGCTTTGGTCTTGAAACTGTTCGCGTGCAATGCCAACCAGCTCGGGTCAACAACCAGCCATAGCAAAATATGCCCCACCATTCTGTGGGGGATCAAGGGCATCCCGTGTTTTCAAAATAGGGAATTCTCTGACTGTAACGGATATGATGCAATATCATTGGTGTTGTGTGGGATGAATAGTAGGGGAATCTGATGACACTACCATCTGATAATAAATTGTGATGAATTATGATCTAGATAACATGTGTACAAAGTTCCAGGGGTGCAAGTTATATCACTTTGGATTTATGGGCCAATAACTGACTTCATTCCATTGTAAAATCGTAAAAAAAGAAATCGGCCCATCAATGCGTTATTTCATTGTGGATGCTACAAATTTTGGTGTCATTTGGATGACGGACCCTGTTTTGTTTGCTCACTTCGTATGCCTGATATGACTTTCTGTCCACGGATTATGAGATTGGATAACGGACTCTGTTTTGCTCGCTCGGAATTTTGGGGAATTCATGACGGGTGCCACTAGTGGGGCAGGAAATGCTCACTCTTTCCGGAACACCTGATTTCACCTCCTGATGGCCATTTACGGGGGTTCATGAGTTTCCCTGTCATTTTTGTTTTCTCTCACTTCGTATGCCTGATATGACTTTCTGTCCCCGGACTATGAGATTGGATAACGGACCCTGTTTTGTTTGCTCGGAATACTTGATACTGGGTATTGATTCCACGTCTATTGCTAACGTTATCATATACTACAGTGGTTGAGGTACTTAAGAATCAGGATGCAGTTTTGTTGTAAAGAACCACAAATTATGTGCGCCCCATGGAATTATAAATATTTATTATATCACAAATATTGAACCGAAATGACATAAAAGGGTCAGCTACACAAGCAAAAATAAACAAATCATCGTCAATCTGGTATCAAATCTTCGCAAATAAGATATATAATTCATTTTTATGGCATTTATCAACATAACATCGGGAGTTGAGCTGCTGAACTGGAATTCTTTTAGTTCGGCCGAAAACTCAAATATGCATTTTTTTTCTCAAAAACTGTGTTTATATCAATAACATATATATTCTGAGAGCTTTTCTTGTTTTGCACATTGGAAACAGCTTCTCTTAGGCACAAATAAGCCATATTATATGCATGCCATGGTAAGCGATTTCTTGGGAGGCCCCTCTTTGTTTTGCAAAATCATGATTTTCACCAAATTCATGGTTTATGTGAAAAATACATCAAAAACACAGTGGAAAGGCCAATTTTAATCTTTTTGCACCAAAAGCATAATAAGGAAATACAGCATTAACGTTAACTTCAATCTAGAGTAGAAATTATAGAACACATGTATTTCCTTCAGGACAGACTTCACTAATTCCTTCGGCCATACAAAACAATGATAAAAAGCCCAAATTCAAGTCTCCATAGCTCCGTCCCAGAACAAGATGAACCTTAGCAGCTTATATACAAAACTAGCCCATTCATTTCCTCATCTCACTATAGTAAGGAAAAGATATGTTGATTAATTGGATTTTTCACTACAGCTCGAATTCTGAGGGTACCCCCTTAAAACGACTGATTTTCATGCCTGACAACCCATATGTGTCGTTCGTCGTCCGAGCCGATCTGTGCGTGCTTTGGTCTTGAAACTGTTCGCGTGCAATGCCAACCAACTCGGGTCAACAACCAGCCATAGCAAAATATGCCCCACCATTCTGTGGGGGATCAAGGGCATCCCCCGTTTTCAAAATAGGGAATTCTCTGACTGTAACGGATATGATGCAATATCATTGGTGTTGTGTGGGATGAATAGTAGGGAAATCTGATGACACTACCATCTGATAATAAATTGTGATGAATTATGATCTAGATAACATGTGTACAAAGTTCCAGGGGTGCAAGTTATATCCCTTTGGATTTATGGGCCAATAACTGACTTCATTCCATTGTAAAATCGTAAAAAAAGAAATCGGCCCATCAATGCGTTATTTCATTGTGGATGCTACAAATTTTGGTGTCAGGTGCTAACGTTATCACATACTACAGTGGTTGAGGTACTTAAGAATCAGGATGCAGTTTTGTTGTAAAAAACCACAAATTATGTGCGCCCCATGGAATTATAAATATTTATTATATCACAAATATTGAACCGAAATGACATAAAAGGGTCAGCTACACAAGCAAAAATAAACAAATCATCGTCAATCTGGTATCAAATCTTCGCAAATAAGATATATAATTCATTTTTATGGCACTTATCAACATAACATCGGGAGTTGAGCTGCTGAACTGGAATTCTTTTAGTTCGGCCGAAAACTCAAATATGCATTTTTTTCTCAAAAACTGTGTTTATATCAATAACATATATATTCTGAGAGTTTTTCTTGTTTTGCACATTGGAAACAGCTTCTCTTAGGCACAAATAAGCCATATTATATGCATGCCATGGTAAGCGATTTCTTGGGAGGCCCCTCTTTGTTTTGCAAAATCATGATTTTCACCAAATTCATGGTTTATGTGAAAAATACATCAAAAACACAGAGGAAAGGCCAATTTTAATCTTTTTGCACCAAAAGCATAATAAGGAAATACAGCATTAACGTTAACTTCAATCTAGAGTAGAAATTATAGAACACATGTATTTCCTTCAGGACAGACTTCACTAATTCCTTCGGCCATACAAAACAATGATAAAAAGCCCAAATTCAAGTCTCCATAGCTCCGTCCAAGAACAAGATGAACCTTAGCAGCTTATATACAAAACTAACCCATTCATTTCCTCATCTCACTATAGTAAGGAAAAGATATGTTGATCAATTGGATTTTTCACTACAGCTCGAATTCTGAGGGTACCCCCTTAAAACGACTGATTTTCATGCCTGACAACCCATGTGTGTCGTTCGTCGTCCGAGCCGATCTGTGCGTGCTTTGGTCTTGAAACTGTTCGCATGCAATGCCAACCATCTCGCTTCAACAACCAGCCATAGCAAAATATGCCCCACCATTCTGTGGGGGATCAAGGGCATCCCCCGTTTTCAAAATAGGGAATTCTCTGACTGTAACGGATATGATGCAATATCATTGGTGTTGTGTGGGATGAATAGTAGGGGAATCTGATGACACTACCATCTGATAATAAACTGTGATGAAATATGATCTAGATAACATGTGTACAAAGTTCCAGGGGTGCAAGTTATATCACTTTGGATTTATGGGTCAATAACTGACTTCATTAAATTGTAAAATCATAAAAAAAGAAATCGGCCCATCAATGCGTTATTTCATTGTGGATGCTACAAATTTTGGTGTCAGGTGCTAACGTTATCACATACTACAGTGGTTGAGGTACTTAAGAATCAGGATGCAGTTTTGTTGTAAAGAACCACAAATTATGTGCGCCCCATGGAATTATAAATATTTATTATATCACAAATATTGAACCGAAATGACATAAAAGGGTCAGCTACACAAGCAAAAATAAACAAATCATCGTCAATCTGGTATTTTAATCTTTTTGCACCAAAAGCATAATAAGGAAGTACAGCATTAACGTTAACTTCAATCTTGAGTAGAAATTATAGAACACATGTATTTCCTTCAGGACAGATTTCACTAATTCCTTCGGCCATACAAAACGATGATAGAAAGCCCAAATTCAAGTCTCCATAGCTCCGTCCCAGAACAAGATGAACCTTAGCAGCTTATATACAAAACTAGCCCGTTCATTTCCTCATCTCACTATAGTAAGGAAAAGATATGTTGATTAATTGGATTTTTCACTACAGCTCGAATTCTGAGGGTACCCCCTTAAAACGACTGATTTTCATGCCTGACAACCCATATGTGTCGTTCGTCGTCCGAGCCGATCTGTGCCAGCTTTGGTCTTGAAACTGTTCGCGTGCAATGCCAACCAGCTCGGGTCAACAACCAGCCATAGCAAAATATGCCCCACCATTCTGTGGGGGATCAAGGGCATCCCGTGTTTTCAAAATAGGGAATTCTCTGACTGTAACGGATATGATGCAATATCATTGGTGTTGTGTGGGATGAATAGTAGGGGAATCTGATGACACTACCATCTGATAATAAATTGTGATGAATTATGATCTAGATAACATGTGTACAAAGTTCCAGGGGTGCAAGTTATATCACTTTGGATTTATGGGCCAATAACTGACTTCATTCCATTGTAAAATCGTAAAAAAAGAAATCGGCCCATCAATGCGTTATTTCATTGTGGATGCTACAAATTTTGGTGTCATTTGGATGACGGACCCTGTTTTGTTTGCTCACTTCGTATGCCTGATATGACTTTCTGTCCACGGATTATGAGATTGGATAACGGACTCTGTTTTGCTCGCTCGGAATTTTGGGGAATTCATGACGGGTGCCACTAGTGGGGCAGGAAATGCTCACTCTTTCCGGAACACCTGATTTCACCTCCTGATGGCCATTTACGGGGGTTCATGAGTTTCCCTGTCATTTTTGTTTTCTCTCACTTCGTATGCCTGATATGACTTTCTGTCCCCGGACTATGAGATTGGATAACGGACCCTGTTTTGTTTGCTCGGAATACTTGATACTGGGTATTGATTCCACGTCTATTGCTAACGTTATCATATACTACAGTGGTTGAGGTACTTAAGAATCAGGATGCAGTTTTGTTGTAAAGAACCACAAATTATGTGCGCCCCATGGAATTATAAATATTTATTATATCACAAATATTGAACCGAAATGACATAAAAGGGTCAGCTACACAAGCAAAAATAAACAAATCATCGTCAATCTGGTATCAAATCTTCGCAAATAAGATATATAATTCATTTTTATGGCATTTATCAACATAACATCGGGAGTTGAGCTGCTGAACTGGAATTCTTTTAGTTCGGCCGAAAACTCAAATATGCATTTTTTTTCTCAAAAACTGTGTTTATATCAATAACATATATATTCTGAGAGCTTTTCTTGTTTTGCACATTGGAAACAGCTTCTCTTAGGCACAAATAAGCCATATTATATGCATGCCATGGTAAGCGATTTCTTGGGAGGCCCCTCTTTGTTTTGCAAAATCATGATTTTCACCAAATTCATGGTTTATGTGAAAAATACATCAAAAACACAGTGGAAAGGCCAATTTTAATCTTTTTGCACCAAAAGCATAATAAGGAAATACAGCATTAACGTTAACTTCAATCTAGAGTAGAAATTATAGAACACATGTATTTCCTTCAGGACAGACTTCACTAATTCCTTCGGCCATACAAAACAATGATAAAAAGCCCAAATTCAAGTCTCCATAGCTCCGTCCCAGAACAAGATGAACCTTAGCAGCTTATATACAAAACTAGCCCATTCATTTCCTCATCTCACTATAGTAAGGAAAAGATATGTTGATTAATTGGATTTTTCACTACAGCTCGAATTCTGAGGGTACCCCCTTAAAACGACTGATTTTCATGCCTGACAACCCATATGTGTCGTTCGTCGTCCGAGCCGATCTGTGCGTGCTTTGGTCTTGAAACTGTTCGCGTGCAATGCCAACCAACTCGGGTCAACAACCAGCCATAGCAAAATATGCCCCACCATTCTGTGGGGGATCAAGGGCATCCCCCGTTTTCAAAATAGGGAATTCTCTGACTGTAACGGATATGATGCAATATCATTGGTGTTGTGTGGGATGAATAGTAGGGAAATCTGATGACACTACCATCTGATAATAAATTGTGATGAATTATGATCTAGATAACATGTGTACAAAGTTCCAGGGGTGCAAGTTATATCCCTTTGGATTTATGGGCCAATAACTGACTTCATTCCATTGTAAAATCGTAAAAAAAGAAATCGGCCCATCAATGCGTTATTTCATTGTGGATGCTACAAATTTTGGTGTCAGGTGCTAACGTTATCACATACTACAGTGGTTGAGGTACTTAAGAATCAGGATGCAGTTTTGTTGTAAAAAACCACAAATTATGTGCGCCCCATGGAATTATAAATATTTATTATATCACAAATATTGAACCGAAATGACATAAAAGGGTCAGCTACACAAGCAAAAATAAACAAATCATCGTCAATCTGGTATCAAATCTTCGCAAATAAGATATATAATTCATTTTTATGGCACTTATCAACATAACATCGGGAGTTGAGCTGCTGAACTGGAATTCTTTTAGTTCGGCCGAAAACTCAAATATGCATTTTTTTCTCAAAAACTGTGTTTATATCAATAACATATATATTCTGAGAGTTTTTCTTGTTTTGCACATTGGAAACAGCTTCTCTTAGGCACAAATAAGCCATATTATATGCATGCCATGGTAAGCGATTTCTTGGGAGGCCCCTCTTTGTTTTGCAAAATCATGATTTTCACCAAATTCATGGTTTATGTGAAAAATACATCAAAAACACAGAGGAAAGGCCAATTTTAATCTTTTTGCACCAAAAGCATAATAAAGAAATACAACATTAACGTTAACTTCAATCTAGAGTAGAAATTATAGAACACATGTATTTCCTTCAGGACAGATTTCACTAATTCCTTCGGCCATACAAAACAATGATAAAAAGCCCAAATTCAAGTCTCCATAGCTCCGTCCCAGAACAAGATGAACCTTAGCAGCTTATATACAAAACTAGCCCATTCATTTCCTCATCTCACTAGAGTAAGGAAAAGATATGTTGATCAATTGGATTTTTCACTACAGCTCGAATTCTGAGGGTACCCCCTTAAAACGACTGATTTTCATGCCTGACAACCCATATGTGTCGTTCGTCGTCCGAGCCGATCTGTGCCAGCTTTGGTCTTGAAACTGTTCGCGTGCAATGCCAACCAGCTCGGGTCAACAACCATCCATAGCAAAATACGCCCCACCATTCTGTGGGGGATCAAGAGCATCCACCGTTTTCAAAATAGGGAATTCTCTGACTGTAACGGATATGATGCAATATCATTGGTGTTGTGTGGGATGAATAGTAGGGGAATCTGATGACACTACCATCTGATAATAAATTGTGATGAATTATGATCTAGATAACATGTGTACAAAGTTCCAGGGGTGCAAGTTATATCACTTTGGATTTATGAGCCAATAACTGACTTCATTCCATTGTAAAATCGTAAAAAAAGAAATCGGCCCATCAATGCGTTAATTCATTGTGGATGCTACAAATTTTGGTGTCAGGTGCTGACGTTATCACATACTACAGTGGTTGAGGTACTTAAGAATCAGGATGCAGTTTTGTTGTAAAGAACCACAAATTATGTGCGCCCCATGGAATTATAAATATTTATTATATCACAAATATTGAACCAAAATGACATAAAAGGGTCAGCTACACAAGCAAAAATAAACAAATCATCGTCAATCTGGTATCAAATCTTCGCAAATAAGATATATAATTCATTTTTATGGCATTTATCAACATAACATCGGGAGTTGAGCTGCTGAACTGGAATTCTTTTAGTTCGGCCGAAAACTCAAATATGCATTTTTTTTCTCAAAAACTGTGTTTATATCAATAATATATATATTCTGAGAGTTTTTCTTGTTTTGCACATTGGAAACAGCTTCTCTTAGGCACAAATAAGCCATATTATATGCATGCCATGGTAAGCGATTTCTTGGGAGGCCCCTCTTTGTTTTGCAAAATCATGATTTTCACCAAATTCATGGTTTATGTGAAAAATACATCAAAAACACAGAGGAAAGGCCAATTTTAATCTTTTTGCACCAAAAGCATAATAAGGAAATACAGCATTAACGTTAACTTCAATCTAGAGTAGAAATTATAGAATACATGTATTTCCTTCAGGACAGACTTCACTAATTCCTTCGGCCATACAAAACAATGATAAAAAGCCCAAATTCAAGTCTCCAAAGCTCCGTCCCAGAACAAGATGAACCTTAGCAGCTTATATACAAAACTAGCCCATTCATTTCCTCATCTCACTATAGTAAGAAAAAGATATGTTGATCAATTGGATTTTTCACTACAGCTCGAATTCTGAGGGTACCCCCTTAAAACGACTGATTTTCATGCCTGACAACCCATATGTGCCGTTCGTCATCCGAGCCGATCTGTGTGTGCTTTGGTCTTGAAACTGTTCGCGTGCAATGCCAACCAGCTCGGGTCAACAACCAGCCATAGCAAAATATGCCCCACCATTCTGTGGGGGATCAAGAGCATCCCCCGTTTTCAAAATAGGGAATTCTCTGACTGTAACGGATATGATGCAATATCATTGGTGTTGTGTGGGATGAATAGTAGGGGAATCTGATGACACTACCATCTGATAATAAATTGTGATGAATTATGATCTAGATAACATTGTACAAAGTTCCAGGGGTGCAAGTTATATCACTTTGGATTTATGGGCCAATAACTGACTTCATTCCATTGTAAAATCGTAAAAAAAGAAATCGGCCCATCAATGCGTTATTTCATTGTGGATGCTACAAATTTTGGTGTCAGGTGCTAACGTTATCACATACTACAGTGGTTGAGGTACTTAAGAATCAGGATGCAGTTTTGTTGTAAAGAACCACAAATTATGTGCGCCCCATGGACTTATAAATATTTATTATATCACAAATATTGAACCGAAATGACATAAAAGGGTCAGCTACACAAGCAAAAATAAACAAATCATCGTCAATCTGGTATTTTAATCTTTTTGCACCAAAAGCATAATAAGGAAATACAGCATTAACGTTAACTTCAATCTAGAGTAGAAATTATAGAACACATGTATTTCCTTCAGGACAGATTTCACTAATTCCTTCGGCCATACAAAACAATGATAAAAAGCCCAAATTCAAGTCTCCATAGCTCCGTCCCAGAACAAGATGAACCTTAGCAGCTTATATACAAAACTAGCCCATTCATTTCCTCATCTCACTATAGTAAGGAAAAGATATGTTGATTAATTGGATTTTTCACTACAGCTCGAATTCTGAGGGTACCCCCTTAAAACGACTGATTTTCATGCCTGACAACCCATATGTGTCGTTCGTCGTCCGAGCCGATCTGTGCCAGCTTTGGTCTTGAAACTGTTCGCGTGCAATGCCAACCAGATCGGGTCAACAACCAGCCATAGCAAAATATGCCCCACCATTCTGTGGGGGATCAAGAGCATCCACCGTTTTCAAAATAGGGAATTCTCTGACTGTAACGGATATGATGCAATATCATTGGTGTTGTGTGGGATGAATAGTAGGGGAATCTGATGACACTACCAACTGATAATAAATTGTGATGAATTATGATCTAGATAACATGTGTACAAAGTTCCAGGGGTGCAAGTTATATCACTTTGGATTTATGGGCCAATAACTGACTTCATTCCATTGTAAAATCGTAAAAAAAAGAAATCGGCCCATCAATGCGTTAATTCATTGTGGATTCTACAAATTTTGGTGTCAGGTGCTGACGTTATCACATACTACAGTGGTTGAGGTACTTAAGAATCAGGATGCAGTTTTGTTGTAAAGAACCACAAATTATGTGCGCCCCATGGAATTATAAATATTTATTATATCACAAATATTGAACCGAAATGACATAAAAGGGTCAGCTACACAAGCAAAAATAAACAAATCATCGTCAATCTGGTATCAAATCTTCGCAAATAAGATATATAATTCATTTTTATGGCATTTATCAACATAACATCGGGAGTTGAGCTGCTGAACTGGAATTCTTTTAGTTCGGCCGGAAACTCAAATATGCATTTTTTTCTCAAAAACTGTGTTTATATCAATAACATATATATTCTGAGAGCTTTTCTTGTTTTGCACATTGGAAACAGCTTCTCTTAGGCACAAATAAGCCATATTATATGCATGCCATGGTAAGCGATTTCTTGGGAGGCCCCTCTTTGTTTTGCAAGATCATGATTTTCACCAAATTCATGGTTTATGTGAAAAATACATCAAAAACACAAAGGAAAGGCCAATTTTAATCTTTTTGCACCAAAAGCATAATAAAGAAATACAACATTAACGTTAACTTCAATCTAGAGTAGAAATTATAGAACACATGTATTTCCTTCAGGACAGATTTCACTAATTCCTTCGGCCATACAAAACAATGATAAAAAGCCCAAATTCAAGTCTCCATAGCTCCGTCCCAGAACAAGATGAACCTTAGCAGCTTATATACAAAACTAGCCCATTCATTTCCTCATCTCACTAGAGTAAGGGAAAGATATGTTGATCAATTGGATTTTTCACTACAGCTCGAATTATGAGGGTACCCCCTTAAAACGACTGATTTTCATGCCTGACAACCCATATGTGTCGTTCGTCGTCCGAGCCGATCTGTGCCAGCTTTGGTCTTGAAACTGTTCGCGTGCAATGCCAACCAGCTCGGGTCAACAACCATCCATAGCAAAATATGCCCCACCATTCTGTGGGGGATCAAGAGCATCCACCGTTTTCAAAATAGGGAATTCTCTGACTGTAACGGATATGATGCAATATCATTGGTGTTGTGTGGGATGAATAGTAGGGGAATCTGATGACACTACCATCTGATAATAAATTGTGATGAATTATGATCTAGATAACATGTGTACAAAGTTCCAGGGGTGCAAGTTATATCACTTTGGATTTATGGGCCAATAACTGACTTCATTCCATTGTAAAATCGTAAAAAAAGAAATCGGCCCATCAATGCGTTAATTCATTGTGGATGCTACAAATTTTGGTGTCAGGTGCTGACGTTATCACATACTACAGTGGTTGAGGTACTTAAGAATCAGGATGCAGTTTTGTTGTAAAGAACCACAAATTATGTGCGCCCCATGGAATTATAAATATTTATTATATCACAAATATTGAACCAAAATGACATAAAAGGGTCAGCTACACAAGCAAAAATAAACAAATCATCGTCAATCTGGTATCAAATCTTCGCAAATAAGATATATAATTCATTTTTATGGCATTTATCAACATAACATCGGGAGTTGAGCTGCTGAACTGGAATTCTTTTAGTTCGGCCGAAAACTCAAATATGCATTTTTTTTCTCAAAAACTGTGTTTATATCAATAACATATATATTCTGAGAGTTTTTCTTGTTTTGCACATTGGAAACAGCTTCTCTTAGGCACAAATAAGCCATATTATATGCATGCCATGGTAAGCGATTTCTTGGGAGGCCCCTCTTTGTTTTGCAAAATCATGATTTTCACCAAATTCATGGTTTATGTGAAAAATACATCAAAAACACAGAGGAAAGGCCAATTTTAATCTTTTTGCACCAAAAGCATAATAAGGAAATACAGCATTAACGTTAACTTCAATCTAGAGTAGAAATTATAGAACACATGTATTTCCTTCATAATGGGACCGGCCTCACACAGTGAGCCATGTTCTAGTGGGATCAGCCTCACACAGTGAGTCTTGTCCTAGTTGGATCGGCCTCACACAGTGAGCCTTGTTCTAGTGGGATCGGCCTCACACAGTGAGTCTTGTCCTAGTGGGATCGGCCTCACACAGTGAGCCATGTTCTAGTGGGATCGGCCTCACACAGTGAGTCTTGTCCTAGTGGGATCGGCCTCACACAGTGAGCCATGTTCTAGTGGGATCGGCCTCACACAAACCATTGTTATAGTTTACTGGGCGAGAGAGGATTAGAGAGCGTTGCCGGGGCAACGAGTGCTTCGAACTGAAGCGTCTAAAAATAGACTGTAAAGCTGGTTAGTGTTTTGCAAAGACTCCTGCCACGATCTATGGGCAAAATCGCCACATTACCCCCTTCTCACAATGTTGGTCCGCAACATGCTCCACCTGCGCCCAAAACTGGAAAACACGACGAAGGCATCGTATGTAGGAACCGGAAGGAATTAAGGTGCCGACACCCGAAAGTCACGGCGCAAAAAACTGAGACCTTAAGGGTCCGGTTTGGAAGAATGGGGGACGACCCCTGGACTTACGGAGTAAGCTACAATGCGCTCTACAATTTTGAATAAACCCTAATAAACAGGCTAAAATTTTGACCGAGGTAGTCCAAAAAGGATGATGACCTTGGAAGGTCATCTGCCGAAAGGGACAGTGTGTCGAGTCTTTGGAAGATCTTTAAGGTTAACCTTCAAATTTGGAAAATTTTGTAAAACGACACACCGAGTGACCAAAAGTAGTAGTACCTCTAAAAAAGGTTGCCTCAAACCCGCAGATCGAGTCTGAGGCAGGGCGGAGCCGCGGGAGCGACTCCGGCACGTCGCCACGTTTCCGCAGCGACGAGGCTACCCTAGCCTTCCTCCTCCATCAGCTGCTCGTCTGTGCCGCGCTTCTTGGGGCTAGGCGGCGGAGACGTGTCCCTACGCAACGGAGCTGGACGCACACGAAGCGGAGCCGGTAACTGAAAGTCCGGCTGCACGGGCAGACGAGCCAGGCCTGGCGGCGGTTGCAGGGGCTTCACTGGAGAGCCCTGCGTGCCAGGTCCTGTCGGAGCCAACAGAAAGGAGGTTGGCAGAGATGTCGTGCCCAAGTTGGCGACTGCGGCAAACATCTCTACCACATCACGAGTGCGCTCCTGACCGGCCGTTCGTTCTCCCCATTTCTTGACTAAAATGGGGTAGATGGCCAGCTCCAGGGCTGCATCCGCCCGCTGGGCAGCCGACTGGTTCAGAGCAGACGACGCGGGGTCGTCGACCTCCTGAAGGAGGCGAATCTGAGCAGCCTCGGCTTCGTGTAAACGTCGCCGTAGCTCCTCGTTCTCAGCCACCAGCCGCTGCATCTCAGCGGTAACCTCGGGGGAAGTGGAGGACTGCTCGGTCTCGGCAGCTTGGGCGGCGGCTCTCCCTTGCTGGAAAGCTTGCAGCTGATGCTCCGCCACCAGAGTCCGGTAGCTCTCAAGACTCTGCCGGGTACCTTCCATGAGGTTTTGGTCGTGTGCTAAGTGGCATGCGACACCAGAGGCCTCCGCACGGTACCGGCTAAGCCGTTCCAGAGAGCGGTCAATCTCCGCAACGAGGTACTCCGCGGTTTGGGTGTGCCTGCCTCGCGGTCACTCCTGCGGACCCCAAGTTACCGATAGCTCGGGGTACTGGCAGGTTGGCCAGCGCTGGATCCGACGGTATCCGTTCCAAACCATCTCGACGATGGCTAACCGCCCGGCCTACAGACTCGCGGAAAGTCGCGTAGGCGCTGGCGGTCTCGGAACCGTACTGCCGGAGTACGTCTTCCACCGGACTGATGGAGTCCATGTTCAGGGAGGCGATGCTTCGGACGCCCCCGCGGACGCCCCTTCAATCGGGATAGAGGACGCGGACGACGACCTAGAGAGAGGTGGCGCACGTCCGGATCCACTTGCTGTGGAGGGAGCCTCACGAGGGGTCTTAGGCTTGACCACCGCCGTGAGCTCGACAAGGCGGTAGGGTTCACACGCCTCTCTGACGGACCTCAGGGGACCGTCACCTCCAGCAAGGCCGGATATTCCTCCGCCGACAGGGCACCTGGAGGCCGGAAGGTGGTCGTCCGGTCCGGAGCGGTTATGGAGGAGGAGCTCTTCATCTTGGTCTTTGAGGGGGTCCTCCGCGGCTTAGGGGAGGCCACGCGTGTCTTGGTCACAATCTGCGGCATCTCCAACACGACCGTGGTTATCCGGGTCCGTTCTTCCACTTGTTGGGTCTCCGGCGGTTGACGGACAGCCTCTGCTGCTCTCCGGATGGCCTGTGCTGCCGTCTTGTACTCCACTGGGGTCTGGCCCATAGTTGCCGTCAGGCGAGCTGTGTAGCTCGAGCCTGTCGAAACCGTGCCAGACTCTCTCCAACTATCGTCCATGACGCGTTGTCCGAAGTGCCACGGACCGTAGTGAAAGATACGGTTCTTCGCCGGCCCCTGACGTGGTCATGATCGGCGCCACCCGAGGTGGAATGTATCCATAATTGAATACAGGCCCGGCTTCATCACCTTCGGTGTGTAGTCCCTCACCGCAGTGTGCACCCGCGCAGTGAGCGTTTAAGGCCTCTAAACTGGGGAAGAATCTCTCCCGAGGGCCACAGGAATAGCACCATCTGCAGAGAAACAGCTTCACCCAGGGGTAATGATAACCTGCAATATGCCGGCTCAGGTGGTCGTAGGAAGGATACCTACAGTCCCGGTTGAGGGCATTATGGGGGTCTTCATACCCTTCCAGAGACTGCGGACAGAAGAGGCACTCTACCCCGTCTCCTGTCACGGGTGGCAGCCCGGCACGCTCCTCGTCCATCAGTGGACGAGGCCTTGTAAAAGGCGTGTCGGCTGTCGCACCCACCTCTGACGACCGTCGGGAGTACGCATCTCTGCCATACTGCGGAAGGAACATGATGCCCTGACGCACACCAGGGAGTTCCGGGCCCATTTCGGCCCGCAGCTTCTTGAGGGGAGGCTGCTCCGAGGAGGATCGTCGCTTTGACGAATTCCCCGAACGAGTCTTCGACCTAGTTCATCTAGGCACACTCTTCGCCCATTGGGCGGCTTCCTTCGAACGTTGGGTGGCCTCCCTCCCTTACTTCTCAACGAAAGCTTGCCACCCAGCCGCCAACACGCCCGTAGACAGGTCCGAAGACCCGTCCGCTTCCGCTTGCCTACAGAGGAGCTCCAACCGGAGATCTCTTTCCTGCGGCATGCGGCGGCCCGCGTCTACTGGCGAAGACCCGCACTCGGCAGCTCCGGAGGGCTCATTTTGGCCGGAGGACTTGCCGGAGTCCGTACCTTTTGACTTCCCGGAGGAAGTCCGTTTGCTGGAGCCACCCGCACCCTGGCCGGACTTTGCGGAGGTACTGTCCACACCACCTCCAGAAGGATTTGGCGCCCTAGTACCTCTGGACTTGGTGGAGGACCCTCCGGCGCCAGCCTTCTTGGGCGGCGGCGCCTTGGATCCCCCGAACTTAGGTCCAGACCCGGGTGGAGGAGCGCCGGGGCGTGAGCCAGAAGACTTCGAGCGTTTCTGGTGCTTCCTCTTCTTCTTACCACGTGCGGATCTGTCCGGTTCCTTGTCTGGACCGGACTCCGATTGCCCGCGGTTAGAGGCCTCCAGTTTCATCTGGGCCTCCCACTGCTTCTCGGCAATCTTCTGGGCTAGGAGGCGGGTATGTCTGGAGACGGGCGAGACGAACCCGTCATCCTCCTCTGCTGACTTCTCCGAGCCGGGCGCTTGCGTGTCTGGCTGGACCTGGGACGCAGATAATTCCGCATCGACCTGGTCGGACCAACTCGCAGACTTCCCCTTGACAAGCGGAACAGGCTCTGCAGGTGCGGAAACCGAGGAGTTCTCGCCGGGTACGCTATCCGGGCGACCGCGGTAATCCGGACGGGTTTCCGGACGAGTACTCTCATCGACGCCCAAAGATGCAAGTATCTCCGCAGGCGGATGCAACTCGATATCCACACCAACAGTGCCCGCCTCGCTGTAGTCCATCAACGTTTCCACATTTGGAAGCGAAGATGGATTGAGGAGCTCCTCGGCACCTATAGCGGCCAAGTTGCTCTCTACAGCGCGTTCCTGCCTGTCAACCACACTTTCGACATTGCTGCCGGAGTCGGATTCCGCAGAACTCGTATGCTGGCTCTCGGAGACGACCTCACAGCCATCATCCTCAGAGCCGGTGCGTCACGAAAGCGAGTTATCGCTCTCAAGGGACTCATCTCCAGACTGGACTTCGCAGTCACTGTCCGGAGGCACCTTCCCTCCCAAACTTTCCCCGTCACTCTCTTCTGACATGTTATCCAAGCGCTCTTAGCTTGAAACACTGGGAGTCAGATCCGCAGATCTGTCTCCACCAGTGCCGAGTGCTCAAATGACGAGTGTTTGTCAGTTACAATGTTTTTGCAGCATTGAGGCTGGCAGTTATTCTGCACGCACAGCAGTATAACGCGTCTCCGTGGAAACGTCTATTTATAGCATCGATCGATACAGGCCGACAAAAGAATTACGTTTTCTCTCTGCAGGCTCATACATACACACGCATCTCCCCCCGGTGACTCCTTATCATGCCATGTATATACAGGCCATCCCGGGGGATCCCGCAATCAGATACAGTAATTAAAATCAGTCATTAGCTATTGCTGCCGCACTGGCGGTAAATGACGTGAAATTAATCACCACAGCAAGATAGAGTTTGTATACAATGTATCAGAAGTCCATCTACTTATGGATGTTACGATTATGTCCACCTATCAGCAGCGATAAAATACATTTACCACCACTCAAACAGTAATGAAAATAAATTCACCACCGTTTGCCTGCTTTTCATAGATCACGGCAAACTAGCTTCTGATACACAGCACACAATCACCTACAAACTTCTAACGAAAGGAAAAATCTCCCGATTTCTCACTCTCTATTGCACCAGGAAAAAAAGATATATCACTAAACTTATCTCAATGTATGATCAGATGAGAAACAATAGCGTTTCCACGGAATGCACGCATACTTGTGGTTTATATAATCCACTCAGTAAATAATAACATGAGATGGATAAATAAATATAAACACTCCCCATAGCCGCTGGTACGCTTACAAGGCGATCGAGCATGCCCATTGTAGCCCTACGTGACCGGTCACCCGGAGGTCATGCAACTGATGGAGCACTTCTTTGCGCAGCTCTGCCGGAAGCACCAACTGCCAAATGGGGGCAGTGGGCTCGATGGCTCATAGCGCCGGTACAAGAGGCCATCCCTCAAAGAGAGTATTTCCCACTGGGAGATGAGAGACTGGGTCTCCTCCCTGTAGGTCTTCCGCTCATCCTTGAAGGGTTTCTAGCCGGCCTCAAGGGCTTTTATTATCGGGGCCAGAGCACTGTCAGCTCTTTGCTTCGCAGCCAGTTGTACCGGAGAGTAACCGCCCAAGTAATTAGGCTCCTCATCCGGCATGTCTGACTGCGCCGCAGCGGCCATCACCACAGGGGGTAAGGACCACTCGTACTCAGACTCGCCCGAGGACACGGAGGGTACCCACGAGGAGTACACCACCGGACTTGAGTAAGACTCACTAGAGCTGAGCCGCACCTCCGGTTCAAATGCGGGACACCAACGCCGGTAACGGCGGGTTCTCGCACGGGGGTGGACTCCTGTGGCTCGGGCCGCCGTGTTGTTAGAGGAGGCGGCGGCCTGCGGTCTTCCTGGAAGGTCCAGTTCCGAGTCTGAGGAAGACTCAGTCGGGGTTCTTGCACTTATGACAACGTGACAGTCCGTCAGCGTTGCCGTGCAACTTTCCGGCGCGGTGCTCAATTTGCATGTCATACTCCTGGAGTTTGGCGAGCCACCGGGCCACCAAGCCATCGGCCTCACTATAGTTTAAGAGCCATCTCAGCGAACTGTGATCAGTCCGCAAGCGGAAATGGCGTCCCAACAAATAGTGCCGGAAACGATTGGTCATGGTTACCACCGCGAGTAGCTCGTGGTGAGTGGTACAGTAGTTCATTTGAGAGCGGCTCAGAGCCACGCTCACATAATCTACTACCTGCTCTCGCTCGTCCACGATTTGTGAGAGGCCACCGCCGAGTGCAAAGTTACTCGCGTCAGTGTCAAGAATGAACTCACAATCCGGACGAGGGTGCCGCAGCAACGGGGTAGCTACTGAAGCTTGCCGGAGTTCCGAGAAGGCGATGGCCTGCTCAGCTTGCCAGACAAAATCGGCGCCCTTTTCCATAAGGATAGTAAGGGGCGGGCGATCTCCGCAAAGTCTCGTACAAACCGGCGATGGTAACTCGCGAAGCCCAAGAAGGACCTCACGTCTGCCTCGTTACAAGGCTGAGGCCAGTTCTGTACGGCCTCTATCTTTGCAGGGTCTTGTCTAACTCCGGTGCCTGTTACCATGAAGCCCAATTACAGGATCTCCTGCGCGAAAAGTTCGCACTTACTAGGCTTCAATTTAAGGCCTGCTTCACGGATGCGATGGAACACCATCTGGAGGTTGGTAAGGGTTTCGTCGAACGACCGGCCATACACGACGACATCGTCGATGTAGACCATACATCGCTTCCAGAGGAACCCTTTGAGGACCATCTCCATCAGGGGCTCGTACGTCGCTGGTGCTTTACAGAGCCCAAACGGCATTACCTTAAATTTGTAGAGCCCGTTTTTGGTAACAAAGGCAGTTTTCTCCCTATCACTCTCCTTCATCTCCACCTGCCAATATCCAGAGGCCAGATCCAGAGCACAGAAGTAGTGCGATCCGGCCAGGGAATCAAAGGTGTCTTCAATGTGCAGGAGAGGATATGAGTCCTTCCGTGTGGCATCGTTAAGCATATGGTAATCCACGCAGAACCTCCACGAGTCGTCCTTCTTCTTCACCATAACCACTGGACTGGCCCAAGGGCTATCACTGGGTTCGATGATGTCTAGCTCGAGCATCTTTTGCACCTCCTGGTCCATGACCTTTTGGTGCACTATCGCTGCTCGCCGTAGACGCTGTTTAATAGGATGCTCATCCAGGAGGTCGATGCGGTGTTTGGCCACGTCTGTCTTGCCAACCGCACCATCAGGACTCATGAATACATCCGCATACTGCCGGAGCAGCCTGCGGAGAGCTTGACGCTGATCTTCATCCAACTGGTCCTTCAGAACTCGAGATTCCAGGTGGTCAGGCAGGGTGAACAGATCATCTCCGGCAACCACTGCCGCGCACGCAGCACGACACACAGGGTCGTCAGGGATAACCCGGCTGGACGACGCGGGCGTAGCAGTAGCTGTCACACAGCCGCGTCGCAGGACAACAGGAGCATCCGTGGGGTTCACCACGAGAATAGGCATCGCGCGGGTGTCGGACTTGACCAGAGCCCCACCCAGCACGAGTCCTGTTCCTCGGGCAAAATTGCTCAATGGTTGCACTATACACGGACGACCATCAAGGGGCATGTGCGGATGCCACGGCCTTGCCTCAATGATCATCTCGCTCATGGGCGGCACAATGGTTGTGCGCCCTGCCCGCAGTTGGAACGAACAGGCCGGACCCGAGCGGAAGAGGAAGTGCGTGTCCTCTCCCTTCCGGAGTTCGCCGGCGCTGAAGTTGGCGATCGTCCGGTGGATCCGGAGAAAGTTCATTCCAATGATCCCGGGCGCCCCGATATCCGCAACGATTGCCTCTGTTATGTAGATCTTGTCTCCAAGACTAATAGGCAGATCGATGATACCATGGATAGGGATGCTATTGTTATCGCTCCGTAGAGCGTGTAACGTCCAGGATCCCGCAATACAATGTCGCGGAGCACTGGCTCGCGCTTAAAAGTTCCCGTGGCTATGAGAAAAGACAGGGGCAGGTACCAGCAGAGGTCCCTCACCAGTGCGCATGTTGGATGATCGTAATCACCCGGAGCACTGGGCTCGGCAACGGAGTCCTCGTTGTCTGCCTCGGCCGGGGACGAGCTAGACGGATCCTCAAGGACCACTTTCGTAGAAGTAATATCCACTTGAGGGTCGTCTGGCTTGTCCGTAGAGGGGGCAGCCTCAGGCGCCACAGAACAACCGTCTCCGGATGTAGTGTTGGTCACCACCACGTCCGGTTTCAGTTTCCCTCACGCGAAGGACGGTTCCCGGAGGACCGAACCGAAAGAAGGAATTTCTCCGGCGCGGATCAGAGAGACTCCCATTATATCCGCACGCCCGCAGGCGTTCCAGTAATTCCGGACACTTAAGCCAGAAGTGTCCCTGTTTTCCGCAGAAGTAGCAGGGACGGTTCTGAGCTGGTCCGGAGGTGAACACGCAGCAATCCGCGGGTCCCAGAGCTTCGATTCCTGCGCAGTGTGCAATCATTTGCGCTGCGGAGAAATCATATTCCCGTAAGTCGTACTCCTCCGAGGACGAGCATGACGCGACAGCCGGTGCCGCTTGTACGGGCATCCCATTGGAGAGTGCCGGCGTACCAACCCGCTGAGGGTTGGGCTCCATGGCTGGTTCCCAGGGAGCCGGGGCAGGCCATGGGGCCATCTGCGACGCATTTACCAGAGCAGGCGTCGCCGCTTGCAAAGGAACAGCTGGGGCCGAAGCCGGGGCCGGAGGCATCTGTCTGGGGCAGACAGTTACCTCTATTGCAAGGGCGGAGTTAATCGCCTCTTATGATATGTGGTAAGGCTGGCCGTCGATGAACTGGTCAATAAACATCGGCTCAAAACGACTGGCTTCCATGTCCGGATAAGCTCTCTGGCCGAGTACGCGCAGGTTGAAAGCGTACTCAGTCACAGACTCAGTCGGTAGGCGGATCCGCGCTTTGAACTCCCGTTCAAACATCCGCCTGTTGGTCGTCGGCGTAAACAGCAGGCGTACTTGCTGGGCAACCTAGCCGAACGTTGCTGTCGCCACCGGCAGACACTGCATAACTCGGAGGGCCTTTCCTTCCAGGCTCCCCGAGAGGATGTGCCCAGCTTCTTCCTGGGTCCATCCTTCATACACCACCGTCCGCCATACCTGGAGCAAATAATCCTCCAGATTGGCGTTATCCCCATTAAACTTTTTCCGCCAAGACGTTTGGTCTGGCCTCCGGTCGCGTGGTGAGCGCGCCCGGTTGGCGGATCGAGCTCCGGGGTCGGCAGTGTAAGACGGCAGAGTCCGTGCGCCTCCCCGAGAGGATGTGCCCAGCTTCTTCCTGGGTCCATCCTTCATACACCGCCGTCCGCCATACCTGGAGCAAATAATCCTCCAGATTGGTGTTATCCCCATTAAAATTTTTCTGCCAAGACGTTTGGTCTGGCCTCCGGTCGCGTGGTGAGCGCGCCCGGTTGGCGGATCCAGCTCCGGGGTCGGCAGTGTAAGACGGCAGAATCCGCGCGCCTCCTGCTCCTGTGGCAAAGTCCATCGAAGCGGACCCGTACGCCGCGGGCACGGGAGCTCTCGCTCACCGCCGGATACAAACCCATAAATTGCCCACCCTGACTTGGTGCGGTCGGGACTCCCGTCGACCCTACTGGGTAGGTTCCAGACGGGGCGGCATAGCTGACGTAGCTCGGGGCTGGAGCCGCCGGTTGCCACTGCATGCCTGACACACCATGATTGCCAGGATAAGCTGACCACGCGGTAGACACTCCGGCTGTGGGAACGGTCGAAGCAGTAACCAGCGTGGTGCCCCCAAGTCGCGGAGCAGGCGTGGATCCCATTGCTGAGACCACTGGCGCCTGCGGACTTGGTAGAACCGGGGGAGGGGCCACGGGCCCAGTCATCCCCGGACTGTAGGGGATCGTCGGATCGACGGTCATAGCCGCTGGCTGACTCCGCTTGTACTGGTCAAGCGCAAGGAATATCAGCCGCTGCCCCCTCTCCGACATCGGCCCCGTAAGGCTCAATGAATTCGGGGAGGGCGAGCGGTTCCGCCAATCTGATCGTCTCTGATGAGGCGACAGGGCGCGGTCGTAGCGCCCCAATGGAGCCAGCTCAGCTAAGGTATCCGTGTGCTGGTCCATTACGCCCTGCACAGACCGTCCGGCATCCAAACCGGGGGCTCTCGAGGGAGTCCCCCCAGCCGGGTTTGGCAGCTGGAACACTTGGACCATCTGTCCGGGGCCAACCGCGGTGACTGGCACTCGATTCCTGACATCCGGAGATGTCCCGCGGAAGAGTGCCGGTCGATGCGGTCGTCCGGACAAGGGCTGGCACGGAGTGAAGCCGTTTCCAGCTCCGGCCACCGCGCCAAGTACGTCCAGGCCAGGCCTCGACGGCAACGGAAGTTGCAGCCCCACAGGGCTCGACTCTACGTCTGTAGACGGAGCCGCGGACGCCGGAGTTACCTTCGCAGACTGGGTCATGTCCGCGAGGTCATCAGGCCGTCCCTGATCTCCGCTGGACTCGCACTGAGGCGAGCCGTGGTCGTCCTGCGACCGCGTCTCGCTGGAAATCGGACTACCTTTCCCATTCCCATCCACTGTCTCTTTCCCTTTCTCTTTCTCGCTCATTTCTTGACAAGTTGTTCCAGGGGAGGCAAAAGGTCCCCAGGGAAAGAGGGAGCAAAACACTGCGACAGTAGACTGCAATGGAACACCATCGGACTGATCCTGGTCACGGCACCAATGTAAAGTTTTAACATCGTCCGCTATCCGGGATCTTCGAGGATAGTCCTCTCACCACAGGTCATCGTGGACGCACACCCGCTATCCCCAGATCCTCGCGGAAGTCCACTCACCGTGGGTCACTGCAGGCGCAGTCATTACTCCATCATCAGAACTTTAACCAGGTAGCAGCCCGCCCAACGAGCCCAAACGTACGAACACCACTCAGATACAGGATCATCACTGTGGTGTTAGCTTGTGAGGATTGGCTCGCTGCGGTCCGCCTCGGGGATGGAACCCCAGACAGCCCGACAGTCTGCCAGAGCTTGTATCGCACCATACCTGGTGGAGAAGACCGGTGATCCAGAGGGCGTGCGCCCCCGAGTCATCAAGGTCTACCCCAGCCCGGGCTCCCTATTGAAGTCGTCCCCAGGGCCCGCGAGGGCCTTAGCCGCGGATTGAGGACGTAGAGCTCATGGCTGAGCTCCACGTCGTCCCTCTCGCCTTGCTCTGAGACAACTCACAGATCAAAACGGTACCAGAGTATATAAACCCCAATACACGAGGCACGAAGGAGATCTAGGTCAAACCATTGTTATAAGATTATGTTTTGGAGAGTATAAATAATGCACTGGCACAAGATAATTGTAAGAGTAACACATAACATGAAACAGTAAAAGCAATGAAAATTCAATGAGCGACATTGAACAAATTTTGTTGGATTATTTAAGTTTGCTTCTGACTAAAAGTTCTTTAAGATTTTGATGCTTCTTGTAAGCTGTTGCTATTTTAATATCAGCATCAGTATTTTTGTTGAGTTGTTTCATATGCTTTCTGACAATTTGGGCCGAAAGAGCACCTGTTTTTGAGAAAGGTACTATATACACCAGGTCGAATTTATTAAGGCATTTCGGAAGAAATGCCTTTATGGTTTTAGAAGAATTTGTTTTTTCCTTTTTTTTTTTTTTTTCTTCCGCCGTTTTGGTTTCCGACCGATAACTTTAGTTTGCCTCGATATATCTTCGCCAAATTTTAAGCATTGGTCAGACATATTATGTGGAAGAACCCTATTGTTTTTCAGCCGGACCCGAGGTACGTGAGGTCCGTGAGGATGAAATCAATGTTGTTTTTTGGACTTTGTTTCCGCACAATAAATCAAAAAGTATGTAGGCAATGACTGCAGAACTTTGCAAGGAGGTTCATATAACAACAGGGAAGAACCCTGTTGATTTTGGGATCAATCCGTCAAACGACCTTTGACCTAGAGGTCGGAATAGTTTTTGCCCAGTCATCCTTGAGGTTTCCTGCATATCTTGGAAACGGTGCGTCGTAGAGCGAAACGGACGTTATTTTCGGACTCGTCGCCCTACACATACATGTCTAAGGGGGTATTAAGGATGACCTTCGACCTTGACCTTGAATTTTTCTGCCGAGTCGGCATTTTTCGTTTTCGTCAATATCTCGGAAACGGTGCGTCGTAGAGCGAAACGGACGTTATTTTAGCACTCATGACACTAGACAAACATGTCTGAGGGGTATTATGGATGAACTTTGACCTTGACCTGAAATTTTTACGCCGAGTCGGCATTTTTTTTTTTTCGTCGATAGCTCAGAAACGGTGCGTCGTAGAGCGAAACGGCGCCGAGTCGGCATTTTTCGTTTTCGTCGATATCTCGGAAACGGTGCATCCTAGAGCGAAACGGACCTTATTTTCGGACTCGTGGTAATAGACAAACATGTCTAAGGGGTATTATGGATGAACTTTGACCTTCACCTGAAATTTTTTTGCCGAGTCGGCACTTTTCGTTTTCGTCGATATCTCGGAAACGGTGCGTCGTAGAGCGAAACATACGTTTTTTTCGGACTCGTCGCCCTAGACAAATATGTCTAAGGAGTATTAAGGATGACCTTCGACCTTGACCTTGAATTTTTCTGCCGAGTCGACATTTTTCGTTTTCGTCGATATCTCGGAAACGGTGCGTCGTAGAGCGAAACGGACGTTATTTTCGGACTCGTGGCACTAGACAAACATGTCTAAGGGGTATTATGGATGAACTTAGACCTTCACCTGAAATTTTTTCGCCGAGTCGGCATTTTTCGTTTTCGTCGATATCTCGGAAACGGTGCATCGTAGAGCAAAACGGACGTTATTTTCGGACTCGTCGCCCTAGACAAATATGTCTAAGGGGTATTAAGGATGACCTTCGACCTTGACCTTGAATTTTTCTACCGAGTCGGCATTTTTCGTTTTCGTCGATATCGCGAAAACGTTGCGTCGTAGAGTGAAACGGACGCTATTTTCGGACTCGTGGCACTAGACAAACATGTCTAAGGGGTATTATGGATGAACTTTGACCTTGACCTGAAATTTTTTCGCCGAATCGGCATTTTTCGTGTTCGTCGATATCTCGGAAACGGTGCGTCGTAGAGCGAAACGGCGCCGAGTCGGCATTTTTCGTTTTCGTCGATATCTCAGAAACGGTGCATCGTAGAGCGAAATGGACCTTATTTTCGGACTCGTGGTACTAGACAAACATGTCTAAGGGGTATTATGGATGACCTTCGACCTTGACCTTGAATTTTTCTGCCGAGTCGGCATTTTTCATTTTCGTCGATATCTCGGAAACGGTGCGTCGTAGAGTGAAACGGACGCTATTTTCGGACTCGTGGCACTAGACAAACATGTCTAAGGGGTATTATGGATGAACTTTGACCTTGACCTGAAATTTTTCTGCCGAGTCGGCATTTTTCGTTTTCATCGATATCTCGGAAACGGTGCATCGTAGAGCGAATCGGACATTATTTTTGGATTCGTCACCCTAAACAAACATGTCTAAGGGGTATTAAGGATGACCTTTGACCTTGACTTTGAATTTTTTTGCCGAGTCAGCATATTTCGTTTTCGTCGATATCTCGGAAACGGTGCGTCGAGAGCGAGACGGACATTATTTTCGGATTCGTCGCCCTAGACAAACATGTCCAAGGGGTATTAAGGATGACCTTCGACCTTGACCTTGAATTTTTCTGTCAAGTTGGCATTTTTGGTTTTCATCGCTATCTCGGAAACGGTGCGTTGTAGAGCGAAACTGACGTTATTTTTGTACTCGTGGCACTAAACAAACATGTCTGAGGGATATTATGGATGAACTTTGACCTTCACCTGAAATTTTTTCGCCGAGTCGGCAGTTTTCGTTTTCGTCGATATCTCGGAAACGGTGCATTGTAGAGCGAAACGGACGTTATTTTCGGACTCGTGGCACTAGACAAACATGTCCAAGGGGTATAATGGATAAACTTTGACCTTGACCTGAATTTTTTTCGCCAAGTCGACATTTTTCGTTTTTGTCGATATCTTGGAAACAGTGTGTCGTAGAGCATTGTAGAGCCCATGGTAAATATGTTATAAATATTACAAATTAGTCTTAACACCGAAATGCCTCCAAGGCATCTTTAGGCCTTGACGTCTAGTTTTTACTTTTGTTCAAAGGGTCATACTTTGTAAATTTTTGAACGTTGAGGCCATGAGGTTCGAAAGTGCCTAGAGTATCAATCCAACAATATTCCTTTTCAAGTCGCAATTGTTTGTTTAAAAGTTCATCACCAAGATCGGAAACCTGTTCAATTGGTAAAAGAGAAAAACATTCGATGGAAAATTAAGTTTTGCTGTGAAATTTAGATAGATGACTGTATAATGCATTTTCCTCATTGCAGCTAGTTATTGCAGCACAGTGACGATTGTTTCTGAATTTGAGTGATTTACCGGTTTCACCTACATATTGTTTTTCGCAAAGCTTACAAGTGTATAGATAAATTATATTTTCTGAGTTGCAATCCAAAGCTGAGTTGATTGAGTAGGTTTGTTCAAAAACTGATCCTGAGAAATTTTGACAATTTGGAACTAAATGACATGTCTGACATTGTCTAGAATTACAAGGTTTTGAGCCAGATGAGCTGGAAGTGGGCAATTGAAAATCAGCACCTAGTCTTTCCTCACTGTTTAGAATTCACAATGTTTCATTCTTTATTTTGCTAAGCCAACGTTTTGAATAGTTACGTTTCGAAAGTGCCTTGAGTAATGTTTGGCAAGCTGATTCAACATAATCAGGATATGAGCAAATTTGGAAAAATCGAAAAAACTTGGGACTTGATTAGTCCTTTATAAGTGTGCTTTGGATGAAAAGAGAGCTTATGCAGCAACTGATGGGTATCCGTTGGTTTGAAGAAAACTTTTGCTTCTAATGTGTTTTCTTTGCTCCTGAACAAAGTAGTATCCAGAAAATTAACTGAATCAGTACCAATTTCAGCTTTGAACTTGATTGATGCCCTATGAGAATTGAATATTTCGAGAAACTGGTGAAATTTGGAAATGCCGTGTGGCCAAATGAGGAAAATGTCATCTAAATACCTATAATAGCAATCTGGTTTGAATGGACACTTTTGTAATGCTTGCTTTTCAAATTCAGCCATATAAATATCTGCATAATGAGGTGCATATTTCTGACCCATGGCTGTACCTGAAACTTGTGGGAATGTCTTACCGTCAAATTCAAAGTCATTACATTCAAGTGAAATTTCCAATAATTCTATTATACCTTTGAATAGTTCATTGTTTTTCAGAGTCGGAAATGCATTTTTAATTGCTTGGATACCTTCTTCATGATTTATATTAGTATACATACTTTCAACATCAAAAGTGATTAGTGAAGAATTTGGATCTAGTTCAATCCCTCTACATTTATCTAAAAAGTCATACGTATTTTTTTTATATATGACGGATGCTTATTTGCTTGATCTTTTATATATGAATCAATATACATAGCTACTTTTTCAGATTCACTGCTGTAGTCAGAAACAATCGGGCGCCCTGGAGGCATTACATTTGGAATTGGCCAGGAGTCTTTGGGTTTATTAACTTTTAGGTAGCATATAAAATCTTCTTTGACGAGGGTGTTCTGGTGGAAAAAAAAATTGGAATACTTTTTCAGAAAGGCATCCAGAATTGCGTAATCCTTTTAAAATTTGTGTAATTTTTTCTGAATTTTATAGGTAAAGTAGGAGTGTCAATTTCTCTGTAATGAGCTGGATTGTATAATTGACGAAAGCCTTCATTAATATAATTTTGCTTATCCAAAATTACGACTGCACTACCTTTATCTGCTTTTTTGATTACCAAGTCTACGTTATTTTGTAAATCCTTTATAGTTTTATGTTCAATTTTTGTTAGGTTTTTGGTTTCTGGTTGAATTTTCAAATTTTCAATTTCTTTAGATATTGCCGAAATGCAATCTAAAGCAGGCTTGTCAATCATGGAACTGGGTGGAGTCCAGGTAGATTTTGGAGTGAATTTTGATCTATTTGTAAATGAATTTGGACGGTGAGAAAAATAATTTTGAAGTTTGAGTTTTCTAACAAAATCTTGCACAGCTTGTTCAATTGGATCCAATGTTATTTTGGGTGTGGGAAAAAATGTCAAACCACGATTTAGAAGAGCGATTTGTGTGTTCGAAAGTGTAAATTTGGAAAGGTTTACAACATTATTAGTCATACTGGAGTTCGGTGGACTCTCAGAATGATTTAGTGTAAATGACTGAGCCAGAATTTCAACATTTCATTGGCCGTTTGTTCAGTCCAATGAATGTTATCTGGTTGTGTAGAGAACTTGATTGGATCCAACTGTTTAACAACTGTGAGATTGCTGAAACGTGAACTCATGTCATCCAAAGCCCTGTTAATCATATCCAAGTTGCGTTTCTCTACAGACGAAAGATTGTCTGAGTAGTTAATTTTTGGAATTAGAATTTTGGAGTGGGGGAAGATTCGGAAAGCACTGCTGAGCATATTCCTCAGCTCTGGAATTGAAGTAACACTTGGTTTGGAGCTTCGATTGTTCAGGCCAACACTTAAGATTAGGTTTTTGTCGGCATCAAATGACTTTTTACAGGCCGTGAACATCATTCTGAGATGGTTGAACAAAGCTCCAGGATAAGACACAACTTGGATATCACTGACGGGGGATTTGGTGATGCGAGAGAGGTTAGAAGAGCCGAGGACGACAGTGGTGGAGGTTAGTTTAGGAAAGGCCCAAAGAGTTTTGGGCCCTCTGATAGTGGAAGGAGAGACATGGAAAGTGGTGTTAGGAGAGTTTTTAGGAGAGGCAAAGCGAGAGCGTTTGCCTTCAGGTAGAGAGGAGGGTGAGAGTTCAGGAGAAGAAGGAGAGCGCGGACGCCGTTTGGGCGTGGCACTAAGGCGGTTATCAGGAGAAGAGCGAGAGAGAGGTGGCCAATCATCAGATGATGAGAGGCAAAGAGGATTAGAGGATTAGTTTTATGTTCAATTTTTGTTAGGTTTTTGGTTTCTGGTTGAATTTTCAAATTTTCAATTTCTTTAGATATTGCCGAAATGCAATCTAAAGCAGGCTTGTCAATCATGGAACTGGGTGGAGTCCAGGTAGATTTTGGAGTGAATTTTGATCTATTTGTAAATGAATTTGGACGGTGAGAAAAATAATTTTGAAGTTTGAGTTTTCTAACAAAATCTTGCACAGCTTGTTCAATTGGATCCAATGTTATTTTGGGTGTGGGAAAAAATGTCAAACCACGATTTAGAAGAGCGATTTGTGTGTTCGAAAGTGTAAATTTGGAAAGGTTTACAACATTATTAGTCATACTGGAGTTCGGTGGACTCTCAGAATGATTTAGTGTAAATGACTGAGCCAGAATTTCAACATTTCATTGGCCGTTTGTTCAGTCCAATGAATGTTATCTGGTTGTGTAGAGAACTTGATTGGATCCAACTGTTTAACAACTGTGAGATTGCTGAAACGTGAACTCATGTCATCCAAAGCCCTGTTAATCATATCCAAGTTGCGTTTCTCTACAGACGGAAGATTGTCTGAGTAGTTAATTTTTGGAATTAGAATTTTGGAGTGGGGGAAGATTCGGAAAGCACTGCTGAGCATATTCCTCAGCTCTGGAATTGAAGTAACACTTGGTTTGGAGCTTCGATTGTTCAGGCCAACACTTAAGATTAGGTTTTTGTCGGCATCAAATGACTTTTTACAGGCCGTGAACATCATTCTGAGATGGTTGAACAAAGCTCCAGGATAAGACACAACTTGGATATCACTGACGGGGGATTTGGTGATGCGAGAGAGGTTAGAAGAGCCGAGGACGACAGTGGTGGAGGTTAGTTTAGGAAAGGCCCAAAGAGTTTTGGGCCCTCTGATAGTGGAAGGAGAGACATGGAAAGTGGTGTTAGGAGAGTTTTTAGGAGAGGCAAAGCGAGAGCGTTTGCCTTCAGGTAGAGAGGAGGGTGAGAGTTCAGGAGAAGAAGGAGAGCGCGGACGCCGTTTGGGCGTGGCACTAAGGCGGTTATCAGGAGAAGAGCGAGAGAGAGGTGGCCAATCATCAGATGATGAGAGGCAAAGAGGATTAGAGAGAGTGTCAAGGAGTTGGAAGCGGTTAGAAGTGGACACAGAGGGAAGGGTTTTAGGGAGGGTGTTATTTGAGGATGGAGGTACAGAGCGAGAGGGTTTAGGATTGTTAGTAGGAGAGTTGGCACGTTTTAGGTCCATTAGGAGGCGGCCAAAGAAGTTAGAGCCTTGACCATGACGATTAACACCCCAGTGGCTGTCAGGAACTGGATGGACAATGTGACACCCTTCATGTAGACCCATCAGAGTGTCACGGAACAATTTGCGAGAATTAAACTTAACTTGAAGAAGTTAACGCATGATTCCATTTTTACTTTTATGCCAGAACGGGGACAGGCTAGGAATTTCACTAGCCAAACGTTTAGCCACTCCTGCATGAGGAGCCCTAATGATCCGATTGGCTAGGTGTTGACAGTCATGGTACCGGGCTTTGTGATACTGATAGATGTGCTCAAGGCTAGGGAATCTCATACCACGATAGGATATATTACATGAGAAGAAATTACTAAGTAGGTGTTTGTACCTTTAACCTCACAAGTATGAGGTTTTGATCGAGAGTTAGAATTTGGAATAGGGGAGTTTGGAAGAGTGGAGCTTTTGATTTCTGGATGGTGGAAGTGCATTATTTAAAATGCACTGGTTATAAAGCAAAGTTCAATACTACCTCAAGCTTATCGGTAACTCCATACGGAGATATTTGTGAAGACACAAGTACATGACTTATGATAATGACTGAAATGTTAACATAAAGAGGGATGCTTTAACATTCCATGCATCAGTATAATTCGAACATAAGCAGCTACTTCTGTTAGTTCAGCGAAAGAACAAGGTGGTAAACTAAAGATACCAAAATGGTGTAACAATAGTGAAATATCCCTTCAGTGATGTTGCACAATTATGGATGTATGTTTGGAAGAAATTACAATACGTGCACCTCAAAAAGGAATATCATGGCAGTTCCAGGTAGGCTAGTTCATAAATATACTCGTATGGATATAATCGGGTGTGAATTTAATTGATATTGATGTAATTTCTTGGTGATTTTGTTTTGCGATTCAATAGCATATTATTTTAATATTTCTACCATGGAACGTGCACAAATAATGTCATATTTTAGGATGTTTGAGAAAAAATAGTAGACATGATTGATTAAAATTATGATAGCATGAATCTTGTACAATTATGATGAATTATAGGAGTCTATAAAGTAGATAACATATCATATCTTGGCAAATTAGTTTTTCTATTCCATAAACATCACAAGAATGTAGGTGACATATAAATGGATACAAAGTGGGAGATACTTCATGACACACTGAACATTGTACACATGCAATAGCAACTATATTGTGACATATATGAATGAAAATATTGTTTCAATCTCACACACACACTGCACATTATGCAGCATGTTCAATAATCATGTAATATCATCATTAAACTGCAAACATATACTCATTTCTGATCAATAAAATATCACATTTTGCACATACCAATTTCCAAACGCAGTTACTTGTGTAAGTTCACAATATACACTAACTGTCTCATGTTACACATGCCATTGTGCTGTTACACATACAGCTATCTGAAATATTTCCTACCGTTCGTTTACATATCACACGTATTCAGACTTAAACCGTGAAATTCATGTTAACTTATTCAGTAATAGTAATCTGTTTTGCACAAACCATCAGCTCTACACTTATACACACTTTCAGAATGGTTTGTTTCCAAATTACAACGAAATAGAATTATCTCGAACCTCAAACTGGAGGTTTCATATTGTTGTAATAAGGTTACCCGTTTACCTATTGATATTCATGAAATCTTTCCGTAAAACAATAGGTTTCGTGTATGAGTATTGCTCAACATTCCTCTTCGATATCGCGGCGATGGCTGTAAAATTGCCACCCCTAGAGCACTCACAAGCCATCCCAGTCAAGAAGTGAGTTCATCATGACATCACTGTGATATCACATATCAGTCACAAGTCTGAATTCATCACATGAAGTCACAATGAACTCAGAGTGATATCACCAGTATGACCTCACAGGTGTGATGTCACTGTGACTTCATACCGACTACATGCCTGTGACTTCACACCTACATGTATGGAATTACCGAAAATACACTGTGATGTCACTCCTGTGAGTAATGGCGTCCATTATTATTGATTTGGACTTCTTTTTGAACTTCTTTTTTGGACTTCATTTAGACTTCTAAATACTTGGAATTTTGAGTGGGCTGTGCTGTTGGCAAACAACTGTGAATTCACTGTGGCTTGGAATCAGCAATGAAAATGGTCTCGAACACAGTTTAAATACTACACTAACAATGTTATCAACATTAATTATTTTTGCTGACTCACAACAATATCAAAGAAACCTCACACTGCGAACTCAACATGTGACGTCACTGTGATGTCACCGTGAGGTTACAAATTGAATTCACTGTGAACTCACAAGGGACTCATCCTGTGATGTGTATGTGAACTCACAGCAAGTTCACAGTGAATTCACATTCTTGACTGGGACATGTGTGTTGAATGACTGATTTCATCACAGAATGAGTCCCCAATTGGTCACTTTGGTTGTTATGGCAAACAAAATCGATAGGTGACATGACATTACCATATTATGTGTTTGTGTAAATAATTATCAAAATTGGATTAGAAATGTGACCTGTATAGCGCTCACAAGAAATTGTTTTCAGTGGACGCGGCGGCAGCGGGACGACTGCGAATCAGTAGTATACGCCAAACTTTGTTCGGGGGATACAATTTCAATTTACATATGGAATAGACGTGGAATCAATACCCAGTATCAAGTATTCCGAGCAAACAAAACAGGGTCCGTTATCCAATCTCATAGTCCGGGGACAGAAAGTCATATCAGGCATACGAAGTGAGAGAAAACAAAAATGACAGGGAAACTCATGAACCCCCGTAAATGGCCAACAGGAGGTGAAATCAGGTGTTCCGGAAAGAGTGGGCATTTCCTGCCCCACTAGTGGCACCCGTCATGAATTCCCCAAAATTAACATAAAATAGATCTAGTTGCATGGCAGACATGGATTTGCTGTATTTATCAACCAGATCATGATGACGTCCATAGAATTTAACAGATCCTCAATGGACGTTTTTCTGATGGTTTTTCTGATTTCGTCCATGAAATGGTGCACAACACTTTACACACTGCATCTGGGAAAAGTAGGAACGTGTACAATTAGCTAAGGTATGCTTTGCAAAAATATGCAAAGTTTAGCAAATATGTAAGCTGACCGGTTTTTATTTAATTATTATCAAATGATTTCTTTATAGACTTGAACAATTAAACTTCAGTGAAGATCACAATTATCTGTAATCATACCAGCATAGATTCTTCATCTCCAAGGCCAAACCGCATACAAAACTTGTCTCGGACATCTGGCAAAATGTAGTATGAATAAATCATCTGCCTCAGTGAAAAGAATACATTCACAGTGGCATAATTTTACAAAATTTTCTTAACGAAAAATGCATAGCATAATAGGGAAGAAAAATTGACGAAAGTATCGAAGATAAATCACACCAAACTTGAAGTATTATTGTGTCACTCTTGCAATATTTGTATAGAAACTTAGTATATATTTCATGACATGACAATTTTCTGTCTGTCATCAATAAAGAACACAGAGACATGCAGTGAAGCAGGAGACAAAAATTCATATTCAACATACCGGCTTTTTCATACAATGTCCTCGCAATCACACGTCTTGTGTCGTTGTGTGATGGCATTACCAGGCGATTTGTTTACAAGCTGTCGTGCAGAAACTGAAAAGTAACAAAATAACAGGAAAATATAAAACATTTGCTGGCACATGCTATTAGTTTGTTATCTGTATGAGCCTTAATGTACAATGTATAATTTAAATGCAGGTAATATTTGCATTTAAGCACTTAAAGTTTACGCACAATTATATCATTGAGCATGTATGGTACAATGGGAAAATGTTTGCAAGAAATAGTATTACAAAATATACCATTCTCACTTAATATACCGTGAGAGCAAACACTCCACAGTTGTGGCAATCTGTCTGTCTCCTGGTGTGTTTCGGGGGGACCACCTGGAAGTCTCCCATGTCAGGAAGGCGCCCTAAGATGGTGAAAGCAATAGCCGGCGGACGTCCGGAGCTGCCCGCGGACGGAGTCCAGGCCGGACGCCTACCATAGAACGGTGTATTGCCCTTTATCCAATGTATATGAAATTGGAATTAAAAGCCACCACAAGTGTTGCGCATGTAATATACGACCCCCTTCTTAGAAGGAGGCCGGGGTTCCGGTCATTCCGGCCGGACCGCATATTGTAAGGTACGATCCGGACGAGAACGAGCGTCACCCGCTGCCGCGGCTGGTCCGCACACGCGGACTTAACAACCGCTCCATTATCATAATGGATAGTCGGTTTCCTGCCGTAAGAAACCTTAATTACTATAACCGTAATTATAGTAATGGCTCACGGGGGATAACTACACCGAAGTGCGTCATCTTAAAGCGCCGTGGACGCCGGACGAGTCACGCGGATGAACCGCGGACGTCAGTCCTGACGTGCGGACACTATCCCCGCGTCCAGAGCCAGCTCCCCAAATCCGTGGGAAGGCGCTTCTCCCGTAGCGGACGTAAATCCCAACCTCAGTCTGGCCATATAAGAGGTTGTCCCGGGACCAGGGGCGTCCGGCCGGATCAGTAAATTCGTCCGGCCAGCGTAACCGTTGTGCGGATTACGCCGGACAGCCGTCCACAATGTGCGGACAGGCCATCCGCACGTCCCTGGCGCTGGAAACTACAGGAGGGCGGATGCGGAGCGGCGGCGTTACGACATGAAAGTCTCCGCGGACCTCAACTCCGAGGATAGCCACAAAGTAGCCACCCGCGGAGGTAAGTCGTGCGGACTCGCACGGAACGACCCAAAACCCGTCCGTGGTGTGATAGACGGGTACCGCAGACGCATCCGCATGGGCGGAAGGTTATTCCCACCCATACCGGGCTGGCGCACGTGGTTTCCGGCGTGGCCGCCCGTCATCCGCAGGTACTGGAGGGAGTGGGGGTACCTGCGGATCGCCGTCATCGGGCTGATAGCCACCCAGTCCATCATCTGACGGGTCAGAGAGGTCCGGGAGGCCCACCATACGGCGCACACGCTCGTCCAGAGTCCGCGGATGCTGACCGGATGGATACGGATGTTGTCTCCCGCTTCGTAGAGCTTGTACGGTCCGGGGCTGGAGGCAACTGTCTAGGGCGGACAGCCACCTCAAGCGCAAGCGCGGAGTCTATTGCCTCCTCCATCGATCGCTTTTCATGGGTGGCCAGCCCGTACGCTAGGTGGTAAGGCTGGCCATCGATGAACTGATCGATCAGCATCGTCTCAAACCGTCTGGAGTCCATGTCCGGAAAAGCTCTCTGGCCGAGTATGCGTAGGTTGAACGCATAGTCTGTCACGGACTCAGTCGGCTGGCGGGTACGCGCCTGGAACTCTCGTTCAGACTGCCGCCGATTGGTCGTCGGCGTGAACAGCAGGCGAAGTTGACGAGCAACCTCGCCGAACGTCATCCCACCGTCAGACACGGCATCACGCGGAGAGCTTTTCCTTCCAAGCTCCCCGCGAGGACGTGTCCAGCTTCATGCTGGGACCATCCTTCGTACACGGCGGTACGCCATACCTGGAGCAAGTAGTCCTCCAAGTCGGCGTTATCCCCGTTGAACCGTTTCTGCCACAAAGAGTGGTCGGGCCCGTCATCGCGTTTGTTACGCGCCCGACGTGCGGTCCCGGCTCCGGGGTCGTCCGTGTACAGCGGCAAGTTCCGCGAGCTGCCCGTGCCTGCGGCGGAGTCTGCCGGAGCAAACATCGACGCCGCGGACATAGGAGCAGGGAAGCTCACGTTTGCCGCAGGGGTCATTCCCGCTAAAAACCCACTCTGGCTAGGTGCGGGCGGGGCTCCCATCGAACCTACTGGGTAGGCTCCAGAAGGGGCGGCAAAGCTTGGGGCCGAAGCCGCCTGTTGCCACTGCCCGTCCGACACACTGTACGTGCCAGGGTAAGTCGGCCACGCGGCTTGCGCTCCAACCGTCGGAACGGTCGACGCGGTCGCCAACGTGGTGCCTCCGAGCCGCGGAGCAGGCGCGGGTCCCATTGCGGGGGCCACTGGCGCCTGCGGACTCGGCAGGACTTGGGGAGGGGCTACTGGCCCAGACATCCCCGGACTAAGGATAGCCGACGGGTCAACGCTCGGAGGCGGCTGATTCCGCTTGAACAGTACAAGCGCCTCGGATATCAGCCACCTCTCCCTCTCCGTCAAAGGCCCCGAGTTGCCTTGTGACAGCGGAGAGGGGGAGCGGTTCCGCCGGTCTGATCGTCCCTGATGGGGCGACCAGGCGCGGTCATAGCGCCCTAAAGGAGCCAGCTCACTCAGCGTGTGGGTGAGCTGGTCCATCCCGCCTGACGCGGACTGTCTGGATTCCCGGCCGGGAGCCCTCGCAGGAGCTCTTCCGGCTGGAGGTGGCATCCAGAACTGCTGGTCCGCTTGCCCGGAGGTACTCGGGCCGGCTACCGCTCGATCCCGGACATCCGGAGATGTCCCCTGAAAGAGCGTCGCCTGCCACATCTGCCATCCGGACTTAGGCGGGCGCGGGGTAGCGCCGTTGCCAGCTCCACCTCCCGCACCTACCGGATCAGGGCCAGGCCCTGATAGCAATCCCTGTTGCTGCCCCTCAGGGCGCGACTCGTCGTCCGGAGACGGAGCCAGGGATGCCGGAGTCGACTCCGCAGACGGGGTCTTGTCCACGGAGGTCTCCGCATGTTCCTTCCTACCGCCGGAGTCATCCGAAGAATTCTCACTGCGGCTGTCGCGTGACCGGGTGTGGTCCGCAACGTTTCCACCCGTTTCCCCCCCCCCTTGGGTTCATCAGCCTTATTTTTGGCCTTATCTCTTTCTTTCGTCATGGTTTACGAGTTGTCCTTGAGGAGCGGGCGATCCCCAGGGACGAAGGAGGCTACAACGCTGTGACGGTAGGCTGCGATGGAACACTGTCGGACTGATCCTGGTCACGGCACCAATGTAAAGTTATTGACTACCGTCCTCTCTTTGGGATCCTCGAGGATAGTCCTCTCTCATCCGAGTCCTTGCGGATGCGCATCCGCTATTCCGGATCCTTGCGGCAGGGCCGCTCACCGGAGGTCGCTGCGGACACGGTAACTACTTCAGCATTAACGGTAACCAGGTAACAGCCCACCCGACACTCCCAGGCCTACGGACACCATTCAGAAACTAGTTCATCCCTACGGTGTTAACTGGCGGGGCCTGGCGAGCCGCGGTCTGCCTCGGGGACGGAACCCCGTACAGTCCGACATGCTGGCCAGAGCCTATGTCACACGTCCAGGGAAGGGAGAGAACTGGCGATCCACAGGGCGTACGCCCCCGAGTCAGCAACTTGTCTCTCCCAGCCCGGGCCTCCCCATGGAAATCGTCCCCAGGGCTCTAGGAGCCCTCTACTCAGACCCAGGGAACACAAAGCTCATGGTGAGCCTCGTGTGCGTCCTAGTCTCGATCTCTCGGACAATCTCCTCGATCGAGTCGCTTCCAGTGTATATATAATACACCACAAGCTGTAGGGCGCACGCGAGGTCTAATTGATCCATTGTTATAGTTTACTGGAGTGTAAATTACAATGCGTCGCCGTGGCAACGCACGCTCGAACGGAGCGTGTCAAAACAAGGCCAAGTACGAAAAGGCCACATAAATGGCATTTATGTTTACAATCACCTGCCGTGTGCTTAGGGCAAAATCGCCACATTTGTTTCAAAAGATTACTCCTATGTAACTTTTTGACGTGAATGAATATTGTTGACCTTGAATTGCCGGTCTTCGTATGGTGGCCATTTTTTGCCCCAAATCGCATTACTACCCATTTTGGGCCATTTCTAGGCAAACAAAATTTCACCCTATCAAAAAAATGTGGGATGTAGAAAACTTTCGCCACTTTTTCCTTTCATGAATGAGAACTCCAACAACTCTACCCATTGAACGTCTGGAGATGAGAGCTTAGATATTGGCACTTTTGAATGAGAAGTCATTTATGGCGATTCGTGTGGTGACCATTAATTTGACCTTCGATGACCTTGAAAAGCCAAAACAGCCATTTTTGGGTACAAAATGCCCAAATTTGCCTCTACAGACAACCCGCATGTGAATAAGCCTTATGTTTGCATTGCGAGCATATAGGAATTCGTGTATGGCATAATTAACGTTGATCTTGAGTTTGACCTCAGATGACCTTGATTGCTAAATGTCCGACATGAAATGTGTAAATTGGTCTCAGAGACTTAAACGCTTGCATCTAGAGGTGAGGATTGTAAGCTTATAAGAAGTCATGTTTTTTTTACACGAGTCATACATATATATTTTGACACATCTTTTGGTGACCTCGAACTTGACCATCGACGACCTTGAAGGCTAAATCTTGCTTGTGTTCTCAATTGAAAGATCGTTGATGTCACTGTAATACTAGTTTGGCGAATTTGCCCAGGATTGCCACAGGAGTTTGGCCTTTTCCGTACACCATACCGTTTTGGCTGCTTCACGTTCGAAGCTCGTGTGTCGATTTGCGACGCGTTGTCATTCATCGATCCACTGCACTGTTTCTTTGGACGGTGACGTCACCCCTGGGATGGTGAGTATAAGCTCTGGCAGACCGTCGGGCTATCCGGGGTTCTATCCCCGTGGTGGATATCCCCGGCCAGCATAGGTTAGTAAGCACGACACCCGCCGTGACTGTGCCCAAGGTGCGGGGCGCTTGAGCCTCGTGCCCTAGGTAGCGGGCATCAAACTTTACACCAGTATGTAAAATAGGATAAAAAGCACAAAACTACACACACATTCAATCTTTTTACATTATAATTATTGTAAAAAATAATAATTTTGGCGGCCATTAAGTATGGCGGTTGTGAGCCCCACGTTATTTGGCGGTTTCCATATCACTTATATTTCTTAACATATCTAGTTAGTTTGTCTCCCCTACCGCCAAATCCGAAAAATAAATCGCCCGCCAAAATTAGTCGTTTTATAGTAATGCTACAAGTCACAGTGACTTTATCAACAACAAAACAACAACATGAAGTTGTGATTCATTTTTCAACTGAATCACTTGGCACATCCCTGCTTCAATTTTTGTTTATGCAGCCATGAAAGCCTGGAAATATGTAGTATTCATGTTCGTTTTTAGGAAACAACAAAAAAAACAAAACATAATCAACTAAAATTTTACGAACAGAATTTTGCATTATCTTTGCAATAAATTTCTGCAGCAAACTCAGTTATTTCATTTATATTCACCATAAATTAATTTACATCTTCCATCGTTATTTTCGGCAATTTCTGTTTGCAACTGATCACATATAAAGAAAAACATCCTTGTTATCTGTTCGTACGTGTACTAGTAGTATTACAGTACGTGCAGCTGCATTGCTTGGATAGATCTCGTCCGCTTCACAGCACGCCGGGTTGAGAATTCGTATTGTGGAAAATTGGCCAGAATCATGATGGCGGCTACCTCGATTCTAACTGCCGCTTCGATGGCGATTATTCGCGGAATTCTTGACTAATTCACGCGTAACCAAAGTTTTACATCCCTTTTGATCATTATTCTTATATTTTGTTAAGTTTTAGAGGGATACTACATCCATACGTCACACCTTATAGTAATAATGAGCAAAATCAGGTTGCTAACGGCAATTCGCATTCAACGATGCAACGCTGGGGCATTGACCCAGGGTTGCGATGTAACTAGCTCGACCCCTGCAAAAGGCTGGGCAAAACTTGAATAAACTTAAATGTGAAATGTGCTGAAATGTGTATTAGAAGTACTTTCAGTGTGGTTTTTGTCAGATGTCTGTTTTGCACAGCTTTTCGGCAGTGTTTGCAGGGGTCGATAACTAAGGACAGGGTCGATGATTAGGTACGCTGACGTTAGATGACACCTTTCACTTTTTCACACTTGGGGCGAATTTCTGGTGCTTTGTGACGATCAATTCACTCAATGAATCTCAGTTTATATTTGGGCACTGTTCATTGACACTATGGGTGTCCCTTCAGTGTTGCACCATGTGCGGATACCATGCGGTCGGTGGGCGATAATTGGGGAGGTTTGTGTGTTGCACCAAAACAAAGTTCCTCTTAGGCGCACACTGATCACTCCGGCAGATGTAAAACGTGTGTTTTATGGAGTGTAATAATGTTCATTTACCCGCGCTGCCACCATGTTTTTTAATGTATGTAGTGTTCATTTAAAGTTCGATGATCAGCAACACAGATGGATCACAAGCTTTTGTTTATATCTATTGTGTCGAATTCTCTCTATATATGAAAATTATTACTACATGTACCCAGGTTCGTTTGTAATTTGATAGAGGATTATGGATATTGTTTGTGTATTTGAATCAACTACAAATATGGCCAATGTATTGGTTAGGCTCTCCAATTGGAGTCAGATATATACCTAGAAACTCACTGGATATTTTTGGGTAATTTCCCATCAATTTAGGGAATCTCCCACGAGTCCAGGTTTCTCAATATCTATAAGCCAGTTCGGAGATGTTTCATGCCGTGCAACCGGGAGCCCTGGTCGTTAGGGGTAGGGAGACATAGGGAGATTAGTGTGTTTTCACTGTTTAAAGTTTAAATCTATTCATTCGGTCGGCGCCTTCCAAATTCTCAACACGTATATTTATTAAATTCGGCTTTTTGAACACTTTTCATGTTGCATATTTCTTACTTTCGTCACGGAATCATTTTGTCATCACTGAGGTGACGATTAGCCTACTGATGATAACTACCTGTGTCTGACCCTGAGGTATACACCTAATTAAGCCTCTGTAAACTTGATGTATCCTCCATTACGTATATAAACCACTGTAATGAACTATATATTTTGTGTTTGAGTTATTGTTCGATATATGAATGATCGGATTGGAAATGGAATAGAATATTAGTGGACAAATCAAAATAGGCGTCATACCATGAAATAATAGATATTGAGAAACCTGGACTCGTGGGAGATTCCCTAAATTGATGGGAAATTACCCTAAAATATCCAGTGAGTTTCTAGGTATATATCTGTTTCCAGTTGGAGAGCCTAACCAATACATTGGCCATATTTGTAGCTGATTCAAACACACAAACAATATTCATAATCCTCTATCAAATTACAAACGAACCTGGGTACATGTAGTAATAATTTTCATATATATAGAGAATTCGTCACATAATTTATGGTGCCGTGACCAGGATAGAGGTGATCTATGTGTGTGAAAATACAGTCTGATCATTCAAAATGAGCTTTTTCTCAAGCATTTCCGAGTGGTTTTATCGAAAACCGAATAAATCCCAAAATGTACAAGTAGACATGGGAAAATCCCAAAACTCTGATGTCAAAAACCTGTTTGATGGGGTGGGAACTTTGAAATCTGTGAGTGACTCGAGACCGACTGCTATGACTGATTCAGGTGTAGTGAGTAACCTTACTCCAAACAAGGTAACATTTGCGGAAGACGGTATCGATGATTCCTCCGAGTATGACTGGGTAGAAAATGACGGTAAAGCTCAAAAGTCTATGGCAACATCCACACCTAAACATTCGGTGGCAAACAATTTCCCTGAAGTTCCCCGTTCATCGAATTTCAATCCCAGTCATCCGGGAAAAGTTGACCGGCGTGAAAAAGAGCCGATGAGGTACAGTGGCAAGACTGATTGGCCCGATTACCTTGATCATTTCTCAGCTGTGGCCAAGTGGAACGACTGGAGCCCTGAAGACATGGGTGTCCAGTTGGCCATTAGTTTGACTGATGAAGCTCGCGAAGTCCTGGTGAGTATACACAAATTTCAACAACACGATTTCGATGTCCTCACCGATGCACTTACATGCAGATTTAGTCCGGAAGGTAGAGAATCCAGATTTTCTCTCAAGCTCATGAACAAAGTCTGTAAAGATGATGAGACGGTCACATCTATATCACGAGACCGGCATCCATGGCGGGTTGATTTTTAATCAGAGCTCTGTTCATTTCGGATATTTTCTAGTATCTATGGGCGTCTAGTGTCTTGGATAACTCCAAATGTTTTGCTTCTAGGACTTGAGATGCTATTGAAGGGAATTGGACAGTAAAATTCAGGACATACGAGTGAGAAAATCAAACGGTGAGACTTTTTTCAGTGTGGTCAATATCGCCCAGCCGTGGCCTCACTTAGTTACCAGTAAACAAACTGACCAGCGCCATGTCTGACGCTACTGGCAGTATTACACCCTGCAACATATCTTAAGGCGGTGACTGACCTAGTTCTTTTGTCTAGGGGTCAGGTCATGTTATTGTCACCGACTTGTGCTCAGATTTTTTGGAAGGAAGATCAACACACGGTAAGAAAAATGCAATTTCTGCAACATAACGCATATATATTATAACTGAGGGGGATGATACGATGTCCGAGATACTACTACAAATTTATGTATTTCACAAATACTTGTAGGGGCTGAAATTCCCCAGAAATAAGGTTTCTTCCATCAATATTTACCCCAATTTTGACACGATGATTACGTTCATGGTCATTTTCAATAAATTCTGCACATTGTACTTCGATAATCTGTACACGGGAGCTAAGATAATCATCTCATCTTTCATATATCCTGCGCATACGCACCAATATACTGTAATTTTTCAATTTTTCCTAAATTACTACACACGCTTGTCGTGTCACCGATTTGAGTCAAGCGTCACCGACTTAAGATGTTAGTTGCCCAGAAAAGGACTGGTATCTCTCCACACAAAAAACGCATAAAGTATTAGCCACCGCCGATGTTCAATCAACAGTATGCATTGCAACATCATAATGCAAATGTCTGTATTATTTTCTTGCCATATTCTTGTCTTCATATTTGGAAAATGAGCAAAATTAACATGTACATTATACACACTCATAATTATTACGTGGACATGTCAATAACGCGGTCTTACGAAATGTTGTTGGGATGTATACTGCACAATGAATTGCTGCGTACGGTCCACGATACCACGAATATGATATCGCTATAACCGTACACAAGAGCACCTTTCCTGAGAACTCATTGTACAGTTCAACTCATTCAAGCAGTGGGTATGTCATACCCAAAATGTAAACCTAAGTCGGTGACGCTTGACTCAAATCGGTGACACGACGAGCATGTGGAATAATTTAGGAATAACTGAAAAATTACAAGATATTAGTGCATATGCGCAGGATGTATGAAACATGAGATGATTATCTTAACTCCCGTGTATAGATTATCTAAATACAGTGTGTAGAATTTATTGAAAATGACCATGAACGTGATCACCGTGTCAAAATTGGGGTAAACATTGATGGAAGAAACCTTATTTCTGGGGAATTTCAGCCCCTACAAATATTTGTGAAGTAAATACAGTTGTAGTAGTATCTCGGACATCGTATCATCTACCTCAGTTATTATATATATGCGTTATGTTGCAGAAATTGCATTTTTCTTACCTTGTGTTTATCTTCCTTCCAAAAATTCTGAGCACAAGTCGGTGACAATAACATGACCTGACCCCTAGACAAAAGAACTAGGTCAGTCACCGCCTTAAGATATGTTGCAGGGTGATTATTGCGGGGGTAAATTCCCTGCTCACAGGTATGGGCCTCAACAATATTCAGTCAGAAATATCCACTCTACGCTCCCTCATGGAAGGCATGAAAGAAAATCAATTAAAACTGACTGAAATTGTGAATAAAAACAAGCGAGCGATCGAGGCCACAAACCATACCACGAACGAACTGACTAAAGAAAATTTAGCCCTGCGTGAACGGCTCAACTTCTCTGAAAATCGTATCACGGCACTCGAGCATGAACTAGGTCGTTGCAAGTCTAGCATAACGGACCTAAAATGTTGCAGCATGAAAGACAACCTGGTTTTCCATGGTATCGATGAAACTGTTGATGAAGACACGAGGAAAGTTCTGATTGATTTCATGCTACATGAAATGAACATCAACCCTAGCTTAATGTGTCTTCCCACTAGCATCAACGTTGAGGCTGAGCCAAGCGTACTACTGTCCCACGAGTCAGACGATAACAGAATCTGGGTACAACGGGCCCACCGATTTGGTTCTGGGACTCCTCGACCGATCGTCGCAAAAATGATAGTGGGGCGCAACTGTGTTCTGGCCCATGCTAAAAATCTCAAGGGGAAGAAAAAATATTTTGTTCAAACCCAGGTTCCGCCAGAGGTCTCCGAAAACAAAAGACGTGTTGCTGACATCTACAAGAACGCCAAAGATCAAGGCTACCAGCCCAAGTATGTCGGCCGAGGTGACGCCGTCAAGGTTGGCTCCAAAACTTTCAGGGCAACCAACGACAGCTATCCGTACCTCCGACATTCTGCGTGAGAAGGACCGAATGTCAATCTGTTCTACTAGTGTTATATCAGAGAAGGGGAACAGATTTGTGGCACATTGTGGCATAGTAAACACACGCGAGGACATACCGACTGTCCTGTCAGCCATCACACACTCCAACCATGACATGGCATCTGCGACGCACCATATGTATGCTTGTCGAATCCGATGTGGTCAGTCGATCCAGGAGTACAATGCCGACGATGGTGAATATGGGGCATCAATTAAAATTCTCCAAGTCCTGAGGGACAACGACGTGACAAACGTCCTCGTGGTTGTATCACGGTGGTACAGCGGCTACCAGCTGGGAGGTCGACGATTCACCCTGATTACACAGAGCACAGCTGAGGTTTTGGGCAGTGCTGGTCTAATCATCTCTGCATCAAATCATCCAAACCTCAAATCAAAACGCCCCAAGCACAAAACGAGACGTCCTGACCCTGATCATCGGTCTATCACCCCACTCGAACCTCGCACTGGCTATCACAAACCATCGATGGCATCCTGGGTACCGACGACTCCGCTCCGTGTCCAGCTGCCGCCCGACTTGACCGACGATGAGAATCCCACTGGGTCACGCACACTGGCGTACAAGCGCAAGGCTGAACGATCTCTCACCCCTAACTCTCCTCAAAGTAAGAACACTGGTCCTGACACTGATAGTGACTGTACTGAGACAGAATATTACTAATGTCCCATCACTAATGTTTTACATTACTGGTTTCCAGCTAGACTGACAGACAAATGTCATGTGATATATTTGCATGAAATTACATCCACATTTAAGTATACTTTGGAGAGTATAAAAAATGCACTGGCACAAGATAACTGTAAGAGTAACACATAACATAAAACAGCAATATAATTCAATGAGCGACATTGAACAAATTTTGTTGGATTATTTAAGTTTGCTTCTGACTAAAAGTTCTTTAAGATTTTGATGCTTCTTGTAAGCTGTTGCTATTTTAATATCACCATCAGTATTTTTGTTGAGTTGTTTCATATGCTTTTTAACAATTTGGGCCGAAAGAGCACCTGTTTTTGAGAAGGGTACTATATACACCAGGTCGAATTTATTTTTACTTTTGTTCAAAGGGTCATACTTTGTAAATTTTTGAACGTTGAGGCCATGAGGTTCGAAAGTGCCTAAAGTATCAATCCAACAATATTCCCTCTCAAGTCGCCATTGTTTGTTTAGAAGTTCATCACCAAGATCGGAAACCTGTTCAATTGGTAAAAGAGAAAAACAATCGATGGAAAATTCAGTTTTGCTGTGAAATTTAGATAGATGACTGTATAATGCATTTTCCTCATTGCAGCTAGTTATTGCAGCACGGTGACGATTGTTTCTGAATTTGAGTGATTTACCGGTTTCACCTACATATTGTTTTTCGCAAAGCTTACAAGTGTATAGATAAATTATATTTTCTGAGTTGCAATCCAAAGCTGAGTTGATTGAGTAGGTTTGTTCAAAAACTGATCCTGAGAAATTTTGACAATTTGGAATTAAATGACATGTTTGACATAGTCTAGAATTACAGGGTTTTGAGCCAGATGAGCTGGAAGTGGGCAATTGAAAATCAGCACCTAGCCTTTCCTCACTGTTTAGAATTCTCAATGTTTCATTCTTTATTTTGCGAAGCCAACGTTTTGAATAGTTACGTTTCGAAAGTGCCTGGAGTAATGTTTGGCAAGCTGATTCAACATCATCTGGGTACGAGCAAATTTGGAAAAATCGAAAAACTTGGGACTTGATTAGTCCTTTATAAGTGTGCTTTGGATGAAAAGAGAGCTTATGCAGCAACTGATGAGTATCCGTTGGTTTGAAGAAAACTTTTGCTTCTAATGTGTTTTCTTTGCTCCTGAACAAAGTAGTATCCAGAAAATTAACTGAATCAGTACTAATTTCAGCTTTGAATTTGATTGATGCCCTATGAGAATTGAAAATTTCGAGAAACTGGTAAAATTTGGAAATGCCATGTGGCCAAATGAGGAAAATGTCATCTAAATACCTATGATAGCAATCTGGTTGGAATGGACACTTTTGTAATGCTTGCTTTTCAAATTCAGCCATGTAAATATCTGCATAATGAGGTGCATATTTCTGACCCATGGCTGTGCCTGAAACTTGTAGGAATGTTTTACCGTCAAATTCAAAGTCATTACATTTAAGTGAAATTTCCAATAAATCTATTATACCTTTGAATAGTTCATTGTTTTTCAGGGTCGGGAATGCATTTTTAATTGCTTGGATACCTTCTTCATGATTTATATTAGTATACATACTTTCAACATCTAAAGTGATTAGTAAAGAATTTGGATCTAGTTCAAGCCCTCTAACTTTATCTAAAAAGTCATACGTGTTTTTTATATATGACGGATGTTTATTTGCTTGATCTTTTATATAGGAATCAATATACATAGCTACTTTTTCAGATTCACTGCTGCAGTCCGAAACAATTGGGCGCCCTGGAGGCATTACATTTGGAATTGGCCAGGAGTCTTTGGGTTTATGAATTTTAGGTAGCATATAAAATCTTCTTTGACGAGGGCGTTCTGGTGGTAAAAAAAATTGGAATACTTTTTCAGAAAGGCATCCAGAATTGCGTAATCCTTTTAAAATTTTTGTTATTTTTGCTGAATTTTCTAGGTAAAGAGGAGTGTCAATTTCTCTGTAATGAGCTGGATTGTATAATTGACGAAAGCCTTCATTAATATAATTTTGCCTATCCATAATTACGACTGCACTACCTTTATCTGCTTTTTTAATTACCAAGTCTACGTTATTTTGTAAATCCTTTATAGTTTTATATTCCATTTTCGTTAGGTTTTTGGTTTCTGGTTGAATTTTCAAGTTTTCAATTTCCTTAGATATTGCCGAAATGCAATCTAAAACGGGCTTGTCAATCATGGAACTCGGTGGAGTCCAGGTAGATTTTGGAGTGAATTTTGATCTATTTGTGAATGAATTTGGACGGTGAGAAAAATAATTTTGAAGTTTGAGTTTTCTACCAAAATCTTGCACAGCTTGTTTAATTGGATCCAATGTTATTTTGGGTGTGGGAACAAATGTCAAACCACGATTTAGAAGAGCGATTTGTGTGTCCGAAAGTGTAAATTTGGAAAGGTTTACAACATTATTAGTCGTACTGGAGTTCGGTGGACTCTCAGAATGATTTAGTTTAAATGACTGAGCCAGAATTTCAACATTTCATTGGCCGTTTGTTCAGTCCAATGAATGTTATCTGTCTGTGTAGAAAACTTGATTGGATCCAACTGTTTAACAACTGTGAGATTGCTGAAACGTGAACTCATGTCATCCAAAGCCCTGTTAATCATATCCAAGTTGCGTTTCTCTACAGACGGAAGATTGTCTGAGTAGGTAATTTTTGGAATGAGAATTTTGGAGTGGGGGAAGATTCGGAAAGCACTGCTGAGCATATTCCTCAGCTCTGGAATTGAAGTAACACTTGGTTTGGAGCTTCGATTGTTCAGGCCTACACTTAAGATTAAGTTTTGGGGGGTATCAAATGATTTTTTACAGGCCGTGAACATCATTCTTAGATGGTTGAACAAAGCTCCAGGATAAGACACAACTTGGATATCACTGACAGGGGATTTGGTGATGCGAGAAAGGTTAGAAGAGCCGAGGATGACAGTGGAGGAGGTTAGTTTAGGAAGGGCCCAAAGAGTTTTGGGTCCTCTGATAGTGGAAGGAGAGACATGGAAAGTGGTGTTAGGAGAGTTTTTAGGAGAGACAAAGCGAGTGCGTTTGCCTTTAGGTAGAGAGGAGGGTGAGAGTTCAGGAGAAGAAGGAGAGCGCGGACGCCGTTTGGGCGTGGCACTAAGGCGGTTATCAGGAGAAGAGCGAGAGAGAGGTGGCCAATCATCAGATGATGATAGACAAGGAGGGTTAGAGAGGGTATCAAGGAGTTGGAAGCGGTTAGAAGTGGACACAGAGGGAGGGGTGTTATTTGAAGATGGAGGTGAAGAGCGAGAGGGTTAAGGCTCCAAAACTTTCAGGGCAACCAACGACAGCTATCCGTACCTCCGACATTCTGCGTGAGAAGGACCGAATGTCAATCTGTTCTACTAGTGTTATATCAGAGAAGGGGAACAGATTTGTGGCACATTGTGGCATAGTAAACACACGCGAGGACATACCGACTGTCCTGTCAGCCATCACACACTCCAACCATGACATGGCATCTGCGACGCACCATATGTATGCTTGTCGAATCCGATGTGGTCAGTCGATCCAGGAGTACAATGCCGACGATGGTGAATATGGGGCATCAATTAAAATTCTCCAAGTCCTGAGGGACAACGACGTGACAAACGTCCTCGTGGTTGTATCACGGTGGTACAGCGGCTACCAGCTGGGAGGTCGACGATTCACCCTGATTACACAGAGCACAGCTGAGGTTTTGGGCAGTGCTGGTCTAATCATCTCTGCATCAAATCATCCAAACCTCAAATCAAAACGCCCCAAGCACAAAACGAGACGTCCTGACCCTGATCATCGGTCTATCACCCCACTCGAACCTCGCACTGGCTATCACAAACCATCGATGGCATCCTGGGTACCGACGACTCCGCTCCGTGTCCAGCTGCCGCCCGACTTGACCGACGATGAGAATCCCACTGGGTCACGCACACTGGCGTACAAGCGCAAGGCTGAACGATCTCTCACCCCTAACTCTCCTCAAAGTAAGAACACTGGTCCTGACACTGATAGTGACTGTACTGAGACAGAATATTACTAATGTCCCATCACTAATGTTTTACATTACTGGTTTCCAGCTAGACTGACAGACAAATGTCATGTGATATATTTGCATGAAATTACATCCACATTTAAGTATACATGTATGTACATATATAATCAATTTGCAAATTGTAAGCTAGAACAGTAAACATACCATTATCTGTGTGGTGTCCAACTATTGTCGGACAGGTGTCTTGTGATGTGTATACATGAATTTTCATTCTCATTAAAAACATGTACATGTACATATCAAATTGAAAAATGTTAGTAAGTACAGTACAACCTACCGATATCTGTGTGGTCTCCAGCTAGGCTGTCAGACAGGTATTATGTGATGTATTTACATAATTTACATTCCCATCTGAATAAATGCATATATTGTCAATTGTAAGCTAGTACAGTAAAACTCACCACTATCTGTGTGGGTTTTCCAGCTAGACTGCCAGGCAGGTATTATGTGATGTATTTACATGAATTTACATTCCTTCCTGCATAAATGTATATATTGTAAATTGTAAACTAGTACAGTACAACTTACCACTCTATCTGTGTGGTTTCCAGCCAGACTCTCTGACTGGTATAATGTGATGTATTTACATGAATTTACATTCCATCTGCATAAATGTATATATTGTAAATTGTAAACTAGTACAGTACAACTTACCACTATCTGTTTGGTTTCCAGCCAGACTGTCTAACAGGTATAATGTGAGTTATTTACATGAATTTACATTCCTTTCTGCATAAATGTATATAGTGTAAATTGTAAGCTAGTACAGTACAACTTACCACTATCTGTTCGGTTTCCAGTCAGACTGTCTGACAGGTATAATGTGATGTATTTACATGAATTTACATTCCTTTCTGCATAAATGTATATATTGTAAATTGTAAACTAGTACAGTACAACTTACCACTATCTGTTTGGTTTCCAGCCAGACTGTCTGACAGGTATAATGTGATGTATTTACATGAATTTACATTCCTTTCTGCATAAATGTATATATTGTAAATTGTAAGCTAGTACAGTACAACTTACCACTATCTGTTTGGTTTCCAGCCAGTCTGTCTGGCAGGTATTAAGTGATGTATTCACATGAATTTACATTCCTTTCTGCATAAATGTATATATTGTAAATTGTAAGCTAGTACAGTACAACTTACCACTATCTGTTTGGTTTCCAGCCAGTCTGTCTGGCAGGTATTAAGTGATGTATTCACATGAATTTACATTCCCTGCATAAATGTATAGCTTGTAAATTGTACAAGCAACTTACCACTATCTGTGTGATTACCAGCCAGACTGTCAGTCAGGTATACTTTGGAGAGTATAAAAAATGCACTGGCACAAGATAATTGTAAGAGTAACACATAACATAAAACAGCAATAAAAATTCAATGAGCGACATTGAACAAATTTTGTTGGATTATTTAAGTTTGCTTCTGACTAAAAGTTCTTTAAGATTTTGATGCTTCTTGTAAGCTGTTGCTATTTTAATATCACCATCAGTATTTTTGTTGAGTTGTTTCATATGCTTTTTAACAATTTGGGCTGAAAGAGTACCTGTTTTTGAGAAGGGTACTATATACACCATGTCGAATTTATTTTTACTTTTGTTCAAAGGGTCATACTTTGTAAATTTTTGAACGTTGAGGCCATGAGGTTCGAAAGTGCCTAGAGTATCAATCCAACAATATTCCCTTTCAAGTCGCCATTGTTTGTTTAAAAGTTCATCACCAAGATCGGAAACCTGTTCAATTGGTAAAAGAGAAAAACATTCAATGGAAAATTCAGTTTTGCTGTGAAATTTAGATAGATGACTGTATAATGCATTTTCCTCATTGCAGCTAGTTATTGCAGCACGGTGACGATTGTTTCTGAATTTGAGTGATTTACCGGTTTCACCTACATATTGTTTTTCGCAAAGCTTACAAGTGTATAGATAAATTATATTTTCTGAGTTGCAATCCAAAGCTGAGTTGATTGAGTAGGTCTGTTCAAAAACTGATCCCGAGAAATTTTGACAATTTGGAACTAAATGACATGTCTGACATTGTCTAGAATTACAAGGTTTTGAGCCAGACGAGCTGGAAGTGGGCAATTGAAAATCAGCACCTAGTCTTTCCTCACTGTTCAAAATTCTCAATGTTTCATTCTTGATTTTGCGAAGCCAACGTTTTGAATAGTTACGTTTCGAAAGTGCCTTGAATAATATTTGACCAGCTGATTCAACATCATCTGGATATGAGCAAATTTGGAAAAATCGAAAAACTTGGGACTTGATTAGTCCTTTATAAGTGTGTTTTGGATGAAAAGAGAGCTTATGCAACAACTGATGAGTATCCGTTGGCTTGAAGAAAACTTTTGCTTCTAATGTGTTTTCTTTGCTCCTGAACAAAGTAGTATCCAAAAAATTAACTGAATCACTACTAATTTCAGCTTTGAAGTTGATTGATGCCCTATGAGAATTGAAAATTTCGAGAAACTGGTGAAATTTGGAAATGCCATGTGGCCAAATGAGGAAAATGTCATCTAAATACCTATAATAGCAATCTGGTTTGAATGGACACTTTTGTAAAGCTTGCTTTTCAAATTCAGCCATATAAATATCTGCATAATGAGGTGCATATTTCTGACCCATGGCTGTGCCTGAAACTTGTAGGAATGTCTTACCGTCAAATTCAAAGTCATTACATTTAAGTGAAATTTCCAATAATTCTATTATACCTTTGAATAGTTCATTGTTTGCCAAAGTCGGGAATGCATTTTTAATTGCTTGGATACCTTCTTCATGATTTATATTAGTATACATACTTTCAACATCTAAAGTGATTAGTAAAGAATTTGGATCTAGTTCAAGCCCTCTAACTTTATCTAAAAAGTCATACGTGTTTTTTATATATGACGGATGCTTATTTGCTTGATCTTTTATATATGAATCAATATACATAGCTACTTTTTCAGATTCACTGCTGCAGTCCGAAACAATTGGGCGCCCTGGAGGCATTACATTTGGAATTGGCCAGGAGTCTTTGGGTTTATGAATTTTAGGTAGCATATAAAATCTTCTTTGACGAGGGCGTTCTGGTGGTAAAAGAAATTGGAATACTTTTTCAGAAAGGCATCCAGAATTGCGTAATCCTTTTAAAATTTTTGTTATTTTTGCTGAATTTTCTAGGTAAAGAGGAGTGTCAATTTCTCTGTAATGAGCTGGATTGTATAATTGACGAAAGCCTTCATTAATATAATTTTGCCTATCCATAATTACGACTGCACTACCTTTATCTGCTTTTTTAATTACCAAGTCTACGTTATTTTGTAAATTCTTTATAGTTTTATATTCCATTTTTGTTAGGTTTTTGCTTTCTGGTTGAATTTTCAAGTTTTCAATTTCCTTAGATATTGCCGAAATGCAATCTAAAACGGGCTTGTCAATCATGGAACTCGGTGGAGTCCAGGTAGATTGTGGAGTGAATTTTGATCTATTTGTGAATGAATTTGGACGGTGAGAAAAATAATTTTGAAGTTTGAGTTTTCTACCAAAATCTTGCACAGCTTGTTTAATTGGATCCAATGTTATTTTGGGTGTGGGAACAAATGTCAAACCACGATTTAGAAGAGCGATTTGTGTGTCCGAAAGTGTAAATTTGGAAAGGTTTACAACATTATTAGTCGTACTGGAGTTCGGTGGACTCTCAGAATGATTTAGTTTAAATGACTGAGCCAGAATTTCAACATTTCATTGGCCGTTTGTTCAGTCCAATGAATGTTATCTGTCTGTGTAGAAAACTTGATTGGATCCAACTGTTTAACAACTGTGAGATTGCTGAAACGTGAACTCATGTCATCCAAAGCCCTGTTAATCATATCCAAGTTGCGTTTCTCTACAGACGGAAGATTGTCTGAGTAGTTAATTTTTGGAATGAGAATTTTGGAGTGGGGGAAGATTCGGAAAGCACTGCTGAGCATATTCCTCAGTTCTGGAATTGAAGTAACACTTGGTTTGGAGCTTCGATTGTTCAGGCCTACACTTAAGATTAAGTTTTGGGGGGCATCAAATGATTTTTTACAGGCCGTGAACATCATTCTTAGATGGTTGAACAAAGCTCCAGGATAAGACACAACTTGGATATCACTGACAGGGGATTTGGTGATGCGAGAAAGGTTAGAAGAGCCGAGGATGACAGTGGAGGAGGTTAGTTTAGGAAGGGCCCAAAGAGTTTTGGGTCCTCTGATAGTGGAAGGAGAGACATGGAATGTGGTGTTAGGAGAGTTTTTAGGAGAGACAAAGCGAGTGCGTTTGCCTTTGGGTAGAGAGGAGGGTGAGAGTTCAGGAGAAGAAGGAGAGCGCGGACGCCGTTTGGGCGTGGCACTAAGGCGGTTATCAGGAGAAGAGCGAGAGAGAGGTGGCCAATCATCAGATGATGATAGACAAGGAGGGTTAGAGAGGGTATCAAGGAGTTGGAAGCGGTTAGAAGTGGACACAGAGGGAGGGGTGTTATTTGAAGATGGAGGTGAAGAGCGAGAGGGTTAAGGCTCCAAAACTTTCAGGGCAACCAACGACAGCTATCCGTACCTCCGACATTCTGCGTGAGAAGGACCGAATGTCAATCTGTTCTACTAGTGTTATATCAGAGAAGGGGAACAGATTTGTGGCACATTGTGGCATAGTAAACACACGCGAGGACATACCGACTGTCCTGTCAGCCATCACACACTCCAACCATGACATGGCATCTGCGACGCACCATATGTATGCTTGTCGAATCCGATGTGGTCAGTCGATCCAGGAGTACAATGCCGACGATGGTGAATATGGGGCATCAATTAAAATTCTCCAAGTCCTGAGGGACAACGACGTGACAAACGTCCTCGTGGTTGTATCACGGTGGTACAGCGGCTACCAGCTGGGAGGTCGACGATTCACCCTGATTACACAGAGCACAGCTGAGGTTTTGGGCAGTGCTGGTCTAATCATCTCTGCATCAAATCATCCAAACCTCAAATCAAAACGCCCCAAGCACAAAACGAGACGTCCTGACCCTGATCATCGGTCTATCACCCCACTCGAACCTCGCACTGGCTATCACAAACCATCGATGGCATCCTGGGTACCGACGACTCCGCTCCGTGTCCAGCTGCCGCCCGACTTGACCGACGATGAGAATCCCACTGGGTCACGCACACTGGCGTACAAGCGCAAGGCTGAACGATCTCTCACCCCTAACTCTCCTCAAAGTAAGAACACTGGTCCTGACACTGATAGTGACTGTACTGAGACAGAATATTACTAATGTCCCATCACTAATGTTTTACATTACTGGTTTCCAGCTAGACTGACAGACAAATGTCATGTGATATATTTGCATGAAATTACATCCACATTTAAGTATACATGTATGTACATATATAATCAATTTGCAAATTGTAAGCTAGAACAGTAAACATACCATTATCTGTGTGGTGTCCAACTATTGTCGGACAGGTGTCTTGTGATGTGTATACATGAATTTTCATTCTCATTAAAAACATGTACATGTACATATCAAATTGAAAAATGTTAGTAAGTACAGTACAACCTACCGATATCTGTGTGGTCTCCAGCTAGGCTGTCAGACAGGTATTATGTGATGTATTTACATAATTTACATTCCCATCTGAATAAATGCATATATTGTCAATTGTAAGCTAGTACAGTAAAACTCACCACTATCTGTGTGGGTTTTCCAGCTAGACTGCCAGGCAGGTATTATGTGATGTATTTACATGAATTTACATTCCTTCCTGCATAAATGTATATATTGTAAATTGTAAACTAGTACAGTACAACTTACCACTCTATCTGTGTGGTTTCCAGCCAGACTCTCTGACTGGTATAATGTGATGTATTTACATGAATTTACATTCCATCTGCATAAATGTATATATTGTAAATTGTAAACTAGTACAGTACAACTTACCACTATCTGTTTGGTTTCCAGCCAGACTGTCTAACAGGTATAATGTGAGTTATTTACATGAATTTACATTCCTTTCTGCATAAATGTATATAGTGTAAATTGTAAGCTAGTACAGTACAACTTACCACTATCTGTTCGGTTTCCAGTCAGACTGTCTGACAGGTATAATGTGATGTATTTACATGAATTTACATTCCTTTCTGCATAAATGTATATATTGTAAATTGTAAACTAGTACAGTACAACTTACCACTATCTGTTTGGTTTCCAGCCAGACTGTCTGACAGGTATAATGTGATGTATTTACATGAATTTACATTCCTTTCTGCATAAATGTATATATTGTAAATTGTAAGCTAGTACAGTACAACTTACCACTATCTGTTTGGTTTCCAGCCAGTCTGTCTGGCAGGTATTAAGTGATGTATTCACATGAATTTACATTCCTTTCTGCATAAATGTATATATTGTAAATTGTAAGCTAGTACAGTACAACTTACCACTATCTGTTTGGTTTCCAGCCAGTCTGTCTGGCAGGTATTAAGTGATGTATTCACATGAATTTACATTCCCTGCATAAATGTATAGCTTGTAAATTGTACAAGCAACTTACCACTATCTGTGTGATTACCAGCCAGACTGTCAGTCAGGTATACAGGTATGTAATGCGATGCATTTACATGAATTTACATTCACATTTGAATAAATGTGTATATAAAATCAATTTGCAAATTGTAAGCTTGTACAGTACAACCTACCACTATCTGATTGGTTTCCAGCTAGGCTGTCAGACAGGTGCCATGTGATGGTTTTACATGAATTTACATTCACATTTCTACTTGTGTACATGTAAAATTGAAAATTGTAAGTTAATACATTACAGACTACCATTATTTGTGTGATGTTCGAGATCACTGTCAGACAGGTGACATGTGATGTATTTGATTGACCATTCATTCACATTTACATATATGTACATATCAATTTCCAAATTGTAAGTTAGTACAGTATAACTCACCATTATGTGTGGGTTTCCAGCCAGACTGTCAGACAGGTTTTATGTGATGTATTTTCATGAATTTACATTATCATTTATATGTGTATGTATACTTATGTATGTGTATGTATATGTATGTATGTATATGTGTGTGTATATTTTGTGTGTAAATGTATGTTATGTGTAATGTACATTTACAATCTAATTTCAAATTGTAGGTCAGTAAGGTAAAACATACCATTATCTGTGAGGTTTCCAGGTCAACTGTTAGTCAGGTGCCATGTGTTTTTTAACCCGAATTTACATTCATTTTATTATGTATCTCCCACTCATCCACTATAGCGAACCTTTACTACTTATCACTCATGTCCAATCTATTATCATCATAATTGAAACCAGTACATCATGTGTTAAAACCATTGATATAATAAATTCTGCTTGTGTGAAATGACTAGCACTAGTATTATGTTCTCCACATGTCTTCTCAATATGCGCTGGCCCAAACTGAACTATTGTAATAATGAATATGAACACCTCTGTACCTGTAACCCGTCACGGTTCACAACAATGCCTGGGTTCACAACTAAATCATGTTTTCCGCGCTCATCTGCCAACCCATTTTTCTCTCATTCCTCCCCCATTTTGACAACTGTGTCTATGTTCGATGCCTGTTCTGTTCCCGAGCCCCCCACGCTGCTATTTTTTGACACACTATGTTTTTTATTTGACATGACCTTTTCACTGGTTTCGACTGGGGACAAGGCCGTCCTTTATACTGGCCCTCTTCCCACTCTTGATCGCGGATGCTCTATGCTTCCAGATGTGCAAATGCGTGATTTCGGTACCTCAGATAGTCAAATCAGGTCTAATAATATGTTGTATCTATGGCCACCACTTTTGTTCCAAGTTTTCATGTCTTTTTTCAGGTGCCCTATTGCAACATGTATGTATCCCTTCTGTCTCTATGCAGATTATCTTCTACAACGTTGTGGTGATGTTGAACTGAACCCAGGACCCAAAACATTTTCCTGTGCTCATGTTAACTCACGTAGTTTGTTTGCAAACAATGACGATTCGAAACTGGGACAGATCCTATGTCAAGCTCGTGAGCTAAGTTGGCAACTTATAGGGGTGAGCGAAACTTGGCTTAAACCTGCTGACCCTTCCCACTTGCTGATGCTTGACGGATTTTCTCCCCCTGAACGCCGCGACAGAGTCTCGGGACGCGGTGGCGGAGTTCTAGTTTCCTGCTCAACATCTGTCACCTACAAGCGTCGGCACGACCTCGAAAAGCCAAACATGGAATCAGTTTGGGTCGAGGTCATCTGTCAGAAAAATAGGTCTTTATTATTTGGCGTCTTCTATAGGCCTCCAAACCAGTCATCTGAAGAACGTGATATATTTCTCACTGACTTTGAGTCATGTGTCATCGACGCCCAATCAGCAGGCGCAGATGCATTGGTCATAACTTTAACTTTAACGACCCTTGTCAAGACTGGCACCAGGACCACTCTGCAAGTCCGCTTCGTAATCGCCTGCGCGACCTCTCCACCTCGCTGGGATTAACCCAAATGGTGAGTGACCCAACCCATGTAAACAGCCAGGGTCGACCGGTCAATATACTTGATCTGGTGTTTACGGACTCTCCTGACCTCATTCAGTCTGTGAATACTTTATCGCCTCTGCTCAATTGTGACCACTGTCCAGTGAGCAGCACCTTGCGCCTTCCGTCCAATAATTGTAAAACCTACTCAAGGGATGTGTGGGATTTCAACAAGGGGGACTTTGAAGGGCTCAACACTGCACTTGCCAACATGCCGTGGGAAGTCATGTTTTTGAGTCATAACACTACAGACGACATGACAAACGCTTATTGCCAGATTGTTATAGAAACGGCTAAAAGGTATATTCCATATCGCACTGTGACCATTCAAGCCAAAGATAAGCCTTGGATGTCTAGTCGACTGAAAAAACTAATTCGGAAACGTAACAGGTCATTCAAACGCTATATGCGTACTAAAAGACCAGCTCATCTAGATATATTCCGCCGCGATAGGAACACGGCTCTAGCTGAAAATACGGTCGTTTCGAGATAGGAACTCTTCACCGGAAGGTAAAAACATTTTATGAACTTCGGCCGAATTTGCGAATTTGCGGACCCAAAACAAAGATGGCGGATGCCGGTCCTGTCAATATCGATGATATGCGCAAGTATTTATTAGATAGGGGAGTTGTACATGCGGGAAAACGCAAGGATATCGAGACATTGTATCGCGAAGCTGTGCAGTTAGCTCTACCAGTTATAGAGATTGAAGATGATCATGAACGCGCACAGACGTTGAAACGTACGATTGCGGCAGTGACCGGCGATCCTGCTGGGCCTAGCCCCGGGCCCAGTACATCTAGGCCTACTACCAGGTCAGATTAGCAGATGGCAGGTCATATTCCAGTACAATACATGTAGGCTTGTGAATATTTGCACCTTATAATTTAAGTGTAAATATTGATTTGGATGTAAGGCCCACCCAGAAGGACTTCCTATCATTGTATGGGCTCTGAACCCAGCCTGAGCGACGCGGAGCTCCGCGTTGCTCAGGCTGCTTCGAACCATGAGTTTACTGTAAAAATTTATTATATCCAACATATTTCGATGCATTTGAATAGAGAAGACTATACGCTTCATTTAATGCATATGAAATATGTATATATTTGTTCATTACAAACAAATTGTATGGACCTAACATCAAAAACATCGAAAATCTGAAAGTTTTGTCGTACATGTGCCACTTGGCAGTGTATGGCCGAAGCCTCGACATTATCTTATTATATTTCAAATGAGCTACCCTGATTAAGATATTTTTTTCATCAGATTGATTCTGCCATTGGAGGATCAAGTGCAGTGGCGTGACAATTTACACAGTTTGCCTGCAGTGACACTTGCTCATGTCTTCAGTTACTTGATTGCTGACTGCGACTGGAGTGGTGAACGACTCAAGAGACACATGTACGGCAATGGTTATTGTTTGTACATGGCAAACCACATTTCCAAGGTGGAGATCAGCGCAGGGATGTCATTGTACATACAGGAAAATTCCTCAGCAAAAAGAAAACAAAATACTTACTACTACATTAGAGCCAAGTGTAGACCAGAGCAGAGGCAGTCTGCAGAACCCTATGATGTCTGGCTTATGCTCGAGAACGACGGGACTGTATCTTCTGGCAGTAGTAGTAGTAGTTTATTTCAGATTCACAACAATCATACAATTCACTTGCTGCAGTCACACATTTTACATTTTACCGTTAGTAACAGTTCACAATCACATTCATATATTACTTAAATTTGATAATACAATTAATTTCACATCGTGTGGTGCAATGTGAAATACACGGAAAATAGATTGTTGTGAATCTTGGTCATTGTTTTAGCCTTGGCTGTACATCTCCCCAGTACTAGGGAGATGAAACAATGACCATGATTCACTTCTGCCCGTACAACCCTAATAAAATCAATCCCCAAACACCCGTTTCTAAGAAACCCCAAAACATTAACGTAATCCCTGCTATCTGACTCGACTGTGTGAACACAAAAGAGAGTGCAATTACTGACTATGCTTGTTAATCAGGTATTGTTTTATTTTATATTTAAATGCAGATTTACTGCTCAATTGTTTGTACGAATTTGGTAGGTTCTGCCATAGATCTGGTCCTTTAGTAATAAAACTTTTCCCCATTGCACGAGTTTTGTATAAAATATGTCGTGGATTATTTGACTGTCTGGTAGAATAGTTATGTATATTTGAAGTACGTATGTGGATGGACTGCAGAGGAGGTGGTAGCTCACTGTGAACATATTCGTACATAAATTTGAGAGTTTGACTGGTGAAAATATCACGGACCATAAGTATATTACTTTCTTTAAATAAACTTTCAGTATGCGCGTTATAGGTTGTTTTGTGTACTATTCGAACTGCCTTCTTTTGCAAAATACCCAATGCTTTTGTATATTTTCTATCAGCGGAACCCCATAGTATTGTACCATAAGTGAGATGTGGGTGAATCATGGAATAGTAAATTGAGGTCAACAATGCACATGAGAATAATCTTTTCAATGAATTCATGACATACAAACTAGAAGTTAACTTTTTCCTGCACATATTGATATGTGAACCCCATTCAAGATGCTTGTCAATAATGACCCCTAAAAATTTTGTTTCGCTAACTTCCGTTATCACATCATTTTCCATTATCAAGTTGAAATTAGACGCAATATCTTTTCTCTTCGTGAAAAGTATACTGTAGGTTTTTCCGGTATTCAGTGACAATTTGTTTGCTTTAAACCAATCAGTTAAAATTTCTAGATCTCTATTCATGGATTTATATAATTGTTCAATATTTTCAGATTGACTGAAAACAGTCGTGTCGTCAGCAAACAATATACACTGAGAATTACTGAGGTTATGCGGCAAATCATTGGAATAAAGTATAAATAAAAGGGGCCCCAATACAGAGCCTTGTGGCACCCCACACTGCATTTCATAAGTTTCAGATGCATGATTGTTTATCTGCACATACTGTGACCGCCCAGTCAAATAATTCCTGAACCACTCCAAGGCCACTCCTCGAACACCATAATGTTCCAGTTTTTTCAATAGAATTACATGATCTATAGTATCAAAGGCCTTGGAGAGGTCCAGGAACACTGACAAGACATGTTCATTGTTTTCAAATGCTTTTAATATTTTATAATTAAGTTCGCTTACTGCATTGATCGTACTACGCTTAGGCCGGAAACCATATTGACTATCATACAATACATTATTGACATTCAAATAATTATACAACCTCTTGTGTATGACTTTCTCAAGTAATTTGGAGATGCACGGCAGTAGAGACACTGGACGATAATTTGAAAAAATCTTCTTATCTTTAGATTTATAGAGGGGCACTATTTTAGCAATTTTCATCTTAAACGGTACTACTCCGGTTTCGAGTGACTTATTAATAATGATTGTCAGTGGAAATACTATGGATTCCTTTATTCTCTTCAATAAAATAGCATTGATTCCGTCAAAGCCAGAACTTTTTTTATTCTTCAAGGAGCTTATTAGATTTAGAGTTTCTTCCTCTGTCACTGGAGTGAAATATAAAGAATTAGGATTTGTAATACTTGGCAAATATTCATTGTAGTTCTTTGCACTTTTGGGGATTTTAGCTGCTAAAAATTTGCCAACATTCGTATAATACTTGCAGAATTCGTTGGATATTAAATTAATGTCATTCACATCATTACCATCTATAACAAACACATCAGATATCCCATTTCCTTTCCTCTTGCGTCCCATCAAAGTATTCATTATGTCCCATGTTTTTCTAATATCATTTTTGTACTCAGTTAACAAGTCATGATAATATTTTTCTTTTAAAGAACGTTTAAATTTATTATAATCATTTCTGTAATTTATAAATTTTTCATGATCCCGCTGTTTTTTTGTTCCCATGAATTTTCGAAATAACTTGTCCCTATGTCGCATCATGGATACCAATTCAGGTGTCACCCATTCATCTTGAATTATATATTTGTTTGATATGTTTAACTCTTTCTCTGGCACAAATGTATCAACGGTTCTATTCAATAAATCCAAAAACGATTCATAACTCTCATTTACTGTCAAGTTATCCATGAATGACCAATTAATGGAATTGAGTTCATTTTTAATTAATGAAATATTGTTATCGTTAAATAATCTACACTTGAAGCGTTGATTTCGCTTCGTATATACTTTTTCTCGACACCCTATATACACAAATATCGGAAAATGGTCAGATATTCTAACATCAGTAATACCTGCTATCATTCTATCTGGGGACGTTTGTTTAATATATAAGTTATCAATTAATGTTGCTGAAGTCATAGTAATACGAGTGGGTTTGGTAATAATTGGTTTGTAACCTTTAGTTGTAAAGGTTTCAAAAAGATTTAATATATTGTTATTCATATTTATCTTGAGGAAATCAAAGTTCTGATCAGTTCCCAAAATTTTATCAGAGTTCTCTTTATCTAGATTATCCAAGAAATTCTCGAATCGTTCAACTGACAGACGTTCATTGGTATTTGGAATTCGATATATTTCACTTACAATGATATTTCTATTGTTATAGCTGGCTTCTATACATATGCTTTCAAATTCGTTCTCTATAAATATTTCTAAGTCAGGTATCTCAACGTACTGAATGTCTTCATGAACCAAAATGGCAACACCTCCTCTGCTAGTCCGCGAACGATTCCGTGTGATTAGATTATACCCATTTACTTGATTCATATGATAATTAGCATTTGACAAAAACGTTTCACATAACAATATCATATGAATTGTTTTTTTCCCATTAGCTAAATCATGGATAAGTATTTTCAGATCTCCGAGCTTTCTCGGAAGGCTCTGTATATTGATATGCATTACTCGTAAGTCCCCCTTCCCAAAATCACTAATCAATTTCATTTCTTCCGGAGAATAGTATTTGCACTCATCATCATTGATAATGCCATTATAATCATCATATAAATCAGAGTCAGAGTTGGCATTCGCTCCTGTGTCAACAGTACTAGCCAGATCTATACCCACCCGGCCCAGTTGTCACTTAAACACGCCCCACCCTCAACTAATTATAAAACATTCACTCACTACATACAATGAAACAAACAAAGCTACACATGCCATACTATGTACATATTAACACGCACGAAGCTGAATTATATTAAAGCTCACATCTTGAGCACGTATGTACATCAATGTACTAAAATGGTTCAGACTACTCAAGAATGTCTCAGACATGTCTCACGGAGCACACAGTATTCAATAGGCAGAGTTGATGTAAATGTGTAGTACAATGTCCAGAGTACTGAGAAAACAGCAAGGCATGACGCACAAGTATATACGCACTACAAATGCCTGGAGTTATTGCCGTTATGCAACTGAACAAATGCATATAATTATGATTGGAATGTGTACAACAGAATTCAACTGAGAAAAACTCAGCGTTTAAAACACGTTTGGAAGTGTACTGTGGAGTTTAATCACCACTGGATTAAATGAAAAGTGCGACTATGAAGGAAATACTATTATGACCACAACAAAAGGTAATGTGAGGAATATATGCTCACTTTCAAGCTCTACTCGCCACCTTATTATAACCCAGTGAGACATGTCTGAGAGTTATCAACGAGTTAATTATTGTGTACACTGTTATTGCGTACATTCACAATATTATGATAATGACATGTGACAAAGATTAATTGTTGTAAAATATTCTGTTTAAACAGAATCAGCTATCCAGTTAATTATTTTTTTTTGAATATGAAAATACATACAAGTTGTCTTTACCATATGTATCTGTAACATTAAGAAAATGTTATACGTTATAATTGTAATATAAATCTTCCACCATTCATATATGTGACAGTTAGAAACTGTTACATGCTATGGCTGTCAAATAGTACACATTTATATCTGATACATATTGATACACAAAATATTTAAGTTACTGAACTGTATATATTCCTGTGTCATCCAATACTAATTATTAAAATTAATCTGTAAAACAAAATATGCCTATCAATACAAACATCATGGCTTGCATGAATACACAGATGTGAACCACAATATATACATATGCATTGCTGCATGAAAGGACATGTTTACTGATAACAAGAAACTAATTGTATTAATAAATGTTTCCATTACAAATAAATGTACATGCACTGCAGGGTAAGTAACTACGATGTAATTGTAATTTGTTCTATAAATTCTTGTATATTTTTGATCTTTTTGTGATATAGTTCCCGCCATATTATGATTGCCTGGATCATTAAATCATTTTTGAAAGAGCATTTCTATAACAACACAATTGGTATGCAAGTTCCAAAGGAACGAACAGCATCGTAAAGTGGAAAATAATATTGTGAGATGATTTTATTCACTGTGTGGTCTACTATGAAATTTCAAAACAGAATAAGGTGATAGGAGTGGAAACTATATCAAAGACGTATTGGTCCTGATAAAAATCTAAGGTGCTTGAAGAGAAATTTTGGGAAAATAATACAATGCCTAAGAAAAATGTTATTTTGTAATGAATATTATGGTTGAGATAGTATAAGAAATTATACTGTATACCGGTATATGTTCTAAAAGTTTACATACATATTAGTTAGGGATGTAGAGTGAAGAACATGGCATTTTTTGTTGCAAACAAAGAGGCATTCTTCTAATCATTCTGCATGGTAGTCATGTAGGGATTGTGTAGTAGGGCATATGCTTCTATTTGGACCAATATGATAAATGACCATCATTTTTTTTGGAATATTTCAATTCTATTTGCATTTTCACTTCATACTAATTTAGTTTTCAATTGAGCTGTGCAAATGCTGTGTTGCTGGCACCACATGTACATGTAGCTGGATAAATCGGAGAATGTAAAAATAGTTGTCAGTACTGAACCCAATGTCAGAGTACAAAATGGCTGATATATTGATTTTTGTCAACTTTACAAATTAATTGGAAATCAATTGTATAGGAAAGGATGTATGCCGAATATGTTGATAAACTTGACCTTTGATTTTATTTTCAAGGTCAGAGACCAAAATGGGTAATATATTTGACCCTAACTTCAAGGTCCCTAATTGGCTAATATCTACAACATTTACATACATGTTTTCTTTCAAAAATGTGATAGCCTGATATCAGAAACCCATTCAGGTTTCTGCTGACATGGATGAAAAAAAAATACATACCCTTTAAATGTTGATGGTGAGTGTTATGATAAAGTAATTGGAAACACATTTTAACACATGCAATGTGATTGCATTATTTAATAACAATAACGAAACAAATAACGACATACAAAGACAATTTGCATATAATCATGGCAAAAAAAACCGCAGGAATTTGTACAGTACAAAACATTATAAATAGTTGTAATACAGAAGATTGATAATAAGACATACCAATATAATTGCAGGGTAAAATTTAAAGGAATCACAATAGATAATGTACAGTACAGTATTTAAATGGTCCTAATATAAGCACATGCTGTAACAGAATAGCAGCCCCTCACAATTTTGTGTGTGGAGTTTTGCATATTTTCAAGCCCTGTAATAGCCAAAGTACATGACAGAGATGTGCTTCTATTGGGATAAATATAATAAAATGCTCGATCACATAGTTTATGAAAATAGTTTTTTTTCACTGACTTTCAGACATCATAAATATATTGGAGTTATAGACGAGCACAAATCAAATATCACATGAAACTGTTATCACATGAAAATTTCTCAAATTTTTTTTTCACTTACTTCCAAATATATAATGAATATATCGGAGTAAACATGCATAGACGAGCACGAATCCAATATCCAATTTTATCACATGAAAGTTTTGCACATTTTTAGGTTACCGGACTTAAGATCCATGTAAAAAAAAAATTGACAGAGTGATTGCAAATACAGTAGAGATCTTTCTTTGTTGCATATGAAATTCCATGCGAAGTTTGCATCCATTGCCAGGCAATGCCAGTACAGAAACAAAGTCAAAATATTGACATTGATTTCCTTGTTAACTTCTTTAGTTCCCTAATAACCTGTTCAGTATCAGCAGTATTCAGAACGTCAAATTACCCCTGGATGACCTACAACTCGTTCAAATAAATTTGAAAACAATTGGACTGTATAAGGAATATAGGTAAGTGAGTTACACCTAAATTATATATAATTAAAAATATTAACATTGTGATTCATGATGGAATGCAGTTCGTGGGTTCGATTCCCACCTCCAGGCTATGAGCACATGGACTAGTTACTTGATGTTCATTTATGGATTTTTACTAACATTGTTCTGAATGCAACACTTGTTAATAATGCAATATTTACTGAATATTCACATGTAACTATCCATTTATTGCTCAACATATTCAGGGACAGAACAAATATTGCTTGGTGGTTCTGGCTGCATTTAACGTCATGAAAAGCAATAGAGAACTGACATATCTTAAAAATTTAATTTAAAAAAAGCTTACAATCCTTACTTTGTGTATTCTGAAAATTTGCTATGCTGTGCTTCAGGGACGCTGGATCATGCAAACATGTAGTTGCATTTCTATTCGCTGTTGCTGATTTTGACGAGAAAAACCGCCAAAGAAAATCCTGCACAGATGTGCCCTGTATGTGGAACATACCACAAAAGGTGACAGCAACTCTACAAAAAATGCCGTGTAGATGTACTTTGCAAAAATTATAATTATATATAGTGTCAGTTGCATGTAAAATAAAATTCGCTGTATGTTTAACAACGACATTAGCATATTAGCCCATATGGGCCAATAAGGTGAAATTACTCCCTATTAGTATATTTTAAGGTATTTTCGTACAAATTTTTCAGAAAATTTTGAACGCTAAACTAAAATACATATGTTGACAGAAGACAGATGAGAAGTCATGTAAGTTGTTTATTTAAGTCTTGTAATCCAACAAGCCTAGGTGGATGTCATATTATTTCAGAAAGTCACACCAGTGGAAATAACTGCACTGGATTTTCGACACAAAAAAAAGATCAACCAATCATAGAACCGGTTTCTGGTACCTATGAACCAATCAACAAAAATCGTATGCCTGAGCCCAGCGAAACAGCTATGCATCTAAAATCACTTCTGAAGGAGACCAAACCCAACAGTCTACTACTTCAAAATCTAAGTGATTCCGATTCATCCGATGAAGACAACAATACCAGCAGACACATTGTCTCACTTAGTGACATCGCTCGTAGGAGGAACAATATCTCTGATTTCATGGAAGACATGAGGGAAACTTTCACTCCTTCTATCTGCAAAGAGGTCACTTCCTTCAAGCAAAGATCTGAGGAGTGGAAGTCCCAAAGAAAAGGGCGGATAACAGCTTCCCTGTTTGGTTCTGTGGTAGGTTTGAAGTTATCCACAGATCCACATCATATCATAAGCAAAATATTGGGGAAAGTTGAAAGTCTAGTCAATGAGCATATCCAGTATGGCATAGAGAGAGAAGATGCTGCTAGAATTTTGTATGAGCTGCAAGAGAAACGAAATCACAGGAATTTCAAAATCCAAGAAACTGGTCTGCATATCCATGAAGATTTCGCTTATCTCGGAGCTTCACCTGATGGCCTTGTCAGCTGTACCTGTTGTGGGTTAGGATTGGTGGAAATTGAATGTTGTTCCAGTAGAAGATCAAGGTTTCCCATAGATGTGGCCAAAGACCCAACCTATCCTCCAGTAAATTATGACAAGGACAACGACAGAATCATCCTTAACAAATCTTCACACTGGTACACCCAAATGCAAGGTCAGATGGCCATCACAGAACGCAGATGGTGTGATTTCGTCCTTTATACTGATAAAGGAATCAATACATCGAGGATCACTTTCGATGAACAGCACTGGAATAAAATCCTGGCCAAGCTTGAATCATTTTATAACACTGTTGTGTTCAAAGCCATCAAGGAATCATAGCCTGTATCACATTTGTCCTTCACCATCAGGAAAAGTTTCAGACAGAGAAAATTGGAAAATGAATTTCCTCAGTAGTTGAATATGTCTTACATGTATATCATCTTGCCTCTTGCCTCTTGTGAATAAGGTTACATGTAGTGCATACCAAAGCTATCATCCACATGCTAGGATACATGTAAAAGATGCAGATAACTGTCTTTGAAGTTAACAGATTTCCAAAAATATTTTTACTTTTTAGGTTACCACACCTAAATTGTCTAGTAACCATCTTAGCACTTGGGTTAATTTTTACCAACCGAAAAAGACTGTTTTACAATATCCTATATCAAAAATTATTCCAAACCGTTTTGTTTTTTTCGAATCATCTTATCTTGCACATGAATGTGTTGAAATACCTGCATATATGCATGCAAACTATAATCATTCAGGTACCATTGGCAATAAAATTATTCACGTACATTTTAGTACAAATACTCAATTTTTTACAATGTAACTCAAACTAACCCAGAAGAAAATATAAAATATATATATATATGATACTGTATGAGGAATAAAAATAATGTATACAGACTTCAGATTTTCCAATCAAGCGACAAGCATAAGTAGTTCAACATGTAACCATTATGATTAATTGCAATTTATGGATCATAATGCATTACATGAGAGATCTACAAAACCAGAAACCCATAAAATTTCTGATGGGTTTCTGACAAAACCTATTTTGTCAGAAATAGTTGTCATTCTATTATGAAATTGAAACGTAGGAAGTCCGATAGTGTACATAATTTGATGTCAGATTCGCTTATAAACAGCACCAATAGTTTCCAAGTTCATTTATCCCTTCTGTTTACGTTCATGTTACGTCATGGGTATTCTTCAAAGGGCATGTGTTTGTCTACAATTGTTCCTATACCAAAAAACAGGAAGAAAAGTCTGAAAAACAGTAGCAATTATAGGTCTATCGGTTTGAGCAGTCTCCTGGGGAAGTTATTGGATAACATTATATTAGAACAAAATGTCGATGTTTTAACGTCTAGTAATCTACAATTTGGTTTCAAACCAAAATCTTCAACTGCACAGTGTACATTTGTTCTAGAGGAAATTATTGATTATTACACTCGGTATGATTCTTCAGTGTATTTGGTTCTTTTGGATGCCTCACAGGCATTTGACCGTGTACATTACATAAAACTATTTGAATTACTTGTGAGTAAAGGCATATGTTGTCTTACTGCCAGGTTTTTGGCTCGATTGTATACTAATCAGTTTCTCAGGGTACGATGGAACGGCATTGTTAGTAGTGAATTCCAAATATCTAACGGTGTAAAACAAGGTGCAGTTTTATCGCCTATATTGTTCTGTGTGTATATTGATGAATTGTTGTGTGAGCTCCAGCGCGCTGGCTTTGGTTGTTATATTGGAAACGTATTCTGTGGGGCTTTTGGCTATGCGGATGACGTCAGTCTATTGGCACCCAGTCAAAATGCTATAAACAAAATGCTCAGGGGTTGTGAACATTATAGTAAACAATATGATGTAAAATTTAACTCGGCTGAAACCCAGTTGCTGATTTTCAATGCAGATACCCCTGCTACTGGATCTGTGTGTATCAGGTTACATGGTCAAGCTCTCTGTGTATCAAATGAGGCTGTACACTTAGGTCACCCTATTGGTCTGAATTGTCTTCACACCGCAATTAATACAGCTGTGAGTGATATCTGTTATCGAACAAACTTCGTCAATTCCAGGTTTAGCAGTTGCAATTCTGAGGTTAAATCATTTATGTTCAACACATATTGTACTAGTTATTACGGCAGTGTGTTATGGAAACTTGATGGTGATACTATTAAGCGCCTATATACTGCGTGGACGAAATGCGTTCGTAAAATATGGGGATTACCATGGAGAAGCCATGGGTCTATATTGCATCATCTTATCGGCAAAAATATTGAAGTTGATCTCATGAACAGGTTCCTTAATTTCTATCGCAAAGCTTGTAACAGCCATAATTCAATTGTAAAATTATGTTGTAATCTATGTTCTTTCTCAACCACATCAGTGGCGGCCAATAGAAGGTTTTTGTTGTATAAATTAAACGTGAATGATGACTGTGTGTTTGATCATGCTTTGTCAAAGTTAAAGCAATGTATAACCCAGCAATATATGTGTGACGCAGATTGTCAACATTGTGGTAAAACAATTCGAGAACTATGTTTACTGAGAGATGGTTCGCTGAATTCAGTACTTGACCCTGAAGAAGTCGGGGCAGTCATAGATTTTCTATGCATTACGTAATATAGTTTCTATGTTCTACACTCCAAACAATTGAATCAATTATATTTAACAATTGTATTGTGCTTTCTGTTCCATACACAACAATGGTATCAAGACGATGCGAAATAAATGATATATATATTCCAATGTCTTCTGCACATCACTCATAGCACATATTAAGTCAATATAGAAGAACTACATTTTTGATGTATTGTTCATTATATTGTCCGACATATAGCAGACATTATGTACATTAACATGTATGTACATCTTGATATCAAATATGAAGCATATCACCATGGATGCTATATATGTACTATTAGTCATCCCATGTTTGTTCACGGAATACGGAAATAAATCTACGTTTAGGCCAAAAAAAAAAATGTTTTGGTTTGCGTCCCAGTGATGCTCCGAAATCGGTGCTATGGCGCCGGGTTTTTTTTTTGTTTTTTTTTTGTTTTTTTGAGTACCGGTTTATGTATATTTTTTGCATAAATAGTGTGCTTGTACCATATTTTTTCTGCAACAGTGAAAATATAGACTGTCCAGATTCGAAGTCTATTGGACCTACAATGGCTGATTTAGGACACCCCGAAAAAAAATTGCCGTCATATTGAGAAAAATGTTTACGACAGCAAATAAATATTGTTTTTTTATCTCGTCATTTCGAGTTGAATATCTCGTGATTTCAAATATCTCGTGATTTCAATTATGTCGTTATTTCGAGATAGTTAGGTCATCTCATTAATTCGAGATGATTATGTCGTTACATTGACATGGTATAGTTATATAGGACTCCAAAAAATACTGTTTACTGATCTCATCATTTTGAGATAGTAACCTCGTTACCTCGAAATAACGAGATAATGATCTCGAAATAACGAAACACTAACTCGAAATAACGAGATAACTATCTCGAAAAAGAGAGATAAAAAACAATATTATTTCTGTCTATATTGCCACGCATATATTAGTGTCTATATTGCCACGCATGCAACTCCCTATGTCTATTTCTCACGAAGCGGTTCACTGGGGGTGATCTAGACCCAGGTGTCCCACTCTCTCGAACGCGGGAGGCGTGAGTGGGACACAGGTTCAAGCGTGCACAGGTCTCGTACTGGTTTACACTTCGAGTGTGACCAAGCCTCAGATTGCATGACCAGACATCTACCTGGCACCAGATTGTCCTACGATCTCTTCTGTATCAAATTATGTAGTAGAATTCCTTGGTCACACCCAGTGGGATTCGATCTGATCATATCAAATCGACATGATAATCCACAACTTCTGATTTCGCCATTCCTGGGCGATAAATGAGCTGATTGCTTGTTTGCACACGGCTACCGAGCCGTGTGCAGCAGCTCATTTATCGCCCAGGAATGGCGAAATCAGAAGTTGTGGATTATCATGTCGATTTGAAATGATGCTCAGATCGAATCCCACTGGATGTGACCAAGGAATTCTACTACATAATTTGATACAGAAGAGATCGTAGGACAGTCTGGTGCCAGGTAGATGTCTGGTCATGCAATCTGAGGCTTGGTCACACTCGAAGTGTAAACCAGTACGAGACCTGTGCACGCTTGAACCTGTGTCCCACTCACGCCTCCTGCGTTCGAGAGAGTGGGACACCTGGGTCTAGGGCACGGTGGGTAGGCAGACAGTACTCTTGCATGATTTCCGAACTCTAACTGATCGCTAAGAACTCTTGCATAAACAAAACGCACACGGCGGCAGGAGAAAGATGCGAATTGTGTGGATTCGGAGAAGATTTTTACATATATGTTATTCGCACGGAACATTAGACATATTATAATATCAACGGGGAATTATCATAAATATCTCCAGTACAGCATAATTGTGTACACAGTTCCGCGAAAGTGGGATCAAAAAGGGCCAAAATATATGCTTTATGGAATAGTTCACAAAATACACTCCAGTCATATGAACCAATCATATCTGGATGTGCAATTGGTTAATTGTTAACGATCGGCACATTGAAATTGCTTTGGTGGCGAAGAATAACAATGCTATTTAATTAAATGCAAATCCGAACTCTTGCATGATCTACCTCCCCACTCTTGCATGATTCCCCAAAAATCAAACGTGATATATTATATGCCATGCATGCTTTTTTCCCGAGTTTATGTGGCTGTCAATTTATTCTACAGTAGTGATCCACATTTTTTATTTCTGAAAGTAGACATGTTCCTTATATATAGTATACTGACAAATTTTCGGAGACTTGTCATTCTCACTGTGATTTATCTTTAATTTTGTATCCTTTGATCTGAGCCCCAAAAACCAGGGCCGACGGCCTCTACTTGGGTACCGGGATAGAGAAGCCACCAAACGGGAGGCGGGGCAATTTCTTTATTATTTTAGTATATTTATTATTATTTTAGTACTTTTCATGAAGTCTTCACATGCGTTCTCATACAATTTCTTCACAAGTGACCAGTGATTGTTCGTGTCTGTAAAGCTTAGATGATCTTTGTATCAAACCGAAAGGCAAAGATAAATAACCATATTGCCGACTTCATATACGAATTAGACAAATATGATATGTTTCAGTTGTTCTTGTTTGAACCCTGATGATATGGATACTGATATGCCAGTAGAAATATGAAAAATAAAAATGTCCAACACAAAATGACTAGAATGTTTTAGCTTTTCCGCGTGTCCTGTGTTGTATGGTGTACAACACAGATTGGATAACGGACCCTGTTTTGTTTGCTCGGAATACTTGATACTGGGTATTGATTCCACGTCTATACATATACAGTGTCATATTGCCAGATCACAATATCATATTTGTGTGTGTTGCTGTTATAAAGTAACTAACCGACTGGGATTTGACCTTGGTTTATTTAAAAATATAATTATTTAAATTATAATATACAAACATAATGAAGTTGAGGTAGTTACAATAAAATTAGTTACAATGAGAAATAAGACATAATTATTGGAAATGGGTTATGACTAACAATTACCATGATATGTGGGTAAATAACACAAATATGAACGACAAAAATCAGAACCTAAGGCTGACACGCGTTCACAGTAAATACGATCTACCGTACATAATGATACATGGAAGAAACATAGTACACAAACTGAAAAAGATACATTAGACATAATTATAAAATAGTACAATAACACATAATATAGCAAAGTGACGAAATACAAGATAAGATTATATTTTGAATATAATGGAGAAACAACACGAGATTACATGACAATGAAGTGATATGGTATATAGTACTATAGTATACAACTGTACTTGTATGTAAATAATATTGACAAGGAAAAAGGGTGGGTTGGGTGGGAAAATTGAAAGATTGAAAGGAAAACAACCTCGAGGAGCTTCTAGTCGAAAAGAGAGATTGTCATTGGTTGAATAATCAGGTAACGTTGTCAAGGGATACCAATTCTACATAAAATGCGGACTGTAGAAATTAGAAGAACGGATAAAAAGGAGGGAATGATAACCTTGGGGATAGACTACCAGCACGCTAACACACACAAACCCGTTTGTAGCCTGCGTCCACAAACTGATTATTGTGTGTGTTGCTGTTATAAAGTAACTAACTGACTGGGATTTGACCTTGGTTTATTTAAAAATATAATTATTTAAATTATAATATACAAACATAATGAAGTTGAGGTAGTTACAATAAAATTAGTTACAATGAGAAATAAGACATAATTATTGGAAATGGGTTATGACTAACAATTACCATGATATGTGGGTAAATAACACAAATATGAACGACAAAAATCAGAACCTAAGGCTGACACGCGCCACAAAGCATTCACAGGAACTGGGAATGGTGACAGCCAAAACCGACCCAGCCGGATCCAAGAAAGTAAAGCATCCGTCCAGAGGACATCACATTTACCACGAAAAAGAAAACCCTAGGACGACAACTACGACCCATAAGCTATAATTGTGGGATATAAGCAGGTAAGACAGTTGCTGATTTGATCCGTCTCAGCTTAGGAGTAAAACATAAGACCCGAATGAAACCCCGATATAAATGAACAACGACGGAGGGAGTTGGGAATGAACAAAAATTGACCATTAAATGATGTGAAGAAAAAAGTAGATGAGAATAGATAGACCGTAGGTCTTGACAAAGAACAATGTAATGTTGGGTAGAAAATGATCAGAATATTAGAATTAACATGCCTGTAATGGTGAGACTGACTGTTACTGGTTTGACCAGAATTGATTACGAAGGATGAGAATGACAAGAGTAAAATCCAACGGCGATTGATGAAAACTCTGGATTAACATATAGTGACCGTAACACCGGAAATAATACTGGTTCCGATGAAGAATGTGAATGGATAAGATACTGGGTCAGTGAAGTTTGTTGGACGAGGATCTGTCAAACGAGAAAGGGGTGAAACCTGAAAACGAAGCCGAAATGTAATGGTGATACTCTTAGTACCAGAATGTTTGGACTGAATTGTGAATTGTGTGAAATATAATCGACAACGGGGAAAGTACCAAAAACATAATAGTTGTATTTTGGAGGAGGAACATTTGGAAATTGGAAGTGGAATTCCCATTGGCCACGACTTTGTTGATTAATCATAGAAACGAAGCAAATGGGATGGGATGAAGCAAATGAATTACTAGTAGTAAAGAGAAAGATAGATTGGACGACCCTTGAACATAGAGAAGATGGACATCCATGCTCCTAGATCTCTGGGAGCTCACTAATCATATGTATGCAGTGAAAATGTTTATGGTATACTATGAAAAGGCCACTAATTCTTAGGGAAAAATGTTAAAGAAATAAGACTTGATGTAGAACGATGGGTTAACAGGTCGACAACAAAATTTTTTAATATTCTGGAGCTAGAGTTATAATTTAAACACACTTACATAAAGGTAGACTACAATTAATTGATGAAAAATGTTGACATAGGATCATGATATGTGGAATATTGATATTGAATATTGCAACAAGTGCTAGACGACACTCAGTAATAGGATGAGTTTGGAAATTAGTAAGGTAGAGATAAAAGAGGAATGTAAGTTTTTATAATGTAATTTAAAGGTATTGAGTAACAAATTTAGATTTGTGTATGAGAGTGGAAGATAAGTGTAAAGCTACGTAAAGATATTGTAAAAAGGGGGGTTGGGTTAACCAGGTGGAGTGCTTGTGAAGAATTCTTGGTTTCCTAACCACCACAAATATTGTTTAGGATAGGGAAGGGTAAGAGGAAAGGACTGGTGATAATTCTGTAATAGAAAAACCCAGAACAGGGGCAGCTTGAGCTGCTGACTTACAGCTAGGGACCGAGATCTGGAATTAAGAGAAGGAACTGGGGGCCTGGCTCACAGATTGAGATTGATGATTAGACTAGGGTACCTGGACTTGCAGACTGGAGCTCCTGACCCACAGCTAGACACTAAGATCTAGAATTAGAGATGGAACTGGGGCTCCTGACCCACAGATTGAGATCGGTGATTAGAATTGAGTACCCGGACTTGCAGGCTGGGGATCCTTACCCACAGCTACACAATAAGATCTAGTACTAGAGATGGAACTGGGGCTCCTGACCCACAGATTGAGATCGATGATTAGAACTGAGTACCCGGACTTGCAGGCTGGGGCTCCTGACCCACAGCTAGACATTAAGATCTAGAATTAGAGATGTAACTGGGGCTCATGACCCACAGATTGAGATCGATGATTATAATTGCAGCACCCTGACTGGGAGGCTGGAACTCCTGACCCACAGCTGTGTAACCGGAGGGTAATAACAGCCTGAGGTCCTCGGCTGTTGACAGGAGAGGCACCTGACCTACACCCGTAATGGCAGTATTGATAATGGAGGTGGTTTCAGGTGCACTGGGATCCGGAGCGTGAGCATCCTATGAATTTACACGTGAAGACATGCTCAGCAGTTATTAGATTGTCGGCTCCAGAGTAAAGGGGTACTGTTACGTTGGTACATGGCTCAACAGCCTTGGTTTTCTTGTGGAGGCATATTCTGCAATATTAGAAAACGAGAACGAGTACCTGTGGAACAACATTTAACGTGATAAATACTTGAACAAGATTGAACTCCGAAATGAAAGAGGTATCGTGATGCAGATTTACTGGAAATGAATAACAAGAACCATAAACACCAACGAATTTATAATACGCTAGCATCTTTTGAAGCGAGACAGGAGGAAGTAAAAATTTAATTAAATTTGATGAAAAGAATTGTGAAGTACAGTACTTAAAATATACACGTATACTTAAATTTAATTTATGAAATATATGAAAATATCTAATGGAGGAACTATATAAAATATATAATACTGAAATCTAAACATTACCGCAGACCGACCTAAATTTCACCAGGGGCAGTAAGCCCTACACATTATCACGATCATCCAGGCCTAAACATTATCACAGGCAGTCCGCCCTAAAATTACTATGAGCAGTCAGCTCTAAACGTTTCTACGGGCAGTCAGCCCTAAACGTTAGCACGGGCAGTTGGCCCTAAATATTACCAAGGGCAATCAGCCCTAAACAATACCAAGGTCATGGCCACTTACATCCAGTAAGTGACAGGGTTTAATAAATAATGTAGATATATAATGTAGGAAAGACATGAATGATAACACTGGTAACAAGGGCACATAGCCCGAAACAGACAGTGAAAGCTCTGGAGCCTGTTAATTGGACTCCCAGGATAAATCCCGCAAGGAGAGCAGACACTGAACACATTATATATATATGGTGAATATTGATAAATATATACATATTTTTTTGTAGATATGGTATATATGTATATATGGAATAAAAAATATTATGATAGTAGATATAGAATAAAGGAATAAATATTGGAAAAATGTAAATATATATATAGAATACATGAATAATAAAACTGGTAACTAGGGCACACAGCCCAACTGACAGCGAAAGCTCTGGAGCCTGTTAATTGGACTCCCAGCATAAATCCCGAAATGAGAGCAGACACTGACATAAACACATATTGGTAAATATACATATTTTATTTTTTTTTCTTTTTTTTTTCTTTTTTCTTTTTAGATATGTATATATGTAATAAAAAATGATTGGATAGTACATATAGAATAAAGGAATAAATACTGGAAAAATGTAATTATATATAAAAGACATGAATAATAAACTGGAAACTAGGGCACACAGCCCACAACTGACAGTGAAAGCTCTGGAGCCTGTTAATTGGACTCCCAGGATAAATCCCGCAACGAGAGCAGACACTGGCACGAAAAACATTATATACATATTTTGTGTAAAATATAATCTATGATATATAAATAATGAAATTATAGATGTATATAATAACACTGGAACTAGGGCAAACAGCCTTGAACCGTCAGCGGAATTGGACTTCCATTATAAAACAAAATAAATTATAAATATTATATATTTACATTGTAATATGATAAATACTTGTATGAATGACAGAGGATAACTGACACATTAGAGATATATATTTATACCTGCAGAGTACAGACGAATTAACAAATGATAACAGAGTTGAGGAATAAACAAATATAGAAAACATTTTATGGATTTGTGACTATGTAAAAATTGATCGACCTAAAGATTTTTATATATATATATATATATATATATATATATATATATATATATATATATATATATATATATATATATATATATATATATTATTATTATACGTTATTAGATAAACTATTACTAGATGTAGTATAATAAGTTTATGTTTGTTATGAAGATAGAATGAACTGATGAAAGAACTGTCGATGTACATGGATATGCTGGCCCACACTCTCAAAGGAAACAAATACCGTACAAAAATACTTTACGTAGCCGTCAAGTGTCGCCAGTTGGATGATGTTCTAAGCGATAGATCTACACCACACTAGATCTAGTCCGTGAACAATGTTGTTACCGGTTTTTAAAAACGGATGTCTTAATTGAAATTTTTGTGATGTTGTCTACATGATGTGTGTACATCATTTTACACCCACGGAATTTCTGGATGCAGTATGAATAGGGAAAATACTGGGAGAAGGGGTGGAGGGAGTAGAGGTCGAAAATACCTCCACGTTTGTGGTTCGTGACGAACTTACAAAGTTATACAAACAACGTTATGACCACCTTGAGCAAAACATGTCGCATTAGGTATACGAACACATATAGGATTGCCATTTAACTCCATTATAACGTTTTATGAGAGAAATCACTTTCAAAATGTTTCAATTTTCATAAAATTTCAGTATGTTGAAGCAATATATATAACTTACAAAATATTAAGAAATCAGCACATGTTGTTGGAATAGATCAAACGCTACAAGCATTTGACTGTTAGCTGCTGACACCTGGCGAATTCCTCAGAAAGCAAACTCCCAGAAAGGGCCGGTTTGTTTATATGTATTCATACGCACAGTAACAGCTCCAATCAACATGAAAATTCACATGTACATAGAGGAATACCCATAATACCACTATACAAACCAAAACAGAGACATTTTAAAGTGATACATGTGCATTTGGAGGAGAAACTGGGAGTTTTTAAATAATATAGTACTTTGATGCCTCATTTTGACCATATAAGGAAATCAATACAGGTCCATAACCTAAATAATGGCAATTTTCTTCACATTTTACAATTATAACACCCCACATACAGAGGTGATAATCCCCAATTATTGAGCTCTTATGTGAAAAGGGAAGACTTGTAGAGAAGAAATAAAACAGTGATTTTTGCACTTAAGAAAGGAAATATTTTGAACAAAAAAGTGAGATTTTCTTTGGCAATTTTGATTTGACGCCTGATCAAACATGCTCAAGGACAATTTGGGGTTTGTTTCAGATAAATGTATTATTCACCCATATATTACCATCAGTTTGATTCCCCTTGGACTAAATATGTCAAAATTTTAAAAGAGTTGGTAGTCCTACCCCGCTGCTTAGCACCAAACACTTTCTACCATACTGCTGTCTACACCAATAGTATTCAAATGTCGCAAAATGCTACCACCACACTCTCAATATAGTATATTTCTAAATTAAGCAAAAATTCCAAGGTTTTAATCTTGACAAAACACAAAAACGTAGACAATTTGTTGAAAATATGGTTTCTGTAAGCCAGAGATCACCGACATTAGGTCACATAGGTGCCTTGTACAGGGGACTAATTTATGTGCTGTATGAAATTTATTTATAAAACACATTTATATGATGGACTGCAATCGATCAAATGGCAAGAGACACATATGGGGTCAAAAATGTGGTTCTACGGCAATATCGAAAAAAAAAATATGGTAAAAAAATCGGAAAAATGCGTACTTGACCAGATATGGTGCCAAAATTGCAAATAATATACCAAATGCATTCTGCAATGCCTAACCTAGCTTATTTATGATCGACTATATAGGTTGTGGTGATGAATTTCAGAGACACCTAGTATTATCCACCGTTCAATTTTTGGTGGCCATTTCGACACCTTTTTCGGTTAGGCTGTGTCTGAGTCCAGTAGTCCTCAGTGAAAGTGTATAATATTTTACAGTGATTTGAAATATTGGTTACTATCTGAAAATAAAGAAAATAAAAAGGCACTAACTCCATGTCTTTAGCATTCAAGGGGGGGGGGGGGATAAACACCGCCGCTATTAGCATGTAGATATAATCCTACATATGTAATAAAAATCCACGTGAACGAAAACTATGGTTGCAATGGTGAAAAATTCATGAATACCGCACACTATCCACACACAAATTAAAGAAATGCCACAAAACCTGCTAAAAATCTATAATACACAAAATTCCATGTCCTCGGTTTATTAATGGCAATTTTCTTCACATTTTACAATTATAACACCCCACATACAGAGGTGATAATCCCCAATTATTGAGCTCTTATGTGAAAAGGGAAGACTTGTAGAGAAGAAATAAAACAGTGATTTTTGCACTTAAGAAAGGAAATATTTTGAACAAAAAAGTGAGATTTTCTTTGGAAATTTTGATTTGACGCCTAATCAAACATGCTCAAGGACAATTTGGGGTTTGTTTCAGATAAATGTATTATTCACCCATATATTACCATCAGTTTGATTCCCCTTGGACTAAATCTGTCAAAATTTTAAAAGAGTTGGTAGTCCTACCCCGCTGCTTAGCACCAAACACTTTCTACCATACTGCTGTCTACACCAATAGTATTCAAATGTCGCAAAATGCTACCACCACACTCTCAATATAGTATATTTCTAAATTAAGCAAAAATTCCAAGGTTTTAATCTTGACAAAACACAAAAACGTAGACAATTTGTTGAAAATATGGTTTCTGTAAGCCAGAGATCACCGACATTAGGTCACATAGGTGCCTTGTACAGGGGACTAATTTATGTGCTGTATGAAATTTATTTATAAAACACATTTATATGATGGACTGCAATCGATCAAATGGCAAGAGACACATATGGGGTCAAAAATGTGGTTCTACGGCAATATCGAAAAAAAATATGGTAAAAAAATCGGAAAAATGCGTACTTGACCAGATATGGTGCCAAAATTGCAAATAATATACCAAATGCATTCTGCAATGCCTAACCTAGCTTATTTATGATCGACTATATAGGTTGTGGTGATGAATTTCAGAGACACCTAGTATTATCCACCGTTCAATTTTTGGTGGCCATTTCGACACCTTTTTCGGTTAGGCTGTGTCTGAGTGCAGTAGTCCTCAGTGAAAGTGTATAATATTTTACAGTGATTTGAAATATTGGTTACTATATGAAAATAAAGAAAATAAAAAGGCACTAACTCCATGTCTTTAGCATTCAAGGGGGGGGGGGGGGGGATAAACACCGCCGCTATTAGCATGTAGATATAATCCTACATATGTAATAAAAATCCACGTGAACGAAAACTATGGTTGCAATGGTGAAAAATTCATGAATACCGCACACTATCCACACACAAATTAAAGAAATGCCACAAAACCTGCTAAAAATCTATAATACACAAAATTCCATGTCCTCGGTTTAGGTATACGAACACATATAGGATTGCCATTTAACTCCATTATAACGTTTTATGAGAGAAATCACTTTCAAAATGTTTCAATTTTCATAAAATTTCAGTATGTTGAAGCAATATATATAACTTACAAAATATTAAAAAATCAGCACATGTTGTTGGAATAGATCAAACGCTACAAGCATTTGACTGTTAGCTGCTGACACCTGGCGAATTCCTCAGAAAGCAAACTCCCAGAAAGGGCCGGTTTGTTTATATGTATTCATGCGCACAGTAACAGCTCCAATCAACATGAAAATTCACATGTACATAGAGGAATACCCATAATACCACTATACAAACCAAAACAGAGACATTTTAAAGTGATACATGTGCATTTGGAGGAGAAACTGGGAGTTTTTAAATAATATAGTACTTTGATGCCTCATTTTGACCATATAAGGAAATCAATACAGGTCCATAACCTAAATAATGGCAATTTTCTTCACATTTTACAATTATAACACCCCACATACAGAGGTGATAATCCCCAATTATTGAGCTCTTATGTGAAAAGGGAAGACTTGTAGAGAAGAAATAAAACAGTGATTTTTGCACTTAAGAAAGGAAATATTTTGAACAAAAAAGTGAGATTTTCTTTGGAAATTTTGATTTGACGCCTGATCAAACATGCTCAAGGACAATTTGGGGTTTGTTTCAGATAAATGTATTATTCACCCATATATTACCATCAGTTTGATTCCCCTTGGACTAAATATGTCAAAATTTTAAAAGAGTTGGTAGTCCTACCCCGCTGCTTAGCACCAAACACTTTCTACCATACTGCTGTCTACACCAATAGTATTCAAATGTCGCAAAATGCTACCACCACACTCTCAATATAGTATATTTCTAAATTAAGCAAAAATTCCAAGGTTTTAATCTTGACAAAACACAAAAACGTAGACAATTTGTTGAAAATATGGTTTCTGTAAGCCAGAGATCACCGACATTAGGTCACATAGGTGCCTTGTACAGGGGACTAATTTATGTGCTGTATGAAATTTATTTATAAAACACATTTATATGATGGACTGCAATCGATCAAATGGCAAGAGACACATATGGGGTCAAAAATGTGGTTCTACGGCAATATCGAAAAAAAAATATGGTAAAAAAATCGGAAAAATGCGTACTTGACCAGATATGGTGCCAAAATTGCAAATAATATACCAAATGCATTCTGCAATGCCTAACCTAGCTTATTTATGATCGACTATATAGGTTGTGGTGATGAATTTCAGAGACACCTAGTATTATCCACCGTTCAATTTTTGGTGGCCATTTCGACACCTTTTTCGGTTAGGCTGTGTCTGAGTCCAGTAGTCCTCAGTGAAAGTGTATAATATTTTACAGTGATTTGAAATATTGGTTACTATATGAAAATAAAGAAAATAAAAAGGCACTAACTCCATGTCTTTAGCATTCAAGGGGGGGGGGGGGATAAACACCGCCGCTATTAGCATGTAGATATAATCCTACATATGTAATAAAAATCCACGTGAACGAAAACTATGGTTGCAATGGTGAAAAATTCATGAATACCGCACACTATCCACACACAAATTAAAGAAATGCCACAAAACCTGCTAAAAATCTATAATACACAAAATTCCATGTCCTCGGTTTATTAATGGCAATTTTCTTCACATTTTACAATTATAACACCCCACATACAGAGGTGATAATCCCCAATTATTGAGCTCTTATGTGAAAAGGGAAGACTTGTAGAGAAGAAATAAAACAGTGATTTTTGCACTTAAGAAAGGAAATATTTTGAACAAAAAAGTGAGATTTTCTTTGGAAATTTTGATTTGACGCCTAATCAAACATGCTCAAGGACAATTTGGGGTTTGTTTCAGATAAATGTATTATTCACCCATATATTACCATCAGTTTGATTCCCATTGGACTAAATCTGTCAAAATTTTAAAAGAGTTGGTAGTCCTACCCCGCTGCTTAGCACCAAACACTTTCTACCATACTGCTGTCTACACCAATAGTATTCAAATGTCGCAAAATGCTACCACCACACTCTCAATATAGTATATTTCTAAATTAAGCAAAAATTCCAAGGTTTTAATCTTGACAAAACACAAAAACGTAGACAATTTGTTGAAAATATGGTTTCTGTAAGCCAGAGATCACCGACATTAGGTCACATAGGTGCCTTGTACAGGGGACTAATTTATGTGCTGTATGAAATTTATTTATAAAACACATTTATATGATGGACTGCAATCGATCAAATGGCAAGAGACACATATGGGGTCAAAAATGTGGTTCTACGGCAATATCGAAAAAAAAATATGGTAAAAAAATCGGAAAAATGCGTACTTGACCAGATATGGTGCCAAAATTGCAAATAATATACCAAATGCATTCTGCAATGCCTAACCTAGCTTATTTATGATCGACTATATAGGTTGTGGTGATGAATTTCAGAGACACCTAGTATTATCCACCGTTCAATTTTTGGTGGCCATTTCGACACCTTTTTCGGTTAGGCTGTGTCTGAGTCCAGTAGTCCTCAGTGAAAGTGTATAATATTTTACAGTGATTTGAAATATTGGTTACTATATGAAAATAAAGAAAATAAAAAGGCACTAACTCCATGTCTTTAGCATTCAAGGGGGGGGGGGGGATAAACACCGCCGCTATTAGCATGTAGATATAATCCTACATATGTAATAAAAATCCACGTGAACGAAAACTATGGTTGCAATGGTGAAAAATTCATGAATACCGCACACTATCCACACACAAATTAAAGAAATGCCACAAAACCTGCTAAAAATCTATAATACACAAAATTCCATGTCCTCGGTTTAGGTATACGAACACATATAGGATTGCCATTTAACTCCATTATAACGTTTTATGAGAGAAATCACTTTCAAAATGTTTCAATTTTCATAAAATTTCAGTATGTTGAAGCAATATATATAACTTACAAAATATTAAAAAATCAGCACATGTTGTTGGAATAGATCAAACGCTACAAGCATTTGACTGTTAGCTGCTGACACCTGGCGAATTCCTCAGAAAGCAAACTCCCAGAAAGGGCCGGTTTGTTTATATGTATTCATGCGCACAGTAACAGCTCCAATCAACATGAAAATTCACATGTACATAGAGGAATACCCATAATACCACTATACAAACCAAAACAGAGACATTTTAAAGTGATACATGTGCATTTGGAGGAGAAACTGGGAGTTTTTAAATAATATAGTACTTTGATGCCTCATTTTGACCATATAAGGAAATCAATACAGGTCCATAACCTAAATAATGGCAATTTTCTTCACATTTTACAATTATAACACCCCACATACAGAGGTGATAATCCCCAATTATTGAGCTCTTATGTGAAAAGGGAAGACTTGTAGAGAAGAAATAAAACAGTGATTTTTGCACTTAAGAAAGGAAATATTTTGAACAAAAAAGTGAGATTTTCTTTGGAAATTTTGATTTGACGCCTGATCAAACATGCTCAAGGACAATTTGGGGTTTGTTTCAGATAAATGTATTATTCACCCATATATTACCATCAGTTTGATTCCCCTTGGACTAAATATGTCAAAATTTTAAAAGAGTTGGTAGTCCTACCCCGCTGCTTAGCACCAAACACTTTCTACCATACTGCTGTCTACACCAATAGTATTCAAATGTCGCAAAATGCTACCACCACACTCTCAATGTAGTATATTTCTAAATTAAGCAAAAATTCCAAGGTTTTAATCTTGACAAAACACAAAAACGTAGACAATTTGTTGAAAATATGGTTTCTGTAAGCCAGAGATCACCGACATTAGGTCACATAGGTGCCTTGTACAGGGGACTAATTTATGTGCTGTATGAAATTTATTTATAAAACACATTTATATGATGGACTGCAATCGATCAAATGGCAAGAGACACATATGGGGTCAAAAATGTGGTTCTACGGCAATATCGAAAAAAAAATATGGTAAAAAAATCGGAAAAATGCGTACTTGACCAGATATGGTGCCAAAATTGCAAATAATATACCAAATGCATTCTGCAATGCCTAACCTAGCTTATTTATGATCGACTATATAGGTTGTGGTGATGAATTTCAGAGACACCTAGTATTATCCACCGTTCAATTTTTGGTGGCCATTTCGACACCTTTTTCGGTTAGGCTGTGTCTGAGTCCAGTAGTCCTCAGTGAAAGTGTATAATATTTTACAGTGATTTGAAATATTGGTTACTATATGAAAATAAAGAAAATAAAAAGGCACTAACTCCATGTCTTTAGCATTCAAGGGGGGGGGATAAACACCGCCGCTATTAGCATGTAGATATAATCCTACATATGTAATAAAAATCCACGTGAACGAAAACTATGGTTGCAATGGTGAAAAATTCATGAATACCGCACACTATCCACACACAAATTAAAGAAATGCCACAAAACCTGCTAAAAATCTATAATACACAAAATTCCATGTCCTCGGTTTATTAATGGCAATTTTCTTCACATTTTACAATTATAACACCCCACATACAGAGGTGATAATCCCCAATTATTGAGCTCTTATGTGAAAAGGGAAGACTTGTAGAGAAGAAATAAAACAGTGATTTTTGCACTTAAGAAAGGAAATATTTTGAACAAAAAAGTGAGATTTTCTTTGGAAATTTTGATTTGACGCCTAATCAAACATGCTCAAGGACAATTTGGGGTTTGTTTCAGATAAATGTATTATTCACCCATATATTACCATCAGTTTGATTCCCCTTGGACTAAATCTGTCAAAATTTTAAAAGAGTTGGTAGTCCTACCCCGCTGCTTAGCACCAAACACTTTCTACCATACTGCTGTCTACACCAATAGTATTCAAATGTCGCAAAATGCTACCACCACACTCTCAATATAGTATATTTCTAAATTAAGCAAAAATTCCAAGGTTTTAATCTTGACAAAACACAAAAACGTAGACAATTTGTTGAAAATATGGTTTCTGTAAGCCAGAGATCACCGACATTAGGTCACATAGGTGCCTTGTACAGGGGACTAATTTATGTGCTGTATGAAATTTATTTATAAAACACATTTATATGATGGACTGCAATCGATCAAATGGCAAGAGACACATATGGGGTCAAAAATGTGGTTCTACGGCAATATCGAAAAAAAAATATGGTAAAAAAATCGGAAAAATGCGTACTTGACCAGATATGGTGCCAAAATTGCAAATAATATACCAAATGCATTCTGCAATGCCTAACCTAGCTTATTTATGATCGACTATATAGGTTGTGGTGATGAATTTCAGAGACACCTAGTATTATCCACCGTTCAATTTTTGGTGGCCATTTCGACACCTTTTTCGGTTAGGCTGTGTCTGAGTCCAGTAGTCCTCAGTGAAAGTGTATAATATTTTACAGTGATTTGAAATATTGGTTACTATATGAAAATAAAGAAAATAAAAAGGCACTAACTCCATGTCTTTAGCATTCAAGGGGGGGGGGGGATAAACACCGCCGCTATTAGCATGTAGATATAATCCTACATATGTAATAAAAATCCACGTGAACGAAAACTATGGTTGCAATGGTGAAAAATTCATGAATACCGCACACTATCCACACACAAATTAAAGAAATGCCACAAAACCTGCTAAAAATCTATAATACACAAAATTCCATGTCCTCGGTTTAGGTATACGAACACATATAGGATTGCCATTTAACTCCATTATAACGTTTTATGAGAGAAATCACTTTCAAAATGTTTCAATTTTCATAAAATTTCAGTATGTTGAAGCAATATATATAACTTACAAAATATTAAAAAATCAGCACATGTTGTTGGAATAGATCAAACGCTACAAGCATTTGACTGTTAGCTGCTGACACCTGGCGAATTCCTCAGAAAGCAAACTCCCAGAAAGGGCCGGTTTGTTTATATGTATTCATGCGCACAGTAACAGCTCCAATCAACATGAAAATTCACATGTACATAGAGGAATACCCATAATACCACTATACAAACCAAAACAGAGACATTTTAAAGTGATACATGTGCATTTGGAGGAGAAACTGGGAGTTTTTAAATAATATAGTACTTTGATGCCTCATTTTGACCATATAAGGAAATCAATACAGGTCCATAACCTAAATAATGGCAATTTTCTTCACATTTTACAATTATAACACCCCACATACAGAGGTGATAATCCCCAATTATTGAGCTCTTATGTGAAAAGGGAAGACTTGTAGAGAAGAAATAAAACAGTGATTTTTGCACTTAAGAAAGGAAATATTTTGAACAAAAAAGTGAGATTTTCTTTGGAAATTTTGATTTGACGCCTGATCAAACATGCTCAAGGACAATTTGGGGTTTGTTTCAGATAAATGTATTATTCACCCATATATTACCATCAGTTTGATTCCCCTTGGACTAAATATGTCAAAATTTTAAAAGAGTTGGTAGTCCTACCCCGCTGCTTAGCACCAAACACTTTCTACCATACTGCTGTCTACACCAATAGTATTCAAATGTCGCAAAATGCTACCACCACACTCTCAATATAGTATATTTCTAAATTAAGCAAAAATTCCAAGGTTTTAATCTTGACAAAACACAAAAACGTAGACAATTTGTTGAAAATATGGTTTCTGTAAGCCAGAGATCACCGACATTAGGTCACATAGGTGCCTTGTACAGGGGACTAATTTATGTGCTGTATGAAATTTATTTATAAAACACATTTATATGATGGACTGCAATCGATCAAATGGCAAGAGACACATATGGGGTCAAAAATGTGGTTCTACGGCAATATCGAAAAAAAAATATGGTAAAAAAATCGGAAAAATGCGTACTTGACCAGATATGGTGCCAAAATTGCAAATAATATACCAAATGCATTCTGCAATGCCTAACCTAGCTTATTTATGATCGACTATATAGGTTGTGGTGATGAATTTCAGAGACACCTAGTATTATCCACCGTTCAATTTTTGGTGGCCATTTCGACACCTTTTTCGGTTAGGCTGTGTCTGAGTCCAGTAGTCCTCAGTGAAAGTGTATAATATTTTACAGTGATTTGAAATATTGGTTACTATATGAAAATAAAGAAAATAAAAAGGCACTAACTCCATGTCTTTAGCATTCAAGGGGGGGGGGGGGATAAACACCGCCGCTATTAGCATGTAGATATAATCCTACATATGTAATAAAAATCCACGTGAACGAAAACTATGGTTGCAATGGTGAAAAATTCATGAATACCGCACACTATCCACACACAAATTAAAGAAATGCCACAAAACCTGCTAAAAATCTATAATACACAAAATTCCATGTCCTCGGTTTATTAATGGCAATTTTCTTCACATTTTACAATTATAACACCCCACATACAGAGGTGATAATCCCCAATTATTGAGCTCTTATGTGAAAAGGGAAGACTTGTAGAGAAGAAATAAAACAGTGATTTTTGCACTTAAGAAAGGAAATATTTTGAACAAAAAAGTGAGATTTTCTTTGGAAATTTTGATTTGACGCCTAATCAAACATGCTCAAGGACAATTTGGGGTTTGTTTCAGATAAATGTATTATTCACCCATATATTACCATCAGTTTGATTCCCCTTGGACTAAATCTGTCAAAATTTTAAAAGAGTTGGTAGTCCTACCCCGCTGCTTAGCACCAAACACTTTCTACCATACTGCTGTCTACACCAATAGTATTCAAATGTCGCAAAATGCTACCACCACACTCTCAATATAGTATATTTCTAAATTAAGCAAAAATTCCAAGGTTTTAATCTTGACAAAACACAAAAACGTAGACAATTTGTTGAAAATATGGTTTCTGTAAGCCAGAGATCACCGACATTAGGTCACATAGGTGCCTTGTACAGGGGACTAATTTATGTGCTGTATGAAATTTATTTATAAAACACATTTATATGATGAACTGCAATCGATCAAATGGCAAGAGACACATATAGGGTCAAAAATGTGGTTCTACGGCAATATCGAAAAAAAAATATGGTAAAAAAATCGGAAAAATGCGTACTTGACCAGATATGGTGCCAAAATTGCAAATAATATACCAAATGCATTCTGCAATGCCTAACCTAGCTTATTTATGATCGACTATATAGGTTGTGGTGATGAATTTCAGAGACACCTAGTATTATCCACCGTTCAATTTTTGGTGGCCATTTCGACACCTTTTTCGGTTAGGCTGTGTCTGAGTCCAGTAGTCCTCAGTGAAAGTGTATAATATTTTACAGTGATTTGAAATATTGGTTACTATATGAAAATAAAGAAAATAAAAAGGCACTAACTCCATGTCTTTAGCATTCAAGGGGGGGGGGGATAAACACCGCCGCTATTAGCATGTAGATATAATCCTACATATGTAATAAAAATCCACGTGAACGAAAACTATGGTTGCAATGGTGAAAAATTCATGAATACCGCACACTATCCACACACAAATTAAAGAAATGCCACAAAACCTGCTAAAAATCTATAATACACAAAATTCCATGTCCTCGGTTTAGGTATACGAACACATATAGGATTGCCATTTAACTCCATTATAACGTTTTATGAGAGAAATCACTTTCAAAATGTTTCAATTTTCATAAAATTTCAGTATGTTGAAGCAATATATATAACTTACAAAATATTAAAAAATCAGCACATGTTGTTGGAATAGATCAAACGCTACAAGCATTTGACTGTTAGCTGCTGACACCTGGCGAATTCCTCAGAAAGCAAACTCCCAGAAAGGGCCGGTTTGTTTATATGTATTCATGCGCACAGTAACAGCTCCAATCAACATGAAAATTCACATGTACATAGAGGAATACCCATAATACCACTATACAAACCAAAACAGAGACATTTTAAAGTGATACATGTGCATTTGGAGGAGAAACTGGGAGTTTTTAAATAATATAGTACTTTGATGCCTCATTTTGACCATATAAGGAAATCAATACAGGTCCATAACCTAAATAATGGCAATTTTCTTCACATTTTACAATTATAACACCCCACATACAGAGGTGATAATCCCCAATTATTGAGCTCTTATGTGAAAAGGGAAGACTTGTAGAGAAGAAATAAAACAGTGATTTTTGCACTTAAGAAAGGAAATATTTTGAACAAAAAAGTGAGATTTTCTTTGGAAATTTTGATTTGACGCCTGATCAAACATGCTCAAGGACAATTTGGGGTTTGTTTCAGATAAATGTATTATTCACCCATATATTACCATCAGTTTGATTCCCCTTGGACTAAATATGTCAAAATTTTAAAAGAGTTGGTAGTCCTACCCCGCTGCTTAGCACCAAACACCTTCTACCATACTGCTGTCTACACCAATAGTATTCAAATGTCGCAAAATGCTACCACCACACTCTCAATATAGTATATTTCTAAATTAAGCAAAAATTCCAAGGTTTTAATCTTGACAAAACACAAAAACGTAGACAATTTGTTGAAAATATGGTTTCTGTAAGCCAGAGATCACCGACATTAGGTCACATAGGTGCCTTGTACAGGGGACTAATTTATGTGCTGTATGAAATTTATTTATAAAACACATTTATATGATGGACTGCAATCGATCAAATGGCAAGAGACACATATGGGGTCAAAAATGTGGTTCTACGGCAATATCGAAAAAAAAATATGGTAAAAAAATCGGAAAAATGCGTACTTGACCAGATATGGTGCCAAAATTGCAAATAATATACCAAATGCATTCTGCAATGCCTAACCTAGCTTATTTATGATCGACTATATAGGTTGTGGTGATGAATTTCAGAGACACCTAGTATTATCCACCGTTCAATTTTTGGTGGCCATTTCGACACCTTTTTCGGTTAGGCTGTGTCTGAGTCCAGTAGTCCTCAGTGAAAGTGTATAATATTTTACAGTGATTTGAAATATTGGTTACTATATGAAAATAAAGAAAATAAAAAGGCACTAACTCCATGTCTTTAGCATTCAAGGGGGGGGGGGGATAAACACCGCCGCTATTAGCATGTAGATATAATCCTACATATGTAATAAAAATCCACGTGAACGAAAACTATGGTTGCAATGGTGAAAAATTCATGAATACCGCACACTATCCACACACAAATTAAAGAAATGCCACAAAACCTGCTAAAAATCTATAATACACAAAATTCCATGTCCTCGGTTTATTAATGGCAATTTTCTTCACATTTTACAATTATAACACCCCACATACAGAGGTGATAATCCCCAATTATTGAGCTCTTATGTGAAAAGGGAAGACTTGTAGAGAAGAAATAAAACAGTGATTTTTGCACTTAAGAAAGGAAATATTTTGAACAAAAAAGTGAGATTTTCTTTGGAAATTTTGATTTGACGCCTAATCAAACATGCTCAAGGACAATTTGGGGTTTGTTTCAGATAAATGTATTATTCACCCATATATTACCATCAGTTTGATTCCCCTTGGACTAAATCTGTCAAAATTTTAAAAGAGTTGGTAGTCCTACCCCGCTGCTTAGCACCAAACACTTTCTACCATACTGCTGTCTACACCAATAGTATTCAAATGTCGCAAAATGCTACCACCACACTCTCAATATAGTATATTTCTAAATTAAGCAAAAATTCCAAGGTTTTAATCTTGACAAAACACAAAAACGTAGACAATTTGTTGAAAATATGGTTTCTGTAAGCCAGAGATCACCGACATTAGGTCACATAGGTGCCTTGTACAGGGGACTAATTTATGTGCTGTATGAAATTTATTTATAAAACACATTTATATGATGGACTGCAATCGATCAAATGGCAAGAGACACATATAGGGTCAAAAATGTGGTTCTACGGCAATATCGAAAAAAAAATATGGTAAAAAAATCGGAAAAATGCGTACTTGACCAGATATGGTGCCAAAATTGCAAATAATATACCAAATGCATTCTGCAATGCCTAACCTAGCTTATTTATGATCGACTATATAGGTTGTGGTGATGAATTTCAGAGACACCTAGTATTATCCACCGTTCAATTTTTGGTGGCCATTTCGACACCTTTTTCGGTTAGGCTGTGTCTGAGTCCAGTAGTCCTCAGTGAAAGTGTATAATATTTTACAGTGATTTGAAATATTGGTTACTATATGAAAATAAAGAAAATAAAAAGGCACTAACTCCATGTCTTTAGCATTCAAGGGGGGGGGGGGATAAACACCGCCGCTATTAGCATGTAGATATAATCCTACATATGTAATAAAAATCCACGTGAACGAAAACTATGGTTGCAATGGTGAAAAATTCATGAATACCGCACACTATCCACACACAAATTAAAGAAATGCCACAAAACCTGCTAAAAATCTATAATACACAAAATTCCATGTCCTCGGTTTAGGTATACGAACACATATAGGATTGCCATTTAACTCCATTATAACGTTTTATGAGAGAAATCACTTTCAAAATGTTTCAATTTTCATAAAATTTCAGTATGTTGAAGCAATATATATAACTTACAAAATATTAAAAAATCAGCACATGTTGTTGGAATAGATCAAACGCTACAAGCATTTGACTGTTAGCTGCTGACACCTGGCGAATTCCTCAGAAAGCAAACTCCCAGAAAGGGCCGGTTTGTTTATATGTATTCATGCGCACAGTAACAGCTCCAATCAACATGAAAATTCACATGTACATAGAGGAATACCCATAATACCACTATACAAACCAAAACAGAGACATTTTAAAGTGATACATGTGCATTTGGAGGAGAAACTGGGAGTTTTTAAATAATATAGTACTTTGATGCCTCATTTTGACCATATAAGGAAATCAATACAGGTCCATAACCTCGCAGCATCACCGAGCCGGTCGATGAGACGATCGACCGATGACACGATAGGGGCTTATCCAGATTTGTATTTGAAGGCGAACACACTAACCATTGGAGACAGATGTGTCGATCCGATTAATAATTGATACTCTTGTAAAATACGGATACAGTAGATATAAAATGTGTTTAATATATATGACAAAATATTTATAACATGTAGGCCTATCGATTCTGGAGAAGCGATCGAGGCAAAAATTTCGGTCTTTCACCGGCCTCGTGAAAAATAAATAAATCTGTTAGATGCTAGGAGGGATTAAAAAAAATATAAAACCCTATAATAACAGTGATCACTAATGATAAGCGTGATAAAGTTTTACTTCTATACTTCAAGCGATGGGGCAGAATATCTTGGATTAAAAATTGAAAGATTGAAAGGAAAACAACCTCGAGGAGCTTCTAGTCGAAAAGAGAGATTGTCATTGGTTGAATAATCAGGTAACGTTGTCAAGGGATACCAATTCTACATAAAAGAAATATGAAAAATAAAAATGTCCAACACAAAATGACTAGAATGTTATAGTTTTTCCGCGTGTCCTGTGTTGTATGGTGTACATACATATACAGTGTCATATTGCCAGATCACAATATCATATTTGTACATGTGCAAACCAAAAAACGTTCATACATTCAAAGGCTATGCTCAAATAATGGACAAAGCAAAGATGGGTTCAACCTGGGTAGATTGACAAACTTTTTCAATTTTTACGATCATAGAAGTCTGAAATCCAGTAGAAAATTGCCGTTTGACTACCAGGTGAAGTATGCAAAATTATAATTCGATATCGTTCAGCAACAAAAGATGTAAATGAGTTGTAAACAATTTAGAAAAAGTAGAGTAGACTATTCAGCACTGCTATCTGAATGAATGAAATAGGCATATCTGATGGTTATTTTATATGATACACTATTTATTAACACGTTCCTCCATCATGGGACACTGCTGCATGTAGATCTCCGTCTCGACCCGCAAATGTTCAATCATGTCGAATCATGCAAGAGTGAGATGCTAGGTTTTTTCCAATCATGCAAGAGTGCGTAAATATGCATAAATCATAAAAATGGTAATATTTGAAAAATATGGATAATATTTTGCTGCGAGAGTTGAAAGTACATTAGAACATGTTCGTATAACTGTGTAGATTGCCATGTACCTTGTAAATAAACGACCACGCAAGAAATACAACCCAATATTTCACTAGGGGGCTATTTCGTTTGATCAATATTTATTGTTGTGTGAGGCATTTCATACACAAAACGTTGCTTAAATTTACCGAAAATTCGTCCCTATTAACATGAGTTACTTGAATGTTCCGTGATATGGTTGGTTTCCCATAATACTGCCTAAATCTCGCATTATTGGGCGTGCATGTGGAGGTCCCCTCCTCCGCATCCATCATGAAATCAGGCAAGAGTTCTTAGTGCATCAGTTAGAGTTCGGAAATCATGCAAGAGTACTGTCTGCCTACCCACCGTGTAGGGGTGATCTGCTGTTTTAATCAATGACAAGTGGAAGGGGCTCGTACGGAAAATTAGGTGTCATTACTTCCGCGGCAAAGGATTATGCTAGTGTCGGTATTTAAAAAAATCATTTACCGGACTCTCTTTCTCTCCTTGTTATCAGCCAGTGTTAATATAACGACCAACAATTATATTAAAAACGAATCTGTAAAATATTAGGTTGCTAATTGATTGGTTTGTAGCTTTCACAGTTAAGCGCCTGATTGGTTCCTGCAAGATTGCAATCCTCGATAGTCACTAATACAGCCACTTAGGGAACGCTCATCGACTTGCACAAAACTGAAATGTGGCCGCTGCTTGTAAAATACCATTATTCGCAAAAAAAAAAATCTGACGCGGGAGGTTTGGGACGACGCGCGCGGGGACGCAAACCAAAACATTTATTTTTTTTGGCCTTAGCTGACCGCATCCCATGAGGCCGAAGGCCGAGTGGAATGCGGACAGCTAGACGTAGATATAATTCCGTATTTCGTGAACAGACATGAGGTAACGAATTTATCACTGACTGAAAACAAGACTCTCAAGAGATACGGGAACTCCTATCGTAAGTGGCGCGTGCCAAACCAGATAATCAGGATACGGGTTTATATCACCGTTTTGATTGGCTAATCACAGTCTTGGATTTGTCTTCAATCAGTGATAAATGTAGTTAACCTGCAATGTATTCATTCTATACGTATCAAATTATCAATCATCAATACTGGAATATGTTGGTAATGTTAAATCACAACTAGACATAAAAGCCTATAGGCTTTGTGGCATCCCCCAATTTGTTCTTATCATTTCAAATGGTCATACTGGACTGAGAAAAAAGGATACATAGGCCATTGTATGTGGGTAAGAGTGAGAGCTCATCAGACAGTTCCTTACCAGAAATGCTTTCTATCATCTTGACAACTTGGCCCACCAGACATTTGCCACCCAAAATGAACGGACAATTACCCAGCCAATATTATTCAGAGTACTAGTATATTTAATCAGGATGTTCCGTGATATTTTTCAGGTGCTCCTGTCAAATGTAAAATGATACGTGACTAAAAGAATGCTTCGGCATCTTGGCCAATTTTGTGATTTCAAAACTTGTACAACACAGCGGACTTTTCGCATTCATATTATAACCAAAGCCAAACATTTCCCCGCTAACTAAAACAATGATGATTTGGTCATTGCTTGTGAAATAGAGTTGAAAAACAAAACATTCAAACAATACATGTTTGTACAATATAAATGTAGACAGGGCAAATCATTCCACAAGCATGTCCTGTCATGTGTGTTGGCTTATTAACCAACTATTGTTTTCTGTGGGGTGGAACTTCATTCTTTTACCATATCACTTGTCAGGCATGACTGAGCAGGGCTGGCTGAGAGGGGCGGAGCCTATTGCTGTGCTGGACAGACTGGCTGATCTTGTAAGGCATGACTGAGCAGGGCTGGCTGAGAGGGGCGGAGCCTATCGCTGTGCTGGACAGACTGGCTGATCTTGTAAGGCCTGACTGTGCAGGGCTCTCATATACTGCACTGGCTGAGAGGGCAGAGCCTAGCCTCATGCTGGACATGCAGGCTGCAGTCTGTGAATACAGTAGCACGGCTCAGTTATAGTATTGATTGTATGGCTGACCAGGCTTACAATAAGTATCTGGCTGCATGGACAGCCAGCATCTGCATGGGTGCAGGCGAGGGAAAAATCCCCCGAAAAAAAAAGTCCCCCCGAAAAAAAAAAATACACCCAAGAATTTTTTTTCCCCTGGAAATTGCCTGAATCAAATTATGACATTGACAGCAATCGCCCGATTTTTTTTTTCCGAAATGGCCGCTGGCGGCCATCTTGGATTTCGGATCTCGACGAAAAGCAATAGGGGTTAGGAGCAAAGTATTCTGGATCAGCTGTGAAAACTTCGGAAAGATAGATTAAGGCGTTCAAGAGTTATGATCCGGAAACCAAACGGCGGAAGAAAAAAAAAAGAAAAAAAAAAGAAAAAAAACAAAACAGACAAAAACATAAGGCCTCCCGATTTTCAATCGGGATGCCTAATTATATACTGTATATAAACCAACAACAAAGTATATACATGTACATATACATTCAAAATTGAAAACACAAGTTTTTTATACATATATGCATTTATGAACAAGACTAGTATTTTATGAATATAAATTCAATGTAATATATATGAAGACCTGATAATCAAAATACCCAATGTCTCAAATTTCAAATTTTTTAATTAATTACTACATGTTATGATATATTTCTCATGCAAATGACCAGATAATTATGGACAATGTAAGGGCTTTTAGCATATAGTTCTACACCTTATTTTTTAATAAAGATGCAATACTAATTAACTACCAATATTATGGTATCATTTTGAATTTCAATATTTCTATTAAATAGAATAAATCACATGTGGTAGCAATTTTAATTTATATATAATAATAATGCAAATAAATATGAATCTACTAATGTACACTGCAATGTACAGGTATATACAAAATGCAACACTGTTCAATCACATTAACCTTTCATACATTTCAAGTTGATTAATTTCCATTTAATAGCTTTGTTTTAACCATACAACCATAATATGGAATGAGCATTGATAAAAGTACATGCATGTGCATGTGTATATTACATTCGTTTGTATATGTAACCAGAAGTGAATTGAATTTTTAAGCTATATCGACTTATGCAAAAATGTACATGTATATATACTTTTGATTGAGGTGAATTTTTGATTGAGGCTAACTGAATATCAATGTAAATACCAAGAACGACGTATTTATGATTCATCAGGTTAAATGCGACAAAATATAAATTTTGATTTTCAATATTCTAAGATTACAGTATGTACATCTTCTATTTAATGAGGGATGAATGGTCCCAACGTCATTGAAAATGGCCTTTATGAAGGCATAACAATTTTTAGGTTACCGCACCTATGGTCCGATGGCCTACATGTACATGTATTGTCATGGTGTTGCGTCCGTCGTCCGTTCACTTTTTAGGTTACCGGACCTTTGGTCCGATTTTCGGCACTTTTTTCCTTCATAATGGGAGCTGCCAGGACTGTACTCCTAGAACGCCTGAAGATAGAGCTTAGAAATTGGCACTTTCAAATGGAAAGTCATATATGGCGATTTGTGTGGTGATCTTGAATTTGACCTTCGATGACCTTGAAAGGTCGGAACAGCCATTTTGGGGTCAAAAAATGCCCAGATTTGCCTCTATAGATGAAATGCTTGCAGATAGAACTCATGTTTGCATTATGAACATATAGCAAGATATATATGGCACAACTAATGATGACCTTGATCTTGACGTCAGATGACCTTGAGTGCCAAATGTCTGACTCGTAATGTGTAAATTGACCTGAGCGGCCTAAACGATTCCACCCAGATATATCTTTGTATTATGAACATATAGAATATCAAATGCCGCACACATACATGTAATGGTGACATCGAAGTTCACAAGGATGACCTTGATTGGTAAATCTCAAGGTCATTTGTTCACACTGCGAAATTTGATTGGTAAATCTCAAGGTCTGTTACCTGCCAATGCTGCCATGGCCAAACCAAAATTGTCCGGTAACCTGTCTTAGGCTTTGGGCAAATTTTTTAGGTTACCGAACCTTTGGTCCGATGGCCTACATGTACATGTATTGTCATGGTTTTGCGTCCATTGTCCGTTCACTTTTTAGGTTACCGGACCTGTGGTCCGATAACCTATTGGCATGGCGTTGCATCCGTCGTCCGTCCGTCGTCCGTCCGTTCACATTTTTATCTTTAAAGTATATGGTCAAATCTTTCTGAAAAATACCTAAAAATATTTCCAGGAAAGGTTTTTTTTAGTTTTCTTATTTCCGCATTTATTTCAAAATGGCGGCCATTTTTGACAAAAAATGCCTTATTTTGGACTTTGGCGGCCATTATCTCAAAATCTGTTCAATAACTTTTTTTCTTACTGATGCATAACACTCTTCATATGTACCCATACGATGTGTATAAGTTTCGTTGCCCTTGAATCGCTCGAAGTGGGCCATTTTGGGCCCAAACTCGGCCCAAATGGGACTTTCCCATGTTAAATTCTCCTATGCTTTATAATATGACACATTAAGCCTAATATCTCACTTAATATTGAGATTACAGACTAGGAATCAATTGTGGACATATAGGAAATGATATATGCTAAATATTCTTGTGACCTTGAATTTGACCTCTGACCTCGGTTTCAAGGTCAGAGCGGCAATTTTAGTCGAAAAATGGCCAATTTTGGAGTTTGACGGTCGTTTACTCAAAATCTGTTCAGTAACTTTTTTTCTTATTGATGCATAACACTCCTCATATGTACCCCTGTGACATGTATAAATTTCGTTGTCCTTAAAGCGCTCAAAGGGGGCCATGTTGGGCCCAAACACGGTCCAAATGGGACTTTCCCATGTTAAATTCTTCTATGCTTTATAATGGGACAGATTAAGCCTAATATCTCACTTAATATTGAGATTAGAGACCAGGAATCAATTGTGGACATATAAGAAATGATATATGCCGAATATTCTTGTGATCTTGAATTTGACCTCTGACCTCGGTTTCAAGGTCAGAGCACAAAATGGCTAATATCTCGCTTATTATCGACTTTACAGCTTAGGAATCAATTGTGGACATATAGGAAATGATATATGCCGAATATTCCAATGACCTTGAATTTAACCTTTGAACTCATTTTCAAGGTCACAGAACAAAATGGCTAATATCTCACTTATTATCGATTTTACACCTTAGAGATCAATTGTGGACATAAAGGAAATGATATATGCCAAATATTCTGATGACGTTGAGTTTTGACCTCCGACCTCATTTTCAAGGTCACAGGACAAAATGGCTAATATCTCACATATCATCAATTTCACAGCTTAGGGATCAATTGTGGTCATATAGGAAACGATATATTTTTACATATCGTAATCTTGAATTTGACCTCTGACCTCAGTTTCAAGGTCAGAGCACAAAATGGCTAATATCACGGTTATTATTGACTGTACAGCTTAGCAATCAATTGTGGACATACTAGAAATGACATATGCCAAATATTATCGTGTCCTTGAATTGACCAATGACCTTATTTTCAAGGTCACGGGACAAAATACTAATATCTAAAATATATATTGTCCGGTAACCTTCCTTAGCCCTTGGGCTAATTTTTTAGGTTACCGAACCTTTGGTCCGATAAACTATTGGCATGGCATTGCGTCCATTGTCCGTCTGTCTAGCCGTCCGTCCGTCCGGCCGGCCGTCCGTCCGTCCGTCCGTCCGGCGTTAACATTTTTATCTTTGAGATTTACGATCGAATCTTTCTGAAATTTTGCACAAAAATGATTTAAAAATATTTTGAGATGGAGTTTTTTCTTTGTTTATTAATTTTTACATTTTTTTTTCAAAATGGCTGCCATTTTTGTCGAAAAACGATCAATTTTGGAATTTGACGACCATTTTCTCAAAAACTGTCTGATCAGTTTTGAGTTTTTGGTCTCGAAAGATTCCCCTTATATACCTCTGTGATATGTATAATTTTGGTTGCCCTTGAATCGCTGGTCTGCGTGTGGCGGCCATTCTGAATTTTTGAAGGGTCCAAATCGCATTACTATCCATTTTGGGCCATTTATTGACCAAAAAAAATGTTCACCCTTTCCAAAAAAATTTCGGCATTTTTTTCCTTCATAATGGGAGCTGTCAGGACCGTACTCATAGAATGCTCGAAGATATAGCTTAGAAATTGGCACTTTCAATGGGAAGTCATATATGGCGATTTGTGGGGTGATCTTGAACTTGACCTTCGATGACCTTGAAAGGTTACTGTACCTTTGGACCAATAACCTATTGACATGGCTTTGCGTCCGTCGTCGTTGTCCGACTCAGCAAAAAATTTCGGGTCAAGGTCAAAGTTCATCCATAATACCCCTTAGACATGTTTGTCTAGGGCGACGAGTCCGAAAATAACGTCCGTTTCGCTCTACGATGTACCGTTTCCGAGATATGCAGGAAGCCTCAAGGATGAGTCAGCAAAAAGTTATTTCGACCTCTAGGTCAAAGGTCGTTTGACGGATCAATCCCAAAATCGATTCTTCCCTGGTTCTTCCCTGGTGGTATATAAACCTCCATGCAAAGTTCTGCAACTATTGCCTGAATATTTTTCGAGTTATCGTCCGGAAACCAAGTCTCATAATCGGCCTTGATTTCATCCTCACGGACCTCACGGACCTCGGAGTCGAAGCAAAAAAGAAAATACCCCATAGACATGTTTGTCTAGGGCGACGAGTCCGAAAATAACGTCCGTTTCGCTCACAGGCACTTGGAAACCATTTAATTGAGGGTACAATGTGCTATCTATAATAATATATACAAGGCACTCAAGCTCCTGTCGGGAAAATGGCGGTTGGACAAACACTCGAAACTTCAAAGCTCCAAAAATGCTAATTGTCCACCAAATTGATACAAACCAGCATGTCCCGTGGAAGCCGTGAAGTCTCTATATCCAAGTTAGTATAGTATTGACACATAATATCCATGAAATAAGGGTTTTCTAGCTCATTTTATATCACCACTACCGCTTCCAAGACCTTGCGTGGCTGGAATTTGGATTCAAAACATCCGTTGTGCATTTATTTGGGTGAAAAACAAATGAGCTCATTGAACCATGTCCGTTTCTTGCGACATAATTAGTCAGCAAAAACAGCCGAACTGACGTGAGTACAACTCTCTCTAATCGTACACTAATATACTCCTATAGAAATCTATATATCTGCATGACTTACAGTTCGTGCGCTCAAGTTTGAGCAATGTCAAAACAACGTGTTCGACCAAAAACAAGTGCACAACGGATGTTTTGAATCCAAATTCCAGCCACGCAAGGTCTTGGAAGCGGAACAGGTGATATAAAATGTGCTAGAAAACCCTTATTTCATGGATATATGTTTCAACAGTGTATTATTTTGGATATATTGTCTTCACAGTCTCCACAGGCTATCCAGGTTTGTATCAATCTCGTGGGCAAGTAGCATTTTTGAGCTTTGAAGTTTCGAGTGTTTGTCCAACCGCCATTCTCCCGACAGGAGCTTGAGTGCCTTGTATATATAATATTATAGATAGCACATTGTACCCTCAATTAAATGGTTTCCAAGTGCCTGTGGTTTCGCTCTACGACGCACCGTTTCTGAGATATGCAGGAAGCCTCAAGGATGAATCAGCAAAAAATTATTTCGACCTCTAGGTCAAAGGTCATTTGACGGATTGATCCCAAAATCAATAGGGTTCTTCCCTGGTGGTATATGAAACTCCATGCAGAGTTCTGCATCTATTGCTTGAATATTTTTCGAGTTATCGTCCGGAAAACAAAAACCTTGATTTCATCCTCACGGACCTCACAGACCTCGGAGCCGGCTCAAAAAGAATAGGGTTCTTCCACATATCATTTCTGACTAGTGGTGAAAAATTGATAAGGATCCATTAAGGCAATCTAAAGTTATCGTCCGGAAACCAAAACGGCGGAAGAAGAAGAAAGAAAGAAAAAAAAAATATATTCTGCTAAAACCATAAAGGCATTTCTGCCGAAATGTCTTGATTATTGGCAGGGACGGACGGACGACGGACGAAAAACCAGGACAATAGCGGGCCGACCATATGGGCCGATGAGCTAAAAAACGTTAGGAATGTCTCATTATCGTCACAAAACTCCAACAATGATCACTTGGACAATAGTGGTGATTTCAATTTACAGAAGAATGCCAAGACTCGCACGATTTTCTGGACCACTGGTTTAAGCGACAGGGGCATAACATTCCTGACCATTCTTCATTCCTTTAGCCTTCCGATTGCTCGCTCTACATGAATTCGAAATTTTGAAATTGTGCGTGATGACTTGATTTCTTTCACATTCAGTCGCTTTCCTGAACCATAAGAACATTTTCTCGTGAATGATGGCATGGTTAAAGTGCATTTCTTCATCAGTAGCAAATCGCGAACATTGAACCCTCTGTCGGCCATCACGTCTTCACCCGGTTGGAGGAGCTGCAGGAAGCCAGAGTTTTCCAGCAGGTGACGATCTGAGGTATTGCCTCCCCATAGATTAGAAACGAAAGAGAAAGCACCTGTTGGAGTGACACCTAACAGTACCTTATACGTGTTGTGGTGTTTGTAGGAGCTATATGTGGCCGACTGAGGTGAAGGTTTCCTGGGTCGTTGGATGAAAAATTCCGAACAGTCAATTATGACGCGAGTTCTGGGGAAGTGCTTCCTGGATGATGCAGGCATGTGTTTCTTGATGCTTTTCCTGAGGAAAATACATGTATTCTATAATTTCTACTCTAGAGTGAAGTTAATGTTAATGTTGCATTCCCTTATCATGATTTTGGTGCAAAAAGATTAAAATTGGCCTTTCCTCTGTGTTTTTGATGTATTTTTCACATAAACCATGAATTTGGTGAAAATGCGTGATTTTGCAAAACAAAGAGGGGCCTCCCAAGAAATCGCTTCCCATGGCATGCATATATATGGCTTATTTGTGTGTAAGAGATGCTGTTTCCAATGTGCAAAACAAGAAAAGCTCTCAGAATATATGTGTTATTGATATAAACACCGTTTTTGAGAAAAAAAAAATGCATATTTGAGTTTTCGGCCGAACTAAAAGAATTCCAGTTTAGCAGCTCAACTCCCGACGTTATGGTATTAAATCCCATAAAAATGAATTATATATCTTATTTTTGAAGATTTGATACCAAATTTGACGATGATTTGTTTATTTTTGCTTGTGTAGCTGACCCTTTTATGTCATTTTGGTCCAATATCTGTGATATAATTAATATTTATAATTCCACGGGGCGCACATAATTTGTGGTTCTTTAAAACAAAACTGCATCCTGATTCTTAAGTACCTCACCCACTGTAGTATGTGATAACGTTAGCACCTGACACCAAAATTTGTAGCATCCACAATGAAATAACGCATTGGTGGGCCGATTATTTTTTTACGATTTTAAAATGGAATGAAGTCAGTTATTGGCCCATAAATCCAAAGTGATATAACTTGCACCCCTGAAACTTTGTACACATGTTATCTAGATCATAATTCGTCACAATTTATTATCAGATGGTAGTGACATCAGGATCCCCTACTATTCAGGCATGACAACACCAATGATATTGCGTCATATCCGTTACAGTCAGAGAATTCCCTATTTTGAAAACGGGGGATGCCCTTGATCCCCCGCAGAATGGTGAGGGATATTTTGCTATAGCTGGTTGTTGACCCGAGCTGGTTGGCATTGCACACGAACAGTTTCAAGACCACAGCACGCACAGAACGGCTCGGACGACGAACGATATATATGGGTTGTCAGGCATGAAAATCAGTCGTTTTAAGGGGGCACCCTCAGAATTCGAGCTGTAGCAAAAAATCCAATTTATCAACATATATTTTCCTTACTATAGTGAGATGAGGAAATGAATTGGCTAGCTTTGTATATAAGCTGCTAAGGTTCATCTTGTTCTGGGACGGAGATATGGAGACTTGAATTTTGGCTTGTTATCATGGTTTTGTATGGTCGAAGGAATTAGTGAAATCTGTCCTGAGGAAAATACATGTATTCTATAATTTCTACTCTAGAGTGAAGTTAACGTTAATGTTGTATTCCCTTATCATGATTTTGGTGAAAAAAGATTAAAATTGGCCTTTCCTCTGTGTTTTTGATGTATTTTTCACATAAACCATGAATTTGGTGAAAATGCGTGATTTTGCAAAACAAAGAGGGGCCTCCCAAGAAATCGCTCCCCATGGTATGCATATATATGGCTTATTTGTGTGTAAGAGATGCTGTTTCCAATGTGCAAAACAAGAAAAGCTCTCAGAATATATGTGTTATTGATATAAACACCGTTTTTGAGAAGAAAAATGGATATTTGAGTTTTCGGCCGAACTAAAAGAATTCCAGTTTAGCAGCTCAACTCCCGACGTTATGGTATTAAATCCCATAAAAATGAATTATATATCTTATTTTTGAAGATTTGATACCAAATTTGACGATGATTTGTTTTTTTTTGCTTGTGTAGCTGACCCTTTTATGTCATTTTGGTCCTATATCTGTGATATAATTAATATTTATAATTCCACGGGGAGCACATAATTTGTGGTTCTTTAAAACAAAACTGCATCCTGATTCTTAAGTACCTCACCCACTGTAGTATGTGATAACGTTAGCACCTGACACCAAAATTTGTAGCATCCACAATGAAATAACGCATTGGTGGGCCGATTCTTTTTTTACGATTTTAAAATGGAATGAAGTCAGTTATTGGCCCATAAATCCAAAGTGATATAACTTGCACCCCTGAAACTTTGTACACATGTTATCTAGATCATAATTCATCACAATTTATTATCAGATGGTAGTGACATCAGGATCCCCTACTATTCAGGCATGACAACACCAATGATATTGCGTCATATCCGTTACAGTCAGAGAATTCCCTATTTTGAAAACGGGGGATGCCCTTGATCCCCCGCAGAATGGTGACGGATATTTTGCTATAGCTGGTTGTTGACCCGAGCTGGTTGGCATTGCACACGAACAGTTTCAAGACCACAGCACGCACAGAACGGCTCGGACGACGAACGATATATATGGGTTGTCAGGCATGAAAATCAGTCGTTTTAAGGGGGTACCCTCAGAATTCGAGTTGTAGCGAAAAATCCAATTTATCAACATATATTTTCCTTACTATAGTGAGATGAGGAAATGAATTGGCTAGCTTTGTATATAAGCTGCTAAGGTTCATCTTGTTGTGGGACGGATCTATGGAGACTTGAATTTTGGCTTGTTATCATGGTTTTGTATGGTCGAAGGAATTAGTGAAATCTGTCCTGAGGAAAATACATGTATTCTGTAATTTCTACTCTAGAGTGAAGTTAACGTTAATGTTGTATTCCCTTATAATGATTTTGGTGCAAAAAGATTAAAATTGGCCTTTCTCTGTGTTTTTGATGTATTTTTCACATAAACCATGAATTTGGTGAAAATGCGTGATTTTGCAAAACAAAGAGGGGCCTCCCAAGAAATCGCTTCCCATGGCATGCATATATATGGCTTATTTGTCTGTAAGAGATGCTGTTCCCAATGTGCAAAACAAGAAAAGCTCTCAGAATATATGTGTTATTGATATAAACACCGTTTTTGCGAAAAAAAATGCATATTTGAGTTTTCGGCCGAACTAAAAGAATTCCAGTTTAGAAGCTCAACTCCCGACGTTATGGTATTAAATCCCATAAAAATGAATTATATATCTTATTTTTGAAGATTTGATACCAAATTTGACGATGATTTGTTTATTTTTGCTTGTGTAGCTGACCCTTTTATGTCATTTTGGTCCTATATCTGTGATATAATTAATATTTATAATTCCACGGGGAGCACATAATTTGTGGTTCTTTAAAACAAAACTGCATCCTGATTCTTAAGTACCTCACCCACTGTAGTATGTGATAACGTTAGCACCTGACACCAAAATTTGTAGCATCCACAATGAAATAACGCATTGGTGGGCCGATTCTTTTTTTACGATTTTAAAATGGAATGAAGTCAGTTATTGGCCCATAAATCCAAAGTGATATAACTTGCACCCCTGAAACTTTGTACACATGTTATCTAGATCATAATTCATCACAATTTATTATCAGATGGTAGTGACATCAGGATCCCCTACTATTCAGGCATGACAACACCAATGATATTGCGTCATATCCGTTACAGTCAGAGAATTCCCTATTTTGAAAACGGGGGATGCCCTTGATCCCCCGCAGAATGGTGACGGATATTTTGCTATAGCTGGTTGTTGACCCGAGCTGGTTGGCATTGCACACGAACAGTTTCAAGACCACAGCACGCACAGAACGGCTCGGACGACGAACGATATATATGGGTTGTCAGGCATGAAAATCAGTCGTTTTAAGGGGGTACCCTCAGAATTCGAGTTGTAGCGAAAAATCCAATTTATCAACATATATTTTCCTTACTATAGTGAGATGAGGAAATGAATTGGCTAGCTTTGTATATAAGCTGCTAAGGTTCATCTTGTTGTGGGACGGATCTATGGAGACTTGAATTTTGGCTTGTTATCATGGTTTTGTATGGTCGAAGGAATTAGTGAAATCTGTCCTGAGGAAAATACATGTATTCTGTAATTTCTACTCTAGAGTGAAGTTAACGTTAATGTTGTATTCCCTTATAATGATTTTGGTGCAAAAAGATTAAAATTGGCCTTTCTCTGTGTTTTTGATGTATTTTTCACATAAACCATGAATTTGGTGAAAATGCGTGATTTTGCAAAACAAAGAGGGGCCTCCCAAGAAATCGCTTCCCATGGCATGCATATATATGGCTTATTTGTCTGTAAGAGATGCTGTTCCCAATGTGCAAAACAAGGAAAGCTCTCAGAATATATGTGTTATTGATATAAACACCGTTTTTGCGAAAAAAATGCATATTTGAGTTTTCGGCCGAACTAAAAGAATTCCAGTTTAGCAGCTCAACTCCCGACGTTATGGTATTAAATCCCATAAAAATGAATTATATATCTTATCTTTGAAGATTTGATACCAAATTTGACGATGATTTGTTTATTTTTGCTTGTGTAGCTGACCCTTTTATGTCATTTCGGTCCAATATCTGTGATATAATTAATATTTATAATTCCACGGGGCGCACATAATTTGTGGTTCTTTAAAACAAAACTGCATCCTGATTCTTAAGTACCTCACCCACTGTAGTATGTGATAACGTTAGCACCTGACACCAAAATTTGTAGCATCCACAATGAAATAACGCATTGGTGGGCCGATTCTTTTTTTACGATTTTAAAATGGAATGAAGTCAGTTATTGGCCCATAAATCCAAAGTGATATAACTTGCACCCCTGAAACTTTGTACACATGTTATCTAGATCATAATTCATCACAATTTATTATCAGATGGTAGTGACATCAGGATCCCCTACTATTCAGGCATGACAACACCAATGATATTGCGTCATATCCGTTACAGTCAGAGAATTCCCTATTTTGAAAATGGGGGATGCCCTTGATCCCCCGCAGAATGGTGAGGGATATTTTGCTATAGCTGGTTGTTGACCGGAGCTGGTTGGCATTGCACACGAACAGTTTCAAGACCACAGCACGCACAGAACGATATATATGGGTTGTCAGGCATGAAAATCAGTCGTTTTAAGGGGGTACCCTCAGAATTCGAGCTGTAGCGAAAAATCCAATTTATCAACATATATTTTCCTTACTATGGTGAGATGAGGAAATGAATTGGCTAGCTTTGTATATAAGCTGCTAAGGTTCATCTTGTTCTGGGACGGATCTATGGAGACTTGAATTTTGGCTTGTTATCATGGTTTTGTATGGTCGAAGGAATTAGTGAAATCTGTCCTGAGGAAAATACATGTATTCTATAATTTCTACTCTAGAGTGAAGTTAACGTTAATGTTGTATTCCCTTATCATGATTTTGGTGCAAAAAGATTAAAATTGGCCTTTCTCTGTGTTTTTGATGTATTTTTCACATAAACCATGAATTTGGTGAAAATGCGTGATTTTGCAAAACAAAGAGGGGCCTCCCAAGTAATCGCTTCCCATGACATGCATATATATGGCTTATTTGTGTGTAAGAGATGCTGTTCCCAATGTGCAAAACAAGAAAAGCTCTCAGAATATATGTGTTATTGATATAAACACCGTTTTTGAGAAAAAAAATGCATATTTGAGTTTTCGGCCGAACTAAAAGAATTCCAGTTTAGCAGCTCAACTCCCGACGTTATGGTATTAAATCCCATAAAAATGAATTATATATCTTATCTTTGAAGATTTGATACCAAATTTGACGATGATTTGTTTATTTTTGCTTGTGTAGCTGACCCTTTTATGTCATTTCGGTCCAATATCTGTGATATAATTAATATTTATAATTCCACGGGGCGCACATAATTTGTGGTTCTTTAAAACAAAACTGCATCCTGATTCTTAAGTACCTCACCCACTGTAGTATGTGATAACGTTAGCACCTGACACCAAAATTTGTAGCATCCACAATGAAATAACGCATTGGTGGGCCGATTCTTTTTTTACGATTTTAAAATGGAATGAAGTCAGTTATTGGCCCATAAATCCAAAGTGATATAACTTGCACCCCTGAAACTTTGTACACATGTTATCTAGATCATAATTCATCACAATTTATTATCAGATGGTAGTGACATCAGGATCTCCTACTATTCAGGCATGACAACACCAATGATATTGCGTCATATCCGTTACAGTCAGAGAATTCCCTATTTTGAAAATGGGGGATGCCCTTGATCCCCCGCAGAATGGTGAGGGATATTTTGCTATAGCTGGTTGTTGACCCGAGCTGGTTGGCATTGCACACGAACAGTTTCAAGACCACAGCACGCACAGAACGGCTCGGACGACGAACGATATATATGGGTTGTCATGCATGAAAATCAGTCGTTTTAAGGGGGTACCCTCAGAATTCGAGCTGTAGCGAAAAATCCAATTTATCAACATATATTTTCCTTACTATAGTGAGATGAGGAAATGAATTGGCTAGCTTTGTATATAAGCTGCTAAGGTTCATCTTGTTCTGGGACGGATCTATGGAGACTTGAATTTTGGCTTGTTATCATGGTTTTGTATGGTCGAAGGAATTAGTGAAATCTGTCCTGAGGAAAATACATGTATTCTATAATTTCTACTCTAGAGTGAAGTTAACGTTAATGTTGTATTCCCTTATCATGATTTTGGTGCAAAAAGATTAAAATTGGCCTTTCTCTGTGTTTTTGATGTATTTTTCACATAAACCATGAATTTGGTGAAAATGCGTGATTTTGCAAAACAAAGAGGGGCCTCCCAAGTAATCGCTTCCCATGACATGCATATATATGGCTTATTTGTGTGTAAGAGATGCTGTTCCCAATGTGCAAAACAAGAAAAGCTCTCAGAATATATGTGTTATTGATATAAACACCGTTTTTGAGAAAAAAAATGCATATTTGAGTTTTCGGCCGAACTAAAAGAATTCCAGTTTAGCAGCTCAACTCCCGACGTTATGGTATTAAATCCCATAAAAATGAATTATATATCTTATCTTTGAAGATTTGATACCAAATTTGACGATGATTTGTTTATTTTTGCTTGTGTAGCTGACCCTTTTATGTCATTTCGGTCCAATATCTGTGATATAATTAATATTTATAATTCCACGGGGCGCACATAATTTGTGGTTCTTTAAAACAAAACTGCATCCTGATTCTTAAGTACCTCACCCACTGTAGTATGTGATAACGTTAGCACCTGACACCAAAATTTGTAGCATCCACAATGAAATAACGCATTGGTGGGCCGATTCTTTTTTTACGATTTTAAAATGGAATGAAGTCAGTTATTGGCCCATAAATCCAAAGTGATATAACTTGCACCCCTGAAACTTTGTACACATGTTATCTAGATCATAATTCATCACAATTTATTATCAGATGGTAGTGACATCAGGATCTCCTACTATTCAGGCATGACAACACCAATGATATTGCGTCATATCCGTTACAGTCAGAGAATTCCCTATTTTGAAAATGGGGGATGCCCTTGATCCCCCGCAGAATGGTGAGGGATATTTTGCTATAGCTGGTTGTTGACCCGAGCTGGTTGGCATTGCACACGAACAGTTTCAAGACCACAGCACGCACAGAACGGCTCGGACGACGAACGATATATATGGGTTGTCATGCATGAAAATCAGTCGTTTTAAGGGGGTACCCTCAGAATTCGAGCTGTAGCGAAAAATCCAATTTATCAACATATATTTTCCTTACTATAGTGAGATGAGGAAATGAATTGGCTAGCTTTGTATATAAGCTGCTAAGGTTCATCTTGTTCTGGGACGGAGCTATGGAGACTTGAATTTTGGCTTGTTATCATGGTTTTGTATGGTCGAAGGAATTAGTGAAATCTGTCCTGAGGAAAATACATGTATTCTATAATTTCTACTCTAGAGTGAAGTTAACGTTAATGTTGTATTCCCTTATCATGATTTTGGTGCAAAAAGATTAAAATTGGCCTTTCTCTGTGTTTTTGATGTATTTTTCACATAAACCATGAATTTGGTGAAAATGCGTGATTTTGCAAAACAAAGAGGGGCCTCCCAAGAAATCGCTTCCCATGGCATGCATATATATGGCTTATTTGTGTGTAAGGGATGCTGCACCCAATGTGCAAAACAAGAAAAGCTCTCAGAATATATGTGTTATTGATATAAACACCGTTTTTGAGAAAAAAATGCATATTTGAGTTTTCGGCCGAACTAAAAGAATTCCAGTTTAGCAGCTCAACTCCCGACGTTATGTTATTAAATCCCATAAAAATGAATTATATATCTTATTTTTGAAGATTTGATTCCAAACTGACGATGATTTTTTTATTTTTGCTTGTGTAGCTGACCCTTTTATGTCATTTCGGTCCAATATTTGTGATATAATTAATATTTATAATTCCACGGGGCGCACATAATTTGTGGTTCTTTAAAACAAAACTGCATCCTGATTCTTAAGTACCTCACCCACTGTAGTATGTGATAACGTTAGCACCTGACACCAAAATTTGTAGCATCCACAATGAAATAACGCATTGGTGGGCCGACTCTTTTTTCACAATTTTAAAATGGAATGAAGTCAGTTATTGGCCCATAAATCCAAAGTGATATAACTTGCACCCCTGAAACTTTGTACACATGTTATCTAGATCATAATTCATCAAAATTTATTATCAGATGGTAGTGACATCAGGATCCCCTACTATTCAGGCATGACAACACCAATGATATTGCGTCATATCCGTTACAGTCAGAGAATTCCCTATTTTGAAAACGGGGGATACCCTTGATCCCCCACAGAATGGTGAGGGATATTTTGTTATAGCTGGTTGTTGACCCGAGCTGGTTGGCATTGCACACGAACAGTTTCAAGACCACAGCACGCACAGAACGGCTCGGACGATGAACGATATATATGGGTTGTCATGCATGAAAATCAGTCGTTTTAAGGGGGTACCCTCAGAATTCGAGCTGTAGCGAAAAATCCAAATTATCAACATATATTTTCCTTACTATAGTGAGATGAGGAAATGAATTGGCTAGCTTTGTATATAAGCTGCTAAGGTTCATCTTGTTCTGGGACGGAGCTATGGAGACTTGAATTTTGGCTTGTTATCATGGTTTTGTATGGTCGAAGGAATTAGTGAAATCTGTCCTGAGGAAAATACATGTATTCTATAATTTCTACTCTAGAGTGAAGTTAACGTTAATGTTGTATTCCCTAATCATGATTTTGGTGAAAAAAGATTAAAATTGGCCTTTCCTCTGTGTTTTTGATGTATTTTTCACATAAACCATGAATTTGTTGAAAATGCGTGATTTTGCAAAACAAAGAGGGGCCTCCCAAGAAATCGCTTCCCATGGCATGCATATGGCTTATTTGTGTGTAAGAGATGCTGTTTCCAATGTGCAAAACAAGAAAAGCTCTCAGAATATATGTGTTATTGATATAAACACCGTTTTTGAGAAAAAAAATGCATATTTGAGTTTTCGGCCGAACTAAAAGAATTCCAGTTTAGCAGCTCAACTCTCGACGTTATGGTATTAAATCCCATAAAAATGAATTATATATCTTATCTTTGAAGATTTGATACCAAATTTGACGATGATTTGTTTATTTTTGCTTGTGTAGCTGACCCTTTTATGTCATTTCGGTCCAATATCTGTGATATAATTAATATTTATAATTCCACGGGGCGCACATAATTTGTGGTTCTTTAAAACAAAACTGCATCCTGATTCTTAAGTACCTCACCCACTGTAGTATGTGATAACGTTAGCACCTGACACCAAAATTTGTAGCATCCACAATGAAATAACGCATTGGTGGGCCGATTCTTTTTTTACGATTTTAAAATGGAATGAAGTCAGTTATTGGCCCATAAATCCAAAGTGATATAACTTGCACCCCTGAAACTTTGTACACATGTTATCTAGATCATAATTCATCACAATTTATTATCAGATGGTAGTGACATCAGGATCCCCTACTATTCAGGCATGACAACACCAATGATATTGCGTCATATCCGTTACAGTCAGAGAATTCCCTATTTTGAAAATGGGGGATGCCTTGATCCCCCGCAGAATGGTGAGGGATATTTTGCTATAGCTGGTTGTTGACCCGAGCTGGTTGGCATTGCACACGAACAGTTTCAAGACCACAGCACGCACAGAACGATATATATGGGTTGTCAGGCATGAAAATCAGTCGTTTTAAGGGGGTACCCTCAGAATTCGAGCTGTAGCGAAAAATCCAATTTATCAACATATATTTTCCTTACTATAGTGAGATGAGGAAATGAATTGGCTAGCTTTGTATATAAGCTGCTAAGGTTCATCTTGTTCTGGGACGGATCTATGGAGACTTGAATTTTGGCTTGTTATCATGGTTTTGTATGGTCGAAGGAATTAGTGAAATCTGTCCTGAGGAAAATACATGTATTCTATAATTTCTACTCTAGAGTGAAGTTAACGTTAATGTTGTATTCCCTTATCATGATTTTGGTGCAAAAAGATTAAAATTGGCCTTTCTCTGTGTTTTTGATGTATTTTTCACATAAACCATGAATTTGGTGAAAATGCGTGATTTTGCAAAACAAAGAGGGGCCTCCCAAGAAATCGCTTCCCATGGCATGCATATATATGGCTTATTTGTGTGTAAGGGATGCTGCACCCAATGTGCAAAACAAGAAAAGCTCTCAGAATATATGTGTTATTGATATAAACACCGTTTTTGAGAAAAAAATGCATATTTGAGTTTTCGGCCGAACTAAAAGAATTCCAGTTTAGCAGCTCAACTCCCGACATGTAACTACACATGTTATCTAGATCATAATTCATCAAAATTTATTATCAGATGGTAGTGACATCAGGATCCCCTACTATTCAGGCATGACAACACCAATGATATTGCGTCATATCCGTTACAGTCAGAGAATTCCCTATTTTGAAAATGGGGGATGCCCTTGATCCCCCGCAGAATGGTGAGGGATATTTTGCTATAGCTGGTTGTTGACCCGAGCTGGTTGGCATTGCACACGAACAGTTTCAAGACCACAGCACGCACAGAACGGCTCGGACGACGAACGATATATATGGGTTGTCATGCATGAAAATCAGTCGTTTTAAGGGGGTACCCTCAGAATTCGAGCTGTAGCGAAAAATCCAATTTATCAACATATACTTTCCTTACTATAGTGAGATGAGGAAATGAATTGGCTAGCTTTGTATATAAGCTGCTAAGGTTCATCTTGTTCTGGGACGGAGCTATGGAGACTTGAATTTTGGCTTGTTATCATGGTTTTGTATGGTCGAAGGAATTAGTGAAATCTGTCCTGAGGAAAATACATGTATTCTATAATTTCTACTCTAGAGTGAAGTTAACGTTAATGTTGTATTCCCTTATCATGATTTTGGTGCAAAAAGATTAAAATTGGCCTTTCTCTGTGTTTTTGATGTATTTTTCACATAAACCATGAATTTGGTGAAAATGCGTGATTTTGCAAAACAAAGAGGGGCCTCCCAAGAAATCGCTTCCCATGGCATGCATATATATGGCTTATTTGTGTGTAAGGGATGCTGCACCCAATGTGCAAAACAAGAAAAGCTCTCAGAATATATGTGTTATTGATATAAACACCGTTTTTGAGAAAAAAATGCATATTTGAGTTTTCGGCCGAACTAAAAGAATTCCAGTTTAGCAGCTCAACTCCCGACGTTATGTTATTAAATCCCATAAAAATGAATTATATATCTTATTTTTGAAGATTTGATTCCAAACTGACGATGATTTTTTTATTTTTGCTTGTGTAGCTGACCCTTTTATGTCATTTCGGTCCAATATTTGTGATATAATTAATATTTATAATTCCACGGGGCGCACATAATTTGTGGTTCTTTAAAACAAAACTGCATCCTGATTCTTAAGTACCTCACCCACTGTAGTATGTGATAACGTTAGCACCTGACACCAAAATTTGTAGCATCCACAATGAAATAACGCATTGGTGGGCCGACTCTTTTTTCACAATTTTAAAATGGAATGAAGTCAGTTATTGGCCCATAAATCCAAAGTGATATAACTTGCACCCCTGAAACTTTGTACACATGTTATCTAGATCATAATTCATCAAAATTTATTATCAGATGGTAGTGACATCAGGATCCCCTACTATTCAGGCATGACAACACCAATGATATTGCGTCATATCCGTTACAGTCAGAGAATTCCCTATTTTGAAAACGGGGGATGCCCTTGATCCCCCACAGAATGGTGAGGGATATTTTGTTATAGCTGGTTGTTGACCCGAGCTGGTTGGCATTGCACACGAACAGTTTCAAGACCACAGCACGCACAGAACGGCTCGGACGACGAACGATATATATGGGTTGTCAGGCATGAAAATCAGTCGTTTTAAGGGGGTACCCTCAGAATTCGAGCTGTAGCGAAAAATACAATTTATCAACATATATTTTCCTTACTATAGTGAGATGAGGAAATGAATTGGCTAGCTTTGTATATAAGCTGCTAAGGTTCATCTTGTTCTGGGACGGAGCTATGGAGACTTGAATTTTGGCTTGTTATCATGGTTTTGTATGGTCGAAGGAATTAGTGAAATCTGTCCTGAGGAAAATACATGTATTCTATAATTTCTACTCTAGAGTGAAGTTAACTTTAATGTTGTATTCCCTTATCATGATTTTGGTGAAAAAAGATTAAAATTGGCCTTTCCTCTGTGTTTTTGATGTATTTTTCACATAAACCATGAATTTGTTCAAAATGCGTGATTTTGCAAAACAAAGAGGGGCCTCCCAAGAAATCGCTTCCCATGGCATGCATATGGCTTATTTGTGTGTAAGAGATGCTGTTTCCAATGTGCAAAACAAGAAAAGCTCTCAGAATATATGTGTTATTGATATAAACACCGTTTTTGAGAAAAAAAATGCATATTTGAGTTTTCGGCCGAACTAAAAGAATTCCAGTTTAGCAGCTCAACTCCCGTCGTTATGGTATTAAATCCCATAAAAATGAATTATATATCTTATCTTTGAAGATTTGATACCAAATTTGACGATGATTTGTTTATTTTTGCTTGTGTAGCTGACCCTTTTATGTCATTTCGGTCCAATATCTGTGATATAATTAATATTTATAATTCCACGGGGCGCACATAATTTGTGGTTCTTTAAAACAAAACTGCATCCTGATTCTTAAGTACCTCACCCACTGTAGTATGTGATAACGTTAGCACCTGACACCAAAATTTGTAGCATCCACAATGAAATAACGCATTGGTGGGCCGATTCTTTTTTTACGATTTTAAAATGGAATGAAGTCAGTTATTGGCCCATAAATCCAAAGTGATATAACTTGCACCCCTGAAACTTTGTACACATGTTATCTAGATCATAATTCATCACAATTTATTATCAGATGGTAGTGTCATCAGATTCCCCTACTATTCATCCCACACAACACCAATGATATTGCATCATATCCGTTACAGTCAGAGAATTCCCTATTTTGAAAATGGGGGATGCCCTTGATCCCCCGCAGAATGGTGAGGGATATTTTGCTATAGCTGGTTGTTGACCCGAGCTGGTTGGCATTGCACACGAACAGTTTCAAGACCACAGCACGCACAGAACGATATATATGGGTTGTCAGGCATGAAAATCAGTCGTTTTAAGGGGGTACCCTCAGAATTCGAGCTGTAGCGAAAAATCCAATTCATCAACATATATTTTCCTTACTATAGTGAGATGAGGAAATGAATTGGCTAGCTTTGTATATAAGCTGCTAAGGTTCATCTTGTTCTGGGACGGATCTATGGAGACTTGAAATTTGGCTTGTTATCATGGTTTTGTATGGTCGAAGGAATTAGTGAAATCTGTCCTGAGGAAAATACATGTATTCTATAATTTCTGCTCTAGAGTGAAGTTAACGTTAATGTTGTATTCCCTTATCATGATTTTGGTGCAAAAAGATTAAAATTGGCCTTTCTCTGTGTTTTTGATGTATTTTTCACATAAACCATGAATTTGGTGAAAATGCGTGATTTTGCAAAACAAAGAGGGGCCTCCCAAGAAATCGCTTCCCATGGCATGCATATATATGGCTTATTTGTGTGTAAGGGATGCTGCACCCAATGTGCAAAACAAGAAAAGCTCTCAGAATATATGTGTTATTGATATAAACACCGTTTTTGAGAAAAAAATGCATATTTGAGTTTTCGGCCGAACTAAAAGAATTCCAGTTTAGCAGCTCAACTCCCGACATGTAACTACACATGTTATCTAGATCATAATTCATCAAAATTTATTATCAGATGGTAGTGACATCAAGATCCCCTACTATTCAGGCATGACAACACCAATGATATTGCGTCATATCCGTTACAGTCAGAGAATTCCCTATTTTGAAAATGGGGGATGCCCTTGATCCCCCGCAGAATGGTGAGGGATATTTTGCTATAGCTGGTTGTTGACCCGAGCTGGTTGGCATTGCACACGAACAGTTTCAAGACCACAGCACGCACAGAACGGCTCGGACGACGAACGATATATATGGGTTGTCATGCATGAAAATCAGTCGTTTTAAGGGGGTACCCTCAGAATTCGAGCTGTAGCGAAAAATCCAATTTATCAACATATATTTTCCTTACTATAGTGAGATGAGGAAATGAATTGGCTAGCTTTGTATATAAGCTGCTAAGGTTCATCTTGTTCTGGGACGGATCTATGGAGACTTGAATTTTGGCTTGTTATCATGGTTTTGTATGGTCGAAGGAATTAGTGAAATCTGTCCTGAGGAAAATACATGTATTATATAATTTCTACTCTAGAGTGAAGTTAACGTTAATGTTGTATTCCCTTATCATGATTTTGGTGCAAAAAGATTAAAATTGGCCTTTCTCTGTGTTTTTGATGTATTTTTCACATAAACCATGAATTTGGTGAAAATGCGTGATTTTGCAAAACAAAGAGGGGCCTCCCAAGAAATCGCTTCCCATGGCATGCATATATATGGCTTATTTGTGTGTAAGGGATGCTGCACCCAATGTGCAAAACAAGAAAAGCTCTCAGAATATATGTGTTATTGATATAAACACCGTTTTTGAGAAAAAAATGCATATTTGAGTTTTCGGCCGAACTAAAAGAATTCCAGTTTAGCAGCTCAACTCCCGACGTTATGTTATTAAATCCCATAAAAATGAATTATATATCTTATTTTTGAAGATTTGATTCCAAACTGACGATGATTTTTTTATTTTTGCTTGTGTAGCTGACCCTTTTATGTCATTTCGGTCCAATATTTGTGATATAATTAATATTTATAATTCCACGGGGCGCACATAATTTGTGGTTCTTTAAAACAAAACTGCATCCTGATTCTTAAGTACCTCACCCACTGTAGTATGTGATAACGTTAGCACCTGACACCAAAATTTGTAGCATCCACAATGAAATAACGCATTGGTGGGCCGACTCTTTTTTCACAATTTTAAAATGGAATGAAGTCAGTTATTGGCCCATAAATCCAAAGTGATATAACTTGCACCCCTGAAACTTTGTACACATGTTATCTAGATCATAATTCATCAAAATTTATTATCAGATGGTAGTGACATCAGGATCCCCTACTAATCAGGCATGACAACACCAATGATATTGCGTCATATCCGTTACAGTCAGAGAATTCCCTATTTTGAAAACGGGGGATGCCCTTGATCCCCCACAGAATGGTGAGGGATATTTTGTTATAGCTGGTTGTTGACCCGAGCTGGTTGGCATTGCACACGAACAGTTTCAAGACCACAGCACGCACAGAACGGCTCGGACGACGAACGATATATATGGGTTGTCATGCATGAAAATCAGTCGTTTTAAGGGGGTACCCTCAGAATTCGAGCTGTAGCGAAAAATCCAATTTATCAACATATATTTTCCTTACTATAGTGAGATGAGGAAATGAATTGGCTAGCTTTGTATATAAGCTGCTAAGGTTCATCTTGTTCTGGGACGGATCTATGGAGACTTGAATTTTGGCTTGTTATCATGGTTTTGTATGGTCGAAGGAATTAGTGAAATCTGTCCTGAGGAAAATACATGTATTCTATAATTTCTACTCTAGAGTGAAGTTAACGTTAATGTTGTATTCCCTTATCATGATTTTGGTGCAAAAAGATTAAAATTGGCCTTTCTCTGTGTTTTTGATGTATTTTTCACATAAACCATGAATTTGGTGAAAATGCGTGATTTTGCAAAACAAAGAGGGGCCTCCCAAGAAATCGCTTCCCATGGCATGCATATATATGGCTTATTTGTGTGTAAGGGATGCTGCACCCAATGTGCAAAACAAGAAAAAGCTCTCAGAATATATGTGTTATTGATATAAACACCGTTTTTGAGAAAAAAATGCATATTTGAGTTTTCGGCCGAACTAAAAGAATTCCAGTTTAGCAGCTCAACTCCCGACGTTATGTTATTAAATCCCATAAAAATGAATTATATATCTTATTTTTGAAGATTTGATTCCAAACTGACGATGATTTTTTTATTTTTGCTTGTGTAGCTGACCCTTTTATGTCATTTCGGTCCAATATTTGTGATATAATTAATATTTATAATTCCACGGGGCGCACATAATTTGTGGTTCTTTAAAACAAAACTGCATCCTGATTCTTAAGTACCTCACCCACTGTAGTATGTGATAACGTTAGCACCTGACACCAAAATTTGTAGCATCCACAATGAAATAATGCATTGGTGGGCCGACTCTTTTTTCACAATTTTAAAATGGAATGAAGTCAGTTATTGGCCCATAAATCCAAAGTGATATAACTTGCACCCCTGAAACTTTGTACACATGTTATCTAGATCATAATTCATCACAATTTATTATCAGATGGTAGTGACATCAGGATCCCCTACTATTCAGGCATGACAACACCAATGATATTGCGTCATATCCGTTACAGTCAGAGAATTCCCTATTTTGAAAACGGGGGATGCCCTTGATCCCCCACAGAATGGTGAGGGATATTTTGTTATAGCTGGTTGTTGACCCGAGCTGGTTGGCATTGCACACGAACAGTTTCAAGACCACAGCACGCACAGAACGGCTCGGACGACGAACGATATATATGGGTTGTCAGGCATGAAAATCAGTCGTTTTAAGGGGGTACCCTCAGAATTCGAGCTGTAGCGAAAAATCCAATTTATCAACATATATTTTCCTTACTATAGTGAGATGAGGAAATGAATTGGCTAGCTTTGTATATAAGCTGCTAAGGTTCATCTTGTTCTGGGACGGAGCTATGGAGACTTGAATTTTGGCTTGTTATCATGGTTTTGTATGGTCGAAGGAATTAGTGAAATCTGTCCTGAGGAAAATACATGTATTCTATAATTTCTACTCTAGAGTGAAGTTAACGTTAATGTTGTATTCCCTTATCATGATTTTGGTGAAAAAAGATTAAAATTGGCCTTTCCTCTGTGTTTTTGATGTATTTTTCACATAAACCATGAATTTGTTGAAAATGCGTGATTTTGCAAAACAAAGAGGGGCCTCCCAAGAAATCGCTTCCCATGGCATGCATATGGCTTATTTGTGTGTAAGAGGTGCTGTTTCCAATGTGCAAAACAAGAAAAGCTCTCAGAATATATGTGTTATTGATATAAACACCGTTTTTGAGAAAAAAAAATGCATATTTGAGTTTTCGGCCGAACTAAAAGAATTCCAGTTTAGCAGCTCAACTCCCGACGTTATGGTATTAAATCCCATAAAAATGAATTATATATCTTATCTTTGAAGATTTGATACCAAATTTGACGATGATTTGTTTATTTTTGCTTGTGTAGCTGACCCTTTTATGTCATTTCGGTCCAATATCTGTGATATAATTTATATTTATAATTCCACGGGGCGCACATAATTTGTGGTTCTTTAAAACAAAACTGCATCCTGATTCTTAAGTACCTCACCCACTGTAGTATGTGATAACGTTAGCACCTGACACCAAAATTTGTAGCATCCACAATGAAATAACGCATTGGTGGGCCGATTCTTTTTTTACGATTTTAAAATGGAATGAAGTCAGTTATTGGCCCATAAATCCAAAGTGATATAACTTGCACCCCTGAAACTTTGTACACATGTTATCTAGATCATAATTCATCACACTTTATTATCAGATGGTAGTGACATCAGGATCCCCTACTATTCAGGCATGACAACACCAATGATATTGCGTCATATCCGTTACAGTCAGAGAATTCCCTATTTTGAAAACGGGGGATGCCCTTGATCCCCCACAGAATGGTGAGGGATATTTTGTTATAGCTGGTTGTTGACCCGAGCTGGTTGGCATTGCACACGAACAGTTTCAAGACCACAGCACGCACAGAACGGCTCGGACGACGAACGATATATATGGGTTGTCAGGCATGAAAATCAGTCGTTTTAAGGGGGTACCCTCAGAATTCGAGCTGTAGCGAAAAATCCAATTTATCAACATATATTTTCCTTACTATAGTGAGATGAGGAAATGAATTGGCTAGCTTTGTATATAAGCTGCTAAGGTTCATCTTGTTCTGGGACGGAGCTATGGAGACTTGAATTTTGGCTTGTTATCATGGTTTTGTATGGTCGAAGGAATTAGTGAAATCTGTCCTGAGGAAAATACATGTATTCTATAATTTCTACTCTAGAGTGAAGTTAACGTTAATGTTGTATTCCCTTATCATGATTTTGGTGAAAAAAGATTAAAATTGGCCTTTCCTCTGTGTTTTTGATGTATTTTTCACATAAACCATGAATTTGTTGAAAATGCGTGATTTTGCAAAACAAAGAGGGGCCTCCCAAGAAATCGCTTCCCATGGCATGCATATGGCTTATTTGTGTGTAAGAGGTGCTGTTTCCAATGTGCAAAACAAGAAAAGCTCTCAGAATATATGTGTTATTGATATAAACACCGTTTTTGAGAAAAAAAAATGCATATTTGAGTTTTCGGCCGAACTAAAAGAATTCCAGTTTAGCAGCTCAACTCCCGACGTTATGGTATTAAATCCCATAAAAATGAATTATATATCTTATCTTTGAAGATTTGATACCAAATTTGACGATGATTTGTTTATTTTTGCTTGTGTAGCTGACCCTTTTATGTCATTTCGGTCCAATATCTGTGATATAATTTATATTTATAATTCCACGGGGCGCACATAATTTGTGGTTCTTTAAAACAAAACTGCATCCTGATTCTTAAGTACCTCACCCACTGTAGTATGTGATAACGTTAGCACCTGACACCAAAATTTGTAGCATCCACAATGAAATAACGCATTGGTGGGCCGATTCTTTTTTTACGATTTTAAAATGGAATGAAGTCAGTTATTGGCCCATAAATCCAAAGTGATATAACTTGCACCCCTGAAACTTTGTACACATGTTATCTAGATCATAATTCATCACAATTTATTATCAGATGGTAGTGACATCAGGATCCCCTACTATTCAGGCATGACAACACCAATGATATTGCGTCATATCCGTTACAGTCAGAGAATTCCCTATTTTGAAAACGGGGGATGCCCTTGATCCCCCACAGAATGGTGAGGGATATTTTGTTATAGCTGGTTGTTGACCCGAGCTGGTTGGCATTGCACACGAACAGTTTCAAGACCACAGCACGCACAGAACGGCTCGGACGACGAACGATATATATGGGTTGTCAGGCATGAAAATCAGTCGTTTTAAGGGGGTACCCTCAGAATTCGAGCTGTAGCGAAAAATCCAATTTATCAACATATATTTTCCTTACTATAGTGAGATGAGGAAATGAATTGGCTAGCTTTGTATATAAGCTGCTAAGGTTCATCTTGTTCTGGGACGGAGCTATGGAGACTTGAATTTTGGCTTGTTATCATGGTTTTGTATGGTCGAAGGAATTAGTGAAATCTGTCCTGAGGAAAATACATGTATTCTATAATTTCTACTCTAGAGTGAAGTTAACGTTAATGTTGTATTCCCTTATCATGATTTTGGTGAAAAAAGATTAAAATTGGCCTTTCCTCTGTGTTTTTGATGTATTTTTCACATAAACCATGAATTTGTTGAAAATGCGTGATTTTGCAAAACAAAGAGGGGCCTCCCAAGAAATCGCTTCCCATGGCATGCATATGGCTTATTTGTGTGTAAGAGGTGCTGTTTCCAATGTGCAAAACAAGAAAAGCTCTCAGAATATATGTGTTATTGATATAAACACCGTTTTTGAGAAAAAAAAATGCATATTTGAGTTTTCGGCCGAACTAAAAGAATTCCAGTTTAGCAGCTCAACTCCCGACGTTATGGTATTAAATCCCATAAAAATGAATTATATATCTTATCTTTGAAGATTTGATACCAAATTTGACGATGATTTGTTTATTTTTGCTTGTGTAGCTGACCCTTTTATGTCATTTCGGTCCAATATCTGTGATATAATTTATATTTATAATTCCACGGGGCGCACATAATTTGTGGTTCTTTAAAACAAAACTGCATCCTGATTCTTAAGTACCTCACCCACTGTAGTATGTGATAACGTTAGCACCTGACACCAAAATTTGTAGCATCCACAATGAAATAACGCATTGGTGGGCCGATTCTTTTTTTACGATTTTAAAATGGAATGAAGTCAGTTATTGGCCCATAAATCCAAAGTGATATAACTTGCACCCCTGAAACTTTGTACACATGTTATCTAGATCATAATTCATCACAATTTATTATCAGATGGTAGTGACATCAGGATCCCCTACTATTCAGGCATGACAACACCAATGATATTGCGTCATATCCGTTACAGTCAGAGAATTCCCTATTTTGAAAATGGGGGATGCCCTTGATCCCCCGCAGAATGGTGAGGGATATTTTGCTATAGCTGGTTGTTGACCCGAGCTGGTTGGCATTGCACACGAACAGTTTCAAGACCACAGCACGCACAGAACGATATATATGGGTTGTCAGGCATGAAAATCAGTCGTTTTAAGGGGGTACCCTCAGAATTCGAGCTGTAGCGAAAAATCCAATTTATCAACATATATTTTCCTTACTATAGTGAGATGAGGAAATGAATTGGCTAGCTTTGTATATAAGCTGCTAAGGTTCATCTTGTTCTGGGACGGATCTATGGAGACTTGAATTTTGGCTTGTTATCATGGTTTTGTATGGTCGAAGGAATTAGTGAAATCTGTCCTGAGGAAAATACATGTATTATATAATTTCTACTCTAGAGTGAAGTTAACGTTAATGTTGTATTCCCTTATCATGATTTTGGTGCAAAAAGATTAAAATTGGCCTTTCTCTGTGTTTTTGATGTATTTTTCACATAAACCATGAATTTGGTGAAAATGCGTGATTTTGCAAAACAAAGAGGGGCCTCCCAAGAAATCGCTTCCCATGGCATGCATATATATGGCTTATTTGTGTGTAAGGGATGCTGCACCCAATGTGCAAAACAAGAAAAGCTCTCAGAATATATGTGTTATTGATATAAACACCGTTTTTGAGAAAAAAATGCATATTTGAGTTTTCGGCCGAACTAAAAGAATTCCAGTTTAGCAGCTCAACTCCCGACATGTAACTACACATGTTATCTAGATCATAATTCATCAAAATTTATTATCAAATGGTAGTGACATCAGGATCCCCTACTATTCAGGCATGACAACACTAATGATATTGCGTCATATCCGTTACAGTCAGAGAATTCCCTATTTTGAAAACGGGGGATGCCCTTGATCCCCCACAGAATGGTGAGGGATATTTTGTTATAGCTGGTTGTTGACCCGAGCTGGTTGGCATTGCACACGAACAGTTTCAAGACCACAGCACGCACAGAACGGCTCGGACGACGAACGATATATATGGGTTGTCATGCATGAAAATCAGTCGTTTTAAGGGGGTACCCTCAGAATTCGAGCTGTAGCGAAAAATCCAATTTATCAACATATATTTTCCTTACTATAGTGAGATGAGGAAATGAATTGGCTAGCTTTGTATATAAGCTGCTAAGGTTCATCTTGTTCTGGGACGGAGCTATGGAGACTTGAATTTTGGCTTGTTATCATGGTTTTGTATGGTCGAAGGAATTAGTGAAATCTGTCCTGAGGAAAATACATGTATTCTATAATTTCTACTCTAGAGTGAAGTTAACGTTAATGTTGTATTCCCTTATCATGATTTTGGTGCAAAAAGATTAAAATTGGCCTTTCTCTGTGTTTTTGATGTATTTTTCACATAAACCATGAATTTGGTGAAAATGCGTGATTTTGCAAAACAAAGAGGGGCCTCCCAAGAAATCGCTTCCCATGGCATGCATATATATGGCTTATTTGTGTGTAAGGGATGCTGCACCCAATGTGCAAAACAAGAAAAGCTCTCAGAATATATGTGTTATTGATATAAACACCGTTTTTGAGAAAAAAATGCATATTTGAGTTTTCGGCCGAACTAAAAGAATTCCAGTTTAGCAGCTCAACTCCCGACGTTATGTTATTAAATCCCATAAAAATGAATTATATATCTTATTTTTGAAGATTTGATTCCAAACTGACGATGATTTTTTTATTTTTGCTTGTGTAGCTGACCCTTTTATGTCATTTCGGTCCAATATTTGTGATATAATTAATATTTATAATTCCACGGGGCGCACATAATTTGTGGTTCTTTAAAACAAAACTGCATCCTGATTCTTAAGTACCTCACCCACTGTAGTATGTGATAACGTTAGCACCTGACACCAAAATTTGTAGCATCCACAATGAAATAACGCATTGGTGGGCCGACTCTTTTTTCACAATTTTAAAATGGAATGAAGTCAGTTATTGGCCCATAAATCCAAAGTGATATAACTTGCACCCCTGGAACTTTGTACACATGATATCTAGATCATAATTCATCACAATTTATTATCAGATGGTAGTGTCATCAGATTCCCCTACTATTCATCCCACACAACACCAATGATATTGCATCATATCCGTGGCAGTCAGAGAATTCCCTATTTTGAAAACGGGGGATGCCCTTGATCCCCCACAGAATGGTGAGAGATATTTTGTTATAGCTGGTTGTTGACCCGAGCTGGTTGGCATTGCACACGAACAGTTTCAAGACCACAGCACGCACAGAACGGCTCGGACGACGAACGATATATATGGGTTGTCATGCATGAAAATCAGTCGTTTTAAGGGGGTACCCTCAGAATTCGAGCTGTAGCGAAAAATCCAATTTATCAACATATATTTTCCTTACTATAGTGAGATGAGGAAATGAATTGGCTAGCTTTGTATATAAGCTGCTAAGGTTCATCTTGTTCTGGGACGGAGCTATGGAGACTTGAATTTTGGCTTGTTATCATGGTTTTGTATGGTCGAAGGAATTAGTGAAATCTGTCCTGAGGAAAATACATGTATTCTATAATTTCTACTCTAGAGTGAAGTTAACGTTAATGTTGTATTCCCTTATCATGATTTTGGTGCAAAAAGATTAAAATTGGCCTTTCTCTGTGTTTTTGATGTATTTTTCACATAAACCATGAATTTGGTGAAAATGCGTGATTTTGCAAAACAAAGAGGGGCCTCCCAAGAAATCGCTTCCCATGGCATGCATATATATGGCTTATTTGTGTGTAAGGGATGCTGCACCCAATGTGCAAAACAAGAAAAGCTCTCAGAATATATGTGTTATTGATATAAACACCGTTTTTGAGAAAAAAATGCATATTTGAGTTTTCGGCCGAACTAAAAGAATTCCAGTTTAGCAGCTCAACTCCCGACGTTATGTTATTAAATCCCATAAAAATGAATTATATATCTTATTTTTGAAGATTTGATTCCAAACTGACGATGATTTTTTTATTTTTGCTTGTGTAGCTGACCCTTTTATGTCATTTCGGTCCAATATTTGTGATATAATTAATATTTATAATTCCACGGGGCGCACATAATTTGTGGTTCTTTAAAACAAAACTGCATCCTGATTCTTAAGTACCTCACCCACTGTAGTATGTGATAACGTTAGCACCTGACACCAAAATTTGTAGCATCCACAATGAAATAACGCATTGGTGGGCCGACTCTTTTTTCACAATTTTAAAATGGAATGAAGTCAGTTATTGGCCCATAAATCCAAAGTGATATAACTTGCACCCCTGGAACTTTGTACACATGATATCTAGATCATAATTCATCACAATTTATTATCAGATGGTAGTGTCATCAGATTCCCCTACTATTCATCCCACACAACACCAATGATATTGCATCATATCCGTGGCAGTCAGAGAATTCCCTATTTTGAAAACGGGGGATGCCCTTGATCCCCCACAGAATGGTGAGAGATATTTTGTTATAGCTGGTTGTTGACCCGAGCTGGTTGGCATTGCACACGAACAGTTTCAAGACCACAGCACGCACAGAACGGCTCGGACGACGAACGATATATATGGGTTGTCATGCATGAAAATCAGTCGTTTTAAGGGGGTACCCTCAGAATTCGAGCTGTAGCGAAAAATCCAATTTATCAACATATATTTTCCTTACTATAGTGAGATGAGGAAATGAATTGGCTAGCTTTGTATATAAGCTGCTAAGGTTCATCTTGTTCTGGGACGGAGCTATGGAGACTTGAATTTTGGCTTGTTATCATGGTTTTGTATGGCCGAAGGAATTAGTTAAATCTGTCGAGGTCCGCTAACCTAAAATGTGTTCTGTTGCTCACACTTGATATAATAGATCTACCTCAATCTACTGAACTCTTTTGTATATAATCACATTTTGCTTCTGCCAATTTTCGTGTTAGATTCACGTACGGATGACTCTGTCCATTTTGCCATTTCCTCCAGTCGGAACCCAGCCGTTTCAATAATTCTAATCAGAAAATGAATGATCCCTCAGTTATCGCGCGCGTGCAGAAAGCGGTCCGGTTGGCCATGTTATACTGGGACACGCATCCCACTGTACCATCCTCACTTCCTCGCTGAACCTCCTATTGGGTGCTACCCCCGGTCTGGTCCCTGTTCCGAATGATGAGTTCCTAGTTTTGAGATCGACAGGAAGAAAAATGACCCTTTTGAATGGCTTTAAGGTAGTGAGTATGGCATATTTATATGTAAACAGGCATTCAAACATTAGAAAGCCCTCCATGACACAATCTGGCAATAAGCACATGTTCAATCTAGTGGGCAATCCTGTTTCTCTATATGATAATCAGTGACACAAAATTATAAATACAGATAAAAAGAACATCTGGTGTGTAATAAAGAACACTTTTCTATCATAACCAATTGTCATTCCGGATCATTTAAGTAGATCTATGGGAAATTTTAAATTGAAAATAAAATTGCCCACGATATTGTACATCCTAGCCAAACCGTGACTTGTCTTTCGTGTAGTATCATCGGGGGACTTTAATATCGGACATTTTTTAATGTCCAACCGATTATATCTTGCGGTTACTTCTTCATGGTAACTTCCACGAAATTTCGTGGACACACCAAAATTTGGTGGGACGACACAAGCTATATGCTATCGACGAGATCTGATGGCTCGTCGATGTCGACAATCGCGACGATAGCCCACAGACCTTTTATTGACGGAGTTTGGGGGTTCGTCGATGTCGACAATCGTGTCGATACAGCAGCTTTTGTATCGACGGGATCTGATGGCTCGTCGATGTCGACAATCGTGACGATAGCCCACAGACCTGTTATCGACGGAGTGTGGGAGTTCGTCGATGTCGACAATCGCGTCGATACAGCAGCCTTGATATCGACGAGATCTGATGGCTCGTCGACGTCGACAATCGTGACGATAGCCCACAGACCTGTTATCGACGAAGTCTGGGGGTTCGTCGATGTCGACAATCGTGTCGATACAGTAGCCTTCATATCGACGGGATCTGATGGCTCGTCGATGTCGACAATAGCGTCGATAGAACACAGCCGGGCTATCGACGAAGTCTAGGGGTTCGTCAGTGTCGACAATCACGTCGATACAGCAGTGTCTCTATTGACGGGATCTGATCGGTCGCCGATGTCGACAATCGTGACGATAGCCCCCAGAACTGTTATCGATGACATCTGGGTGTTTGTCGATGTCGACAATCGTGTCGATAGAGCAGCTCTTCTATCGACAGGATCAGATGGCTCGTCGATGTCGACAATCGCGTCGATAGCACACCGTGACATATCTAGAGTTGTATTAGGAATAATAAGTCATGCATGCTAAATATTTCTCCAGCCAGAATCTGCATTTGTACTAGATAAGAAAATTCCTTAAAGAAATCTTTTCACCTAGTCTTATTCTGATCTAAAATATGATTCACTGTAGTGAAACTAATGGGTCTATCCACAAACATTGTCCCATTTATAACAAAAAGGAAACCCCAGCAGTTCTGACACTGTAATGCAATACATACCATGATGTCTGATCAGTGCTCTTTGTTTTTGAATTACCATCAAACATAAATGAAATCTGCTAGGTGGGATATAAGTCCAAGGTTGTTTATGACTTGTAACAAGGCCATCCCCTAAGTTCAATCACACATTAGTGTGCATTGGAGTGAGACTCCTGTGAGCCTTGTCTGTATGAGCCCTTTGATCACCGCTGGCCTTAAAAGGGGCTGATCGCTGCCTTCATAATGAACTTTGCTGGGGTAGGTGGGTTGTGCAAAATGTTTATTGGACATACAATGTACAAAGTAACAATGTATACAATGTATTTTGGTTAACTCTTGTTATGTATTTCTAGTTACGATATTGAATACAAAAAGAACATAATAAGATATGTACAATACAAATTTATCACTACAGTTAGTAGAGTAATAATATTAACTTGAAAATATTGTGAACATTAGTTTCACTAGTAACAGTGTGATTAAATAATTCCAACAGTTTTAATATACAAATACATTGTACATAATAGGTTTACTTTCACTCGAAGAATATTGCTGATTAGGTTAACATCAGTTTTACAAGTTGTGTGTTATTTTATTTACATGTACAAATAAAAATGTAATAGGTTTGCTCTAACTGGAATAATATTGTTGATCAAGTTAACATTAGTTTGACTAATTCAGTGTGTTATTTTATTTACTGATAGATGTACAAATAAAATTGTATTATAGGTTTGCTCTAACTGAAAGAATATTGTTGATCAAGTTAACATTAGTTTTACTAGTTAAGTGTTTTATTTTATTTACTAATACATGTACAAATAAATTGTATTATAGGTTTACTTTAACTGGGAGAATATTGTTGATCAAGTTAACTTTAGTTTTACTAATTCAGTGTGTTATTTTATTTACTAATACATGTACATGTACAAATAAAATGTATTATAGGTTGGCTTTAACTGGAAGAATATTGTTGATCAAGTTAACATTAGTTTTACTAGTTCAGTGTGTTATTTTATTTACTAATACATGTACAAATAAATTGTATTATAGGTTTGCTCTAACTGGAAGAATATTGCTGATCAAGTTAACATTAGTTTTATTAGTTCAGTGTGTTATTTTATTTTATACATGTACAAATACATTGTATACATTGTATACAAATACATTGTATATTATTTCAGTGCATTATTTTATTCCCATGTACAAATATATAATAATAGGTTTGCTATAACTGGAAAAATATTGCTGATTAAGTTAACATTAGTTTTATTAGTTCAGTGCATTATTTTATTCCTATGTACAAATATATAATAACAGGTTTGCTATAACTGGAAAAATATTGCTGATTAAGTTAACATTAGTTTTACTAGTACAGTGCATTATTTTATTCCCATGTACAAATGTATAATAATAGGTTTGCTATAACTGGAAAAATATTGCTGATTAAGGATGCTTAACAGTCAGGATCGATGCCTTATCAGCTGAATTCTGCTGTGTTTTGTTTGAGCTATTGCTCTGCAGTTTAGCATTGGATTTCGCTGAAAATTGTTGCGTAGGTTCTATACATGACTGCAACTTTTGTCCAATGTCCGAATTGAAGACCCAGTCGATAATCATACAGATCCGGAACGTTATATTCCACCAATTAAATGTAACTTACATAGGAAACAGACAACGTTTTAGGGTGCAGCTTCTTGACTATAGTTAGATTACTTATCATAGAACAATAACCTACTGCCTGTTTTGGGGTTTACCTCGACACTTGGTGGTAATTTGATGTTCAAAATAACATGTTATATATCATCCGCATTGAAAATACACTGGGCAAAAGAAATTGAATGTCAGTCGCAATAATAACGACTATATCCGTTGGCATTGCAAACTCAACCGCAAACTTTATCAAGAATTCAGCGACTCTATTATTTTCTAAGAGTAGTATATAAGCAAAATCACAACAACATCTCACTCCTGAGTACAACGTTCTCGAAAGCTGAGCATTGACGGTATTTCCCATACGAATAATCCGTTGATCTGTACTTAGCGCTTCACTGACCAGCGGCACAAGACATTTTCAGTGAATCGCAATAGATATACATATTTGCACATCAATTTGACATGAATATCGATGGGATACTTGAAATTGGAGGGTAGGTTATTGATCACGGATATGTGAACTCGTTGCAGTTAAGAAACTGCACCATGTAATGCTTCGTGTGCGCAACGTAAGTTACATTTGTTCCAGCCACATTCAACTCTATTTATATACTAATTTATTAATGGAATCGTCAATCGCTTTTCGGCGTCACCTTCATAGATATATGCAGAATATAAGTTCCAAATTTCATGTAACTTTGTTACGAAACGGCCGTGATATGAACCAAAATTGCACATGGTATTAAACCATTGAAAGCACCGGAACGTAACCGATACGCAATCTTAAGTTAACATTACATGTAGTTTTACTAGTTCAGTGCATTATTTTATTCCCATGTACAAATATATAGGTTTGCTATAACTGGAAAAATATTGCTGATTAAGTTAACATTAGTTTTACTAGTTCAGTGCATTATTTTATTCCCATGTACAAATATATAATACTAGGTTTGCTATAACTGGAAAAATATTGCTGATTAAGTTAACATTAGTTTTATTAGTTCAGTGCATTATTTTATTCCCATGTACAAATATATCATAACAGGTTTGCTATAACTGGAAAAAATATTGCTGATTAATTTAACATTAGTTTTATTAGTTGAGTGCATTGTTTTATTCCCATGTACAAATATATAATAATAGGTTTGCTATAACTGGAAAAAAAATATATTGCTGATTAAGTTAACATTAGTTTTATTAGTTCAGTGCATTATTTTTTTTCCCATGTACAAATATATAATAACAGGTTTGCTATAACTGGAAGAATATTGCTGATTAAGTTAACATTAGTTTTACTAGTTCAGTGTGTTATTTTATTTACATTAACAAATAAGTTTTATTATAGGTTTGCTCTAATGGGAAAAATATTGTTGATTAGGTTAACATTAGTTTACTTTAAATCAGGACAGCATTTTTACACAAACTTTCAGTCAGATTAGCATAAAGACATAAATTCTTTCATATTACAAAATCTCAAAGATATTACACAGGCAAAAGACCAAATATATATGATTGAATAAATATGAGATGAATCTGTAGTCTGTACTATTAATATGTTCATTGTATATACATGCCACATATTCTAATTTCCTGTGAAATATTGTTCAAAATAATGTTCATGCTGTAGTTTAGATTGGTGACGTCTACAATGAATAGAATAAATGATTTGTTTATCCCCCCCCCCCGCCCCCCCGAGATATACACACACACCTAAACTTCCATTGTAAGACAGAGATCAACCTATTTTGGTGATCAAAGAGCTCAGAGACATCACTTCAAAAACTTCTCACTTCATTGTACACAAGTCTGTTATTTAATATCATGTAGGAGATGACCTGGTCATACCTTGGCTTGCACCTGCAAATTATGCCACCAGCAGATTTTTGCAGACAAATAATTTTCAAAATAACAAATCGCAGTAGTTATGGCCCAAGTATCATATCCTGCGCCTTCCTCTATATTCAATGAGGATTAAAAAGGTGACAGACGGAATAAATGGTACTCATTTAGTGGATGAGTAGTATTAAGGCGCAGCATATGATACTTGGGCCGTAGTTATGTGACATTGTTTCGAAAAACAAAATCTTTCTGGTGAAATTCTAGTATGGTACATATGATATCGCTGTTGGGAAGGGTAAAACATTAATTACTGATGATCATGATGATGCTAGCTTATTTGAAGACTAGCATCAATCAGTTCTGGCAACTATTGATATAGAAATCATCACAACGAGATAGCAGTACCAGGTGTGTGGTCCATCGACGCTATTGTCAACATCAATGTGCAACCAGACTATGTCGATACCAAGTCTGTGAGCTACTGGCGAGAAAGTCAACACGAGCCATACATGTGCAGATCTTGTCGATAGAAAAGCTGCTGTATCGACGCGATTGTCGACCCCCCAAACTCTGTCACTAACAGGTCTGTGTGCTATCGTCATGATTGTCGACATCGATGAGCCTTCAGGTCCCGTCGATAGAAAGGCTGCTCTATTGACGCAAATGTCGACATCGACGAACACCAAGATTTCGTCAACAACAGGTCTGTAGGCTATCATCACGATTGTCGACATCGACGAGCCATCAGATCCCCTCAATAGAAAGGGGGCTGTATCAACGCGATTGTCGACATCGACGAACCCCCAGACAGCGTCGATAACAGGTCAGTGGGCTATCGTCATGATTGTCGACATCGACGAGCCATCAGATCCCGTCGATAGAAAGGCTGCTCTATCGACGCGATTGTCGACATCGACGAACCCCAAGAATTCGTCGATACCAAATATGTGGGCTATTGTCACGATTGTCGACACCGACGAACTCCCAGACTCCGTCGATAACAGGTCTGTGTGCTATCGTCACGATTGTCGACATCGACGAACCGCCATACAGCGTCGATAACAGGTCTGTGGGCTATCGTCACGATTGTCGACATCGACGAGCCATCAGATCCCGTCGATAGAAAGGCTGCTCTATCGACGCGATTGTCGACATTGACGAACCCCAAGAATTCGTCGATACCAAACATATGTGGGCTATCGTCACGATTGTCGACATCGACGAGCCATCAGATCCCGTCGATAGAAAGGCTGCTCTATCGACGCGATTGTCGACATCGACGAACCCCAAGAATTCGTCGATACCAAATCTGTGGGCTATCGTCACGATTGTCGACATCGACGAACTCCCAGACTCCGTCGATAACAGGTCTGTGTGCTATCGTCACGATTGTCGACATCGACGAACCGCCATACAGCGTTGATAACAGGTCTGTGGGCTATCGTCACGATTGTCGACATCGACGAGCCATCAGATCCCGTCGATAGAAAGGCTGCTCTATCGACGCGATTGTCGACATTGACGAACCCCAAGAATTCGTCGATACCAAACATGTGGGCTATCGTCACGATTTTCGACATCGACGAGCCATCAGATCCCGTTGATAGAAAGGCTGCTCTATCAACGCGATTGTCGACATCGACGAACCCCAAGAATTCGTCGATACCAAATCTGTGGGCTATCGTCACGATTGTCGACATCGACAAACTCCCAGACTCCGTCGATAACAGGTCTGTGTGCTATCGTCACGATTGTCGACATCGACGAACCGCCATACATCATCGATAACAGGTCTGTGGGCTATCGTCACGATTGTCGACATCGACGAGCCATCAGATCCCGTCGATAGAAAGGCTGCTCTATCGACGCGATTGTCGACATTGACGAACCCCAAGAATTCGTCGATACCACACATATGTGGGCTATCGTCACGATTGTCGACATCGACGAGCCATCAGATCCCGTCGATAGAAAGGCTGCTCTATCGACGCGATTGTCGACATCGACGAACCCCAAGAATTCGTCGATACCAAATCTGTGGGCCATCGTCACAATTGTCGACATCGACGAACTCCCAGACTCCGTCGATAACAGGTCTGTGTGCTATCGTCACGATTGTCGACATCGACGAACCGCCATACAGCGTCGATAACAGGTCTGTGGGCTATCGTCACGATTGTCGACATCGACGAGCCATCAGATCCTGTCGATAGCATAGCATGTGTCGTCCCACCAAATTTTGGTGTGTCCACGAAATTTCATGGAAGTTACCATGAAGAAATGACCTATCTTGCTGAAGGTATAATGGGTTATCCCTTCATGGTAACCTCTGCGAAATTTTTCAGTCCACCCAATTTTATGTCCGTCGCTCGTCGATGCCGCTAATACCGCCGGTTAGAAGTGTCGTTCTTACCGTCACTCGTCGATGCTGCCAATAGTGCCGGTTACAAGTATCACTTCCCTAATGGGGGAGATAAGGTAAAATTATATTCTGGACGAGTCTATTACACAAACTTGTTTTACCTAGAGAAGGTGGAGTCTAAAGATGCTGACGCACATGCACTGTCTTAGTAATAGGTTTACCGTCGCTCGTCGATGCCGCCAATAGCGCCGGTTAGAAGCGTCGTTCGTCATGCTCGTCGATGCCGCCAATACCGCCGGTTAGGACTGTCTTTCTTACCGTCGGTCATCATGCCGCCAATACCGCCGGTTAGGACTGTCTTTCTTACCATCGCTCGTCGATGACGCCAATAGCGCCGGTTAGGACTGTCGATACCAAATCTGTGGGCCATCGTCACAATTGTCGACATCGACGAACTCCCAGACTCCGTCGATAACAGGTCTGTGTGCTATCGTCACGATTGTCGACATCGATGAACCGCCATACAGCGTCGATAACAGGTCTGTGGGCTATCGTCACGATTGTCGACATCGACGAGCCATCAGATCCTGTCGATAGCATAGCATGTGTCGTCCCACCAAATTTTGGTGTGTCCACGAAATTTCATGGAAGTTACCATGAAGAAATGACCTATCTTGCTGAAGGTATAATGGGTTATCCCTTCATGGTAACCTCTGCGAAATTTTTCAGTCCACCCAATTTTATGTCCGTCGCTCGTCGATGCCGCTAATACCGCCGGTTAGAAGTGTCGTTCTTACCGTCACTCGTCGATGCTGCCAATAGTGCCGGTTACAAGTATCACTTCCCTAATGGGGGAGATAAGGTAAAATTATATTCTGGACGAGTCTATTACACAAACTTGTTTTACCTAGAGAAGGTGGAGTCTAAAGATGCTGACGCACATGCACTGTCTTAGTAATAGGTTTCACAAAGGTTAGGAAAATTCAAGGTTCGTGACCCACAATCAATTAATCAATAAATAAACATTAAACAATAATTCTAACTTTATCAAAAATTAGAAGAGACAATTATCATACTTACGAGACACTCCCTGGCACTAATGGTTTTGTTCTACCTGGTATCTTCAGTTTAAAAGGCATATATCCAGTAACATAAATAGACTACATGTACCCCGATGTTGGGGTCTGACTCGTATCCTACACCTGGAGCCAGTTGCAATAAAACGTTTAAGTGTAATTTAACCTGAAGTGCGACTTTATTGTTGCGAATAAGTAGGACTTGTACGTTGAACCCGTTGCAATAAAATTTAGTTTAAGTGTGACGTTTTCTTTTTAAAAGTAGGACTTAACATAGTGCGTTGCAATAAAATTATTAAGTGCGGCTTGAGTGAAAAATTACACTCAAATAACGTAAAAAACCAAGTCATACTTACATAAGTCTGACTTACTAAAGTGCGACTTCAATTTGTTTATTGCAACGCATTTTGTAAGTGCGACTTATTCAAGTCACACTTACGGCCCGGGTTGCACTAAACTTTAAGTCACACTTACCACTTTTATTGCAACCGGCTCCTGGATCATATCCTGGATCTGGTGTGGGTCAGTTATTGATTTTCTCTAACATATCTAACAGAATACACTAGAGTCTGGTAAAAGGGGGGAGAACTTATGGTTTTTCACCTGGTCATACAAGTGTCCATTTTGCCGTCGCTCGTCGATGCCGCCAATACCACCGGTTAGAAGCATCGTTCTTACCGTCGCTCGTCGATGACGCCAATACCGCCGGTTACAAGCGTCGTTCTTACCGTCGCTCGTCGATGCCGCCAATAGCGCCGGTTAGAAGCGTCGTTCGTCATGCTCGTCGATGCCGCCAATACCGCCGGTTAGGACTGTCTTTCTTACCGTCGGTCATCATGCCGCCAATACCGCGGCATGATGGTGGCCATTTTGTCAAAATCTATTCAGACAGTTTTTCTCAAAATAATGTATAAGATTCTCTTTATGTACCTTTGTGATGTGTAATTTGATTTCATATTATAGTCCATGCAGAAAATGTGTTTCCAGCAACATTTACGAACATGTTTTGACAATTAGAGTTCAAGATCAGTGTAACAATATAACAGTTGTAAAATCAATACTCTGCGTTTCTCATGATTGCCGGTGAGCTACAGCACCCTTGGTGCTATGTTTTGTTTTTGTCTATATCTCGGAAACGGTGCGTCAAAGAGCGAAACAGACGTTATTTTTGGACTCGTCGCTCTAGACAAGCATGTCTGAGGGGTATTATGGATGAACTTTGAACTTGACCCGCAATTTTTTTCCCGAGTCGGCATTTTTTAGCTCATCGGCTGTAAGCCGTAGAGCTATTGGGATGGATTGACACGGTGTCTGTCGTGTCTGTCCCATGTTCTCCTGACCCAAATCTTTCAGAATCTTCTCCGCCGAAAGTGCCATTGCTATTGTACCCAAACTTGGCATACTGTTCGCTTATTGTGTGCTCTCCAAAGTTAAGTATGCTTAGGTGAAAATTCCAAAAGTTTTTCGGAGAAATTCAATGATTAAACATTAATTTGACTATACATGTGCTCTTGTTTATACATACGGGTTGTGGGTGGAAGGTCAGCGCATGCGCAGAGGGGACATTTCAATTGCAAATGGCGAATGTTTGTTTACCTTTGAACTTCCACCAAGAAACAAGATTTATCGGGTCATGACAGTTCTGACAGAAGCGGATACCTGTGTTTTGTGTGAATCATTTGTTTTTACATTGTGAATTCCACTGTAGTCCATATGTCAAAGCACAAATATATTTGTTTTGCAGTGTTTAAGGGAAGTACGGCCGGAAAATTTCCGATGTTGGTTAATTTATTTCCGTCAAACTTTCTGAATCTTCCCGACCAACGACGATTCAGCCTATCCATAAACAAATCGTGACGTATTGTAATCTTATTGGTGGATAGCCAATCAGTGGAGAACATAACCTTCGGCTATCGACGAAAGTTTTCTAATATGGATCAACAGAATATGGCCGACTAAGTTGTCGAAAAGAACCACGAACTGATGAAGACATAAGCAGATAACACCCGACAAAATTCATGTTTTATTTCAATGACAGCTGTTGCATAAACTTTCGTGAATAAATCGGTTTACACTAATTAGTAAACTTGGGAAATTTTATGGAGCGCCTAAGGCGAATTTCAAGTTTTATTGAAAATCATAACGTTCTCATCGTAACTTCCTATCTGTCATCCAAGAACTGTTGACTATTGTGCGTCATTCCTTTTCGCCTCACATTTTCTTATTGAATGAACAAAAAAACAGGTTGTGTTCTGCACACACTTTGCCATGGAAAAGCACCAAGATACCGTACTGTAGCCTAAATAATTCATGAACATTAATACATACCATTAAAGTATGTGAAATAACACATAGTAAATAATTAATGAAATTTTGTAATTGAAATAACAATAAAATACACAGGAGGGAGAACACACTTTTATACTGATGTTCATCACTGGAATTTTATGTATATTGGCACGAGAAAATATTATAACACATAATAAAGTACACAGAACATCACAGTTATTCCAATAAAGGTCCTTAATTTGTAACACCTTGGTGCCAAGACAAGTGGGGTGTTAAGAGGTACTGTAAATGGGTAAGTTTCGCGGGGGATAAAGTTTTGCGGATTTGGGTGTGAGATAGTTTCACGGAGAAGATGTTGGATCACCTTGATGATTCAATATTGAGGTATAAATATAGTATGAATATTAATTGGGAAGTCACATAATATATGCATGGTGCATCCTGGTGCATCCTTCAAAAAATGTGTAAATATAAGTGTTTTTTTGTAGAAAATCTTGAAAGCTGGATAGATATGGGGAATCATTATATTGCAAATCTTTTGGAAGATGGTCAAGGTTAAGTCACATTGAATGTGGGAATTGATTCATACAGTACTGATTTCGCAAAACCTCACCAAAATGCCAGCATGGGACACCTGGCATTTAGCACGTGTTCGCCCAACTCCGCCTGACATAGCATCATGCGATTTGATGCTAGCATTGTGTATGCGAGCATCCCTCGATGCTAGCATTGCTTCTTGGCACTGTGGTGCACTAAAAGCATTTCGCATTTCGCATTTTTTGTGAAGGCCATTATATGCTCGCATATGCTCGCAAACACATGGTCGAGTGGTTTATAAACAGTCTGTATCATGTAGATCGTATGGGAAAATGCAGTGTTTCATTTCAGTTCATATTAAAGTCAGTATTTGCATCCGAAATAAAGGATGCGCGCCTCTGTGCGAGACAATGCTCGCCTGTTCAACTAAGACGGCCGCCTGATGCGATGGCATCGCGCCCACTGGTCGCACCATGCGATTTGATGCTAGCATCAAGTCGCACGTAATCGCATGGCCTAGCATTTAGCATGTAGCATTCGCATGGCTAGTGAGGTTTTGCGAAATCAGTACTGTAGCGACACAACTTGAGGATAGAGCTTAGTATTGTATAATGAACATATGCTCATGTACATGATAATGAGGTCTATGCACCACATACACCTATCTATATCAGTTTGATGAAATATTCTGGTCGCCTGCCGATGAGCTACAGGGCCCTTGGCCCTATGTTTTTTTTATCTCGGAAACAATGCGTCGTAGAGCGAAACAGATGTTATCGTATTTATTCAATCAGTTCAATAATTTTCAAATTGACTCTTTCAGTTCGAACAGTCAAATTTTCGATCAAAATTTCGATTGAAACAACGAACGAAATCAACTTGTCAGCTGCCAAAACTTACAACTCGCCAGGTGGCAGCACTTCGAAATGAGTAATCAGCGATATATTCGCCAGGTGGCAGTGTGTGCGATTAGGCCTACCAATGCTAGGGTATATGACATAAAGCACGGACCTCATAGTGCCAGGCGGTTTGCGGGCCATTGAAGATTTTCCGAGTCGAGTGACTCGATTGCACATGCAATATGACTAGAATTTAGCATCAATGTAAATTACAGTTACCCGGTGATTTAGCAGCCAGTTATTCAAGGTTTTTAGGTTACCGGACCTTTGGTCCGATAACCTATTGCCGTGGCGTTGCGTCCGTCGTCGCCGTCGTCCGTCGTCGTCCGTCGTCCATCAACATTCATATCTTTAAAGTTTACGATTGATTCTTCCTGAAATTTTGCACAAAAATGCTTAAAAATATTTCGAGAGGGAGGTTTTTTAGGAAGAGCAGAGCTCTTCCTCTATGATGTTGGTTTTTTTAGGTTACCGGACCTTTGGTCCGATAACCTATTGCCATGGCGTTGCGTCCGGCGTCCGTCGTCCGTCGTCCGTCGTCCGTCGTCCGTCCGTCCGTCCGTTCACATTTTTATCTTTAAAGTTTATGATGGAATATTTCTGAAATTTTGCACAAAAATACCTAAAAATATTTCCAAGGAAGGTTTTTTTTAGTTTTCTGATTTTCCAATTTTTTTCAAAATGGCGGCCGTTTTCGTCGAAAAATGGCCAATTTTGGACTTTGACAGTCATTTTCTCAAAATCTTATCAGTAACTTTTTTTCTTATTGATGCATAACACTCCTCTTATGTGCCCCTGTGACATGTATAAATTTCGTTGCCCTTGAATCGCTCGAAGTGGGCCATTTTGGGCCCAAACTCGGCCCAAATGGGACTCTCCCATGTTAAATTCTCCTATGCTTTATAATGGGACAAAATTAAGCCTAATATCTCACTTAATATTGAGATTAGAGACTAGGAATCAATTGTGCACATATAGGAAATGATATATCCTGAATATTCTGGTGACCTTGAATTTGACCTCTGACCTCGGTTTCAAGGTCAGAGGGCCATTTTCGTCGAAAAATGGCCAATTTTGGACTTTGACGGTCGTTTTCTCAGAATCCGTTCAGTAACTATTTTTCTTATCAATGCATAACACTCCTCTTATGTACCCCTGTGACACGTATACATTTCGTTGCCCTTGAATCGCTCGAAGTAGGCCATTTTGGGCCCAAACTCGGCCCAAATGGGACTCTCCCATGTTAAATTCTCCTATGCTTTACAATGGGACACATTAAGCCTAATATCTCACTTAATATTGAGATTAGAGACTAGGAATCAATTGTGCACATATAGGAAATGATATATGCTGAATATTCTCAGGGTCTTGAATTTGACCTCTGACCTCGGTTTCAAGGTCAGAGCACAAAATGTCTAATATCTTGCTTATTAACGACTTTACAGCTTAGGAACCAATTGTGGACATATAGGAAATGATATATGCCGAATATTCTGATGACCTTGAATTTGACCTTTGACCTCATTTTCAAGGTCACACCACAGAATGGCTAATATCTCCCTTATTATCGATTTTACAGCTTAGGGATCAATTGTGGACATATAGGAAATGATATATGCTGAATATTCTCGTGACCTTGAATTTGACTTCTGACCTCAGTTTCAAGGTCAAAGCAGAAAATGGCTAATATCTTGCTTATTATTGACTTTACAGTGTAGGAATCAATTATGAACTTATAGGAAATGATATATGCAGATTATTGTCATGACCTTGAATTTGACCTTTGACCTCCTTTTCAAGGTCGCAGGACAAAATAGCTAATATCTCGCTTATTATCGATTTTACAGCTTAGGAATCAATTATGAACATATAGGAAATGATATATGCTGAATATTGCTATGACCTTGAATTTGACCTTTGACCTCATTTTCAAGGTCAGAGAACGAAATGGGTAATATCTCGCTTTTTATCGACTTTACAGCTTAGCAATCAATTGGGGACATATAGAAAATGATATATTCTGAACATTGTCATGACCTTGAACTTCACCTTTGACCTAATTTCCAAGGTCACAGGACAAAATGGCTAATAGCTTGCTCATTATGGACTTTACAGCTTAGGAATCAATTATGAACATATAGGAAATGATATATGCTGAATATTGCTATGACCTTGAATTCGACCTTTGACCTCATTTTCAAGGTCACAGGACATAATGGCTAATATCTCGCTTATTATTGACTTCACAGCTTAGGAATTAATTGTGGACATACTAGAAATGACATATGCCGAATATTATCGTGTCCTTGAATTGACCCATGATGTTTTTTAAAGGTCACGGGACAAAATACTAATATCTAAAATATATATTGTCCGGTAACCTTTCTTAGCCCTTGGGCTAATTTTTTGGATTTTTGAAATTTTCCCTTTGTTTACATTCTTGAAAGTGCCACTTGGAACCACAACAGGCCATTCAACTGTGGCTAATTGGGAGGGCCCGGGGCCCGTTGGGAGGAAAATGACGCCCGTGTACCTAATCACGGTTAATGTAATAAGTTATTAGCGATAATAATCCCAGGAGACGTGTGTTCCGACCGTTTGTTTTTTTTTGTATGTCACCGTCTCATACCCATCACCAATCCCGTTTTGATCTTCACTGAAACAGTGCTTTCTTGCAATCATATGCGCTCAAAGTTTTGGATATACATTCCGCACAATATATAGATACAGTATGCTGTTGCAAAAACGAAAAACAAGTTGATACGGCAACATAAAAATTGAAAATTTGTGGCGAGTGCTGGTATATCAAGTAGGCCAAATGCAATGACGTGTGGCCCCTTTCGTGTTCGCTCTACTTCCAGGAAGTAGTCCCGCGAGCCAGGCTTCGCCTACCGATAGCCCCCCCCCCCCCCCCCATTCACCTCTTACCAGTGAAGACGTCGGCTGGCCAGTGGCCGCGGGGCGGGGGGGGGGGGGGGGAGGGGGGGGAGGGGGGAGCGAGGAGAGGAGTCAGGTCTGCCGAACGGTCAGATGTGTTTTACCACTGTTTACCGCATTGAATATCTAAATTGTGTAGAAATAGGATCCATCTCGAAGTTATGCCGATGCCCAGAAGTTTTTGCGCAGGGCCGACTGGTCGTTGGCTTAGCGTGCCTCGTATAGCCTGATGAATAATTAATTGGATGGCAAGCGGGATTGAAATCTCGACAGGAAAACTTTGCAAGCCACTACAAAACCGTAACTTTTCATATATATAACTGCAGTAATTAATAATTAAAGGTCAAAGACATGTGCGTTGGACAAGGCATGACAATATCATTACGTGTTAATCAATTTAATATTAGGCCAAATTAACAATAAGCAAATCAGTTGGTAATGGGTCAGTTGGTACAATGCCAAAGCTACCGTTACAATATGACCACAACTTATATGTACCAAATAACATGCAGTATTCCAGGGGTTTTTATGTGCAAACATTTTCAAAGCTCTTCCTTTGAGGCCAGTGGTCCGATAACCTATTGCCGTGGCGTTGCGTCCGTCGTCCGTCCGTCCGTCCGTCGTCCGTTCACATTTTTATCTTTAAAGTTTACGGTCGAATCTTTCTGAAATTTTGCACAAAAATACCTAAAAATATTTCCAGGAAAGGTTTTTTTAGTTTTTCGATTTTCGCATTTTTTTCAAAATGGCGGCCGTTTTCGACGAAAAATGCCTGATTTTGGACTTTGGCGGCCATTTTCTCAAAAACTGTTCAGTGATTTTTTTTTCTTTTTGATACACAACACTCCTCATATGTACTCCTGTGATGTGTATGAGTTTCATTGCGCTTGAATCACTCGAAGTGGGCCATTTTGGGCCAAACTCGGCCCAAATGGGACTTTCCCATGTTAAATTCACCTATGCTTCATAATGGGACACATTAAGCCTAATATCTCACGTAATATTAGAGACTAGGAATCAATTGTGGACATATAGGGAATGATATATGCTGAATATTCTCGTGACCTTGAATTTGACCTCTGACCTCGGTTTCAAGGTCAGATCGGCCATTTTAGTCGAAAAATGGCCAGTTTTGGACTTTGACGGTCGTTTTCTCAAAATCTGTTCAGTAACTTTTATTCTCGTTGATGCATAACACTCCTCATATATACCCCTGTGAGGTGTATAAGTTTCGTTGCCCTTGAATCGCTCGAAGTGGGCCATTCTGCCCCCAAACTCGGCCCAAATGGGACTTTCACATGCTAAATCGCCCTATGCTTTATAATGGGACACATTTTGCCTAATATCTCACTTAATATTGAGATTAGAGATTAGGAATCAATTGTGGACATATAGGAAATGATATATACTGAATATTTTCGTGACCTTGATTTTGACCTCTGAGCTCATTTTCAAGGTCAGAGCACAAAATGGCCAATATCTCGCTTATTATCGACTTTACAGCTTAGGAATCAGTTGTGGACATAAAGGAAATGATATACGCCGAATATTGTGATGACCTTGAATTTGACCTTTGACCTTATTTTCAAGGTCATAGTACAAAATGGCCAATATCTGGCTTACTATCGACTTTACAGCTTAGAAATCAATTGTGCGCATATAGGAAATGATATATGCTGAATATTCTCATGACCTTGAATTTGACCTCTGACCTCATTTTCAAGGTCAGAGCACAAATTGGCTAATATCTTGCTTATCATTGACTTTACCGCTTGGCAATCAATTGTCAACATATAGGAAATGATATATGTTGAATATTCTGGTGACCTTGAATTTGACCTTTGACCTTACCTTACATGTATTTTCAAGGTCAGAGAACAAAATGGGTAATATCTCGCTCATTATCGACTTTACAGCTTAGTAATCCATAGTGGACATATAGGGAATGATATTTGCTGAATATTTTGGTGACCTTGAATTTGACCTTCACCTCATTTTCAAGGTCATAGAACAAAAAAAGTTCATATCTCATTTGTTATCGACTTTACAGCTTAGGAGTCAATTGCGAACATATTGGAAATTATATATGCTGAATATTCTCATGACCTTGAACTTGACCTTTGAGCTCATTTTCAAGGTCAGATCACAAAATGGCTAGTATCTCACTTAATATCGACTTTACAGCTTAGGAATCAATTGTGAACATGCTAGAAATGATATGGGCTGAATGTTCTCGTGACCTTGAATTGACCAATGATCTTACTTTCAAGGTTATGGGACAAAAGGCTAATATCTAAAATACACATTGTCCGGTAACCATTCTTAGCCCTTGGGCTAATTTTTTGATTTTCGAATTATTTTCAAAATGGCGGCCATTTATGACGAAAAACAGCTGATTTTGGACTTTGACAGTCGTTTTCTCAAAAACTGTCTGATCAGATTTGAGATTTTTGTTTCAAAAGATTCTCCTTATGTACCTCTGTGATGTGTATAAGTTTGGTTGCCCTTGAATCGCCGGTCTGCGTATGGCGGCCATTTTGAATTTTCGACGGGTCGACGAAAAAAAAAAAATTGGCCCAAATCGCATTACTATCCATTTTGGGCCATTTCTAGACAAAAAAAAAATTTTCACCCTTTGAAATAAATTTTGGACAAAAAAATTTGGACTGTACTGTACTCTAAGGACTGTACTCATGTGTAAATTGACCTCAGCGGCCTAAACGATTCCACCCAGATATATCTTTGTATTGTGAACATAGAGAATATCAAATGCCACACACATACATGTAATGGTGACATCGAAGTTCATTCGGATGACCTTGATTGGTAGATCTCAGGGTCATATGTTCACACTGTGAACCTTGATTGGTAAATCTCAAGGTCTGTTACCTGCCAATGATTCCATGGCCAAACCAAAATTGTCCGGTAACCTGTCTTAGCCTTTGGGCTAATTTTATCTTTGAAGTTTACTGTCCAATCTTTCTAAAAATTTGGGAAAAGATATCTTGAAATAATTTGAGAAGGGGGTACTTTTTAGCTTACCGGACCTATGGTCCGATAAGCTATTGCCGTCAGGTTGCGTCCGGCGTCCGTCCGTCGGTGTCGGCGTCAGCGTTGTCAAACGCTGGGGAAAATCTGTTAGATGAATATTGCTGTAATTCACAAAATATGTTCTATGGGCCCATATCTCCGGACCATTCTTTTTTTTTCGTCGATTGAATCGTTTTTTTTCCAAAATGGCGGCCATTTTTGTCGAAAAATGGCCAATTTTGGATTTTGGCGGCCATTTTCTCAAAAACTGTCTGATCAGTTTTGAGATTTTTGTTTCAAAAGATTCCCCTGATATACCTTTGTGCTGTGTATAAGTTTCGTTGCCCTTGAATCGTCGGTCTGCGTGTGGCAGCCATTTTGATTTTTTCGACCGGTCCCAGATAGGACTTTTCCATGTTAAATTAGCCTATGCTTTATAATGGGGACGAATTTCTTCTAAAATCTCACTTAATATTGGGATTAGACATTAGGAATCAATTGTGCACATATAGGAAATTATATATGCCGATTATTCTTGTGACCTTGAATTTGACCTTCGCCCTAATTTTCAAGGTCACAGCACAAAATGGCTAATATCTCGCTTATTATCGACTTTACAGCTTAGGAATCAATTGTCAGCATATAGGAAATGATATATTCTGAATATTATCGTGACCTTGAATTTGACCTTTGACCTCATTTTCAAGGTCACAGGACAAAATGGCTAATGTCTCGTTTATTATCGACCTCACAGCTTAGGAAAGCTTGAGAATCAATTGTTGACTCATAGAAAATGATATATGCTGAATATTCTCATGACCTTGAACTTGACCTTTGACCTTATTCTCAAGGTCAGAGCACAAAATGGGTAATATCTCGTTCATTATCAACTTAGCAGCTTAGGAATCCATTGTGGACCTATAGGAAATGATATATGGCGAATATTCTGATCACCTTGAATTTGACCTTTGACCTCATTTTCAAGGTCAGAGCACAAAATGGCTATATCTCGTTTATTATCTACTCTACAGGTTAGGAATCAATTTTGAACATATAGGAAATGATGTATGCCAAATATTTCGATGACCTTGAACCTGACATTTGACCTCGTTTTCAAGGTCAGAGCACAAAATTGCTAATATCTTGCTTATTATCGACTTCACAGCTTGGGCATCAATTGAGGACATATAGGAAATTATATATGCCGAATATTCTTGTGAGCTTAAAATTCTCAACGAAAAAAAAAATTTTCGACCCAAATCGCATTCCTATCCATTTTGGGCCGTTTCTAGACCCAAAAAATTTTTTCCCCCTTTGAACAAAATTTTGGACTTCGAAAAAATTTTCGGCACTTTTTTCCTTCGTAATGGGAGCTGCCAGAACTGTACTCATGGAACGCTTGAAGATAGAGCTTAGAAATTGGCACTTTCAAATGGGATGTCATATATGGCGACTTGTGTGGTGACCTTGAAATTGACCTTGGATGACCTTGAAAGGTCAAAACAGCCATTTTGGGTCGATAAATGCCCAATTTTGCTCCTTATTTGTCTTTTCTGAAAAAATGTCTGATCAGTTTTGAGATTTTTGTTTCAAAAAATTCCCCCTATTTTCCTTTATGATGTGTATAAGTTTTGTTGCCCTTGAATCGCCGGTCTTCGAGTGGCGGCCATTTTGAATTTTTTGATGGGTCGGCGGGAAAAAAATTGTTTTGCCTCAAATCACATTACTATTCATTTTGGGTCATTTCTGGGCGAAAATTTTTTTTCACCCTTTGAAAAAAATTTGGGACCTTGAATTTGACTTGAATTTGGATGACCTTGAAAGTTCAAAACAGCCATTTTTGGGTTGAAAAATGCCCAAATTTGCACCTTGTCTGTCTTTTCTCAAAAACTGTCTGATCAGTTTTGAGATTAAAGATTCCCCTTATGTACCTTTATGATGTGTATAAGTTTTGTTGCCCTTGAATCGCCATGTGACGGCCATTCTGAATTTTTGACGGGTCAGCGAAAAAATCTCATTACTAATTAGGGCATTTCATGCCCTTATGGTTTTGTCTGTTTTTTTTTTGTTTTTTTTTTACTTTCCGCCGTTTTGGTTTCCGATCAATAACTCGAGAACGCCTCAACGGATCTTGTCCAAATTTGCACCACTGGTCAGAAATATTACATGGAAGACCCCTATTGTTTTGGAGGCGGCTCCGGGGTCCGTGAGGTGCGTGAGGATGAAATCAAGGTTGATTTTGAGACTTGGTTTCCGAGCAATAACTCAAAAAGTATTCATGCAATGGCAAGTATTCTATGCATGGGAGTTCATATACCACCCGGGAAGAACCCTATTGATTTTGGGATCAATCCGTCAAACGACCTTTGACCTAGAGCTCGGAAGAATTTTTGCTGATTCACCCTTGAGGCTTTCATGCATATCTCGGAAACGGTGCGTCGTAGAGCGAAACAGAGCTCAATTTCGGCCTTCTGGCACTAGACAAACTAGTCTAGAGCGTATCTCGGGTCGAGACAACCCCCTGGTGTCGAATTTTTTTTCGCCGACTCGATACTTCCTGTTTGGCCGTATCTCGTAACGGTGCGCCTAGAGCGAAACGGAGCTCAATTCCGGCCTCCTGGCACTAGACAAACTAGTCTAGGGGGTATTTTGGGTCGAGACGACCCCTGGTGTCGAATTTATTTTCGCCGACTCGGTACTTCCTGTTTGGCTGTATCTCGGAAACGGTGCATCGTAGAGCGAAACAGAGCTCAATTCCGGCCTTCTGGCACTAGACAAACTAGTCTAGGGGGTATTTTGGGTCGAGACGACCCCTGGTGTCGAATTTAATTTCGCCGACTCAGCACTTCCTGTTTGGCCGTATCTCGGAAACGGTGCGTCGTAGAGCGAAAAGGAGCTCAATTCCGGCCTCCTGGCACTAGACAAACTAGGCTTATGGGTATTTTGGGTCGAGATGACCTCTGGTGTCGAATTTATTTTCGCCGACTCGGCACGTCCTGTTTGGCCGTATCTCGGAAACGGTGCGTCGTAGAGCGAAACCGAGCTCAATTCCGGCCTCCTGGCACTAGACAAACTAGGCTTATGGGTATTTTGGGTCGAGACGACCTCTGGTGTCGAATTTATTTTCGCCGACTCGGCACTTCCTGTTTGGCCGTATCTCGGAAACGGTGCGTTGTAGAGCGAAACGGAGCTCAATTCCGGCCTCCTGGCACTAGACAAACTAGTCTAGGGGGTATTTTGGGTCGAGACGACCCCTGGTGTCGAATTTATTTTTGCCGACTCGACACGTCCTGTTTGGCCGTATCTCGGAAACGGTGCGTCGTAGAGCGAAACGGAGCTCAATTCCGGCCTCCTGGCACTAGACAAACTAGGCTTATGGGTATTTTGGGTCAAGATGACCATGGGTATTTTGGGTCGAGATGACCTCCGGTGTCGAATTTATTCTCGCCGACTCGGCACTTCCTGTTTGGCCGTATCTCGGAAACGGTGCGTCGTAGAGCGAAACGGAGCTCAATTTCGGCCTACTGGCACTAGACAAACTAGGCTTAGGGGTATTTTGGGTCGAGACGACTTCTAGTGCTGTATCTCAAAAACGGTGCTTCGTAGAGCGAATTGCCAAGATGCCTAAGGGCGGGGTATGTCACTTAAACTTTGACCACGGACAGTTTCAGAGTCATCATGGTTCTAGACACGGTCTCTTAGGTATATGTTAGCTAGGAATAGAACTCACACGAAATGCCCCAAGGCATCTTCAGGCCTTGACGTCTAGTTTACTATCCATTTTGGGTCATTTCTAGGCAAAAAAAAATTGTTCACCCTTTGAAAAAAATGTTGGACTGAAATGTGTAAAACGGTGCATCATAGAGTGAAACGGAGCTCAATTCCGGCCTTCTGCCCTGGTGTCGAATTTAATTTCGCCGACTCAGCACTTCCTGTTTGGCCTTATCTCGGAAATGGTGCGTCGTAGAGTGAAACGGAGCTCAATTCCGGCCTCCTGGCACTAGACAAACTAGGCTTATGGGTATTTTGGGTCGAGATGACCTCTGGTGTCGAATTTATTCTCGCCGACTCGGCACTTCTTGTTTGGCCGTATCTCGGAAACGGTGCGTCGTAGAGCGAAACGGAGCTCAATTTCGGCCTACTGGCACTAGACAAACTAGGCTTAGGGGTATTTTGGGTCGAGACGACTGCTAGTGCTGTATCTCAAAAACGGTGCTTCGTAGAGCGAAACGCCAAGATGCCTAAGGGCGGGGTATGTCACTTAAACTTTGACCATGGACAGTTTCAGAGTCATCATGGTTCTAGACACGGTCTCTTAGGTATATGTTAGCTAGGAATAGAACTCACACGAAATGCCCCAAGGCATCTTCAGGCCTTGACGTCTAGTTTACTATCCATTTTGGGTCATTTCTAGGCAAAAAATATTGTTCACCCTTTGAAAAAAAATGTTGGACTGAAATGTGTAAAACGGTGCATCGTAGAGCGAAACGGAGCTCAATTCCGGCCTTCTGGCACTAGACAAACTAGTCTAGGGGGTATTTTGGGTCGAGACGACCCCTGGTGTCGAATTTAATTTCGCCGACTCGGCACTTCCTGTTTGGCCGTATCTCGGAAACGGTGCGTCGTAGAGCGAAACGGAGCTCAATTCCGGCTTCCTGGCACTAGACAAACTAGGCTTATGGGTATTTTGGGTCGAGTTGGGTCGAGATGACCTCTGGTGTCGAATTTATTTTCGCCGACTCGGCATTTCCTGTTTGGCCGTATCTCGGAAACGGTACGTCGTAGAGCGAAACCAGCTCAATTCCGGCCTCCTGGCACTAGACAAACTAGGCTTATGGGTATTTTGGGTCGAGACGACCTCTGGTGTCGAATTTATTTTCGCCAACTCGGCACTTCCTGTTTGGCCGTATCTCGGAAACGGTGCGTTGTAGAGCGAAACGGAGCTCAATTTCGGCCTCCTGGCACTAGACAAACTAGGCTTAGGGGTATTTTGGGTCGAGACGACTTCTAGTGCTGTATCTCAAAAACGGTGCTTCGTAGAGCGAAACGCAAAGATGCCTAAGGGCGGGGTATGTCACTTAAACTTTGACCACGGACAGTTTCAGAGTCATCATGGTTCTAGACACGGTCTCTTAGGTAGAGTAATCCAGCCTATTTTCGGACACCAACAGAAATCGGACACTTCATGATTTACCACCAATTTTCTATGTCAGTTAATATGCCGCAAACAAATTTTCTCAAGCACTGAAACGAGCCAAGTGTATGTGGTCTTTGCAGGTTTGAAGAAATTTCTGCGAAGTGTTAGCAGAGGTATCTAGTTTGATAAGTTCCACAATGTTAGCTTCCCTGTTAGTGTTAGTGTCCGAAAACTGTCTAGTGTACTCTATATAATCTTCCTGTCCTCAGGGCTACTTAATTTTCTTTCATAACTGATCTTTAGCCTTGCAACAACTACCGATTGACAGCTTCATGTATATAGCCTAAAATTATAATGATATAGTTATTATTCTTAAAGACACAGAAGGTGTCCGATTTCTGTCTGGGATGTCCGATTACTGTCACTTGAACTCACAGTTCATAATTCACCAATATCGAAGTCAGGACAAAATAATATTTCCATACGACTTTATAACTTTTACCACATTTACGTGCATATGCCGTTGCATGTAAAATAAATCATCTGGTTTTTAGGTTACCGGACCTATGGTCCGATAACCTATTGGCATGGCGTTGCGTCCGTCGTCCGTCCGTTCACATTTTTATCTTTAAAGTATATGGTCCGATCTTTCTGAAATTTTGCACAAAAATACCTAAAAATATTTCCAGGAAAGATTTTTTTAGTTTTCTGATTTCCGCATTTTTTTCAAAATGGCGGCCATTTTCGACGAAAAATGCCTGATTTTGGACTTTGGCAGCCATTCTCTCAAAATCTGTTCAGTAACTTTTTTTCTTTTTGATACATAACACTCCTCATACGTACCCCTGTGACATGTATAAATTTCGTTGCGCTTGAATCGCTCGTAGTGGGCCATTTTGGCCCAAACTCGGCCCAAAGGGGACTTTCCCATGTTAAATTCTCGTATGCTTTATAATGGAACACATTAAGCCTAATATCTCACTTAATATTGAGATTAGAGACTAGGAATCAATTGTGGACATATAGGAAATGATGTATGCTGAATATTCTCATGACCTTGAATTTGACCTCTGACCTCGGTTTCAAGGTCAGAGCACAAAATGTCTAATATCTTGCTTATTATCGACTTTAAAGCTTAGGAATCAATTGTGGACATATAGGAAATGATAAATGCCGAATATTCTGATGACCTTGAATTTGACCTTTGACCTCATTTTCAAGGTCACAGGACGAAATGGCTAATATCTCACTTATTATCGATTTTACAGCTAAGGGATCAATTGTGGACATATAGGAAATGATATATGCTGAATATTATCATGACCTTGAATTTGACCTCTGACCTCATTTTCAGGATCACCAGACAAAATGGCTAATATCTCGCTTATTATCGACTTTACAGCTTAGTAATCAATTGTGAACATATAGAAAATGATATATTCTGAACATTGTCATGACCTTGAACTTCACCTTTGACCAATTTTCAAGGTCACAGGACAAAATGGCTATTAGCTCGCTTATTATTGACTTTAGAGCTTAGGAATCAATTATGAACGTATAGGAAATGATCTAAGCTGAATATTGCTATGACCTTGAATTCGACCTTTGACCTCATTTTCAAGGTCACAAGACATAATGGCTAATATCTCGCTTATTATTGACTTTACAGCTTAAGAATCAGTTGTGGACATACTAATATGACATATGCCGAATATTATCGTGTCCTTGAATTGACCAATGACTTTATTTTCAAGGTCACAGGACAAACTAATAATATCTAAAATATGTATAGTCCGGTACCCTTTCTTAGCCCTTGGGCTAATTTTTTCTCTACAGTGATTATTGAGATTTCACCTTAAGTGTCCGAAAACTGTATGGTTTACTCTATATGTTAGCTAGGAATAGAACTCACACGAAATGCCCCAAGGCATCTTCAGGCCGTGACGTCTAGTTTACTATCATTTCTAGGCAAAAAAAAATTTTTCACCCTTTGAAAAAAATGTTGGACTGAAATGTGTAAATTTTGTCTAATGACAAAATACTTGTAGATAGACCTTGTATTTGTATTTTGATCATATATAGAGGTTATCTGATGGGGTATCGGATATCGGCACATGTATGGACAAGAGTTTGTGGATATCGGCACGAGGCTTTAGTCTAAGGGGTATTATAGATGAGCTTTGACCTTGACCTGAATTTTTTTTGCCGAGTCGGATTTTTTAGGTTACCGGACCTTTGGTCCGATAATCTATTGCCGTGGCGTTGCGTCCGTCGTCCGTCGTCCGTCGTCCGTTCACATTTTTATCTTTAAAGTATATGATCGAATCTTTCTGAAATTTTGCACAAAAATACCTAAAAATATTTCAAGGAAAGGTTTTTTTTAGTTTTTCGATTTTCGCATTTTTTTCAAAATGGCGGCCGTTTTCGACGAAAAATGCCTGATTTTGGACTTTGGCGGCCATTTTCTCAAAAACTGTTCAATAACTTTTTTTCTTTTTGATACACAACACTCCTCATATGTACTCCTGTGATGTGTATAAGTTTCGTTGCGCTTGAATCGCTGGAAGTGGGCCTTTTTGGCCCAAACTGGGCCCAAATGAGACTTTTCCATGTTAAACTCTCCTTTGCTTTATAATGGGACACATTTTGCCTTATATCTCACTTAATATTGAGATTAGAGACTAGGAATCAATTGTGGACATATAGGAAATGATATATGCTGAATGTTCTCGTGACCTTGAATTTTACCTCTGACCTCAGTTTCAAGGTCAGAGAACAAAATGGCTAATATCTCGCTTATTATCGACTTTACAGATTAGAAATCAATTGTGGACATATAGGAAATAATATATGCCGAATATTCTCATGACCTTGAATTTGACCTTTGACCTCATTTTCAAGGTCACAGGACAAAATGGCTAAAATCTCGCTTCTTATCGACTTTACAGCTTAGGAATCAATTATGAACATATAGGAAATGATATATGCAGATTATTGTCATGACCTTGAATTTGACCTTTGACCTCATTTTCAAGGTCACAGGACAAAATGGCTAATATCTCACTTATTATCGATTTTACAGCTTAGGGATCAATTGTGGACATATGCCGAATATTCCTGTGACCTTGAATTTGACCTCTGACCTAATTTTCAAAGTCAAGAGCACAAAATGGCTAATATCTCGCTTATTATCGACTTCACAGGTTAGAAAATCAGTTGTGGATGTATAGGAAATGATATACGCCGAATATTCTGATGACTTTGAATTTGACCTTGTTCTCCATCTTCAAGGTCATAGGAAAAAATGGCTAAAATCTCACTTATCATCGACTTTACAGCTTACAAATCAATTGGGGTCATGTAGGAAGTGATATATGCTGAAGATTGTCATGACCTTGATCTTGACCTTTGATCTCATTTTCAAGGTCAGAGCATTAAATGGCTAGTATCTCGCTTATTATCGACTTTGCAGCTTAGAATCAATTGTGCACACGTAGGAAATGATATATACTGAATCTTGTCATGACCTTGAACTTGCCCTTCGACCTCATTTTCAAGGTCAGAGCATAAAATGCCTAATATCTCGCTTATTATCATTTTTACAGTTAAGGAAGCAATTGTGAATAAATAGTAAACGATAAATGCTGAATATTGTCATGACCTTGAATTTGACATTTGACCTCATTTTCAAGGTCAAAGCACAAAATGGTTAATATCTTGTTTATTATCGAACTTACAGCTTTGCAATCAATTGAGCACATATAGGAAATGATATATGCTGAATATTCTCATGACCTTGAATTTGATCTCATCTCCAAGGTCAGAACACAAAATGGTTAATATCTTGCTCATTGTCGATTTTGCAGCTTAGGAATCAATTGTGGACATGAAATGATATATGCTGAATATTCTTGTGACCTTGAATTTGACCTTGTTGTCAAGGTCTCGGGACAAAATGGCTAATATATATAATGTAAAACATTGTCAGGTAACCTTTCTTAGCCCTTGGGCTAATTTTTTTCATTTTCGTCGATATCTCAGAATCGGTGCGTCGTAGAGTGAAATGGACATTATTTTTGGACTCGTCGCCCTAGACAAACATGTCTAAGGGGTACTAGGGATGAACTTTGACCTTGACCTTGAATTTTTCGCCGAGTCAGCATTTTTCGTTTTCGTCGATATCTCGGAGTGACGGTGCGTCGTAGAGCGAAACAGACGTTATTTTCGGATTTGTCCCGCTAGACAAACATGTCTAAGGCAAACATGTCTGAGTCAACATTTTTCATTTCCGTCAATATCTTGGAGACAGTGTGTAGTGTGTTATAAACAGTGTGTTATAAATATTACAAACTAGTTTTAACACCAAAATGCCTCCAAGGCATCTTAAAGCCCTGACGTCTAGTTCCTTCCTGAGCTGACAACGGGTTCCGCCTGACACCCTGTCACAGTGGGTCAGCATTTGTGAAGTTATTCCAGAATACAATATATTTTGAATGCATGAAATACACTCTGTGTATCATTTTCTTCCCCTCTTAGCTGTTTCCAGATATTTCTGTCCCTCAATTTTAAGTTGATTCCATACTTTGTCACTTGACAGCTATTTGTTTACATTTTCATCATGGTGCAGTTTTGTTATGCTACAAAAATTCCACTCAGAAATTAATCAATCGGGGAGCATCATGTAATTAGCTGATAATGGTTGTGATGTCTAATCCAGGAAATATCCCCTTTTGGGACTTTCGGCGCCAAATCTTAGATTGAAACATTTTAGCCTGTGGTTGAATAGGGCCCTGCCCGTGAATAAGTGCTAATTATCGCCCATCGTTAGTGACGCCAAAGCACAATTTTTAAGGGGCAGCCCGACTGAGAAATTGCCCTGCGAGTTGTACTTCCAAAGTTAAATCTGAGCTGTCCTGCATGTGGCCGGATGTTTGGCATGCTGGGCACTGAGTTGTCCTGTGACTAACGTCTTTCACCAAAGATAATCCGCTACCATGGATAATCCGCACCCCTATTTTGAGGCTCAATTTCTCGGGAAAAACCTATTACTCAGTGTATTATCCGCACCCCCATTCTCCGGTGGAGGTGTGAAATTTCCGCGTCGAGTTGCGAGCCTGATCGGTCAATCAACAGTGATCAGAAGATCATTCAAGTGTGACAAACTTTGGCCGACAATAGGTAGGCAGGAAGTTTCATGCTTCAGTGGCTCACAAAAGGTTAGTTCACATCGAAACACATGATTTCTATTGTTGTTTTTGTCAATAAAAAAACAATCTTATTTTATTTCAGAAGGCGATTGCGAGTTTTTTGAGTTGCTGACAAAAATGGATTCGCAAGCAATGTCTAGGCCGTTTCCATCTTCCTGTCCAAGTTAAGGGGTCGTCTCAATGTTCAACAGAAGAATTTCCATGTCTGTTCATTCATCGATCATGACATTGTGCCAATAAATAATATTCCAAATACTTGTTCGACTTCCTGCATCAATGAATAAATCGAGGAACACGATTGTTTCACACACTTTTAATAGCAATCATCAGTTTTAATGGCAATCATGACATTAAGCCCCACATAGATCTGCGTAATGCATGATATCATGCAGTTGGAGACGACCCCTAACATTGGCGCCATCTGCAGGTCAAATCCGGCACAGCAAGATTCTGATGATGTTTTCACCATTTCGATCTGAAAAGACATGACCATATTAATGGAAATAAATACGAATGCCAGTGCATTAACGTATGATTCAAGAAATAGTTTGAGTTATATTTATTGCCAAATCTTATTCAGCTATGCAACATTCCTGCTTGATCACGAGATCCCTCCATTATTGTCCACGCGTGATTGACTTGAGCCATTGTCACTGCCTGTCAAACGATTTTTCGGCCACCAAAAAAGCATACAGATTTCATGTTTCAACGTATAATCCGCACCCTGTAAGTTTTCCCTCTTTTTTAGGGGCCTAAAAGTGCGGATTATCTATGGTGAAAGACGGTAGATGTCTGGCATGCTGGGCACTGAGTTGTCCTATGTCTAGATGTCTGGCATGCTAGGCACTGAGTTGTCCTGTGTCTAGATGTCTGGCATGCTGGGCACTGAGTTGTCCTGTGTCTAGATGTCTGGCATGCTGGGCACTGAGTTGTCCTGTGGCTAGATGTCTGGCATGCTGGGCACTGAGTTGTCCTATGTCTAGATGTCTGGCATGCTGGGCACTGAGTTGTCCTATGTCTAGATGTCTGGCATGCTGGGCACTGAGTTGTCCTGTGGCTAGATGTCTGGCATGCTGGGCACTGAGTTGTCCTGTGGCTAGATGTCTGTCATGCTGGGCACTGAGTTGTCCTATGTCTAGATGTCTGTCATGCTGGGCACTGAGTTGGCCTATGGCTAGATGTCTGGCATGCTGGGCACTGAGTTGCCTGTGTCTAGATGTCTGGCATGCTGGGCACTGAGTTGTCCTATGTCTAGATGTCTGGCATGCTGGGCACTGAGTTGTCCTGTGTCTAGATGTCTGTCATGCTGGGCACTGAGTTGTCCTGTGTCTAGATGTCTGGCATGCTGGGCACTGAGTTGTCCTGTGGCTAGATGTCTGGCATGCTGGGCACTGAGTTGTCCTGTGGCTAGATGTCTGGCATGCTGGGCACTGAGTTGGCCTATGGCTAGATGTCTGGCATGCTGGGCACTGAGTTGTCCTGTGGCTAGATGTCTGGCATGTTGGACACTGATATACAATAAAAAATGATATGACCTTGAGTGTGGTTAAGTTACAGCATGATGTTTGGTGCTGGGTTTAAGTAATATTCTTGTTTTGATACCGACAGGCATCCATCTGTCACAAGATGTTTGGCATGCTGGGCACTGAGCTGTCCTGTGGCTGGATGTTTGGGATGCTGATACAAACTCGTGGCTATGCCTGTCACATGTCCCAGAGGAAGCGACGGCGGCTTCGACAACAAGGTCGTGACATGTCATGGGCAGAGATCATTCTGGAATTCCAGCAGCGAGAGAAACAGCCTGCCACAGAACCTCACATGCTGCATGCTGTATGGAAAGTACGCTCCACCCAGGGCAGACCTTGGTGGGAGAAAAATATCTTGCAGCAGCTCGGCTTCACACAATACGTAAGTAACTTGAACGTCACACAATTTGTGAAAATTCCAAATGTTCATGTTCGTTCCTTAGTCCATGGACTGTCGCGTGTAAGTGTATCTGTTGACTTACAGAAGTCTTCCAGCATCCCCGTACTGCAGAAGAACACTCCCGGTGTCAACAAGTTGCTGCATGAGGTCAAACATCTGGTACGTGTGCAACCTTTGACCTTCCCGCACGGCTTGCCTTCAGACACGACTGACCTGCAGCACATGTACATAAAGCCCAGTGGGGAGGTGATGGTCAAGCGACACCTGGGACCCAGCTCTGCATTGCTGTCTAGTGACAGTCTACAGTCAAACCACTGGAGGCTGACTAGTAAAACCATCAAGCACGAGTGCCAGAGCCTCAGAATCAATCACAAAATACACATAGAGTACCACCGGCCAGGCTATGTGTTCAAGAAAAACCAAGATGGCAAAGAATACAGATATCACTTCAATGACGACAACTCACCCTATCATTTGTAGGATGTATTTAGGTTGGGGACATCAAAATAAAACCTCTTGTGAAAATAGAAGTTTATCCTATACATGACCAATCCAGACTACTACCTGCTTCGATCTTGAGGATTTTTAGGTTACTGGACCTATGGTCTGATAACCTATTGGCATGGCGTTGCGTCCGGTGTCCCGTCGTCCGTCGTCATCGTCCACATTTTTAGGTTACCGGACCTTTGGTCCGATAACCTATTGGCATGGCGTTGCGTCCGTCGTCCGTCTAGCCGTCCGTCCGTCCGTTCATTCGACGTTAGCATTTTTATCTTCAAAGTTTACGATCGAATCTTTCTGAAATTTTGCACAAAAATGCCTAAAAATATTCTGAGATGGAATTGTATTTTTTTGTTGTTAGGTTACCGGATGTTAGCTTACCGGACCTATGGTCCGATAACCTATTGCCATCACGTTGCGTCCGTCGTCCGTCCGTCGTTCGCCGTCCGTCGTCCGTCGACGTCCACATTTTAGGTTACCGGACCTTTGGTCCGATAACCTATTGGCATGGCGTTGCGTCCGTCGTCCGTCCGTCCGTCCGTCCGGCGTTAACATTTTTATCTTTAAAGTTAACGATCGAATCTTTCTGAAATTTTGCACAAAAATGCCTAAAAATATTTTGAGAAGGAGGTATTTTTTTGTTTTTTGATTTTCGCATTTTTTTCAAAATGGCGGCCGTTTTTGTCGAAAAACGCTCAATTTTGGACTTTGACGGCCATTTTCTCAAAAACTGTCTGATCAGTTTTGAGTTTTTGGTTTCAAAAGATTCCCATCATATACCTCTGTGATATGTATAAGTTTGGTTGCCCTAAATCTGCCGGTTTCCATGTGGCGGCCATTTTGAATTTTTGGCGGGTCGGCGTAAAAAAAATTTTTCGCCCCAAATTGCATTACTATTCATTTTGGGCCATTTCTAGGGCAAAAAAATTTTTTCACCCTTTGAAAAAAATTTTGGACTTAGAAAATTTTCGGCACTTTTTTCCTTCATAATGGGAGCTGTCAGGACTGTACTCATAGAACACTTGAAGATAGAGCTTAGAAATTGGCACTTTCAAATGGGAAGTCATATATGGCGACTTGTGTGGTGACCTTGAATTTGACCTTCGATGACCTTGAAAGGTCAAAACAGCCATTTTGGGGTCAAAAAATGCCCAGATTTGCCTCTGTAGATGAAATGCTTGCAGATAGAGCTCATGTTTGCATTATGAACATATAGGAAGACATATATGGCACAACTAATGATGACCTTGAACTTGACGTCAGATGACCTTGAGTGCCAAATGTCTGACTTGAAATGTGTAAATTGACCTGAGCGGCCTAAACGATTCCACCCAACATATAGAATATCAAATGCTGCACACATACATGTAATGGTTACATCGAAGTTCATGCGGATGACTTTGATTGGTAAATCCCAAGGTCATATGTTTACACTGCGAACCTTGATTGGTAAATCTCAAGGTCTGTTACCTGCCAATGCTGCCATGGCCAAACCAAAATTGTCCGGTAACCTATCTTAGCCTTTGGGCTAATTTTAGGTTACCGGACCTATGGTCCGATAACCTATTGCCGTCACGTTGCGTCCGTCGTCCGTCCGTCGTCCGTCGTCCGTCGTCCGGCGTCCGTCGTCCGTCGTCCGTCGTCCGTCGTCCGTCCACAGCTGTATCTTTAAAGTTTACAGGCGGATTTTTCTGAAATTTTGCACAAAAATGCCTAAAAATATTTCAAGAGGGGGTTTTTTTTTAGTTTTTTGATTTTCGCATTTTTCTCAAAATGGCGGCCATTTTTGACGAAAAATGGCCAATTTTGGACTTTGGCGGCCATTTTCTCAAAAACTGTCTGATCAGTTTTGAGATTTTTGTTTCAAAAGATTCCCCTTATGTACCTCTATGATGTGTATAAGTTTTGTTGCCCTTGAATCGCCGGTCTCCGTGTGGCGGCCATTTTGAATTTTTGACGGGTCGGCGAAAAAAAAATTTTTTGCCCCAATTCGCATTACTATCCATTTTGGGCCATTTCTAGGCAAAAAAAAAATTTTCACCCTTTGAAAAAAATTTTGGACTTAGAAAATTTTCGGCACTTTTTTCCTTCATAATGGGAGCTGCCCGGACTGTACTCATAGAACGCTTAAAGATAGAGCTTAGATATTGGCACTTTCAAATGGGAAGTCGTATATGGCGACTTGTGTGGTGACCTTGAATTTGACCTTGGATGACCTTGAAAGGTCAAAACAGCCATTTTTGGGTCGAAAAATGCCCAAATTTGCAGCTTTTCTGTCTTTTCTCGAAAACTGTCTGATCAGTTTTGAGATTTTCGTTTCAGAAGATTCCCCTTATGTACCTTTATGATGTGTATAAGTTTTGTTGCCCTTGAATCGCCGGTCTCCGTGTGGCGGCCATTTTGAATTTTTGACGGGTCGGCGAAAAAAATTTTTTTTGCCCCAAATCGCGTTACTATCCATTTTGGGTCATTTCTAGACAAAAAATTTTTTTTCACCCTTTGAAAAAAATTTTGGACTTAGAAAATTTTCGGCACTTTTTTCCTTCATAATGAGAGCTGCCGGGACTGTACTCATAGAACGCTTGAAGATAGTGCTTAGATATTGGCACTTTCAAATGGAAAGTCATATATGGCGACTTGTGTGGTGACCTTGAATTTGACCTTGGATGACCTTGGAAGGTCAAAACAGCCATTTTTGGGTCGAGAAATGCTCGAATTTGCACCTGGCCTGTCTTTTCTCGAAAACTGTCTGATCAGTTTTGAGATTATTGTTTCAAAATATTCTCCTTATGTACCTTTATGATGTTTATAAGTTTTGTTGCCCTTGAATCGCCGGTCTCCGTGTGGCGGCAATTTTGAATTTTTGACGGGTCGGCGAAAAAAATTTTGTTTGCCCCAAATCGCGTTACTATTCATTTTGGGTCATTTCTAGACAAAAAAAAAAATTTTCACCCTTTGAAAAAAATTTCGGACTTGGAAAATTTTCGGCACTTTTTTCCTTCATAATGGGAGCTGCCAGAACTGTACTCATAGTACGCTTGAAGATAGAGCTTAGATATTGGCACTTTCAAATAGGAAGTCATATATAGCGAGTTGGGAGGGGACCTTGAATTTGACCTTTGATGACCTTGAAAGGTCAAAACAGCCATTTTTGAGTGAAAAAATGCCCAAATTTGCCTCTACAGATGAAATGCATTTAGATAGAGCTTCAGTTTGCATTATGAACATATAAGAAGTCATATATGGAACAACTAATGATGACCTTGATTTTGACCTTGGATGACCTTGAGTGCTAAATGTCTGACTTGAAATCTTGAAAGTGGCCTCTGAAGCATAAACTTTTGCACATACAGGTTAGGATTGTGTATAAGCCTGTAAAAAAAGTCATGTATAAATGGCAAATTTTTTGGTGACCTTGAACTTGACCTTAACTTTGAAGGGCGAATCTCAAAATCTGAAATTGGCCTATACACACGAAATACTTGTTGATAAAACTTATATGTTTGTATTATAAACATACGAAGTCATATGCAGCATACCTAATGGTGACATTGAGATTCACAAAGATGAATTTGACTGGTAAATCTCAAAATCATATGTCACCTACAATGCTTGAAACCAAAATTGTCCGGTAACCTATCTTAGCCCTTGGGCTAATTAGGTTACCGGACCTTTGGTCCGATAACCTATTGGCATGGCGTTGCGTCCGTCGTCCGTCCGGGCGGACGAGAGTATGGTTGTGTGACTAGAAAAGGCACACAACCATAAGTTGTGAGGAAATTTCTTCTTGTGTGCCTATTTTGGGGAGTTGTGTGCCTATTTTAGATAGGAAATTTAACATGTAAAAGGCACACAAGAAGGTCTCGTCCGCACGTCCGTCCGTCCGTCCGTCCGTCCGTCCGTCCGTCCGTCCGGCGTTAACATTTTTATCTTTAAAGTTAACGATCGAATCTTTCTGAAATTTTGCACAAAAATGCCTAAAAATATTTTGAGAAGGAGGTATTTTTTTGTTTTTTGATTTTCGCATTTTTTTCAAAATGGCGGCCGTTTTTGTCGAAAAACGCTCAATTTTGGACTTTGACGGCCATTTTCTCAAAAACTGTCTGATCAGTTTTGAGTTTTTGGTTTCAAAAGATTCCCCTCATATACCTCTGTGATATGTATAAGTTTGGTTGCCCTAAATCTGCCGGTTTTCGTGTGGCGGCCATTTTGAATTTTTGGCGGGTCGGCGAAAAAAAATTTTTTCGCCCCAGATCGCATTACTATCCATTTTGGGCCATTTCTAGAGCAAAAAAAAATTTTCTCCCTTTGAAAAAAATTTTGGACTTAGAAAATTTTCGGCACTTTTTCCCTTCATAATGGGAGCTGTCCGGACTGTACTCATAGAACGCTTGAAGATAGAGCTTAGAAATTGGCACTTTCAAATGGGAAGTCATATATGGCGACTTGTGTGGTGACCTTGAATTTGACCTTGGATGACCTTGAAAGGTCAAAACAGCCATTTTTGGGTCGAAAAACGCTCAAATTTGCACCTGGTCTGTATTTTCTCAAAAACTCTCTGATCAGTTTTGAGATTTTTGCTTAAAAAGATTCCTCTTATATACCTCTGTGACGTGTATAAGTTTTGTTGCCCTTGAATCGCCGATCTCAGTGTGGCGGCGATTTTGAATTTTAGGTTACCGGACCTTTGGTCCGATAACCTATTGGCATGGCGTTGCGTCCGTCGTCCGTCCGTCTAGCCGTCCGTCCGTCCGTCCGTCCGGCGTTAACATTTTTATCTTTAAAGTTAACGATCGAATCTTTCTGAAATTTTGCACAAAAATGCCTAAAAATATTTTGAGAAGGAGGTATTTTTTTGTTTTTTGATTTTCGCATTTTTTTCAAAATGGCGGCCGTTTTTGTCGAAAAACGCTCAATTTTGGACTTTGACGGCCATTTTCTCAAAAACTGTCTGATCAGTTTTGAGTTTTTGGTTTCAAAAGATTCCCCTCATATACCTCTGTGATATGTATAAGTTTGGTTGCCCTAAATCTGCCGGTTTTCGTGTGGCGGCCATTTTGAATTTTTGGCGGGTCGGCGAAAAAAAATTTTTTCGCCCCAGATCGCATTACTATCCATTTTGGGCCATTTCTAGAGCAAAAAAAAATTTTCTCCCTTTGAAAAAAATTTTGGACTTAGAAAATTTTCGGCACTTTTTCCCTTCATAATGGGAGCTGTCCGGACTGTACTCATAGAACGCTTGAAGATAGAGCTTAGAAATTGGCACTTTCAAATGGGAAGTCATATATGGCGACTTGTGTGGTGACCTTGAATTTGACCTTGGATGACCTTGAAAGGTCAAAACAGCCATTTTTGGGTCGAAAAACGCTCAAATTTGCACCTGGTCTGTATTTTCTCAAAAACTCTCTGATCAGTTTTGAGATTTTTGCTTAAAAAGATTCCTCTTATATACCTCTGCGACGTGTATAAGTTTTGTTGCCCTTGAATCGCCGATCTCAGTGTGGCGGCCATTTTGAATTTTTGACGAGTCGGCGAAAAAAAAGTTTTTCGCCCCAAATAACATTACTATCCATTTTGGGCCATTTCTAGGCAAAAAAAAATTTTCACCCTTTGAAAAAAATTTTGGACTTAGAAAATTTTCGGCACTTTTTTCCTTCATAATGGGAGCTGTCAGGACTGTACTCATAGAACGCTTGAAGATAGAGCTTAGAAATTGGCACTTTCAAATCGAAAGTCATATATGGCGACTTGTGTGGTGACCTTGAATTTGACCTTGGATGACCTTGAAAGGTCAAAACAGCCATTTTGGGGTCAAAAAATGCCCAGATTTGCCTTTGTAGATGAAATGCTTGCAGATAGAGCTCCTGTTTGCATTATGAACATATAGGAAGACATATATGGCACAACTAATGATGACCTTGAACTTGACGTCAGATGACCTTGAGTGCCAAATGTCTGACTTGGAATGTGTAAATTGACCTGAGCGGCCTAAACGATTCCACCCAACATATAGAATATCAAATGCCGCACACATACATGTAATGGTTACATCGAAGTTCATACGGATGACCTTGATTGGTAAATCCCAAGGTCATATGTTTACACTGCGAACCTTGATTGGTAAATCTCAAGGTCTGTTACCTGCCAATGCTGCCATGGCCAAACCAAAATTGTCCGGTAACCTATCTTAGCCTTTGGGCTAATTTTTTTAGGTTACCGGACCTTTGGTCCGATAACCTATTGCCGTGGCGTTGCGTCCGTCGTCGTCGGCGTCCGGCGTCCGGCGTCCGTCGTCGTCCGTCAACATTCATATCTTTAAAGTTTACGATTGAATCTTCCTGAAATTTTGCACAAAAATGCTTAAAAATATTTGGAGAGGGAAGTATTTTTTAGTTTTTTGATTTTCGAATTATTTTCAAAATGGTGGCCATTTTTGACGAAAAACAGCTAATTTTGGACTTTGACGGTCGTTTTCTCAAAAAGTGTCTGATCAGATTTGAGATTTTTGTTTCAAAAGATTCTCCTTATGTACCTCTGTGATGCATATAAGTTTGGTTGCCCTTGAATCGCCGGTCTGCGTATGGCGGCCATTTTGAATTTTCGACGGGTCGACGAAAAAAAAAATGTTCGGCCCAAATCGCATTACTATCCATTTTGGGCCATTTCTAGACAAAAAAATTTTTTTCACCCTTTGAAAAAAATTTTGGACTTAGAAAATTTTTGGCCCTTTTTTCCTTCATAATGGGAGCTGTGAAGACTGTACTCATAGAATGCTTGAAGATAGAGCTTAGAAATTGGCACTTTCAAATGGAAAGTCATATATGGCGACTTGTGTGGTGACCTTGAATTTGACCTTGGATGACCTTGAAAGGTCAAAACAGCCATTTTTGGGTTGAAAAATGCCCAAATTTGCACCTTGTCCGTCTAATCTCGAAAACTGTCCGATCAGTTTTGAGATTTTTGTTTCAAAAGTTTTCCCTTTTGTACCTTCATGATGTGTATAAGTTTTGTTGCCCTTGAATCGCCGATCTCCGTGTGCCGGCCATTTTGAATTTTCGACGAGTCGGCAAAAAAATTTTTTTCGCCCCAAATCGCATTACTATCCATTTTGGGCCATTTCTAGGCAAAAAAAAATTTTCACCCTTTGAAAAAAATTTTGGACTTAGAAAATTTTTGGCCCTTTTTTCCTTCATAATGGGAGCTGTGAAGACTGTACTCATAGAATACTTGAAGATAGAGCTTAGAAATTGGCACTTTCAAATGGAAAGTCATATATGGCGACTTGTGTGGTGACCTTGAATTTAACCTTGGATGACCTTGAAAGGTCAAAACAGCCATTTTTGGGTCGAAAAACGCTCAAATTTGCACCTTGTCCGTCTAATCTCGAAAACTGTCCGATCAGTTTTGAGATTTTTGTTTCAAAAGATTCCCCTCATATACCTCTGTGATATGTATAAGTTTGGTTGCCCTAAATTCGCCGGTTTCCGTGTGGCGGCCATTTTGAATTTTTGACGAGTCGGCGAAAAAAACATTTTTCACCCCAAATCGCATTACTATCCATTTTGGGCCATTTCTAGGCAAAAAAAATTTTTCACCCTTTGAAAAAAATTTTGGACTTATTTTCGGCACTTTTTTCCTTCATAATGGGAGCTGTCAGGACTGTACTCATAGAACGCTTGAAGATAGAGCTTAGAAATTGGCACTTTCAAATGGAAAGTCATATATGGCGACTTGTGTGGTGACCTTGAATTTGACCTTGGATGACCTTGAAAGGTCAAAACAGCCATTTTTGGGTTGAAAAATGCCCAAATTTGCACCTTGTCCGTCTAATCTCGAAAACTGTCCGATCAGTTTTGAGATTTTTGTTTCAAAAGATTCCCCTTATGTACCTTCATGATGTGTATAAGTTTTGTTGCCCTTGAATCGCCGATCTCCGTGTGGCGGCCATTTTGAATTTTCGACGAGTCGGCAAAAAAATTTTTTTCGCCCCAAATCGCATTACTATCCATTTTGGGCCATTTCTAGGCAAAAAAAATTTTTCACCCTTTGAAAAAAATTTTGGACTTATTTTCGGCACTTTTTTCCTTCATAATGGGAGCTGTCAGGACTGTACTCATAGAACGCTTGAAGATAGAGCTTAGAAATTGGCACTTTCAAATGGAAAGTCATATATGGCGACTTGTGTGGTGACCTTGAATTTGACCTTGGATGATCTTGAAAGGCCAAAACAGCCATTTTTGGGTCGAAAAATGCTCAAATTTGCACCTGGTCTGTATTTTCTCAAAAACTGTCAGATCAGTTTTGAGATTTTTGCTTAAAAAGATTCCTCTTATATACCTCTGTGACACGTATAAGTTTTGTTGCCCTTGAAACGCCGATCTCCGTGTGGCGGCCATTTTGAATTTTTGACGAGTCGGCGAAAACAAATTTTTTCGCCCCAAATAGCATTACTATCCATTTTGGGCCATTTCTAGGCAAAAAAAATTTTTCACCCTTTGAAAAAAATTCTTTCACCCTTTGAAAAAAATCCCGCACACATACATGTTATGGTAACATCGAAGTTCATACGGATGACCTTGATTGGTAAATCCCAAGGTCATATGTTTACACTGCGAACCTTGATTGGTAAAAGCTCTGTTACCTGCCAATGCTGCAATGGCCAAACCAAAATTGTCCGGTAACCTATCTTAGTAGTCGGGCATGTACGGGGGGTCCCTTTGCACCCCCCCCATGATCCTCCAAAACCAACTTTTTTCTCAAGGTTTTTTAATACTAATAAACATTACATATGTCTCCGGTTGCGCATCCATTGCAAAAATTGGTTTTCGGGCCATTTTTCAAAATGGCCGCCCCGCGAAATCTCGAATTTTGAGATTGCTTCACTTTAAGCTGCATAGGTCTACAAAATAAAATCTTTGTTACCTTTTGCTGCTCATTGTGGGGGCCTTATACATTGTACATGAGAAAACAGTGGTTAAATAAACATTTATAATAGGAATATGTCCATATATCCAAGATGGCCGCCAAATTTAGATAATTTTTCACTAAAATGTCCATAACTTCGGACTGAGTCAACCTAGGATGTTCATTTTGGGGTCTATACCTAGGTTTTCATATACAGGGAATCCATTTAGACCAAAATAAATACAATCAAGCTATTCCTTTTGATGCATGCATCCAAGATGGCCGCCAAAATTAGATAATTTTTCACTAAAATGTCCATAACTTCGGACTGAGTCAACCTAGGATGTTCATTTTGGGGTCTATATCTAGGTTTTCATATACAGGGAATCCATTCAGACCAAAATAAATACAATCAAGCTATTTCTTTTGATGCATGTACACCTGCACACATGGTACACGCTACACATTCATTTAGATATCTCTCGAAAATAGCCCCCTTGACACCCCTATGGTCTCAATTGTGGATCTTGCTTGGATATTTCTGATGGAGACTTTTACTGATTTGCAATCCCAATAAATCCTTAAACAAATAGAGCTTGATTTGATTAGTTTTGTTAATTAACAGATATCCAAGATGCCTGCTAAACACACCCCGAAAATTCAAGTTCGTAACTAATTGTGCTATAAAGATGTGTGATACCGGTACTTACTTTCAAGGGTATTTTGGTATGTAGATTCCATTTTTGGTGTTATTCTAGCTATATAATATCAATTTAAAATGATAACCGCATCTCATTGAGATGGAAAGCAAATAAAAACATATTGTTATTTGAATTTATTCATACACTTATGCATTACTCACCAACATGCTTGGGATACTTTTCACAAACAGAGAACAATAATGTAGAATATCTTCATTGGCTATCTTAACACATGAATATGATGGAACATGGTACTATGATTTTGGTTCTGCTATATTGAATGAATTGACATATTAGTTGATGATGTCTTCACCATTGCCCTGCATTCTCTTGCAGTACAACAACGTTGTCTTGAGCTGTCCGACATCAATTGCATTACAACTGTTCAGCCCCAGGAGAGTGGCAACCCGTACACGAAGTTGTGTCTAGATCAATGAATGAGACTAGATCAATAAATGAGACTATTGTGGCAAAAGTGATGTAGAATTTTCCAGAACTGAGATAGAGGATGTTGAGTGGTATGATGTCGGACAGCTCAAGACAACGTTGTTGTACTGCAAGAGAATGCAGGGCAATGGTGAAGACATCATCAGTTAATATGTCAATTCAGCCAATATAGCAGTACCAATATCATAGTACCATGTTCCATCATGTTCATGTGTTAAGATAGCCAATGAAGATATTCTACATTATTGTTCTCTGTTTGTGATATAAAAAGTATCCCAAGCATGTTGGTGAGTAATGCGTAATGCATAAGTGTATGAATAAATTCAAATAACAATATGTTTTTATTTGCTTTCCATCTCAATGAGATGCTGTTATCATTTTAAATTGATATTATATAGCTAGAATAACACCAAAAATGGAATCTACATACCAAAATACCCTTGAAAGTAAGTATCACACATCTTTATAGCACAATTAGTTACGAACTTGAATTTTCGGGGTGTGTTTAGCAGGCATCTTGGATATCTGTTAATTAACAAAACTAATCAAATCAAGCTCTATTTGTTTAAGGATTTATTGGGATTGCAAATCAGTAAAAGTCTCTATCAGAAATATCCAAGCAAGATCCACAATTGAGACCATAGGGGTGTCAAGGGGGCTATTTTCGAGAGATATCTAAATGAATGTGTAGCGTGTACCATGTGTGCAGGTGTACATGCATCAAACGAAATAGCTTGATTGTATTTATTTTGGTCTGAATGGATTCCCTGTATATGAAAACCTAGATATAGACCCCAAAATGAACATCCTAGGTTGACTCAGTCCGAAGTTATGGACATTTTAGTGAAAAATTATCTAATTTTGGCGGCCATCTTGGATGCATGCATCAAAAGGAATAGCTTGATTGTATTTATTTTGGTCTAAATGGATTCCCTGTATATGAAAACCTAGGTATAGACCCCAAAATGAACATCCTAGGTTGACTCAGTCCGAAGTTATGGACATTTTAGTGAAAAATTATCTAAATTTGGCGGCCATCTTGGATATATGGACATATTCCTATTATAAATGTTTATTTAACCACTGTTTTCTCATGTACAATGTATAAGGCCCCCACAATGAGCAGCAAAAGGTAACAAAGATTTTATTTTGTAGACCTATGCAGCTTAAAGTGAAGCAATCTCAAAATTCGAGATTTCGCGGGGCGGCCATTTTGAAAAATGGCCCGAAAACCAATTTTTGCAATGGATGCGCAACCGGAGACATATGTAATGTTTATTAGTATTAAAAAACCTTGAGAAAAAAGTTGGTTTTGGAGGATCATGGGGGGGGTGCAAAGGGACCCCCCGTACATGCCCGACTATAGCCTTTTAGTCCTTAGGCCATTTTCCAGGAGACCTCTAAAATAGGTTTTCGTCGCCAAATCGGGCATATTAGGTTTCTTGGTGTCATTCTGTAGGTTTTCATGTCAGGAAAAATATTAGACCGGGTAACCTTCTCAAAAAGTGTCCAAACAATGGAAAAAATGACTTTTTCCAAGATAAGATGGCCGCCGCGTCCGATCAAAAAGTTTGTTTTTGTTTTTTCTCTGCTTCTAGACAAGCTAGAAGTGTACTCTTGGTGTCTTTCTTAGGTTTTGAAGGTTGAGGAATCCAATGAAATACATTTCAAGAACATTTATGCGTTATTTCAATTGAAAAACTACACTTTGACTGGTATTTGAACGTCAGAAATAGCGATTTGCGGAGGGAGTCTGTTTTAAATGTAGCTGCGCTATTCATTACCAGGTATTACCACTTTGAACAAAACAATTCCATGAATAAATCATCAACATATCAGTTTATGCACATCCAAATTATATGAAGAAAAGTGGAACAATGGCCATATAGATCATATGCTATCTACTTGCTGAACATTCGTTTGTCTTGTTTTTTTTTCTACTTCATATTTAATACTGTATATGTGAAACAAATAAATTTGGCAAATGTTGTACAACATATATATCACATGTGGTTGAGTTAATCATAGTCAACTTCCTCTCTAGCTGTATCTGCAACAATTTCATCCGAATGTTTGATTCGTCAAGAAACCTTGAAATCAAGCCGAGAGTTGATATTTGAGTCGGCCCACCCGACTCCGTGTTCGGGTATACAGATGGAATGACACCGAACTTAGAGAATTTCAAGAAGTAAAGTCAACCAAAGTTGAACGTAGAATTGATTGGAAGACCCGTTGGGTAAAATAAAGCTGATAACGTCTGAGATAGCTCAGACCCCAAGCTATCAACTGAACAACCAGACGAAGAGGAAGAGGTCGACGAGGAATGCGGACTAAAAACCGAATGATTGGCGATCCTTACTTTGCACTGGCAAGGAGTGACTGCAGACCAACCCGCTACCACCCGAGACCGCCTGCAGCCAGAGAACCGACGTCACCCGAAACAACCCAAAGCCAGAGTGTCGAAGTCATTCGAGACAAACTGCAGCAGGAGTACCAAAGTCTCCCGAAACACCACCCGCATTCCAGCGGGAGAACCAGAGTCAGCCAATTGACCATTCCAGATGGAGAACCAGAGTCAGCCAAGCAACCCCTGCATCTGGAGAACTATAGTCAGCCGAGCAACCATTCCAGCCAGAGAACCAGAGTCAGTCGTCCAGCCATTCCAGCCGGAGAACCAGAGTAAGCGACCCCTGCAGCTGGAGAACCAGAGTTAGCCCAGCAACCATTCCAGCCAGAGAACCAGAGTCAGCCGAACGACCCCTGCAGCCAGAGAACCAGAGTCAGCTGAGTAACAATTCCAGCCGAAGAACCAGAGTCAGCCGACCGGCCATTCCAGCCGGAGAACCGGAGTAAGCTGAACGACCCCTGCAGCCAGAGAACAAGAGTCAGCTGAGTAACAATTCCAGCCGGAGAACCAGAGTCAGCCGACCGGCCATTCCAGCCAGAGAACGAGGGTAAGCTGAACGACCCCTGCAGTCGGCCGAGCGGCCATTCTAACTGGAGAACCAGATTCTGATGAACGACCCCTGCAGTCGGAGAACCAGAGTCAGCCAAGTGACCATTTCAGAAGGAGAACCAGAGTCAGCCAGGCGGCCATTCCAGATGGAGAACCAGAGTCAGCCAAGTGACCATTCCAGACGGAGAACCAGAGTCAGCCGAGCGGCCATTCTAACCGGAGAACCAGATTCAGATGAATGACCCCTGCAGTCGGAGAACCAGAGTCAGCCGAGTGACCATTCCAGAAGGAGAACCAGAGTCAGCCAAGCGGCCATTCCAGCCGGAGAACCAGAGTCAACTGAGCGACCCCTGCAGTCTGAGACGAAGCAAAAAGCCAAACTCATAGGCATCTGGTCAGCTAAGCAAGGCTGGGAAGCGAACCTCAACCCAACGAACATATGCTACTACTATATCAACGCTAGAACCGTTACAATATATGTATTTGATGTTCATAAAACTAGACGCTATCCGTTCGCCTACGACCACATGAGTGTATCCCCGTGATGCCCTGTCATTTCTGTTGCCCAAAATATATTATGTTAATTCAGACAAAATATCTTATATCAAAATAGAACTGCTGTCCCAGTGTCTTTCATCAATGTCAGCAATAAAAGTTCCAAGCCTTAACTAATTTTTTGCCATGCAGTAATACTTTCAACTATTGAAATATTCACCACATTATTTCTTACCAGATAATTTAGCTTATCCAATTCCCAACAATACAAGTGATTTCTTTATCTACATTCGCTGATAATAAATATGATTCAACTGTTGTAATAAGTTAGTGATATTAACTAATTAATATTATTACTGCAGATATAAAATATATACTGGACAAAAGACTTACTACGTTTAATCATATAATAAAATGTTCTCATCTTCACTATTTTTATTGTGGGCAATAATAATGTGATATGTTTCCAAATTGCAACCAAATGGAACGACCGCTGACCTCGAGCTGGATATTATTAAGGTTGTTCGATACACCGAACGCGTCATCAATGTGGCCCGTCTATGGTTGACCAAACGTGTCATAAACAGCGAATGTAACGGCGGGGTGAAATAGGGATCGGCGGGGTATGAATGTTGCCGTGCAATGGGAGTACTGGAAAATCCGGCGGTCTGTAATCAGTACGGCGGAGTCTCGACTTGAACACACAAAGTACTGGAAGCATCACAGCATATGCCTAGTATCTTTCAGTGGGCCAGCCTCGGTTAAGAAGATAATACTACTAGAACATCCATTCGTTACATAGTTTTAATATGTATATGAGTAAACGTTTGCACAACAAAACTAGTAGACCTAACAATTTCCAAATCTTCTGATTAACATAATCAAACAGATCGTAAAATTATTCAAAACACTGTTAAATAAATTGACAACACTTCTGTGGATCATGGCATAATTTTCAATACAACTCAAGCTTAGCGATAATAATATTTTGAAAGACTATTCATGGTATTGCAGATCTCGTAGGGCTAATAAGCATGAATGTACTAGTATGGCATAACACATGGAATTTGTTGCTACTTGACTTGAGTGGACCAAGGACAAAAGATACAACGAATGCAAGAGCAAATTTGAGGGGTGGGGGGGGGGGGGGGGGTTGCTGGCGCAAGTGGCGCTCATTACTTTGTATATGATATCTGTGTAAGACCAATAAAACAAGTGTGAGGGTTTCTTCCGTTTCTTACCACATCCTTCCATCCGCCGAATCCTGCATTTTGTGCCCCTGTGGAGTGTTTTCTTCACAATTCCAATCTTTTAGAACTTCAAAGTTCACCACAAAATATCCAGAGGTCGTCACACACTCTTTTATAATAGTTTGTCCTATGCGCCCCTAAGTTTGTCCAAACACGCATATGCATTTCCAGTTCCACTAAGCAACATTCCATTGACATACATCAATTCCTCTATAGCCTGTCCATTATATAGCCTGAATATACCAAATGTTCACTCTTTAAGAGGAATACATCATAAGAAGAGCTCAGCTTCATTGGGCCGCAACATTTACAGCCCACCAGGCTCGATTTCGCGGGGCTCCGTTTTCGTTACAGTTGTCATTTTTGACACGTTTCGTCTACCATACCCGTTCCGCTATGTAAGCCGAATGGGGCTAACTTTTTTGTTTCCGCAGCTTATCTGCCCAGAAATTTACACTATGTTAGGCGATTTTCTGCCAAAATTCATCGAGATGCATGAAATAGACCTATAGACGAAATAATCTCCAAAATTCACCGCGCACAGATCAGCGCTACCCTCTCAGTCAAATCCGTTATCAGCCATTTATATATAATAAGCTATATCCTCACGTTATCGCAAAATCCTGTGCCAAATGTGGCGGTCATCTTGCTCAAGCTAATTGGGTGAAATTTATTCCTAAAGTTCTACTGACTTGTCAAATTTGATGGGGATATTTAAACTATTAGGCCTACTGAGTTGGCGACCGGAGAGAATCTCATCTGAGCCAATTGACCAGTCAACATCTAGTGGTTCATTCTAGCAGCCATACCGTTCATGCTAATGATCACATCTACCATGCCAGCCTTTTATACATTTCTGAGTCAAGTCAGAACATACAATATATGAAATATATGATTTTTTTTTCAATTCATACTCACAAAAACTTGAATAATTTGACATAGTATGCACTCCAAATTCATGAAATTATTGATTTTTTGTATCCATAAAATGACACTTTTCATGTTTTAACGCTTATATCGCGAAAAGTAACCTGGATAGGTATATTTTTTACATTATTTTTACAAACCCAAAATATCATTGAAGAAATATGTGTAAAAAAATTAGAAAAAAATTAGCCCAAAGGCTAAGATAGGTTACCGAACAATTTTGGTTTGGCCATGGCAGCATTGGCAGGTAACAGACCTTGAGATTTACCAATCAAGGTTCGCAGTGTAAACATATGACCTTGGGATTTACCAATCAAGGTCATCCGTATGAACTTCGATGTAATCATTACATGTATGTGTGCGGCATTTGATATTCTATATGTTGGGTGGAATCGTTTAGGCCGCTGAGGTCAATTTACACATTCCAAGTCAGACATTTGGCACTCAAGGTCATCTGACGTCAAGTTCAAGGTCATCATTAGTTGTGCCATATATGTCTTCCTATATGTTCATAATGCAAACATGAGCTCTATCTGCAAGCATTTCATCTACAAAGGCAAATCTGGGCATTTTTTGACCCCAAAATGGCTGTTTTGACCTTTCAAGGTCATCCAAGGTCAAATTCAAGGTCACTACACAAGTCGCCATATATGACTTCCCATTTGAAAGTGCCAATTTCTAAGCTCTATCTTCAAGCGTTCTATGAGTACAGTCCTGACAGCTCCCATTATGAAGGAAAAAAGTACCGAAAATTTTCCAAGTCCAAAATTTTTTTCAAAGGGTGAAAAACTTTTTTTGCCTAGAAATGGCCCAAAATGGATAGTAATGTTATTTGGGGCGAAAAAATTTTTTTTCGCCGACTCGTCAAAAATTCAAAATGGCCGCCACACTGAGATCGGCGATTCAAGGGCAACAAAACTTATACACGTCACAGAGGTATATAAGAGGAATCTTTTTAAGCAAAAATCTCAAAACTGATCAGAGAGTTTTTGAGAAAATACAGACCAGGTGCAAATTTGAGCGTTTTTCGACCCAAAAATGGCTGTTTTGACCTTTCAAGGTCAAATTCAAGGTCACCACACAAGTCGCCATATATGACTTCCCATTTGAAAGTGCCAATTTCTAAGCTCTATCTTCAAGCGTTCTATGAGTACAGTCCGGACAGCTCCCATTATGAAGGGAAAAAGTGCCGAAAATTTTCTAAGTCCAAAATTTTTTTCAAAGGGTGAAAATTTTTTTTTGCCCTAGAAATTGCCCAAAATGGATAGTAATGCGATTTGGGGCGAAAAAAATTTTTTTCGCCGACCCGCCAAAAATTCAAAATGGCCGCCACACGGAAACCGGCAGATTTAGGGCAACCAAACTTATACATATCACAGAGGTATATGAGGGGAATCTTTTGAAACCAAAAACTCAAAACTGATCAGACAGTTTTTGAGAAAATGGCCGTCAAAGTCCAAAATTGAGCGTTTTTCGACAAAAATGGCCGCCATTTTGAAAAAAATGCGAAAATCGAAAAACAAAAAAATACTTCCTTCTCAAAATATTTTTAGGCATTTTTGTGCAAAATTTCAGAAAGATTCGATCGTTAACTTCAAAGATAAAAATGTTTACGCCGGACGGACGGACGGACGGACGGACGGACGGACGGACGGACGGACGCAACGCCATGCCAATAGGTTATCGGACCAAAGGTCCGGTAACCTAAAAATACTGTATTACTGACCGAGCAGTGATACTCAACGTTGTATGGATTATCAGAAGTTACTCTTTTTCTTTAAAATTTCAGTGCTGAAATATATACACATGTTCTTACTCTTGCCACGAAACATATCAAACTCAGTGCTAGCGAATTTTGTTTCATAAGTTTAATGAACCGTTGCATATACAACAGTTCTGTACTGAAAAATCCTATAAATATATAGTTTTAGGCAAAAATATGCAGTTAGATTGCATGTCATGATGTAATGGATTGTGGCTATTGCTGAGGTACTTTCAAGACTGATAGGAGGTCAACAAAATGCATCATAGCAAAAAATATCATACGGTGACCTACTATTTTTTTCTGCTTTTTGTAACCATCACATATCTAGCTATCAAGAAATATAACTTTTTACTCAATAAAAACACTTTTCCGGGTGTTTCGAACAACCTTAACTTTGTTTTAAGAAGTCTTTTCATTAACTATAATTATAATTGTATCCCCCGAACAAAGTTCGGCGGATACTATGGATTTGGCTTCGTCGTCCGCGTCCGTGTCCGCGTCCGCGTCCGCAGAGATTTTCTTGTGAACGCGCTACAGGCCGCAATTCTCACCCGATCACCATTATTTTTTGCAGGCACATATATAATGGTAAGATCCCGACACCAATCGATTTTGGTTGCCGTGGCAACTGAATTGGTCGTTTGGGGACACATTTTGCATTGAAAACAGCCTGTTTGAGACACATGGCTTGTGAACGCGCTACAGGCCGCAATTCTCACCCGATCACCATTATTTTTTGCAGGCACATATATTATGGTAAGATCCCGACACCAATCGATTTTGGTTGCCGTGGCAACTGAATTGGTCGTTTGGGGACACATTTTGCATTGAAAACAGCCTGTTTGAGACACATGGCTTGTGAACGCTCTACAGATGGCAATTTTTGATGAATCTCGATAATATTTGGAAGTGTTGTTGGGAAGAGCTGTCACACGAAACCAATCGTTTTTTAGAATGATCATGTAAATATTAATATGTTAACAGCCTAACTTATTACAGAATTTTGAAATATCCATTTTGACATGTACCATCATTCCAATAGCCTGTACAATGGAAGGTAATGACACTGGTTTCTTGTTCAGAATGGAGAACTGAAGTTTTCAGTGAAAACAGGACAATATTACTGAATAAGTTAACATTAGTTTTACTAGTTAAGTCTATTATTGTCCACAATAAAAATAGTTAAGATGAGAAACGTTTATTATTAAGCTCAACAAGGTAAAGGTTTTGTCCAGTACAGATTTCATGGGTGTAACTGAATAAGTTAACATTATTTTTAATAGTTAAGTCTATTATTGACCACAATAAAAATAGTTAAGACAAGAAATATTTATTATTAACCTCAACAAGGTAAATGTTTTGTCCAGTACAAATTTCATTGGTGTAACCGAATAAGTTAACATTATTTTCACTAGTTAAGTCTATTATTGACCACAATAAAAATAGTTAAGTCTATTATTGACCACAATAAAAATAGTTAAGATGAGAAATATTTATTATTAAGCTTAACAAGGTGAAAGTATGTCCAGTACAGATTTCATGGGTGTACTGAATAAGTTAACATTATTTTTACTAGTTTAGTCTATTATTGACCACAATAAAAATAGTTAAGACAAGAAATATTTATTATTGGGCTCAACAAGGTAAAGATTCTGTCCAGTAGACATTTTATGTCTGTAACCAAATAAGTTAACATTTTTTTTGCTAGTTAAGTCTATTATTGATCACAATAGCTTTTTATGAAAACATTGATCAACTTTTACTTTGAATTTCAACTTGAGACCAAGTTTGTAAAATATTCAGAGTTGGAATATAAATAGGTGAAAAGATTGATCTATCTGTATTTTCGTTATTTTATCAAACATGTCGAATGGAAATTCATATAAAGAGATTTCAGTGGTGATTTTGAATTCGACCTTCAACAACCTCGGAAAATCAGTGCAGCAATTTTGGTGGGGAAAAGAAAACAGTTGTGACTTGAGATTTAACATTTCTCTGGTAATCTTTTTTAGCCCTTGCTCTAGTTTTTCACACTTGACAGTGATATATTTGGGCAACAGAGATGATAGGGCTACGGGGGATACACCCAAGCGGTCGTAGACGACCGGAAGCGTCTAAATTCAAGTTCAACACAAAACCTCATATGATTTTTGGCCATAACTTCGTTTTGGATTGTTGGATCAATTTGAAATTTTGTTTGTTTCCATTTGGCATAAAACCATATTTTTTCACCAAATTTCAGACTTCTATCTTGAAAACAGAAAAAGTTGGCAATCTACCCCAATGTTAAATTTCACATCAAACAGGAAATTTGCAAGTCTGAACATAATTTGGCATGTTGTACGAGGTTAGCATTGCACAGTACTTTGTAAGAATGATATGTTATCAAAAAACACCTGTACGATTCTTCAAACTCCAAAAGTTTCCTCATATAACGTTTCTTAGCGGAATGAAGAGCATGAAATCCCCATAATTGCTCGATTTTCTGTGGTCCGATTTATGTCCAACATTTAACATTGGGGTAGATTGCCAACTTTTTTATTTTTCGAGATAGAAGTCTGAAATTTGGTGAAAAAATATGGTTTTGTGCCAAATGGAAATATATAAAATTTCAATTTGATCCGACCATCCTAAACGAAGTTATGGCCGAAAATCATATGAGGTTTTGTGTTGAACTTGAGTATAGTTATTAAATATCTCTGTGTCTGGTCACTGCTCAATATGCCTCTTCAATATCCTAGTGATACCTATAAAAGTACCACCCCTGGAGCCTTCACAAACCATGTTTGTCGAAACAGCTAATTTTGTCAAGAAATGTGTCGCCAATCGGCCATCTTGGTCGCCATGGCAACCAAAATCGATAGGTTTTGGGATGTTACTATAAGCAGAAACCCATAAGAGGATCTCTTATGGGTTTCTGCTATAAGGTTTATCCATATGGAATATTGCCAGAAACAGTTCAGATTTGCACCTTGTGGAGCGTTCACAAGGAAGTCTGTACGGCACTTTTAACGGCGCGACGATCACAAATTCATAGTATCTGCTTAACTTTGTTCAGGGGAAACAATAAACTCTTAATGATGTATTCATGGGATTGTTTTGCTCGAAATGGTAATACGTGGTAATGAATAGCGCAACTACATTTGAAAACAGATTTCCTTCGCAAATAGCTATTTCTGACACTCAAATACCAGTCAAAGTGCACTTTTGCAATTGAAAAAAATGCATAATTGTTATTGGAATGTGTTTGATTGGATTCCTCAACCCTCAAAACCTAAGAAAGGACACTAAGATTACAATTCTAGCATATCTAGAAGTAGAGAAAAAACCAAAAACAAACTTTTTGATCGGACTCGGCGGCCATCTTAGAAAAAGTCTTTTTTCCATTGTTTGGATACTTTTAGAGAAGGTTACCCGGTCTAATATTTTTCCTGATATAAAAACCTACAGAATGACACCAAGAAACCTAATATGCCCGATTTGGCGACGAAATTTTTTTTTTTTCAGAATGGCCCACAGACTATTTGGGCTAATTTTTTGATTTTCGAATTATTTTCAAAATGGCGGCCATTTTTGACGAAAAACAGTTACCCGGTAATTTTGGACTTTGACGGTCTCAAAAACTGTCTCAAAAACTGTCTGATCAGATTTGAGATTTTTGTTTCAAAAGATTCTCCTTATGTACCTCTGTGATGTGTATGAGTTTGGTTGCCCTTGAATCGCCGGTCTACATATAACGACCATTTTGAATTTTCGACGGGTCGACGAAAAAACTTTTTTTCAGCCCAAATCGCATTACTATCCATTTTGGGCCATTTCTAGACAAAAAAAAAATTTTCACCCTTTGAAAAAAATATTGGAAAAACATTTTCGGCCCTTTTTTCCTTCATAATGGGAGCTGCCCGGACTGTACTCCTAGAACGCCTGAAGATAGAGCTTAGAAATTGGCACTTTCAAATGGAAAGTCATATATGGCGACTTGTGTGGTGACCTTGAATTTGACCTTGGATGACCTTGAAAGTTCAAAACAGCCATTTTTGGGTCGAAAAATGCCCAAATTTGCACCTTGTGTGTCTTATCTCGAAAACTGTCTGATCAGTTTTGAGATTTTTGTTTTAAAAGATTCCCCTTATGTACCTCTGTGATGTGTATAAGTTCGCTTGCCCTTGAATCGCCGATCTCCGTGTGGCGGCCATTTTGAATTTTTGACGAGTCGGCGAAAGAATTTTTTTCGCCCCAGATCGCATTGCTATCCATTTTGGGCCATTTCTAGGCAAAAAATTTGTTTCACCCTGTGAACAAAAATTTGGACTTGGAAATTTTTCGGCACTTTTTTCCTTCATAATGGGAGCTGTGCCTGCTAGGGGGGTCTGGGGGCATGCCCCCCCAGAAAAAAATTGAAATTTGGTGTTGAATAGTGCATTCTTGGGGCACTGTGAGCTCTCTATATAAAGAAATAACATTCACAGGATTGTCATGATTTTGTTATGTTTTATAAATGCACAAAACAAAATTTAATCATTTCTGGCTGATAACATGCATGCTCCCTGCACATACGACCCAGCATGCTTGTAATGTTATTTTTCTACCAATGTTATTTTTTTTTCAATTTCATGGTAAAGTTGAAGAGATAAAACAAAATTATTTAGTTTAGTTGAATTCAGATTGTGTCAAGTCGTGGATATTAAATTATTGAAACTAATAAAGTTTAACCACTAAACATAGCACCAAGGGTGCTGTAGCTTACAGGCAATCATGAGAAACGCAGAGTATTGATTTTCCAACTAGTCTACCAAAATTAAGTCCAAAAAACACATAAGGTAGACATTTGGGTGTCAAAGCTGAATTTTTGCACAGTGACTCTGGAGACCATATAGATAACACACAAAAAAGTCCCCATCAATCCCATGGGGGGTTTTCCCAAAAATCCAAGATGGCCGCCATTTATACGCAAAATAGCTTAAAATTTACCTAGCGAGTTATCTACTGCACCTACGATGGTGATTTTAGTGTCTACCCCTATGTTTTCTGACCCTAGGAATCTGATGGCGATATTGCTAAATCTCTACAACTGTTGGTTATTCCAAAATCCAATATGGCTGCCGCGAATACCCGGGAAATTCGTAAAATCCGTTCCCAGCTATATTTCAAAATTGAGGCAAAAGTTTGGTGTCTATCCCCACGTTTTCTTACCCAAGGAATCCGATGGCGATAATGATGTGTCTGTGTGACTGTTTACGGCCTCGGAATTCAAATTGGCTGCCATCAATATCGGTGAAATTTGCTAAATCACATTTTCTTGCAATATTTCAGCTAAAGATCTGGCATAACATTTGGTATCTACCCCCCGTGTGTTTCGATCAGATGATATTCTAGAGATATATATGCTGAGTCTCTGTCACTGATAGTTGCCTCAGAATTCAATATGGCTGTCATCAGAACCTGTGAAATTAAATTTTGATTTATGTAAGCTTCTCTGGCAGATCGAAACAAGACTTTGACGTTTACCCCCATGTTTTCTGACCCAAGGAGTCAAATGGTAATGTTGGAACGGTGATAATAGTTTCTGGGGTGCGTTTTAGTATCAAAGTTCCAGTGCATTCGAAATATCAAAATCAGGTTTCTCGCTAAATGAGCACGAATATATATTTTAATGGACATATGAATCCACATCACAAGACACAATTCATCAAATCAAAATACATGTAAGTGGTAAAATCCAGATGATACCATCAGTTACAAAGTCGTAGCCACCTATACATACACCCAAGCAAATGAGTGTGATATCGGGTGCTCCGGAACAGTGAGCATCTATTGCCCTGCATGTGACATTCGCTCTGCTATCAACACTTGTAAATTTAGATGCAAATATATCCATAAAATCACAATGATTGGACAAGGCATCACAAGGCATGGTTGAAAGTAACCTTCAACCATGCCTACCATAAAACATTTTAAAGTCTAAACATTATGTAATCATGTTAAAACATATTAAAGCCACATTATGTAATCATGTTTGAGCAGTTTGGAAGTCGAAACCTGTGCTCCGGCCATGGGTTCCTAATAAGATGTATGCACTATCTGGCATAGCTGGGAAACTGTGACACGCATGTTTAGACGCCGTAGGCTGGTGAAGTTGCGATATTACTGCTCAAGACAGGGATGTTGATTTAAGTGGAAAACCAAATTTGTCATGTTTTTGAAATAGTCTTGTACACCTTTTACTTTTGTGGTCAATTTCGAGGAAAATGTCCAGGTGAGAAGTTGATATTGGGAATCAATAATTTGTTTGCTTTCCAGTCCGTCTGGATATATTTGATGTAGGTATTTACCAAATCTAGGGTCATTCAGTGATCTGACACCACCAATATCTGAAGGTGAAATTTACCGAACTAGCTATTCTTTTATATCAACAATATACCTTTTTAAGGTTTTGTGACCCAGGGAATTCGAGAAAGGCAATATTGAACCCGGATCTGTGATGTTTTTATCTGGCACAGTTGTACAGCCTAAACCCACCATGTCCACGTTGGTCCACACATGGTACTGCCAACTTTTCCTGTTTTTCTACGCCAGCAAGTTGCTTGACAATCATAGTAGATCAATTTGAGCAATCCCTTTGGAACAGCAGCACGATCCGAGCCGACATTTACGAGATTTCAAGCTCGTAGTTCCCCTCCGAAATCAATAGGCTCAAAATATTTACCATGCCAAATCCGAACTTACAGGAACACGCAGGTTGTTGAAGGGATCTCAGCAGAGCCACTCGTATACGGTATCATTGTGGGTGAGAGTTGTGGATGTGGATGAGCTGAGATCCATTGTGGAAGAGCTCTTGTCGTGCAATGATCTGCTTTAGAAGTACATGTAAGCATGCTCCATCAAAATTTTTGACATGCTTTGCCTCTCATAAATTAGCATCAACCTCTCTCCGGCCACAGCAACTATAATATACTCTCCCTGTTTGTGAATACGACAAGGGATTATCAAAACTCGTTGCTGTGTTGAGCAGGAACCATTCACACAGCTGTGGTTGTCATTCAAAACGAAGCCTCTTTGTAAATCAAAAACCATTGCATCGTGACCAGCAATTATTCATCAAAATAGTTGACTTATTCCAAACTACTACTGAACAGATAGAGCTATCAGTCATGACAAAACTGAGTTGTCTCTCTTGAGCAAATGGCTCTGCTAAGATGCAGTCCCTCCACATTCCTTTAAATTCAATTCGGCACTGTGATTGTCATTATGTCGCATCAATAAATTGTAGTAAGCCAATGTCTGTGTTTGTCTTAAACTTCAGTTTATGAGTGTATGGAGATCATGTGGCATTTTTAACTTGTTAGTTGAATATGGGTCCACTGGTGCTGGTATGTCTTTAACTGGGTGAAACATAAATATAGACACCAAAATCTTTTATCTGCCACAGAAGCTGATATATAGTCGAAATGTGGTTTGCAAATTTTTCACAGATTTTGATGGCAGCCATATTTATTTCTGAGGCAACCAACAGTTACAGAGACACGGTATTATCACCACTGTATTCATTGGGTCGGAAAATATCGAGATAGACATCAAAATGCAGCCTTAATCTCCCATAGAAGCTGAAATATAGCTGAAAACTTGATTTTGCGAATTCCCGGGGTTTTGTGGTGGCCAATTTGGATTTTTAAACAACCAACAGTCACATAGATTCAGCATTATCACCATTGGATTCCTTAGGTCAGAAAACGTGGGGTAGACACAAAAGTTTTGCTTCTATCTGCCAAAGCAGCTGAAATATAGCTGGAAACGTGATTTTATGAATTTCCCGGGTTTTCATGGCAGCCATTTTGGATTTTGAAACAACCAACTGTCACAGATACTCAGCAATATCACCATCAGATTCCTTGGGTCAGAAAACATGGGGATAGACACTAAAATCATCAACGTAAGTGCAGTAGGTAACTCGCTAGGTCAATTTTAAGCTATTTTGCGTATAAATGGCGGCCATCTTGGATTTTTGGGAAAACCCCCCATGGGATTCATGGGGACTTTTTTGTGGGTTATCTATATGGTCTCCTGAGCCACTGTGCAAAAATTCAGCTTTGACACCCAAATGTCTACCCCAAACCCTAAATACAGTAGACTAAACATATATAAACAATTAAGAATAATGACTTAATTGTATTTAGAATTGAGTTTGTTGGTTCACAGCTGGTAGGGTTCCTTGTAATCTTTCACGTTTCCCGGGTTCTATTTGGGTCAGCTGGGGTCATGACCTGGCCTCCTTACGTTGGGTCGGGTCATGAACTCTGCGAGCCTCGTTATCAGTTCGAGTCCGTCAATTTCCTCTGAAAGTGAAAGTTTTTTGCGTCTTCTATTCATCATCAATGTTATGCATATCACACCAGTGTCTGCCATAATTGTGGTACACCTGTTAACGTTCATGATTCATAGCACCATTTAGGAGCAAATCGGTGCTGAAAAGTTTCATTATATCGCGTATTTTTATCGGAACAGACCTTCATTTCACCATTTTCCTTCGGCGGCCGGATCCGCCTTTCCACCAGAAACTGGCAAACAGTGCCAAACTGCATCCATATTTATCACGGGCACAACAGTTCAGTAATATTTCCCGTTGGGTGATGAAGGTTAGTATTTCTAGTTTTGTTTCATTTATTTAGTATCCTCTACTTCAAAAAAAAAAAAAAACTTTCTCACTTCAAAACCTGCCACCAGGGAGCGCCACTTGCGTCATTTTCCTCTGGCGGATTTATTTACATACGCTCTGTTTCTTCACTTCCGGTTTACACACACCGCAAAGTTCGATTTCCAGTCTCAATCTTTAACACAAATATGCCTCAATTCAGAGTCACAATCGCCGGCCACTCGTACATAAAACGTTTGAAGGCATCAATCGACTGTGGTTTATACCCACGTAATTTCGATTTAGCGGAATTCGACGTGCGCTGGTGCCATTTCAGTGGCGCCCACACTCAGGAGCTAGCGAGCCACACCTCAACCATGTTACAGTGTGACCCTCACGTTGTATTTCTACAAATTGGTGGAAATGACTTCACTGGATCCGATCACGACGATCACCACCTGGTACCTGGGCACATTGTCTCCCTGGCCCAGCAGCTCTGCCGTCATCCCTCCGTGAGACTGGTGTTCATTGGAAAACTGTTCAATCGTTACCAGAACCGGAGATATCTCCCAACCATCTCACATGTCCAGTCCTACAACCGGAAGGCCAGCTCCATCAACCAGTACCTGCAACACCAGGCGACACAGTTGGAGCCCCAGGGCATCCTTCTCAGGAACCACAAGGGCATGCAGCTCATGGCCCGGGAGATAATTGATAAAGATGGCACCCACCTGAACTCCGTGGGCCTGAAGAAATTTTATCGCTCCATTCGGGGAGCCCTCATTCAGGCCAAACAAATCCTGTCAGGTATTACACTTTCTTCATTCCCGAGTGCCAGTGGCCATTTGTTTCCATGTTGGCGCCACGAGGGCCACTGGTCACTCATTTCCATGTTGGCGCCAAGAGTGCCAGTGGTCATTCATTTCCAGGTTGGCGCCAAGAGTGCCAGTGGTCATTCATTTCCATGTTGGCGCCATGAGTGCCAGTGGTCAGTTAATTTTCTTGTTGGCGCCAAAAGTGCCAAGGGCCAGTTATTTTCCTTGTTGGCGCCCAGAGTGCCAAGGGTCATTTATTTCCATGTTGGCGCCCAAAGTACTGGTGGTCAGTTATTTTTCTTCTTAACAAGAGTGCCAGTGGTCAGTTAATTTCCTGGTTGGCACTAAGAGTGCCAATTGTCAATTAATTTCCTTGTTGGCACCCAGAGTGCCAGGGGTCATTTATTTCCAGGTTGGCACCAAGAGTGCCAGTGGTCAATTATTTTCCATGTGCCACCCCGAGTGCCCTGGGTCATTTATTCCATGTTGGCGCCATGAGTGCCAGTGGTCTTTCATTTCCATGTTGGCGCTAAGAGTGCCAGTGGTCTTTTATTTCCATGTTGGCGCCAAGAGTGCCAGTGGTTTTTTCATTCCCATGTTCATGTTTCCCCACAGCGACGGTTCTTTAGGTTTTATTCCATTCAAGTATCATACCAGTTTCCATTTATATATCCAATAGTTGCCCGTCGTATCAAAAAAAAAAAAAAAAATTTTGATTACCTTAAATCTTTCAGTCCTCATCTTAGGACTACATACGTAACCAATCAATGATACAGGAGTATACTTACTCATATGTCTACAATCTACCATCACTGACTTCCACATTTACAGATATGGCGTGGCGAGGACCTATCCTCGCTCTTGGGAATCCACCCCTATATTACTAATACTTCCTTTCTTTTCAGCCGCAGCCTCGAACCCGACAGGTTCCCCTTCGGTATCTAGACGAAGAACAGGAGGAGGACACCGTCGACATGGAACCCGAGACGTCGGGATTCCGACTCAGACATCGGTCGGCTCAGGAACCAGCATCCAACCCACGGGAGGGAGCCACCATGCGGAGCTCCCTCTCGGTCCAGCACCTCTGGTCCCCACAGGCCCCGGCACCAGCGCCACAGACGGGAGGCAGTTCCTTATGGCTCCACCGGCCAGGGCCACCACCAGCCCGGGAACCAGCACCCCAGGAGGGAGCCACCATGCGGAGCCCCCTCCTGGTCCACTTACCCTGGTCACGACAGGTACCAGAACCAGCGCTCGGGGAGGGAGTAACCATGCGGAACTCCCTCCTCCTTCATCCTCAGAGGCATTCTCGGAGGGCAATCATTCGGTTCCCGGACCGTCAACAGCAATCCAACCAACGCCGCACCAAGCCCAAGCCCAAACGCCGGGGCAACCTCACCAGCAACACCCGACCCAAGGCCCAACAACACCAGCCCGGCAGGCCCAACCTTTTGCTGATTCTCAGGCTCCACCAAGGGTGCACCAGCCTCGGTATCCTACCCCGCCTCAACAGCCGCTGCTACCTGCTCTCCATCCCGGGGCCGTCACCCCTCACCTAACACAGGTCGCTCCCGGCCTGGCCCCAACCCAGCTGGTCAACTATCAGCATCCACTACCGACCAGCTCCGTTTCGGCCCCTGCTCAGTCTTCAGCCTACCCACCGCCCACACAGAACGTGGCCGGTTCGACCCCGCATCAGTCTGCCGCCTACCAGCCGCCCACACAGACAACTACGGGTTTAGCCCCCGCTCCGCCTTCGGTTGGCCAGCTGCACACGCAGAACATGTCCGGCTGCGCACCGCCTCAGCCTGCCGCCTACCTCCCACCCATACAGACCGCGGCTGGGGTGACCCCAGCACTGCCTGCCGTCTACCAGGCGCCCACACAGCCGGCAGTGGACTTGGCCCAGGCTCAGCCTGCCGTCTACCAGCCGCCCACACAGACCGCGGTGGGCCTGGCTCCGACCTGGCTCGGGCCTGGCACCATATCAACCTTCCATGACTCCCTCTGCTCCATACCCAATGCAGCCGGTCGCGGGTACACCGTCCGTCCCATGGTTCAATCTGACCCCAGCTAACAATATGCTCCAGCCACCACTGCCTTTCCCATGGGCAGCCCCACCCTCAGGTAATTCTCCAATAACCACCATGTGTGCTGCCCCCCTAGATGGCACCGTAGATAACAAAACAAGGGGAAAAAATTCTCCGGGGAACATATGTTGACTTTGTGGCACTGCTCCGAAACAAAAGCGCCGATTCGGTGGTGGTCACTCAATTGGGTACGGATGGCGAAGCAGAAAGCCAGTCACTCCTCGTGCCCAACACCAAAAGCAAGGAGAAACTGACCTACATGCAGTGGCAAAAAGCTTTCTACATTTTTGCCTCTGTTTGGATCCAGGCATATCCCCACGATGCTATCCATCTCCTGAAGTACGGTGACACCATCCGCGAGCTGGCTGCCTCCCGTGCCCGTTGGTATTACTATGATGAACAGTTCCGTCGATCCAGGGAGCGATACTCATGGGCATGGCAGTCAGTACAGATGGAGCTTTGGGGCAAGGCTCTGTCATCATTGCGGGATGACGAGGAACTACGAAAGGAGTCCTCCAAATCCAGCAACCGGCCCTTTCGGGAGCCCCACCGCAGATACAGCCGTGCATCAAGAAGCCGTCGAAGCAATGCAGCCATTGGCCCCTGCTTTGTCTACCATCGAGGTGAATTCTGCAAGGGCAACTGCGGCTACGATCACAAATGCCACCGATGTGACGCCGCCAACCGCATCCACCGGGAAATCCACTGCCCAACAAACCTGGCCCCCTCCCAAATCAATCGAACCCGACCACAAAAGCACAAGCAGCCTCCCAACTCCGGTCGCTATTGACGTTTTGAATATTTACCTCGCTGGATATGACCAAACTCTGTCGGAATTCCTGATACAGGGTTTCACAACTGGGTTCCGTGTGCCCTTTCATGGCGAACTTCCAGAGAAGAACTGCTATAACCTCCCCTCAGCCTCACAAAATCCTTCCATTGTGGATCAGAAGTTGGACAAAGAAATCCAACTGGGTCGGATCTGTGGTCCATTTACTGAGCCCCCGTTCCACAACCTGGTCATATCTCCGTTGGGCCTTGTACCTAAAAAGACCCCAGGCAAATTTCGCCTCATCCACCACCTCTCACATCCCCGTGGCCACTCCATCAACACTGGGATCCACCAACAGTATACTTCGGTCCATTATCACAATGTTGACGACGCCATAAACATCATCTGCCGGATCGGCCCGGGCTGCTTCTTAGCCAAAACTGACATCGAATCCGCTTTCCGCATTGTGCCCATACACCCTGACGACTATCACCTCCTGGTTTTCTCATGGCGATCACGGTACTACTACGACCGGACTCTGGCCATGGGGCTCAGTGCCAGCTGCCAAATCTTCGAAAAAATTAGTACAGCCTTTCAATGGATCGCCCAGAACCGATTCAGAATAGACAATATGCTCCATATCTTGGATGATTTCCTCATCATATCACCAACCTTAGACCGATCTGAGTATGAACTTCATACATTTCTCCAGCTCTGTGAAACACTCGGCGTCCCATTGGCCCCCAGCAAAACCGAAGGTCCTGCCCGAACACTGACCTTTGCGGGCATCGAGCTTGATACAATAGCCATGGAAGCACGATTACCCTGGGAGAAACTGGTACGTTACCAATCAACCATCAAACACATCATGTACTGCCGCAAGGTCACACTCAGAGACCTACAGTCGGTCATTGGGTGTCTCAACCATTGCTGCTACATCGTCTCTGGCGGTCGAGCATTTCTGCGACGCCTGATAAACTTGACTATGGGTGTCACACTGCCACATTACCACATTCGCTTGAACTCAGAAGCCAGATCAGACTTAGCCATGTGGAATTCATTCTTGGAAAATTTCAATGGCCGGGCTTTGTTCCAGGACCGCGCATGGTTGAGCACTCATACCCTTCAACTGTACACGGACTCTGCACAAACAGTAGGCTACGGCGCCATCTTCAAGGACAACTGGTTCTGTGGGGAATGGCCTCAGTCATGGAAATCCCTTGACATTACTGTTCTCGAATTGTATCCCATTGTGGCCGCAGTCCATGTATGGGGGCAGCATTTCAGCAATAAGCGCATTATCTTTAACACTGACAATCAGGCCTTAATGTACATTCTTAATTCCTCTACCTCGAAGAGTAAACTGGTCATGAAATTGATCCGACCCCTGGTCTTAACCTGTATGCAGTATAACATTACATTCCGGGCACATCACATCCCTGGTGTTACGAATCAGCAAGCTGATGCTCTCTCTCGGTTGCAATTGCAGGAATTCCATCAACTTGCACCTCAAGCCCGGGAACGCCCAACCCCTCTGCCAACCCATCTCCAACCCAACCACTGGTTGCTGGTTTAACACAAATTATAGAAGCAGCCTTGTCACCAGCGACTCAATCACTGTACAAACGTGCCTGGTCCCTGCTCCAAGAGTTTGCATCAACAGCAGGATTAACTCCCTTGCCTTTGGACCCCATCACCCTGGGCCTGTTCATCACACACCTGTACCATAGACACTATTCCACCAACTCGATCCGTACTTTTGTGTCTGCCATATCTTACTTCCACAAAATCGGGAGCTTCCCTGACCCAGCGACATCTTTCCTCATCACCAAGACATTCCAGGGTCTACGGCACCTCCGCCCATCAGCTGATCAACGCGAGCCCTTGACGTTGCACATGTTACATGCGGCCATTGACTCGCTGCGTGCCACAGTCCCAAGCGAGTACGAGTACTTTCTTTTCAAGGCTATGTTCCTGTTAGCTTTCTACGGCCTGTGTCGCATAAGTGAGATTACAGCGACCCCCGCTAAACACACCCTCCGGCTACAAGATATCACTTGCTTCACCAACCCACCCAAACTGGTGATATTATTCCAGACATTCAAACACTCTGTTGCCAAACAGTCCATTACTGTTCACCCCCAGCAAGTTCCAGAGTATTGTCCAGTGGTTGCCATGGCACAGTATCTACAACATCGACCCACACAGTCAACAGTGCTGTTCGTCACCAGCGCTGCAAAACCAGTCACTAGAACATTCTTCAATGTCGTCTTGAAAAAAGCTATTCTGCATGCGAACCAGGACCCCAAACTGTATACCAGCCACAGCTTCAGGATCGGGGGAGCGACATACGCCGCTCAACTGGGGATGTCTCCACTTCAGATCCAACGATTGGGACGCTGGCACTCCTCAGCATTTCTCAAATATCTACGCTGGTAAAACTATGTTCCCCTATCATGTATATTTTCAGTCTGAACAATCGTTCTTTCGTCAAACCATATACACAAAGTTACCGTGACTGGACTCATCCCTGGACATTTTTACATGTTCTTATCTCTGTACATACATGTTATCACATTCTAGGTAGCTAGCTTTCTCGTCGGTCACTAGGCACATACAAGTTGTTACCTCGAATTGTTGTAAGTAGCTAGTCAGCCATTGTTGGTTGTCAGCCATATGTCATTGTTCCGGTTCAATCAGCTATGTAAAATGTGTTTCATCATGTTCACCGGTGGCCACTATACATGTATTCACCTTGTCTATATCATGTTGGATTTGTTAACCAGTCTGCTAATTTCTCAGTAGTCTTGTCGGTAATCATGTGGCAGTAGTCGTTCAAGGTTACCTCAGTATTCGTATCTTTGTATGTTTTCCTTTGGGCTGTCACACCGCTCTAGTTATTCATGTCATGTTTTTAGCTTACCGGCCCTTTGGGCCGATAAGCTATTGTCGTGGTATTTCGTCCGTCGTCCGTCCGGCGTCCGTCGTCCGTCCGTCGTCCGTCCGGGTCTGTAACTTTTTTTTGACATGATGAATTTCCCCATAAATTTGTCAGAACATACCTTGGGCCAGTATCTAAAGACGTTTTTAAAATTTTTTCGATTGAATCGTTTTTGCCTATTTGGCGGCCATTTTTGACGAAAAATTGCCAATTTTGGACTTTGGAGGCCATTTTCTCAAAAACTGTCTGATCAGTTTTGAGATTTTTGTTTCAAAACATTCCTCTTATGTACCTTTATGATGTGTATAAGTTTCGTTGCCCTTGAATCGCCGGTCTGCGTGTGGCGGCCATTTTGATTTTTTGACGGGTAGGCGAAAAAAAAATTTTTTGTCCCAAATCAAGTCACTATTCGTTTTGAGCCATTTCCAGCAAAAAAAAAAAAAAAAGCATTCCCCTCATGTACCTCTATGATGTGTATGAGTTTCGTTGCCCTTGAATCGCTGGTCTGTGTGTGGCGGCCATTTTGATTTTTCACCATTTCCAGCAAAAATTGAAAATTGCCATTGAAAAATTTTTTGGACAAAACACCCAATTTTCCTTCATAATGGGAGCTGTGCAGAGTAAACTCATAGAACACTTGAAGATAGAACCTAAGTATTGGCACTTTCAATGGGAAATCATATATTGCGGTTTGAGTGATGACCTTAAATTTGACCTTCAATGACCTTGGAAGGTCAAAACGACCTTTTTTGTCAAAAAATGGCCAATTTTGGATTTTTGATGGCCATTTTCTCAAAAACTGTCTGATCGGTTTTGAGATTTTTGTTTTAAAGCATTCCCCTCATGTACCTCTATGATGTGTATGAGTTTCGTTGCCCTTGAATCGCTGGTCTGTGTGTGGCGGCCATTTTGATTTTTCGACAGGTCGGCAAAAAAAAATTTTTTGTTCCAAAATCAAGTCACTATTCATTTTGAGCCATTTCGAGCAGAAAAAAACAAATTTTTTTTTTGGCCATTGAAAAATTTGTTGGACTTAGAAAATTTCACCCAATTTTTCCTTCATAATGGGAGCTGTGCGGATTTAACTCATAGAAGACTTAAAGATAAAGCCTAAGTATTGGCACATTCAAATGGGAAATCATATATTGCGGTTTGAGTGATGACTTTGGATTTGACCTTCAATGACCTTGAAAGGTCAAAAACGATGAGTTTTGTCTTTGGTGGCCAATTTGTCAAAATTTGTCAGACAGTTTTTCTCAAAATAATGTATAAGATTCTCTTTATCTACCTTTGTGATGTGTCATTTGATTTTGTATTATAGTCCATGCAGAAAATGTGTTTCCAGCAACATTTACGAACATGTTTTGACAATTAGAGTTCAAGATCAGTGTAACAATTTATATGTTGGAAAATCAGTACTCTGAGTTTCTCATGATTGCCGGTAAGCTACAGCACCCTTGGTGCTATGTTTCAACTACTCAATAAATTTTGTTTCATTCAAAACACCGGTTTGTTTCGGGTGTGGGCGAACTTCGTTCTAGTGGCGGTTTGTTACATGTCCACACCTTTTCAGTCCAGTTGGAAAAGTTATTACATAATTTCAACCCATTTCGGGTACAGTTCTAAACAAGATTAAAAGTTTGTTTAGTAGTGGATTCCCTATCGGCAAACACAATGTGGACTTCAAACCAAGCTCAACAAACCTTTCTTTACTACAAACGATAATTATAAATAAACAATTAAGAATAATGACTTAATTGTATTTAGAATTGAGTTTGTTGGTTCACAGCCGGTAGGGTTCCTTGTAATCTTTCACGTTTCCCGGGTTCTATTTGGGTCAGCTGGGGTCATGACCTGGCCTCCTTACGTTGGGTCGGGTCATGAACTCTGCGAGCCTCGTTATCAGTTCGAGTCCGTCAATTTCCTCTGAAAGTGAAAGTTTTTTGCGTCTCCACCTCCTCCACCGCGGCGGTTTGTTACATGTTCACACCTTTTCAGTCCAGTTGGAAAAGTTATTACATAATTTCAACCCATTTCGGGTACAGTTCTAAACAAGATTAAAAGTTTGTTTAGTAGTGGATTCCCTATCGGCAAACACAATGTGGACTTCAAACCAAGCTCAACAAACCTTTCTTTACTACAAACGATAATTATAAAAATTGTTACACTGATCTTGAACTCTAATTGTCAAGACATGTTCGTAAATGTTGCTGGAAACACATTTTCTGCATGGACTATAACACGAAATCAAATTACGCATCACAAAGGTACATAAAGAGAATCTTATACATTATTTTGAGAAAAACTGTCCGAATAGATTTTGACAAAATGGCCACCAAATTCATCTTTTTTTACCTTTCAAGGTCATTGAAGGTCAAATTCAAGGTCATCACTCAAACCGCAATACATGTATATGATTTCCCATTTGAATGTGCCAATACAGGGCTCGACACAGCCGCTTGTCCGCCTGTCCGGGACAGGTGAAATGAAGTGTGGGACAAGTACATGACTGGAAACACTTGCCCGACAGGACAAGTCATTGAACTTGGGACACATGTTGTTGAATCGATGATTTCTGCACCATACACACAATTACATGTCCAAAACATGTCATATTCATTTCGTGTCGATTGTCAAATTGTCTGATGTCAAAGAATTATCGTGAAATGCTAAAACACGCACCCAATGCAATGTTTACTGATGATAGCTACGGTGGCTCATATTCGCCAGATGGAGGAATGCACTTTTTTCTTTACAGCGTTATAACGCTGTAATACAGCGTAATAACGCTCTAATTTACAGCGTAATAATGCTCTAATTTACAGCGTAATAACGCTCTAATTTATAGCGTAATTACGCTCTAATACAGTGTTATATCGCTGTAATACAGCGTATTAACGCTGTAAATTAAAGCGTAATTACGCTGTAAATTAAAGCGTTATTACGCTCTATTACAGCGTTATAACGCTCTAATTTATAGCGTAATTACGCTTTAATTTACAGTGTAATTACGCTCTAATTACAGCGTTATTACGCTCTAATTACAGCGTAATAACGCTGTAATTACAGCGTTATTACGCTGTAATTTACAGCGTAATTACGCTCTAATTACAGCGTAATAACGCTCTATTACAGCGTTTTAACGCTCTAATACAGCGTTATAACGCTCTAATTTATAGCGTAATTACGCTTTAATTTACAGCGTAATTACGCTCTAATTACAGCGTAATTACGCTCTAATTACAGCGTAATAACGCTCTAATTACAGCGTTATAACGCTCTAATACAGCGTAATAACGCTCTAATTAGAGCGTAATTACGCTCTAATTACAGCGTTATAACGCTGTAATTTACAGCGTAATTATATACGCTCTAATTACAGCGTTATAACGCTCTAATACAGCGTAATAACGCTCTAATTAGAGTGTAATTACGCTGTAAATTAGAGCGTTATAACGCTGTAATTTACAGCGTTATAACGCTCTATTACAGCGTAATAACGCTGTAATTAGAGCGTTATTACGCTGTAAATTACAGCGTTATAACGCTCTAATTTACACTGCCAGAGACATCATCGGACCTGCTGGTTCATCAGCTCAATCATATGTAGGGAAATCTCAAAATTACTCTGATCTAGATATGTTTATTATAAATCAAGACATTGGAAATATGATGGGAAGGTGAACGGTTTAATTTAGAGCGTAATAACGCTCTAAATTAGAGCGTTATAACGCTGTAAATTAGAGCGTTATAACGCTGTATTACAGCGTTATTACACTGTAATTAGAGCGTTATAACGCTCTAAAAAAAAATTGTGCTCCTCTATGTGGCGAATATGAGCTTCCGTAGATAGCTGTTGCAACGTAATCACAGACATCCGCAGTGCGACACGCGCATGCGCATTCAAAGTTACCCAGCAGACACTGAGTTGCATGCCGCATGTACGAAACAGTTCATATAAATTCTATGTGAATGGGGTTCCTGTTTGCCACCAGGATCGCCACCATGTAATTCGGGTATAGAGGCTGCACACCTGGGTTAGAAGGCCCTATACAAATCAATGTAAATTTTCCCACTTCGGACCCTCTTATCTCTATCAAAGGGGAAGAAAATAAACTTATTGTTCATTTTTTCTGACAGCTACATCACTGGGCTGTAATAAAAATGTCATTTCGTCATATGGTCACACGCTCGTTTTTTCGCTAAATCTAAATGAAAAAAATCACCAGTTTCCGTCCGTTTTGCCGACGAGTGTCTGACAGCCGAGGTCCCCTCGAAACATGTGTGTTCGGCGTAGGAATACCAGACATTTAATGTTTTGTCAAAACGACATGTAGTGCAATGTTCGAAGCTTTTTAGCTGCAAAACACCACTAGTTATATGTTCAATATCCACAAAGACTGCATACATGCCTGAAATCCAAGGTTTTTTAGGCACTATTTGATTGGGTACACGGATGTTCATCGGAGGAATCCCAGGTGTGATACCTAGACAAACCATAGAAACAGTCTACTTGCCAGACTCATACAAAAACGTAATAATTTTACATTAAATTTTTGTCATGTTTGTTTTTGCATAATACAAACAATGGACATGACGTTTTTTGTACTTCTTGTTCACAATAGACTGTTTTAGAGCCCCAAAAGCACATGGCATCAGCAGGTACCCCATTCCATACCATATTTTGCAGTAACTATCGGTCAAAAAAAAAGTTTACTAGATATCTAGACTTACTGGTAGAAGACGAATAATTGAACTCCTGTCGTTTACCGTTGCACAAGTGGAACGAAACGAAGTTTGAATCAGGTTTCTCCCACAGTGGCTCGTGTCCAATCGCTGGCGGCCATGTTGTAATATAGAAGATACAAGTGAGGACACAATTTTTTGCGGGTTTTGGGTGTGGCCACATGACATGGAATGGTTGGGAAACAAACACGTACATTTGGTTACATTGCATATCATATGCTTAAAGCTGGACTAATAGCTTAAAAGGAGGAAAAAATAGATTAAAAAAATATATTTCGGCACATGTACCGCATGTGTTCATACGGTACTGTGCCCATAACAATTTCCGAGAGTGCCCGACCGCAGTCGGCTGCCTTCGGTTGTTCTCGGCGTTTGCTCCAAACGCTCCAGCACTTGAGGGGTTTCTGCCAGTATATAAGGCCCCAGTACCGTTCAATGAAGCGTGTCATTTGTGAGTACATGTCAACACGGAAACATTTGGGCTGTTACCGCTAAGGCATATATCGATATACCTGAATGGGAACGCTAAAATAAAGGTGGATTTTGGTGGTATTACTGTACTATGACATAATTTTATATATCTACTCCATTCCGTTTCAATGCACATTGCCAGCTTGTGTGATAAGCTGTATCAATCGTCCATACATACCACTTATTCGTTGGCACAGTTGACCACTACCGTTCATACCAGGTTCATACTGCATGTTGTATTTCGGAATGCTAACAGTAGCACCCCCGCCCCAAATACTATTACTGCGCGAACTATGTTTAGGCTGTGTATCTTTTATACAGTGCAATAGCATATTACAAATAATACTCACTGTCAATGATGTTTGTTAGCGAGTAGACTATGATTATAACCAATTTCGGACACAATACATTTTGTACACTAAACACTGATTGGCAATGAAATGTATACATAATTGTCTCATCGCAAATCATAGTTGATGAGGTTCTCTGCAAAGCGAAGCCTAAAACCTAACAAATATTGCCCAACAATAGTAATCCCGTTGGATTACAACTCAACCCTGTTGAGTTGTAATCCGACGGGAGAACATGTGGCAATTTCTCAATTGTGATGTACATTCCGTTATGAATCTGTATGTGATACTTTATGTAAACAGGTGAATTGACATGACGAATATATCGTGTTTATTTATTTCCATTTTGTAGATAGAGTTAGGCAATATGATGGTTTATGCATAATATTCTAATAATATAAAATTTCTGCTGTTGATAAGCAGTATGGGGGATATGCATTCACCGGGAGTGCAGCGTGGTGTTGCAGCCCAGAGTATCGTGAGTTGAACTGGACTAAACCACATGACGACAGGCGAGTTTTATATCGACCGGCGGCACTGTGTGAGCGGAGCTCTTTGGAGCAAATGCCGAGGGCAGCCGAAACTAGCCGATGGTACTTCGGAAATGTTCGGTAATGTCACGGGTGCAGTACCGCCTGGACACATGCGGTACATGTGCCGACATATATTTTTTTTTAATTTCTTGTCTCCTTAAATACCATTAGTCCAGCTTCAACTAACACTCACACAACTCGATATTTACTTTGTTATTCCAGTTTTCATAACTTTTCCAAAATTCAGAGAATCTTGCTTTCAATATAGCGTCACGAATGCGGTACCTCATAAATGGGGTACCGTAAAATTTGAGGTACCGGAAGTACCCTAAATATTACAACAACCGTGCGAAACATGAATACACGTTGTAGCGGGTTCACCTCCTGCTACACAAACTGACCGATTCAATTCAACTCAATTCAAAAATATTTTTCAACATTCAAATTCATGTGCATATACAGGATATACACATTGACAATAAAAGAATGTTGAAGGGGGGAATACTAATCTTACTATACTACCCTTAAAGCTATAATCACTTTCAGAGTTGACAAAATTAATTCATTCTGTGGTAGCTTTATTTTGTCTATAGAATTAGAAATCGTACAAATTTGGGCCTATTACATGCCTAAATTGAGTTGCCAAATCAAGATTCAGATTCGGTCCAGTCAATCTCGCACCAATTCCTCCTCAAAGCGGCCCGCCTTGCTGGCGAGTTATACACACAGTCTGACGACGTAATTGGTATTTGTCTTTATAGATACTGTGGCAACCGGAGATGTAGACAGGCCGATCATTCTCTATCCACTGTTTTCATACACGATTAACGGCAATTTTCTAAGTATCTGTTGTCGCACTGTGCATATATTTCTGACTATCTCGATATGTAGACCTACTTTCAAGTTTGCGTGACAAACAAGAATGCTAAATTTGGCTGATTTTAAAATTGATTCCAACTTTAATCCTAGTGTTGAATCCCGGCTTGATGTTTTTTTTGTAAATTTTTCTATGATGGGAGTATGGAGATTTGACATAGTTCATCCAATTTCGGATGTGTGAATGTATATTTAACAAATGGAAGATGTTTGTTTCACAAAAATGAATCTGTGTCCCGTTTTCTGTGATGTTGTCAAAGAACTCAAACGCTGGCAGCACTCTATATGGTTTACTGATTCATGGAGGCATCATTTTACACCCCACCCATGAGAGTGGGTGAAATTGTAATTCATATTCGATTATCACGATTAATAAAAGACTATAGGTGTTTTTCCATGTGTTGTCTACCACAATAAAAACTTTTCAAGCAAAACGGTTGTTTTGTGTTATATATATATAATCATTATTATGATCCCCCCGACAGCTGTCATGTGGCATCTGTACATACTGAAGGCCTATTCCTTGCTAGTTATATTCAGATAATGTATTTATACAATTCTCCAGCTCAATTGATGATCCCTTTTCAATATATCAAATATGAAGCTCGTGTGGTAGCCTACATAATTCTTCATATTCTTATTTTACACCTTCCAGCCAGATTATCTCATATAATTTACATGACCCATTGATCTTTGAAAATGACCATTTTTTTTCTTTGTGAGCCATTTGTCTCATAGAGTGGCTTGTCTAGCAAGAACTCTGTCTATGTGTAAAAAAAGGTATAGAAGTCATTACAATTGTATATCCTGCAAGTTCACGTAGGCCTAATTAAAATGTTTGTCGTGCGTTACTGTTCTAGTCTGTGAAGACCTGTCTACAACCCGCAAGCGCGGGTCGCTGGGACGCTGATTCGTATGGAATTCCGGTGCGGCCACGACTTGCGAGTGGCGACATGCCAGTTGCGAGTTGTGTGTTGCGACTTGCGTGATGTGACTTGCGTGACTTACCACGAATTGCGACATGCATCTTACAAGTTGCGATATGCGCCTTGTGACTATGGTGACATGCGTTATGCGACATGCGTGTTGCGAGTTGCCTGTTGTGAGTTCCGAGGAAGCGAGTTGTGGACTGGGTGTTGAGATTTTAGATTTCTAGCGTTTTTTTTTAGAAAAGAAATATCTTTTTTTGGCGTCCACAATCGGAACAGAGCGAAGAACAAAAGTTGATGGCTTTGAAATATGGAATTCTGGTGCGGCCGGCCGCGACTTGCAAATGGCGACTTGCGTGTTGCGACTTGTGTGTTGCGACTTGCGTGATCCGAAAATTCCGAAAATTCTGCAAAACCTTCGGGTCAACCTGATCACGATTCACGAGTTTCCCGATCACTTTTGGGCTGAAAATATGGGAGTACATTTTGATATGGAAGAACATTCTTGTGAAGAAATTTATGCCAATGGTTGCAATGATGACTATAGGCCTAAGCTGAAGTTCTTTTCTGATGCGATCTTGGAAAATGTGGGACATAAGCCTATGCCAGTTTGCATCACTCTCGACTTGTGTGGGAATATATTGCAGTCATTGTAATATAGTAGGCCGCGTTCGCTAAAATGATTATAGCGAACGCGGTAGTATAAAAACCCATATTGGCCCAGACCCTATATATATTAAATTTTCTCCACATAAGTCAGACACTTTTAACTATATTTCAATGCTCAAAAGTAATTGGCAAGAATCAAGTCATAAAGAGATATCTGAGGTGATTTTAGTGAATCACTGTGGCAGTGTCACAGACTGTATCACAATTACAATACATGTATACAATACAATATATATTATATAAAAACAATTCAATTACCGGTGATGCAGATTTTATCTTTCACCAAGCATACTGTAGACAGCATGCATCTAATTTCAAAATAGCACAAAAACCTCAACACCGCCGAATAATACGCAACTCACAACATTACACTCGCAACACGCAACTCACAAGAGGACCCACGCAAGTCGCAACACGCAACTCGCAACACACAAGTCGCCACTCGCAAGTCGTCAATGCACCGGAATTCCATACATACTGGGAGATCCGAGTCTAGTTTGTTCAAAGCCAACAACGTCTGTTCCTCGGTCTGTTCCGATCGTGGACGCCAAAAAAAATATTTCTACTCTAAAACCGCTAGAAATCTTAAATTTCAACACCCAGCCCACAACTCGCTTACTCGGAACTCGCAACAGGCAACTCGCAACACGCATGTCGTATAACGCATGTCACCATGGTCACAGCACGCATATCGCAACTTGTAAGACGCATGTCGCAAGTCGTGGAGCTTCACGTAGGTCACATCACGCAAGTCGCATGTCGCCACTCGCAAGTCGTGGCCGCACCGGAATTCCATAGATTCGCGAGGTCACACGTGTGCTCGCCCTCCCGCCCCAACATTTTCTTGGCAATGCAATCTGAACATTGACTTGACTCAACTTGACTCGGTGACGTATGGACATCAGCAGAAAAAAATCCCAAGCCATAAAAATTTGCAAAGTAATTAGATCTATATCCCCCGGACAAAATGTGGTGTATATTTTGGATTTGCGATTATCCAGCCGCTATCACCACGCCACGGTCATATAATTCAACAAGGCCGGCGCGAGGGGATGGGGTGGGGAGGGGGGGGGGGGGAGTGGGGGCAGAGGTGAGCACTGGCTGAGGGAACCCCTCCCAACCCCACTACACGTCTCTTTTGAAAAATGCATGTGCACTGTAGGAACCCCCGATCGAAGCGATTACCGTAACGCGCGTTACGGTAATCAAAAACATGGCGGAAGGTGAGTCGGTTCGAATATAAACTGCGTTATTTGCGGGGTATCTCGGGTATATTATTGGAGTCACAGTGATACATATATATCAGACGTTGTGGTAAACAGATCGGTACTGTTTCTGAAACGTTTTGTATAGTTTCATGCGAGTAAGGAGAGATTTTAAAATTTGTTAAAGATTACCGTAACTTCTAGGCTTGATTACCGTAACGTTGGACGGCACAGTGAGGCAGATTACCGTAACGTGTTGTATTACTGCCCTGAAATCACTGGGATTTCTCGCATATACCGTCTCAAATTAGCAGGAAAATGACAAATACATGTATCCACATCAATAATGCACAATGAAACGTTCCATTGAATTCACATATCCCTTGCCGCAGTGTTAACAGATAGCATGTTGTCAAAACACCAGTTTTCAAAGTGTGATAATGCTATTTTAATTTCTTCTTAATAAAAGTGAAATAAAAAAAAAAAATTTCGTTCCCTGAGGGGATTTTCTTAGCTTTGGCAGTGATTACGGATGGTTCCTCAGTGCTGTTGAGACGGCCACGAGGAATTTTCTTCATTCAATCGGAAGGATAGGAAACGTTTCATTGTGTAATGGTCGCCGAATGCATAAAATAAACTGATGTTGATAATATATTTGACATAAATTTCCTCAATTTAGATTCGCAATGCAGTGTCCTACAACAGCCGTTTAAAGCTGTGTTATCATTTTTGGTCAAACACGGAATACAGCACCACAGTGGGTCCAACGATGCATTGACTATCAGACGAAAATGCCTTAATCAACCAACCGGTGCCTTATCTGGTGTGCCAGTACAACATAAATTCTGGCTGAACTTCGATTCAGTAACGAAACAGAAATTAAATGTGTATCCCCCCACCCCTTCTCTCTCAATTATGGACAATATACCATTCATTTTCAGTACATTTAAAGAATGTGCGTTGAAATAAGATTTCATTAACTAACATCTCACAATGAGCAGTAGCGACAACCTTGATAGTACGACCTTGTATTTCCGACCTTGTATTTCCGTGTTTGTGTGTTCTTGTATTTCTTTGCTATTTTACAGCGACGATTATTTATATGAAACATAACCATGACCACATATTGGGTATTTAAGACAAAATGATAAAAACAACCTACCTCCACTTCTCCCTTTACAGAATATATACATTTTTTTTATTAATTGTTATTATATTCATTTTATCAATGACTATTAACTACTACTTGTCTTACCGATAAAGTAAGTACTCAGGTCACGTCTTCGTCAGATCGCCATTTCTCGTCCACCTATCACTATTTTATTTATACGTGTATTCATTGTATATGTTGTATTTTTGTAGGCTTGAAAATAATAGTTTAAATTAAAAGTTACTATTGAATTGAATTCTTCCCGGGCATGTTTGCTGTAAAATAGATAATGTGCTGTTATAAGAATGATCAAGTGTTTGTGCGTCCTTTGGCCTGTGGGTACTTTCCCTGGCTGTGCACATTCACGTAAAATATGATTTTACATAAATAAGTTATCTCAACAGCCTAGGTTCCATCCTGACCAAGATTATTCTAAATTATGAGTCATATGCACTGGAGGAGGCAGCACACACTACTTTTACACTTGAGGTAGTCCGCTCCAAACATTGAGGGGAGGGGGTCAAAGAGTTTTTTTTAAATCAATAACTGTATCAACATAATCTAGCGCTTCAAAATGACTCATTGTATAGATTAACTGATCAGCATCCAAAAACTGAAGAGAAAATAGGGGGTCACCATATCTGTTCGCAGGGAAAACAAGATGCAAGATGTGAATATGGACACAAAAATGTGCGAAAATGACATATTTTATGTAATTTTAGGTAAATATTTGTGATTTTGATGGAATATGTCGAAAAGACCAGCACTGTTACCCCTACATTCTTTTCAATATTAGGATCTGATCAGTTACTCTATAAAATAGGTCAATCTGAAGAAATAATATTCATGAAATAGCTTTTAAATTGTGACTCTTCGTTACCTCACTGTTTGTAGCGGACTACGTTAAATCACTTGAAATAGTATTTTGACATCTCACGTTACCGTAATCCGTCCTAAACGTTACGGTAATCATAGCTGTCAAGCTTGATGACGTTACGGTAATCCAGTGACATTTTTTCGCAGGCAAAATAAACGTACATTGCAAAATGTTGTATTTTACGTTTGTTATTGGCATCATCAAAATCTACTGTATTTGTGGTAATAGATTGATACCTACATTCATACCACTGAGTCGGTGTCACTGCTGGCGGACGTTAAATCTGTCCCCGAGGATACCATCAACTCAGTCGCCTTTTGGCTATTGATTAGGTACTTATGTACTTGTCATATATCTGTTCCATGGGGTTTGTTTCGGATTTCTAAATTTTTTTCATAGGTTGTTGGGCAGTTGTATACTAATTCCATCAGGTGTACAGTAGAAACAACTACATTTAACACACTGTCTGCCCCTGGTGACGCCGGTGTGTCTTTGGGTGGGCTATTTGGTCGGGCTTTGTTTCTATTGCAAAATGTTGTATTTTACGTTTGTTATTGGCATCATCAAAATCTACTGTATTTGTGGTAATAGATTGATACCTACCTACATACAGTAAGTTGAGACAATCGTCCAACTCACTGAATGTTAAACATTGTCCAAACTCCCATATGAATGCTGCACGGTTATAAAACAAATCGTGATTTCTTTGGGAATGGACATGGACGATACGAAGCGACTGGCCTTCCGCCATGTTTTTGATTACCGTAACGCGCGTTACGGTAATCGTTTCGACTGGGGGTTCCTACAGTGATGTGAGCTACAAGAAAAAAGAGGAATCTCAGAATTTTGACTCGTGTGACGGCAAAAGCCGCCCACTGTAGGAACCCCCAGTCGAAACGATTACCGTAACGCGCGTTACGGTAATCAAAAACATGGCGGAAGGCCAGTCGCTTCGTATCGTCCATGTCCATTCCCAAAGAAATCACGATTTGTTTTATAACCGTGCAGCATTCATATGGGAGTTTGGACAATGTTTAACATTCAGTGAGTTGGACGATTGTCTCAACTTACTGTATGTACGTTTATTTTGCCTGCGAAAAAATGTCACTGGATTACCGTAACGTCATCAAGCTTGACAGCTATGATTACCGTAACGTTTAGGACGGATTACGGTAACGTGAGATGTCAAAATACTATTTCAAGTGATTTAACGTAGTCCGCTACAAACAGTGAGGTAACGAAGAGTCACAATTTAAAAGCTATTTCATGAATATTATTTCTTCAGATTGACCTATTTTATAGAGTAACTGATCAGATCCTAATATTGAAAAGAATGTAGGGGTAACAGTGCTGGTCTTTTCGACATATTCCATCAAAATCACAAATATTTACCTAAAATTACATAAAATATGTCATTTTCGCACATTTTTGTGTCCATATTCACATCTTGCATCTTGTTTTCCCTGCGAACAGATATGGTGACCCCCTATTTTCTCTTCAGTTTTTGGATGCTGATCAGTTAATCTATACAATGAGTCATTTTGAAGCGCTAGATTATGTTGATACAGTTATTGATTTAAAAAAAACTCTTTGACCCCCTCCCCTCAATGTTTGGAGCGGACTACCTCAAGTATAAAAGTAGTGTGTGCTGCCTCCTCCAGTGCATATGACTCATAATTTAGAATAATCTTGGTCAGGATGGAACCTAGGCTGTTGAGATAACTTATTTATGTAAAATCATATTTTACGTGAATGTGCACAGCCAGGGAAAGTACCCACAGGCCAAAGGACGCACAAACACTTGATCATTCTTATAACAGCACATTATCTATTTTACAGCAAACATGCCCGGGAAGAATTCAATTCAATAGTAACTTTTAATTTAAACCATTATTTTCAAGCCTACAAAAATACAACATATACAATGAATACACGTATAAATAAAATAGTGATAGGTGGACGAGAAATGGCGATCTGACTAAGACGTGACCTGAGTACTTACTTTATCGGTAAGACAAGTAGTAGTTAATAGTCATTGATAAAATGAATATAATAACAATTAATAAAAAAAATGTATATATTCTGTAAAGGGAGAAGTGGAGGTAGGTTGTTTTTATCATTTTGTCTTAAATACCCAATATGTGGTCATGGTTATGTTTCATATAAATAATCGTCGCTGTAAAATAGCAAAGAAATACAAGAACACACAAACACGGAAATGGAACGTTTCATTGTGCATTATTGATGTGGATACATGTATTTGTCATTTTCCTGCTAATTTGAGACGGTATATGCGAGAAATCCCAGTGATTTCAGGGCAGTAATACAACACGTTACGGTAATCTGCCTCACTGTGCCGTCCAACGTTACGGTAATCAAGCCTAGAAGTTACGGTAATCTTTAACAAATTTTAAAATCTCTCCTTACTCGCATGAAACTATACAAAACGTTTCAGAAACAGTACCGATCTGTTTACCACAACGTCTGATATATATGTATCACTGTGACTCCAATAATATACCCGAGATACCCCGCAAATAACGCAGTTTATATTCGAACCGACTCACCTTCCGCCATGTTTTTGATTACCGTAACGCGCGTTACGGTAATCGCTTCGATCGGGGGTTCCTACAGTGAGCCGCCGCAATATCTCGAAAATGTGTTGGTTCTGTGTAAGATATCCATTGCAAGTCATCATTTAATCATGGCATTGCCAGCCATTGCTAAAAAAAAGACACTCAACTTTATTGAACATATAAACTTTCAAGCTTATTGTTTCCTCAACTGAGCAGGATTTCCAATATCCAGATTATAAACTGCCTTTGAATCTGAATAAATAAATTTTATTGTTATTATTATTAATAATATTATTATTATTATCATTATTATTATTATTGCTACAATATCGATGGTGAGACATATCCCATAAATGGGGTATGTCATGCCATCTTAGTAACACCACAAATGTATCTGGATTTATTTCTATGGGCCTGGGTGTCCTAGTAGAACTGGTTGAATACTGGCTTTTCCTTATTAAACTATACCGTAGTTTTTAAACAAGTAAATGCGAGTTGCATTTACCCCATGGGGTAAGTACGACCAAGTCGGACATATTGTTATTAGGCATCCCGATTGAAAATCGGGAGGCCTTATGTTTTTGTCTGTTTTTTTTTTTTTTTTTTTCTTTTTTTTTTTTTTTTTTTTTTTTTTCTTCCGCCGTTCGGTTTCCGGATCATAACTCTTGAACGCCTTAATCTATCTTTCCGAAATTTTCACAGCTCATCCGAAATACTTTGCTCCTAACCCCTATTGTTTTTCGTCGAGACCCGAAATCCAAGATGGCCGCCAGTGGCCATTTTGGAGAAAAAAAATCGGGCGATTCCTGTCAATGTCATAATTTGATTCAGGCAATTTCCAGGGGGAAAAAATTTTTTGGGTGTATTTTTTTTTGGACTTAGAATTTTTCCCTCACCTGCCCCCATGCAGATGTAATACTGTGACTGAGCCATGCTACTGTATTCACTGACTGCAGCCTGCATGTCCAGCATGAGGCTAGGCTCTGCCCTCTCAGCCAGTGCAGTATATGAGAGCCCTGCTTAGTAATGCCTGTGATAAGGCAATACCCCCCCTCCCTCCCCCACCTCCACTGTCAGCCAGTCTAATCTGCATATGAATGTAGCAATGTATCAGTGACTTGTATGCACTGCCCCTCTTCCCCCCCCCCCTCTCCTGTCCCCTCACCCCAGTTTACTATACTAACACCAACAAGTTGGAACAATGCCCTCCTTCCCTTTCTAAAGAAAACAATAGGTGGTTATATAATGATGACCCAAACTGAAGATAACAGCTTTGAAGGTCTGCCTGGGCCTTGGTTGCCCGTCAATTGTTCATTGTATTCAGTTAAAACAGCACTGTGTTTATCTGGATGAAACTACATGCACTGTTTTGTTTTCTAGCTGTATTTCACATGCAGTGACCAAATTATCATTGTTTTACTTAGTCAGAACCCAGAATAATTTCCTTTTTGCTTGTATTATGAATGTCTGTCATGTCTGTACATTTAATACCTATTGAGATTAAAACAAATATCTGATGGACATTTGTCTAGTGAGCAACTGCTATAATTTGAACTCTCACTCCCACCTGTGTTCAATAATCCTGGTATATGTATTATAATAACAGTCAAGTTTCACCATTAGAAAAGAAAAGAAAAATTGGGGGATGCCACAAAGCCTATAGGCTTTTATGTCTAGTTATTAATTTATTATTATTATTATTATTATTATTATTATTATTATTATTATTATTATTATTATTATCATTAATATTCATCCTTGTAATATATTTTATAACATTTATATTTTAATTATTTCTTACATTCCTAACCTTTTATACATCCAAGATTTCTTTTCCACCAAACAAGTGAAACTGAAGATACAGCTACTGGCACACATTTGGATCAGCTATACGTGTAGATTGATAAATGGGCTAGGCAGCTGGTGGCTCAGTACATTGGGAAACTGACAAACTGCCTTCATACATATGCTAGATATATTAAAGTCGTGCCTCAAATAGAAAAAAAATAAAATAAAGCTGGTAAATGTATTTCCTCTGCCTTGACAATTGAAAATAAGGTGTTTTGAAGAATGTTAATGTATTTAACAGTTTTAGCCCAAGAAACATGTGTCAAATATTTTCCAGTCCCCATCCTATCAGGCTTCAAACAAATACCTCCAACCCCCAGCCATACATGTAACTGTTGTCAGGATCCAAATTGTTTATTGCCCATGCATGATCTTTCCTGCCCTCCAGTCATGCTCCCCATCCATTATCCTGATTAAAAGTAAACAACCCCCTTATATATAGTCTACAATGTGAGAATTTTTCCAGTCCAGATTTCCTAGCTAAACTTTTGTTTTTAGACTCAGTCTTTATGACACTTCACTTTAGGACACTTCAATCATGCAGTGATGTGATAAAAGTATATATGAATATGTCAATTTCAACAGAAAAATTTGCGTGCTTAAGATATATATTGGAATGCAAAAAACAAAGTTTACCTATTAATTTTAGACGCGAATGCTTCATCCAATATAGTTTGAGTGAATGGAAATCGGCATCAAATTTATTTATTTCTGACGTGTTGCCGGACAGTGGCAATCACAATGTCAGTGAAGGACAGGATACCAGTAACCCTATTGCTAACCCTGCAAGCACCGTTCAATCCGTTGCTGTCAAGAAGAGGAGGTTCCGACTGAAGAAAATTGCCAAAGGTTCTCGCCTTGACGGAGGTATGTTATATCTAGATATACATGTATATCTAATCAAATTTCCGGGCAAAACCTGCAAAGAATTTTGCCCAGAAATTTGGGTAGCACGATGACGTGCTGGAGCTAAACATCTTGTACTAGTAACACCACGGTTAAATTATATATTCCCATGAGATTTGATAGATCTCTATCAAGGCTTCTGATACTATATTGCAAAAACTGAAAAAAATTGAAAATCTTTATAACCAATGCTAAACTTGATATGAAATGTAAGAAAATGTAAGAAGCACACATTAGTAGGCACACGTGAAAGTGGTGGAACTTTTTACATAAAGTATGCTCTTTCTCCTCATTATTTGCATAAAGCACAAAATTAAAGATGTTGTAATATAAATTTCTTACAACCACATGGTACCACATGTACATAACCAATGCTAACCAATGCCACGTTTTTACCTGGTGGAGTAAAAACTTGTAAAAGTTTTCATATTGTTATAAGTGCAGTATGTCGAAAATGAGAAAGAAGTTAACATGATTTTTTTGTGTAACTTTCTGGAAATTGGTAGATTCTCTAAGTTTTGACTATTGGTACATGTTCTATCAGGTGTAAGAAACACGCTCAATATCACGAGACTTGGATCTATCCTATCAGTTTCTTCTCGAACTGCCATTGTGACAACAGCTGTACATCACAGAAGACCTTTGCAAAGTTTTATGAGTCTTTTATATGCAAATTATATGTTGTGAGATTTCATGACATCCTGAGAGAAACGAATTTTAATTAGACTACTTTAGGCTAGGAAATAGTAGTAGTATTTTAAGTTTTATAACGCCCTATCCAGATATAAAAACTGATTTAATTCTATTTAAGTTTCTAACGAGCAGATTTGAAAAATGACCCCTACATGTACATCTACCTCCACGGGGTAGGTGTAGCTGTGCTGCTGTAGCTATGGACCTTTTATAATTAGGTACTAGTATCGAATATGGTTGGAAAACGAAATATGCAGAAAAATCCTTATAACCATAGCACTAGATACATGTACTGTGCATGTAGGTCTGTGATAATAACTTCTGAACTACACAAGAATGGTATGCATAGAGCCATAATACTCCATGCATTTTCTTCTTTTTTTTGTGCGTTAAAAATAACATAGACATAGAAGGTCCTGTAAATCTCATTAATTTAGCAACATATCAAGGTTAATGCATTTATGAAATGAATTTGATTGATTGATAGATACTATCAAGAAGGATGTTATCAAGAAAGGGAAAGTTCATGAAGTGGAGCTGGTTCCGATCACTCTCGTACCTGGCCTTCTACAGAAATTCCATGATAAAGTTGGCCATCCTGGTAGCCACAAAACCTTCAAGATGGTGTGTAGCAAATTTATTGTTATCTTCTTATATGCTCCGGGGCTCATATTTGAAAAAATCACCTCTTGCTTTTTCACATAACCTTTAGAACCTCTATTTATTATTAGCTTACCGATAAGCTATTATCGTGGTTTTTCGTCCGTGGTCTGTCGTCCGTCGTCCGTCCGGGTCTGTAACTTTTTTTTGGCATGATGAATTTCCCCATAAATTTGTCAGAACATACCTTAGGCCAATATCTGAAAACGTTTTTTAAATTTTTTGTTTGAATCGTTTTTGCCGATTTGGCGGCCATTTTTGACGAAAAATTGCCAATTTTGGAATTTGGTGGCCATTTTCTCAAAAACTGTCTGATCAGTTTTGAGATTTTTGCTTCAAAACATTCCTCTCATGTACCTATATGACATTTTTAAGTTTCGTTGCCCTTTGAATCGCCGGTCTGCGTGTGGCGGCCATTTTGATTTTTCGGCAAAAAGAATTTTTGGGTCTCAAATCAAGTCACTATTCGTTTTGAGCCATGGCCATTGAAAATTTTTTTGGACTTAGAAAATTTCACCCAATTTTTCCTTCATAATGGGAGCTATGCAGAGTAATCTCATAGAACACTTCAAGATAGAGCCTAAGTATTGGCACATTCAAATGAGAAATCATATATTGCGGTTTGAGTGGTGACCTTGAATTTGACCTTCAATGACCTTGAAAGGTCAAAACGACCTTTTTGGTCGAAAAAACGATGAATTTTGCCTTTGGTGGTCATCTCACTTACTTTACAGCTTAGGAATCAGTTGTGGACATAGGAAATGATTTACGCCTGATATTCTGATGACCTTGAAGTTGACCTTTGACCTCATTTTCAAGGCACAGGACAAAATGGCTAACATCTCACTTATTATCGACTTCACAGCTTAGGAATCAGTTGTGCACGTATAGGGAATGATGTATGCCAAATATTTTGATGACCATTAATTCGACCTTGGACCTTATTTTCAAGGTCATAGCACAAAATTGCTATTTTGATCTACTTGTTATTGAATTTACAGCTTAGCAAACAATGGATATAGGGGGAATGATATACATATTTCCTATATATTCTCATGACGTTGCATTTGACCAGTGACCTTATTTTCAAGGTCACAGGACAAAATGGCTAATATCTAAAATATAAAACATATTTTGTCCGGTAACATGTCTTAGCCCTTGGGCTAATTTTTTTGGAAAACTGTGCTGACAGTTCTGAGATTTTGTTCCTAAACATGCTTATTGGGGTCCTAGACATTGTCTATATAGTCCCTTGAATATCTTCAAAGGCATAATGGTGACCTTGATTTTGACCTGATATAACCTATTCATGTTTGTGTTTATTGTCTTAAAATTGTCAATGTTATTGTTAGTTCCTCCATCTATAACATACTGCACAATTTAATTAACAGTATACATGCATCTTCACCATGCAAGTTGCTTAGTAGATCTACATAAGACCTTACATTGTGTATGCTTCTATTTTTGTAGGATACTTTATTAGATCCAAACTTGTAGTGCAAATAAAATTAAAAGATACCTTTAAAGATACAATATAGATTACCAGTATGGCTTTGAAAGTCACAGTCTGATATTGTGCACATTGTATAATTGTGGACATGTATTCAGTTACAGGATCGATACATTGGTATCACTTTTGATGTAGTGCGTGACCATGTGAACAAGTGTGGCATTTGCCTGACTAGGAAGGTAATTGAAGACACCAGACATTAAGGTTGTTTGTTAACCTTTGGAAATGGTCAGAATGACATTGTGCGTTTGAAAACAGAAAGTTGGGATCACATATTCTCTTTAGTCTGGAATTATGGGTAATTTTACTTCAAAATTACCACCGAAAGGGGGCAATTTTCGCCATTCTCACGAAATGGCATCATTCAGACATGCAGCTAAATATTTTTGACAAATTTTGACAAGGGCAACAAATTGATCAACTGATTCGTAATCACCTATCTGAGTTATTAGAGCCAAAAATAATATTTATAACCCATATTTATAACCCATCATACTTCTACACTAAAGAGAACATTTTATCCCAATTTTCAGTTTTCAATTGCATGTCATATTGATGAATCTTTTGAAACCAAAAACCCAAAACTGATCAAACAGTTTTTGAGAAAATGGCCGTCAAAGTTCAAAATTGAGCATTCTTCGTCAAAATCGCCCGCCTTTTGAGAAAAATGTGAAAATCAAAAAACTTTAAAAGAAACTGGGCTGGAAATATTTTTAGGTATATTTGTACAAAATTTCAGACCATAAACTTTAAAGATAAAAATGTGAACGGAGGGACGGACGGACGACGGACGCAACGCCACGACAAGAGGTTATCGGAACATAGGTCCGGTAACCTAAAAAAGATACTGACTGTGCGGTAAACATAATTTGTATAATTTAGATGTTTTGGGCGTCAGGGGAATTAACCCACGTTGTTGACAAGGACTAGAAAGTGTCTAGTTTCTATTGGATTTATCATGCCTATATAATACAAGACTGATTTTGTAAGTCATTGCATTGCAGAACGATCTTCACACTGAAGGCCAGATACACTGTCCTGCAACAAAACATCAATGACAGTGAAGTAGTTAAGACTGCTCTACACAAATGCAGTACGTTAAAAATAGGTTTGCATAATCATACTCATGTAGTTTATGTATAAATGTTATTGTAATAGTCAGCTGCTTTTTTGTAGTAATTGATAAAAACCATCTTATTTTAAATATTCCACTGGATTTATGTGCGGTTCAATCAATCAAGACTTTGCACTTGTTTTCTGCTTCTTTTTTTTCATATCTTCAAGACATCAATTAGGATCATCTAACTGCTACCTGAGAACTCACACTGGGGAAGAACCCGGATATCTTTTTTTCACATGTTTTAGCACAGTTGTATCAGTGTCATGAATAGAATGTATAGATGTAAATGAATAGAATGTATAGATGTACCTGGAATGAATGTTAATGGTCATGATAATGGATGTTTGAAAAGGATCGAGGATTTTATGGCGTCCAATATTTGCATAAGTAATGTTGTTAAAACAACAAGTAATATTGAAAGATGTGCTGTTACACAGCAAAATAATGCTGATACCGTATTGGTCCTAATAGTAGCACGACGTGCCGAAGCGAGATCTCCTGCAGCAGCGTACGCAAATATGAGGTGAAATTTGAGGTCAAATTCAAGGAAATCACTGAATAATATACCTATATAGCCTTCAATCCCCTTGATTTTGATTCAGATAACATATATATGTGGATTGGAACATCTCAGGAGTTCATTAGAAAGATATGAAGTGAAATAAGGTGTTCCGGAAAGAGTGAGCATTTAATGCCCCACATGTGGCACCCGTCATGAAAAATAAAAAAAAATCTTAAAATCAATAAGTTCAGATTATTGACTTTCTAAAAAAACTTTTTGGATACATGTATTTGATGAGAATCAAATTCGTCGGGGCATGATCAAGAAAACACTCCAATGTTCGATACAAATTGGCATGAACTAATTCAATGTCACGATCACTCGCCACTTGCACACTGCTACTGACAGTCCAGTCCGTAGTATATTTTATCTCTTTCACAATTTGTTATTTCTTGAAGCTTATTTAAAACACGTCTTCTCCGTCTAAATAAACATGGAAAAGAGAAAAGGGGGAAGCGTCTACTATTACGGCACATGCCACTATTGTGTGTGTTGCTGTTATAAAGTAACTAACCGACTGGGATTCAACCTTGGTTTATTTAAAAATATAATTATTTAAATTATAATATACAAACATAATGAAGTTGAGGTAGTTACAATAAAATGAGTTACAATGAGAAATAAGACATAATTATTGGAAATGGGTTATGACTAACAATTACCATGATATGTGGGTAAATAACACAAATATGAACGACAAAAATCAGAACCTAAGGCTGACACGCGTTCACAGTAAATACGATCTACCGTACATAATGATACATGAAAGAAACATAGTACACAAACTGAAAAAAGATACATTAGACATAATTCTAAAATAGTACAATAACACATAATATAGGAAAGTGAAGAAATACAAGATAAGATTATATTTTGCATATAACGGAGAAACAACACGAGATTACATGACAATGAAATGATATGGTATATAGTACTATAGTATACAACAGTACTTGTATGTAAATAATATTGACAAGGAAAAAGGGTGGGTTGGGTGGGAAAATTGAAAGATTGAAAGGAAAACAACCTCGAGGAGCTTCTAGTCGAAAAGAGAGATTGTCATTGGTTGAATAATCAGGTAACGTTGTCAAGGGATACCAATTCTACATAAAATGCGGACTGTAGAAATTAGAAGAACGGATAAAAAGGCGGGAATGACAACCTTGGGGATAGACTACCGGCACGCTAACACACACAAACCCGTTTGTAGCCTGCGTCCACAAACTGATTATTGTGTGTGTTGCTGTTATAAAGTAACTAACCGACTGGGATTCAACCTTGGTTTATTTAAAAATATAATTATTTAAATTATAATATACAAACATAATGAAGTTGAGGTAGTTACAATAAAATGAGTTACAATGAGAAATAAGACATAATTATTGGAAATGGGTTATGACTAACAATTACCATGATATGTGGGTAAATAACACAAATATGAACGACAAAAATCAGAACCTAAGGCTGACACGCGCCACAAAGCATTCACAGGAACTGGGAATGGTGACAGCCAAAACCGACCCAGCCGGATCCAAGAAAGTAAAGCATCCGTTCAGAGGACATACATTTACCACGAAAAAGAAAAACCTAGGACGACAACTACGACCCTTAAACTATAATTGTGGGATATAAGCAAGTAAGACAGTTGCTGATTTTATCCGTCTCGGCTTAGGAGTAAAACATAAGACCCGAATGAAACCCCGATATAAATGAACAACGACGGAGGGAGTTGGGAATGAACAATAATTGACCATTAAATGATGTGAAGAAAAAAGTAGATGAGAATAGATAGACCGTAGGTCTTGACGAAGAACAATGTAATTAAAGTAACAGAGGTAAGGTGTTGGGTAGAAAATGATCAGAATATTCTAGAATCAACATGCCTGTAATGGTGAGACTGACTGTTACTAGTTTGACCCGAATTGATTACGAAGGATGAGAATGACAAGAGTAAAAATCCAACGGCGATTGATGAAAACTTGGATTAACATGCATATAGGGACCGTAACACCGGAAATGATACTGGTTCCGATGAAGAATGTGAATGGATAAGATACTGGGTCAGTGAAGTTTGTTGGACGAGGATCTGTCAAACGAGAAAGGGGTGAAACCTGAAAACGAAACCGAACTGTAATGGTGATACCCTTAGTACCAGAATGTTTGGACTGAATTGTGAATTGTATGAAATATAATCGACAACGGGGAAAGTACCAAAAACATAATAGTTGTATTTTGGAGGAGGAACATTTGGAAATTGGAAGTGGAAGTCTTATTGGCCACGACTTTGTTGATTAATCATAGAAACGAAGCAAATGGGATGGGATGAAGCAAATAAATTACTAGTAGTAAAGGGAAAGATAGATTGGACGACCCTTGAACATAGAGAAGATGGACATCCATGCTCCTAGATCTCTGGGAGCTCACTAATCATATATATGCAGTGAAAATGTTTATGGTATACTATGAAAAGGCCACTAATTCTTAGGGAAAAATGTTAAAGAAATAAGACTTGATGTAGAACGATGGGTTAAAAGGTCGACAACAAATTTTTTTAATATTCTGGAGCTAGAGTTATAATTTAAACACACTTACATAAAGGTAGACTATAATTAATTGATGAAAAATGTTGACATAGGATTATGATATGTGGAATATTGATATTGAATATTGCAACAAGTGCCAGACGACATTCAGTAATAGGATGAGTTTGGAAATTAGTAAGGTAGAGATAAAAGAGGAATGTAAGTTTTATATAATGTAATTTAAAGATATTGAGGAACAAATTTAGCTTTGCGTATGAGAGTGGAAGATAAGTGTAAAGCTACGTAAAGATATTGTAAAGATTGAAAAAGGGGTTGGGTTAACCAGGTGGAGTGCTTGTGAAGAATTCTTGGTTTCCTAACCATTTCTCATAAATATTGTTTAGGATAGGGAAGGGTAAGAGGAAAGGACTGGTGATAATTCTGTAATAGAAAAACCCAGAACAGGGGCAGCTTGAGCTGCTGACTTACAGCTAGGGACTAAGATCTGGAATTAAGAGAAGGAACTGGGGGGCTGGCTCACAGATTGAGATTAATGATTAGACTAGGGTACCTGGACTTGCAGGCTGGGGCTCCTGACCCACAGCTAGACACTAAGATCTAGAATTAGAGATGGAACTGGGGCTCCTGACCCACAGATTGAGATCGATGATTAGAATTGAGTACCTGGACTTGCAGGCTGGGGCTCCTGACCCACAGCTAGACACTAAGATCTAGAATTAGAGATGGAACTGGGGCTCCTGACCCACAGATTGAGATCGATGATTAGAATTGAGTACCTGGACTTGCAGGCTGGGGATACTTACCCACAGCTACACAATAAGATCTAGAACTAGAGATGGAACTGGGGCTCCTGACCCACAGATTGAGATGACGATTAGAATTGGGTACCCAGACTTGCAGGCTGGGGCTCCTGACCCACAGCTAGACACTGAGATCTAGAATTAGAGATGGGACTGGGGCTCATGACCCACAGATTGAGATCGATGATTAGAATTGAGTACCCGGACTTGCAGGCTGGGGCTCCTGACCCACAGCTAGACACTAAGATCTAGAATTAGAGATGGAACTGGGGCTCATGACCCACAGATTGAGATCGATGATTATAATTGCAGCACCCTGACTGGGAGGCTGGAACTCCTGACCCACAGCTGTGTAACCGGAGGGTAATAACAGCCTGAGGTCCTCGGCTGTTGACAGGAGAGGCACCTGACCTACACCCGTAATGGCAGTATTGATGTTGGAAGTGGTTTCAGGTGCACTGGGATCCGGAGCGTGAGCATCCCACGAATTTACATGTGATGACATGCTCAGCAGTTATTAGATTGTCGGCTCCAGAGTCGAGGGGTACTGTTATGTTGGCACATGGCTCAACAGCCTTGGTTTTCTTGTGGAGGCATATTCTGCAATATTAGAAAACGAGAACGAGTACCTGTGGAACAACATTTAACGTGATAAATACTTGAACAAGATTGAACTTCGAAATGAAAGAGGTATCGTGATGCAGATTTACTGGAAATGAATAACAAGAACCATAAACAACCAACGAATTTATAATACGCTAGCATCTTTTGAAGCGAGACAGGAGGAAGTGAAAATTTAATTAAATTTGATAAAATGAATTGTGAAGTACCGTACTTAAAATCTACACGTATACTTAAATTTAATTTATGAAATATATGAAAATATGTAATGGAGGAACTATATAAAATATATAATACTGAAATCTAAACATTACCGCAGACCGACCTAAATTTCACCAGGGGCAGTAAGCCCTACACATTATCACGGTCATCCAGGCCTAAACATTATCACAGCCAGTCCGCCCTAAAATTACCATGAGCAGTCAGCTCTAAACGTTACTACGGGCAGTGAGCCCTAAACGTTAGGACGGGCAGTTGGCCCTAAATATTACCAAGGGCAATCAGCCCTAAACAATACCAAGGTCATGGCCACTTACATCCAGTAAGTGACAGGGTTTAATAAATAATGTAGATATATAATCTAGGAAAGACATGAATGATAACACTGGTAACAAGGGCACACAGCCCGAAACAGACAGCGAAAGCTCTGGAGCCTGTTAATTGGACTCCCAGGATAAATCCCGCAAGGAGAGCAGACACTGAACACATTATATATATATATATATGGTGAATATTGATAAATATAAACTTCAAATATGTATATATATATATAATATGATATATAAATAATGTAAATATATACAAAAGACATGCATACTAAAACTGGTAACTTGGGCACACAGCCCACAACTGACAGCGAAAGCTCTGGAGCCTGTTAATTGGACTCCCAGGATAAATCCCACAACGAGAGCAGACACTGACATTAACACATTATTTATATGGTAAATATAGGTAAATATATACATATTTTTTGTAGATATGGTATATATGTATATATGGAATAAAAAATGGTATGATAGTAGATATAGAATAAAGGAATAAATATTGGAAAAATGTAAATATATATAGAATACATGAATAATAAAACTGGTATCTAGGGCACACAGCCCAACTGACAGCGAAAGCTCTGGAGCCTGTTATTGGACTCCCAGGATAAATCCCGCAACGAGAGCAGACACTGACATTAACACATATTGGTAAATATATACATTTTTTTTTTCTTTTTTTTTTTTTTTTTTTTTTTTCTTTTTTTTTTTTTTTTTTTTAGATATTGTATATATGTATATATATATATGTTATAAAAAATGATAGGATAGTACATATAGAATAAAGGAATAAATACTGGAAAAAATGTAAATATATATAAAAGACATGAATAATAAACTGGAAACTAGGGCACACAGCCCACAACTGACAGTGAAAGCTCTGGAGCCTGTTAATTGGACTCCCAGGATAAATCCCGCAACGAGAGGAGACACTGGCACGAAAAACATTATATACATATTTTGTGTAAAATATAATCTATGATATATAAATAATGAAATTATAGATGTATATAATAACACTGGAACTAGGGCAAACAGCCTGAACCGTCAGCGGAATTGGACTTCCATTATAAAACAAAATAAATTATAAATATTATATATTTACATTGTAATATGATAAATACTTGTATGAATGACAGAGGATAACTGACACATTAGAGAGTATATATATTTATACCTGCAGAGTACAGACGAATTAACAAATGATAACAGATTGAGGAATAAACAAATATAGAAAACATTTTATGGATTTGTGACTATTTAAAAATTGATCGACCTAAACATTTGAACGTATATATATATATTATTATACGTTATTAGATAAACTATTACTAGATGTAGTATAATAAGTTTATGTTTGTTATGAAGATAGAATGAACTGATGAAAGAACTGTCGATGTACATGGATATGCTGGCCCACACTCTCAAAGGAAACAAATACCGTATAAAATACTTTACGTAGCCGTCAAGTGTCACCAGTTGGATGATGTTCTAAGCGATAGATCTACACCACACTAGATCTAGTCCGTGAACAATGTTGTTACCGGTTTTTAAAAACGGATGTCTTAATTGAAATTTGTGTGATGTTGTCTACATGATGTTGTGTACATCATTTTACACCCACGGAATTTCTGGATGCAGTATGAATAGGGAAAATACTGGGAGAGGGGTGGAGCGGGAGTAGAGGTCAAAAATACATCCACGCTTGTCGTTCGTGACGAACTTACAAAGTTATACAAACAACGTTATGACCACCTTGAGCATATTAAAATGTCGCAGCATCACCGAGCCAGTCGATGACACGATAGGGGCTTATCCAGATTTGTATTTGAAGGCGAACACACTAACCATTGGAGACAGATGTGTCGATCCGATTAATAATTGATACTCTTGTATAATACGGCTACAGTAGATATAAAATGTGTTTAATATATATGACAAAATATTTATAACATGCTAGGCCTATCGATTCTGGAGAAGCGATCGAGGCAAAAATTTCGGTCTTTCACCGGCCTCGAGGAAAAATAAATAAATCTGTTAGATGCTAGGAGGGATTCAAAAAATATAAAACCCTATAATAACAGTGATCACTAATGATAAGCGTGATAAAGTTTTACTTCTATACTTCAAGCGATGGGGCAGAATATCTTGGATTAAAAATTGAAAGATTGAAAGGAAAACAACCTCGAGGAGCTTCTAGTCGAAAAGAGAGATTGTCATTGGTTGAATAATCAGGTAACGTTGTCAAGGGATACCAATTCTACATAAAATGCGGACTGTAGAAATTAGAAGAACGGATAAAAAGGCGGGAATGACAACCTTGGGGATAGACTACCGGCACGCTAACACACACAAACCCGTTTGTAGCCTGCGTCCACAAACTGATTATTATGACCAATACGGTATATTATATAAGGATAATTTTGTGTTATGATTCATAATGGAATGGATAAATTTCTTAAAAGTAGTAGTAAAAGTTATGTTCCACATAGGGTTTTCATAGCAAATAAACCCAAAAATTTCAAATAGCAATGGATATGAAAACAGGCGAGTGATTTTTGTTTTGGTGAGTGATGTGGCCCCTGTTTTACAGGTAAGGAAAAATGATTTCTCGTTCAAGACTGTTTTAACAAATCATGCCAAATGATGTGATGTATGACAATAACTTTTATGCTGCTGTAGAAATGTTAGCAAGAACAAGAAAAAATGAGATTTTGTTGATAGTTATGTTGTAAATATTGACATTGATGATGTGATCATATATGAGAAAGCAGAAAGTACAGTTGTAAGCACTAAAATAATTAGCCCTGCTTCAGGCTGGAATACTTGGTACTATTAGCTTTCCAGACAGGAAGATTTGAAGATATTAAGGATCAGGATAATAATAAATATAGAGGTAGAATTTTGTACCCCAACAGAGAGCATTTGTAAAATATTAGAATAATTTAATTTTCTTTTGGAATGCAGAGTGTATGATGAAGCATTTTGAGAAACGTTTTGTGGGTAATGTTAACTTAGAGCAGCCAGCGCACAATGCTAGGGTAATGTGACATGTAATGATACAAACTGTATTGTATTGCAATGAATACTAGTTTAAACTGGACATCTTGACTAAATTATAATACAAATATATGAGAAATCAATGAAAATTTGTTGTATGTAGAGCAATAATAATTGCAGTATACTCTCAGCATAACCAGTATACACAATAGTTTTTTCTGTTCTATTTTTTTTTCTTCTTCTATATTTACTGTTTTATATGTAGGATTTACTTTCCACAATCTCCTAATCATGAATGTCTTCTGTTACAGTTCTGTGACAAACAGAGCATTTTGTAAATACAGGTAATGTATCCACTTGTAAGCCCATTATGAAATGGGTACCTGTATTATGTGCTATTTATATGGACAGGAATTGTGCATGTACGTGTGACTTGTTTAATAAACAATTATTCATTGAATCATACTTGTACTTTTGAAAGATTCAGGTAGCAACAAACAATTATCGAATTATATCAGTTACACAATAGTATCCAAAACAAGAAGAGAATAACAAAAAATGGGTGAAATAATTGTGTAAAATATATTGACAACTCCAAAATATGTATACAAATTCCACAATGAAAGGTTTTCTATCCTTCCCAATGAGTGAAGAAACTTTCTTGCGGCCATCTCAACCGCACTGTGTAATCATCTGTAATTCACTGCGAAAGCTGAGAAAACCACCTCAGGGATGGATAAAAAAAATATCACTTTTATTGATAAGTAATTTAAAACAGCTTTATCACACTTGAAAAATGATGTTTTCACACCATGCTATCTCTGTTAACACTGGGGCAAGGGAAATTGAAAGGAACGTTTCAATATGATCTCGTCAATGATGACTCGTTTACACTGTCTTTTGCTGATATTTTTGCAATGCTCAATGGTATCGTATTAACACTGCGCCACGGCACCTGTACAGTGTATGTTCGAACTATATTTTAACATGCTTTGGGAGACTGGAATACGCTTGCCAGAGTTAGTATCGTATCAGATCTACAAGTTGGCATACTGCACCAGGGATTAGCATGACAAAAATATCAGCAAAAATCTAAACGAGTTAGTGAAATCAGGGTACAGTATTGGTCCTAATAGTAGCACGACCATCTAAGCAAGATCTCTTGCAGTAGCACGGGCAGAAATGTGGTCAATGTTGAGGTCAAATTTAACAAACTTACTGAATAATATACATAGCCCTTTCAATCCCATTTATTATGATTGTAACGTTTTTGGAGAAAAGAGGAGGTGGGGGAGGGGGGGGGGACTAGTTCAACCCAATAACAGACCTGCCCGTGAATAGTGCAAGGGGGGAGGTGGCGCGTGCCACTATTAGGAACAATAGTCAAACAGCACATACAATATGCAGTGAGCGAACAAAGGACAAGATCTACTGTACAATGCAAAATATCCCGACGACCTGCAAGTGCAAAAAAATCATAAAGATATACAGTAGAATCATACCTATAATTTTTTTTATCAAAACTAGATCTAGTAGATAGGAAAGTAAGAAAAATATTTAATTGTCTTAACACAACATACAATATAGAATAATAAAATGGATATGCTAAGATTACAAGGATAAATACGCTCAAACACATGCTATGGGTTGTTTGTAAATTTATGTGCATTGATATGGCCGTGCACCCTCTATGAGGCACCCTGTTTATTACGGTACCCTGTTTTTTACAGGCTCCGTAACGAAGTAGGTACCTGAAAAAGGACGGGATTTTTATTGTAATAAACCTGTCCCCCGCAGTGCGGTACCTACTTTGTTACAAGAAACTTGAAGTACCCTCTTTATTACAACTCTCACTGGTACCTCTTTTATTACAGAAAGTTGTAACGAAGTAGGTACCAGCCTGGGGGAGACAGGTTTATTACAATAATAATCCCGTCCTTTTGTAGGTACCGCATCCGTGACGCGACAACAGGTACCACCGGAATAGCAGCAACCCATCTTCCAGGGGGCATGACAATTCACAGGTAGGCTCTCCCTCTATTTGTAGAAGTGATTTAAACTGGTAAATAAACATCATACATGATTATGAAATTTTAACGTCCCAAAATTACATGCAACATAACATTATACTGTATATTGATATGAATCAGTAATTGATCATTTCTTACTTTGATATTATTTTGAAGTTGACGTGTACGTTTCAATATTCACAGGTTTTGTGGTATACAGGATGGCAGACACGATGCTGATACAGTTATCAACAAATTATGTAGCGATGATGATCATTCTCATGTGGCACAACGCATCAAATCAACGGAGATGCTCATAATTGATGAAGTGTCAATGCTTTCAGCGCATACTTTTGACTTGATAGAGGGAGTAAGTTCGTAATATTTCATGTTGTTATTTGAAGTTGAATGTTTCTAGCAATATTCCACATATTGACAAGTGAGACACGATATATTGATATTGACGACGCATATTTTACATAATCATCAGGTGTTTCGTGGGATCAGAAATACAGCAGTGTGCTTCGGAGGAGTGCAGTTGATCCTCTGTGGTGATCTACACCAATTGAAGCCTGTGCCTAATGTACACCTGAGGGATTTCGGCCATTACTTCATAACATCAAAAATATTTCGTCAATGTGTCCCTCATCATTTCATCTTAGAAACTGTTTATCGACAGAATGAAGGTAATTTAGGTCTTTATTATTCACGTTCACGTTCAGTGATTAATTTATTATGAAATCCATACCTGGTTCTCGTCCAGTGTTTGTGTCAATAAATTATATTGCATTTTTACATTTGCACATCCAAATCGGCCCTTAGTAAAATTATTTACCCAAAATGCATTTATTATCCAGCTGATCTGGTGCATTGCATCCAGGAAGTCATGAGGGGTGCACTACAAGAAAGCAGTATCAACCTCCTTCTTCGTTTGCAACGCAAGCTCCCACCAGGGCCAGATCCGTTGAGACTGTTTGCTCTTACAGCAGATGTTGAGAAGTGCAATGCTGACCATCTGCTTGATATGCCTGGTATGTGTTGAAACGCATATACCCTGTCACACGTTCGTTTTCAATGTTAAATATTTGCAAGGAATCAAATCGACCATGCCACATTTAAATGCCTTGCCCATGATGTGAACATCTAGAGAGCCAAGCAATTAGTCTGTCAGACTACCAGTTATTGTACAAAATATTTATTACGATGTATACTTTTGCTGCATTTTCGGCGTCAGACCTAATTTCTGGTTCACATGAACACTCGTTTCATGGAATAATCCATGGGGTTATGGAACAGTTCATTCACAAATACCAATACAATAATACCTCAAGAAGGTCACACTTATTTCGTACTTCATGTGAACACGAAAATGACGACTTTATAGATGAGCTATTTACACACAAGTTATGCAATCAGCTATATTTACACATCTCTCGAAATCCGCTATTGACACAACTAATGGAAGCTGTATTATACAACACTCATCAAATCACATACATACACACCTCATGAGAAAAGGTATTCAAACATTCGTGGAAGAAGTTATTGAGACAAATCATGAAATCAGTTATATTCATGGGTCAAGTTTCACATTATGACTTTCATGTGGTTCCTTTCACAATTTTAGGCCTCAAATAAATTAATAACATATTTAAACTGGTGACGACATAGCTTGTTTCATCTCTCCATTCATGAAATGACATATGTACACATATCATCAGAACACCTACGACCTACAGCACAGTTATTGCAAATTTTCTAAATTGAAACATCGCATAATTCATGTGAAGGTTACAGATTGCAGAAAGAAGTGTTTCACACCCCATGGAATCATGTACACATAGTACGTTTTGGAGCATGATGACTCCTATAATTTAATGACCTCTTTACACAGATGACAAATGATGAATGATTTCATGCTCTCAAATAATAAAACATTTCATACAATGAGGCCATGGAATATCCGTATGTTCATGCAGCTAATGAAATAAGTGATATATGCAGTTCATTTCACTTTCTCGGCTTCTTCACATAACATTTAAAGGCCTCTGCTGCTGGGATACCGCTATTTGATTTGGTGGCTCTTGACTTCAATGACTGTCCCAGTATGATGGAGTTCACAGTACTACTGTAGGCTGCATAGGTTGGATTGGTGGTGTTGCCATTGAAGTGGCCGCGCATTTGGCAAAAGTGATTTTCTACCAAATCTGTGTTGAAGCGTGATGGTGAAATAGAACTTTCTGGAAATTTGCTCAAGTGGGATCTGCAGATTTCCGGGAATGCAACGAGAAGACACTTGACGTCTTCCATACATTCCCAAGTTGGAAGCATTGATGACTTGAGACTTGATGACATGCCAGACCGTGTTTTGACAGATTTCTCCCAGTTGTCAAAAAATTTCATCACTTGTTGTAGTTGTGCCAGTCGGTCATCTTGCATGTTGCATATGGGTCGGGGATCACGAAATACAGCAACCATGATGCTTGTGTGTTGCAGCAGCTCTATTGTGCTGTTCAGGAAGCAACCTTTTTCATTTTGGAGGCTTTGTTGGTAGCACGTCATGAGGTTCAGCATATCCTCATCCAGCATGTCTTCTGCTAGAGCGTTGCGCATCTTTTGAGGTCCATCCGGTTCCAGGTGCTCATCTGTTATTCGTCGATGGATTGGTCTGCTGTTGGTGTGACGATCCCAAGCCACTGCTTGCTTGAAATACTGCCATTCGATGAAATGCCCGTCCTTTCTGAGCCTTCTGGTATGCAGTCCTTTTGTTGTGCCACTGTGCAGTACACTGTTGCGTATCTTCTTAATACAGTGCGAATAGTCTTGGCAGTGTATGATGCTCTCCTCTGGGAACACGCAGTTCACTGCCACATACTTGTTTGCGATAGGATCACCATCGAACTGTGATTTTATGAATCTCCTGTTCTCCTCCCCGCCATCCTGGAGTGTGTAATCCACTGAGAACCCAAAGTCATGTAACTGACTGATAGCATCCCAGATGATAATGCTCAGTTCTGATGATTTTATGGAGGAGCATGGAACATGGCATATGGGGAACCGGAATCCACTGTGACCCAAAAAGGTCAGCTGCCACACTTGGTTAGCCAAGGTGCGAGTAAGTTTCCCCTCTTTCAGAATGCGAAGGCACAATGCCTCATAACCAGTGTCAACCCAGCCCGTTAAATGTGGAATTCCATTTTTGTGTACCACTACCAAATCCTGTTGAATTGCTGCTTCATCGTGGAGCAAGCCTCCAGCCATGCCACATTCCGGCACCTTGGCATCTGTTGCTGCTGCGTGCATCCATTGGAGTACTTGGCGGTTGATCCCAGCTTCCTGACTCACGAAATTCTTGTAGCGGCGCAACTGACGCCCAGACGGAAGGATGAGACAGTGACTGTCTTGTAATGTCCTGTAGTTTGATGGGCTATGTACCCAAAGGCTAAGGCAGATACTTAGAACATCTGGATCCCAACGCCGACTGTTTACTGTCTTGGCCATCAGTGCATCATGCTGAGCTTTCAGAAGTGTTTTCATCTCCTCACTGGCTCCCGGAAATACCTTCCTCATAATCTCCTCCAAGTCTGAATGGTCAGTGTCACAGAGTTCCACCGTTGCACTTTCCACTCTCTCATCCTGGCGTTTTGCTGTCTCAGTCATGGTGGGTGATGACGTCTGTGCATCAGTTTGACGGTTCTTCACGTCACGAAACCCATTTTGACATGGTATGCACAGGTCACTTCGTGCTATAAGGCTGATGACATGTGCACAGCATGACAACCTGTAAACGTTTCGAACATCTTGGTGACCTACAGTGTGCACTTCTTCCTTCACAACGCGTGGGTGATTTGTTGTTGTGGGGTCACCAGTTACACACTTGCCAAGACACAAACGAACTTTTTCCACAGTCATCAATATATTCCGTATCGATTCTTTTGTCATTTCAAAACTATTGTGAATATTCAGGCTGTCTAAGTCCACTTGGCCCCCACAGATCCTAAGACGCCATGTCATGTCACTCAGATCCAGACGTATATCTTTCATGATAACACTGTTGTTGACCACTCGTGTGGAGGGCATGAGCAGCGTGACTTCTGTCTCGCCCGGTGTGCGAACCACAGCAGCTTTTCCATCGACTATCCTGGTGATCATGCTTTCATCTACTGCTGTTCTGGTCTTTGCTTTCCAGATGACACCCTTGTACACTGGAACAGATTTGCCACCATTCTCCCGTTTACCCGAGATACGAACGCTAGGGAAAACTTCTTTCAGGAACCTGCCAGCCAGCCTGCGATCGAACGGGCCTTCTATTTGGGTTCCGTATCTTTCCCACACCTCGTGACAGTAAATACGACCATTGTCATCTGGTGCCAGGTTATCAATCAACCTGCAACGAACACGAAATGAGAAATGATTCAACTAATTGAAGCTGAGTGAATGCAATGACAATCAGGACATGTGGACCATGATGCCCACAGATTTGTGCACAGTGCAAACGTGCTGTTAGTGCAAAAAGCAAAAACATTGGTGCCAGACCTCATCTTACATTGTCATGTGGACATCCTTTGGTGGTTATATTTATTATGCCCACTATATGGCATTCATTTGTAGCAGTCACCATCCCATTTGGTTCCACTGCATAGCCTCTTGTCAGGTGATGTACATTCATGAACTAATTTTGTCATTGACACTAAGGATGCTTATCAGTCAGGATCTATGCCTTATCAGCAGAATTCTGGTAACCATGGAAATTGCAAGAACATAGGCAATACGCAATCTTAACAAACAGAATAACATCTCAGTAAGCAGTTTTCTCTTCAGTTGGCTGTATAGGCTCTGGTCCGCCAGGCTATCCAGGGCTCTATCTTCATTGTCCAACATCAGCGAGGCGTTACCAGCAACAAGCCAACGTGTTCGGGTGCTAGGAGCCAATGTCATGGCTTCTGGTCTCGGGTATTCTAGGCTACATGTGTGCACAAACCATTCATATGTGTATGAATCAGGCGCCGGCAATGACCGTGCCACTGGGCGGGGAGTTTGTGCCCTAGAGAGCCGGCGCAAAACATAAAATTAGTTTTGGCTGAGCATGCACTTGCCCAAACTGGGAACTAGCTCATGTTGATTTATTGCCATAAACTGTGATGCCAACTTCAAACTCTGTTTTTATATAACCACATGACAACGTACCATACATGACACTTCTTTTCAGGTGATATGGTTTGCTTTACGGCCATCGACCACGGACAAAAACATCATCTCAGCCAGATTTCAGCTCTGCAGCAACTGTTTATCAAATTAGACAGTCCTGTCATACTTACAGTCAATTTGTCTAACAAATTAGTGAATGGGCTGCGTGGCCAAGTTAAGTCTTTCGATACTGATAGTGTTACAGTTCATTTTGATCAACTTGAGGAAGTTGTCAAACTCACAAAATACCGGTTTTCGGTGTACAGTGTAGCTGAGCAACGTGAACTTGCTAGCAGGATGCAAATTCCATTGCGATTGGCTTTTGCCATGACTGTGCACAAAGCACAAGGATTGAGTGTGAAAAGAGTGGACATTGACTGCAGGAACATGACTGCACCAGGTCAGCTTGGTGTTGCAATCAGCAGGGTAACATCTAAAAAGGGACTCCGCTTAAGGAATTTCAGCATGCATTGCATCGTTAGACCCCCATCAGTCATCACTGACTTTTATAAGTCCCAAAGTGCACCCTTGCTACCTAGTGCCAAAGACTGTTGCCAGGTAGCATTGCAAGAAGACAAAAGCATTCACAATTCACCTGTCATCCATAATTCCAATGCAAACTTGCAGACCAATTGCACTACAGATGACGTAAATGAGGAAGATGAAATAGCACATTTAGATGATTCTTTATTGGACCTACAAAACCAGGAAATACAGGTACAGTCTGCAACAACAAGTGCAAATAACGATGAGGTCTCATCATCATCCAGGGATGAAAATGGCATTTCACTTAAAGATCAACTTTATCCATACTTGATCAGCACCAAGTTCGACAAGGTCGAGACAGAGCAACAGCAAGAGCTTAATGCAGTGATTGATGACCTGCAAAACCGACCCACCGAACTGCGATTGTTTGTCCAAAAGCAACATCAGGTATTTGCACCTCTACTACAAGAGACAGTGCCGCAAACATGTGAGAACAAACACATGACCACTTTCTACCAGCGTGCTCTTGGCTACCTTAAGAGTAACGAGTATAAGCAGGCTGTTAAATTGTTGTTTGGTGTGGACCACCTACAAAGAGTGCACTTCCGTGTTGGCTTTATGATAGCTCAGTATGTACGAAAACATGTAGTAGAGCAGAGGGCACTACCTCTAATGAACAACACCAACACTGCCGTGCAAAGGTAAAAAGCAGTATCTGCAAATTTTCCAATTTCCGGTTTAAATGCTAATTAGTGATATTTTTGCTTGTTCTTTCCCATAATAAGACTTGGTTGGATGTACCTCTCTCCCTAGCTGGGATACTGAGTGGATCAAACGGCAGTATCTGAAAGATATCCATAGTTTACAGAGGTAACAGAGCAGTATCTACAATTACCACGTGTCTCTACCGGGACATCAGCAGTATCTGCCCATATACTGCTCTTTACCTCTGTATCACTGCTCTTTTATTCAGATACTGCCGTTTACCTCTGCATGAAGGCAACATTCAAGAAGCAGACTCAGATATACTCCCTTTATAAAATCGAATCTTCGTCAACCAGATCATTTACAAACGTATGCCTGTCAGTCCTGGGCCTGTCAGTGTTAAAATAACACCATGGGATAACGAGGGAAGTTCCTACTGGAACTCGCATTGAGCCGGCGGATTGAGCCTGTGGCCGAGAATGGCCCAAGTATCATATCCTGCGCCTTCCTCCAGTGTACGGTACTTGGGCCCTGAGAATCATGACCGTGAGTTTTTCGTTCTGGGTAATTACGACCCTTACATGGAGTCTACCTCGATCATTCAGTTTTACCATAGACCTGCTGCTTTAGGTCTATGCTCAATGCAAGCTTGTACCACGGTGACCGAACTCGGTGTTTACATCACCCGGCATGTTATACAAGATTGGCAGATTGGGGGAAGGGTTGTCACAGGTGGGATGAACAGCTAAGCATTCGATAGGCCTCGACACTACAATCTATGGTGTACGATGGCGGCCACCTCGTGGCCTCGTGGCCTCGCCTTAGTTTATATGCGAGGCCTCGAAGCGAGGTCACGAGGCCACGAAGCGAGGCCACGAGGCCACGAAGCGAGGCCACGAGGCCACGAAGCGAGGCAACGAGGCCACGAAGCGAGTCCACGAGGCCACGAAGCGAGTCCACGAGGCCACGAAGCGAGACGACGAGGCCACAAAGCGAGGCAACGAGGCCACGAAGCGAGTGAAGACACAGACTCGCTTCGTGGCCTCGTGGCCTCGCTTCGTGGCCTCGCATATAAACTAAGGCGAGGCCACGAAGCGAGGCCACGAAGCGAGTTCACGAAGCGAGTTCACGAGGCCACGGAGCAAGCTCACGCATGAACCCATGAGGAATCATAACGCATTCGCAACAATATTCAGTGATCTTTCTTCATCTGACAAATGCCGAACGGTACTTATTTATATCAATAATATACTACAAATACAAATATGTATCAAAGACAGCTACCACAAGTACCGACATTTCATATGTGTATATGCAAAGCGTTTGCATATCTGTTATCAAGACGTTTTCGGTACTGGATAGGATCGTAAATATATGTAGACGATCATATTAAATGTACACTTTTCTATGGCATCTATGTCTATTTTTTCAGTGTATATATCACTTACATTATACTACATATTGACTATAAGCTAACAAAAAAATGATTTGTGAAATATATAAACCACAACAACAACACACCACGTTCAAACCTATAACTTATCTGTACTCGAAGCCAGGTTCAATGACGCCGACAATGCTCTTTCCAATCGGTGTGACCTATAATCTTCGTATCTGATGATGATTTAATGACATATTTGGAAAACTGTGTGAATGTGTGATTCGTAAAGTTTCCAGCAACCAATCAGTTTATTACAATATAATATATGTAACCTTTTTTCAGGACTGTAATATTTACACCCTCCAATATAAGTTGTTTTGTTATTCGATCCTCTGAGTGCCAAGAACAAAAAGTGTTAGCTATGATGAATAATAGCAATTAGAAAACTCCTCAAGTTACTGGTCAGCTTTTAAGACGATGCAAACCCCTGCATTTGTATGACCTTAAAAGAAATATTAAGTTTAGTTCAGCTAATGCTTGATTGACATTAAACGGAATTCCCTAATAATTATTCACACATAAAAAGTAAATTTCTCTATATCCATGTTGAGGGAATGCCACTCACAATTTCCTGCATGAGTCTGTATGGACAAATGTTTTGTGACAGGGTATTGGGTTTTGTTTTGTATCATCTTGGACTCGCTTCGTGCCCTCGCTTCGTGGCCTCGCTTCGTGCCCTCGCTTCGTGGCCTCGTAGCCTCGCTTCGTGGCCTCGTGGACTCGCTTCGTGGCCTCGCTTCGTGCCCTCGCTTCGTGCCCTCGCTTCGTGGCCTCGTGGACTCGCTTCGTGGCCTCGTAGCCTCGCTTCGTGGCCTCGTGGACTCGCTTCGTGGCCTCGTTGCCTCGCTTCGTGGCCTCGTGGCCTCGCTTCGTGGACTCGTGGACTCGCTTCGTGGCCTCGTGGACTCGCTTCGTGGCCTCGTGGCCTCGCTTCGTGGCCTCGTGGCCTCGCTTCGTGGCCTCGCATATATACTAAGGCGAGCCCACGAGGCCACGAGGTGGCCGCCATCGTACACCATAACAATCCGATATACAATAGACATCATCTGGCTCAGGCACAACGCTCGCGCATATAAGAAAAACGTCTTGTTATCGCACCGTCATAACACAGAATAGGCCTATGCGCATTACTAGTCTCGATCATCTGAGAAAATATCGCTGCAGGCACTAGGGTGATGAGGAATTGGGGAGGTGCGCATATATTTAATGGTCACTGTGGCAAAACTGGTGGAGCCTCTGATCATTCCCGATGCACCTGATAAAATGATTTTATTTCTGAGATAATTAGATAAATAATTCATTAAACACATCTTCAAAATATCCCTGCAAGTATCGGTAAAGAATATTTTCAGAAACCCAGAGTGCGGGTAGCAAATAGATGTAGCCTACGTGGAGTTTAGGGAATAGCGATTCATCTTCAAGTCTGTGCTCGGCTTGTTTGACGTGGTGACTTTGTTTAATTGATAATTATGATTTGATTTTGAATTGCAGCTAGCGTATTTGGCTCAATAGCCACGTCCAAAGAGCTGAGATTAATGAAGCTTGGCATGTTGGGTGATTTCAACAAACGGGGCATTGTCTAATATATATTTCATACACGAACCCGTGTAGAGAACTATGGGATTTATTCATTATTTTGTGATGAACATGTATACAAATCACACGATGCGTTAACACATCGCTTGTTATGATCACCAAAAATCACCAAATAAAATAAATATTAGTGCACGTGAAAGATCCATTTGTATGGCCTAGGCTATAAAAGACTTCTGATGGGCTGATTACCTTGTCTCTATCCCGTAAGTGACTCGCGTCGATCCCATGTGACACCCACCCCCACCCCACCCCCACCCACGCGTATATATACAGACCAATGAAGAGCGAAACGTGGATCCTAAACACTTTGCAGAAATTTGTGACCAGTTGGCAGCGACCAGCGTTCTTGACACAAAATTTACATGTACGGAATAGCTTACACGGTCACCGGAATTGATCAGTCACGAATACAGCAAGTGCCATGATACAAAATTAAATTAAACTGCAAATGAGCGCCCAGGCGCTTGAACAGGTCAATGTAATACTTCATTCAAAGCTAAACAAAAACTATTTATGATTAACAAATGATGGAAAATGATCACATACAATTTTGAGCAGATACTGCCTGTTCAATGCTGGGGACAACACAAGGTGATGCAGAGGCAAATGGCAGTATCTGCACGAAAGCTTATATACTAGGCAAAATAATTATTGGAATGTAACTTTACATCTTGGACAAAAAGCCTATCAGTTGTATGTATTTCATCAAGTGATGAAAAATTTTGAAAGTGTGTATACAGAAAGCAGCCCGAGTAGAAACTTTCGAAGGCTATTTCGTCATTTTATGAATATTGCAGATACTGCCTTTTACCTTTGCACGGCAGAACAATGATGAAGAATGTGCTCCAAGTTTACAGGGATCAGACGGCGGTGACGCAATCATTAGATATATAGCTGGATGGGCTATAGCAACAGTGAAACACAAGGAATCACAGTATGTGAAGAGCCATCTTTACAAAGCCAGCAAACGCAGTTCGGTTAACCTAGCACATGACAAAGTGGCAACCCTCGATACATTGATTTGCTCTTCTGACTACATTGAGACGAACACTGCATACCCAACCTCCCTTAAGTACATTCAAAGGAAGCAGAACCTACGTTTCGGACTAACATACACAAATGATGCTACATTTCTTTTTTTCAAGCAGTTAGATAAAGAAATTCGTCAACTTCAAAATTCAAAGAACATTGAAAAATATGGGCCGAACCTTTTCAATTTCCTCAATGAGTCCATCATGAAAGACGACAATCTCAAAGGAACGTGGGCGTCCTTGTTCTCGGAAAGCAATAGCACCACAGCCATAGAGGCATTATTCAAGGACATTGCTCACAAATATTGTCTGATGTCTGTGGCCCAATTTCGGAAGGATTATGTTAGGGACATAAAACGCAAAAAGAAAGAAGCTCATAGGAAACAAATTAAAATCAAGGCGAATGAGAAGGCAACTGTATGTGATTTTCAATTTATCCTGGCAGACACGAGCGAAAATAAGGTGGCGTCACACAAGCGCATCCAAAGTGAATTGGCACAAAACACACGTTTCTTGGAGATCTTCACAAAGGAGCAGTTGCTTTTGTTAGGAAAAATATACGGGGCACAGTGTAGACGAAGTAACCGCAAGGCAATCATAGCTGAGCAACTACATCCGATCATCGCTAATCGATCTGATCCGCCTGATTGGAGTTCACATTTAGATATGCCAGGTAATGGGTTGGGAGAACCACGTTTTATCACACATGCACAGTCCACTTTAAAACATGGCAGGTAATGGATTCACCTAATAATTAGAGACTAATCAGCTGGCAAATAATTATAGACTATCAGTTGATGAACACACATGGCCTTTGCTGTATGCCATAATAAACAAGCACTCATTGACACATTATGAGAGACGAATGATTTGGAGAGGTCTATTAATCCCAACACTATATGATACTTTGGCACCTTCTGTTTTGAGGCACGTTGAAGATGGCTTGAACCTTGTTGCCGTACGTACTGGCTCTGGCAGTCCGTCGGGCTAATATGGGTTCTGTCCTCTCGCTGGACCGTGGGCAGATCCGTCCAGCAAAATGCTCATGTGCTCGTGTACTGGGAGCCGCTCCCATAGTTCCTGGTCTGCACACACCAGGCTACATGACGGGGTTATCAATACTGAGTAATGTATCAGTCTGACCTCGACCGACGGGCTTACTCCTGGGTCTCAGGCGCCGACAATGGCTCTTCCGGGGTGCACAGGCGGGGTGCACATGCCCTGGGGTGCGTCAAAGTTCACACTTGCAATGTACATGCACCTAACTCAGCAAGAACAACAGACCAAGCACGCTTAACAATATTTAAGTGTACGGGTTGAAGAAATGTACATGCAACTTCCAAGAACATAACCAGTAGACGTAAATTTCCTTGACAAGCAAAAAGCATTGCACCGCCTAAAACACAATATGAACGTTGCTTCAACAAACAATTTGAGCACAATGGAAATTGAGAGTGAGGAAGTGGACGTGATGTGGTCAGTTAATGTCCGATACATACATTAGTTTGTGTTCACTTGTATTGTGTATAACTATATGTGTGTTACACACTATACTGCACACTGCGTTTACGTTTTATACCGCCTGAATTTATACTATTGTCACATTCTTGTATTTCATATACCAAAAATATAAAAGGAGTCTGCACAAGGGCTGGATTTTACATCTTTCTGAAAAATGTCTCAAACACAAGCACCAAACGACCATGTCCATGTGGTTGTGATAGTAAATGATAACATTGCACACAATACTGCACATTTTTTTAAATAAGACGATTCCATTTCTAGGGCCTGGACGAGTCGACAGGTACCCGAATTTGGGTGAGGTCATACTACTCTGCGAGTAAAAAAATGTGTTAGCCAAACCCATGATTGATACTGATTATTACTGTGGCTGTGGCTGGAGTTGGTGTTAAATACTGCGAGAAGCTGTCGGGAATATTTCCAATATGCCCAAACAAACAAACAAATATCAACACGAACATCTGTTTTGTGAGGTTATGGGACTTAAATATGTGACGATCAATACAAACTGACAAATTAGACAACACTCCAAGCATATTTTAGCGACTGTATCAGGCACCAATTCAACCTTCAATAGCTAGGTTATTTACCATCAAAATGCGACCGGACGTGAGGTCCTTTGTTTGAACGCTCCATTCTCAGTAGGGAATGAAGAGTCGTTGAGTTGTATTTTAATTCAGAGAAAAGCCTCGCATCTCTCCTTTCCTTGCTTCAAATGAACCTCGACGCTTCGCGTCTCGGTCCATTCTAAGCAAGGAATGGAGAGTTACTTGGCTTTTCTCCTTTACTGAGTACCTGGGTCGGGTTGGATCAGGCTATGCACGTGTACCTGGATCAGGAATTTACTACTCGTCCTGGCCCTACAAATTGATTAATAATTAATTCCTAATGTACATGACAATTTACATGAAATGTTAAAATGTATAATCAAATTAGGCCTTAAATATATGCACGCCCAGTTTGTCGTTCAACATTTCGTACAACATCAACTGTTCTTGTTTTGCAGCATCCAGCAGCACCAATAGTGATGTAGAGCCTCCTCAAGCGAAAAAACAGAAAACAGTGGAATATCCCTGTGGGACTTGTGGCTGTGAATGCACTACTGCATGTGTTGGTTGTGATGGGTGTGACAGATGGTATCACTACAAATGCCTGAAAATAACTAGCCGCCACAAATCTTTGAAAGAAGACCAATGGTTTTGTGTCGAGTGCAAGACGTAAGTGTATAGTGTATGGACTGATTAATAATTTATCAGCCAATATGACAATTACGAAATACTTTTTCAGGCGTGTTTTACCTGTGATTTTTTGGCACAACAGGTGCATTTTCCGAATAATAATAATACATGATAACAAAAATTTCGTTCCACTCATTGTTACATGGTGTATATATTGTTCTACACGGTGTACATACTATTATTATACCATGAGCCATAAGCCGAAATCAATAGCCAATATTATAAGCAATTAATAATGGCAGTGTTAATAGTTTGCTATAGTTTGGCCATCATTATCTTTACACCGCATTCATAATGAACTGTATTTGGTGTCATTCATTTCTATGCAAATAGGCGTATTTTACATACAAAGATTGATACCACACGTAGGCCTGCACATAAAACGGATATATCTACGTTTATTCGCCATGTTCTCTACAACATGTCATTCCACTTGTTTGTAAATGTGGGAGGGCAGTTCTTAAAGGGGCACTATATGGAAATCGTCTTTTAGAGCACTGATTACCAAGATTTTTATGCCGACGCATCTATTACAGAACAAAATAAAAGGTCTGATTACGTTTTTTACCCAGGATGTCTGCCGAGCCGACCTGTGCTCGGCAGAGATCCTGGGTCCAAAACGTAATCGGACCTATTGTTCTATAAATAGAAGCGTCGGCACAAAAATCCCTTAAAGATAATTCGGACAAAACAAAAATTTCGTCAAAATTTTTTTAAAATTCGTCAGTTTATGCATGAAGTAGTACTGGGATAGTAGGTGAAAAAAAATATATATGTCACCGAACTAGTTTTCGAGTTATGATAGCGTTTTAAACATGCGTTTTGTATTAATTTTATAATGGGAGTGAATGGGAAAATGCAAATTTCGATCATTATTAATGCAATAGAAAAAAATCCAGTCGTCAGATTTCACTGATTTTTTTATATGACTTACATCTCTGGAAAATACACGTGTAGAGAAAATAAAAAATATAGGTCACCGAATTAATTTCTGAGATATTGACAATTTATTGGTGAAAAATGAACCAATTAGCCCCATTTTGGCGGGAAATTTCTTGTGACCGCCAGGAATACGTCTTTACGTTTTTCCGCAATCATGGTGAGTAATCGATGTCCCGGAGGAGGACGATATCGGAAACAGTACATATTTGCATTGATTTCACGATATTATGGCAGCAGTGCACACCATTGTCAACTACTACAACAAAATACTACTAATTTTAATTCTAAACGAATCTCTGTGTCGTGTCATATTATAATTAGCAACGCAAATTTCTGTGATAGTTGAAACCAAGGTAGATTTTCATCTACAAGTGCAATTATTGACTTGAATTTCTGGAGTGTACATGTAAGCCTACATACACTTTTTCAGGCTCAGATGTCCGAACACGTGGGTGTACTTTTTACACCCCTGGTTATGATAGTATGCGGGTATTGTTTGAATGCGAGCGTTACGTATTAGTTAAAGAATGAGACAGAGTGCCATCGCGAATATAAAGAACGACGACCGAAGGCCGGAGTTCTTTATTAGCGATGGCACGATGTCGAATTCTTTAACGGACTTAAAATACAGTATAGTCAAGTGGTCGAATGCTGTGCTATACACATAATCGCTCTTTATTGCTCACGGTGCATTACCGGATACAGCTCACGGTCCAAAGACGGTATGTTGGGCCGGGGTTGCAATACAATAACTGTTCTTTATTTGCTTGTGTACACATATACTGAGTACTACTCAATGTCAAAGTATACCACGTTGAGATTCCCACACGCCAGAAAATGCGCTCATTTTGAACGTTGGAAGCCAGGAGGTCACAACGTCAAAATGGATAGACTCGTTATTTATGACACAACACACATGCGGAATCAAATATGGAACGACAATCTCGCTGTTTTGCTACTACAACACAGGGAAAAAGTGTACGACGCTATTTTAACAAAAGTATAGCAGGGAATGTCGAACGCACTGCTCCTGAACATGTGTCATATAACACATCTACTGAAGAAATTTCAAACGAGGAGCTCACGTCAACCGTTCTTTATTTTAGGTTATGCAGTGCTTTATTTTCGGTCATGCAGTGCTTTATTTTAGGTAATGCAGTGCTTTATTTGCAAGTGATCGTTCTTTCGTTGATATAACGCACACATTATACAATGGATACATCGACACGAAGTATTTTAATTGCATATATACCGACGACAAAGTCACGTACTCTCACACCAGCGTCACCGTTCCTACATGTTCACTCCGAGTCACCTGCTCATGAATGCACTGTTATTTTTTTTCGGGGTATTATTTATCAAACTTGAGATTCATACAGCTCAGCATAATAGTGGCAATCCAAAATGTACACGACAAAACTTATAGGCTTGTGGATTGTGTAATGCTTAAGTGAGTATGGTGACGCCGTTAACATGCTGAAATGACTACGGCGACTACCGTCACCGTGCTCCTCATCACCGTCAATAGGCCTACACCACGCGGTATTATTCATTTAGAATAAATCCACTTAGAAGTAATTCACCTATAGAAGTAAATTTATTCTACTGCATAGCCTACATTAGGCCGGCTTGCGCAGTTTGTTATAATACTGGTTACTATACGTGATCATTTTATGCCACTTTCTGACGTCATGACGTTTTGATATAGCCGTAATATCGTTCGCTGGGTGGCGCCTGTGGGCCCTGTCCGAATTATCTTTAAAAGCCAAATCCCATACAGTACGTGCCCCTTTAACGCCCGCACCTAAAAATTGAATGACCTCCCCTCTGTGTTGTCGTCAAGTAAACAAACGTACTTTTTGTGCAAAACGGGTATAGAAAAATTAATCATGTGGCCAGTGTGAGGGACAATCTTACCAAGAGACTATATACGATTTCTGCAAAGACATCATGCGCTACGTTATTTTAGAAATACTGATTCTAAGACATTTCGTATTTCAGCCAATCAAAGTCAGCTTGACCTTCAACTTCGTATTTCGCCACCAGGATGTCAACTTCCGCTTGGCTTGAAAGCAAGATTCTCTGAATTTTGGAAAAGTTATGAAAACTGGAATAAAGTTAAAGTTAAATGTAAAGTTATTGACTACCGTCCGCTCTTCGGGATCCTCGAGGATAGTCCTCTCTCATCCGAGTCCTTGCGGACGCGCATCCGCTATTCCGGATCCTTGCCGCAGGGCCGCTCACCGGAGGTCGCGGCGGACACGGTAACTACTTCAGCATTAACGGTAACCAGGTAACAGCCCACCCGACACTCCCAGGCCTACGGACACCGTTCAGAAACTAGTTCATCCCTACGGTGTTAACTGGCGGGGCCTGGCGAGCCGCGGTCTGCCTCGGGGACGGAACCCCGTACAGTCCGACATGCTGGCCAGAGCCTCTGTCACATGTCCCGGGAAGGGAGAGAGCTGGCGATCCACAGGGCCGAAGGCCCCCGAGTCAGCAACTCGTCTCTCCCAGCCCGGGCCTCCCCACGGAAATCGTCCCCAGGGCTCTAGGAGCCCACTACTCGCAAACAGGGAACACAAAGCTCATGGCCGAGCCTCGTGTGCGTCCTGTCTCTCGATCTTGGACAATCTCCTCGAACGAGTCGCTTCCAGTGTATATATAATACACCAGAAACTGTAGGGCGCACGCGAGGTTAAATCGATCCATTGTTATAGTTTACTAGAACGTAAATTACAATACGTCGCCGTGGCAACGCACGCTCGAACGGAGCATGTCAAAACAAGGCCAAGTACAGAAAGGCCACATAAATGGCTTTTATGTTTACAAACACCTGCCGCGTGCTTAGGGCAAAATCGCCACATTACCCCCTTCTTACAATGTTGGTCCCCAACATGTTCCGCCTGCGCCCAAAACTGCAAAACACGACGAAGGCATCGCATGGCGGACCGAAGGAAGCAAGGTGAACGGTACCCAGCAGTCACGGCGCAAACACTAGGACTTTAAGAGTCCCTTTTGGAAGAATGGGGAACTACCCCCGGACTTATGGAGTAAACTATAACGCGCTTTGCAATTTTGAATAAATCCTCATAAACAAGCTAAAATTTTGACCGAGGTGGTCCAAAACCGTGTGATGACCTTGAAAGGTCATCCATTATAAAAGGACGGTGTGTCGAGTCTTTGGAATATCTTTAAGGTTAGACTTTAAATTTAGAAATTTTGTAAAACGACACACCGAGTGATCAAAAGTGATAGTACCTTTAAAAAATGTTGCCGACCGCCCTGCCGGCCGGCTCCTCAGATCCGCAGAACGGGTCTGAGGCAGGGCGGAGCCGCGGGAGCGACTCCGGCACGCCCGCATGACATATGTACATCTAGCAGACACACATACACCTGCGGACAGCTGTCGCAGACAGCTATCAAAGCCAACGCGGCAAGCCGCATCGACTGCCAGTATCTGTATACTGCAACCCGCACAGGCCTGTGTACAGACACGCAGATGGACGGACGTCTGCACTTTCATGCAGCCGCCCGCCCGCCCGCACATCTTCAGCACGGCCCGCATGGGGAGTTTATAACTGACAAAATCACCCGCATCTCGAACACCGGACACGCGGATCCCGCGGAATTCAGCGCCGCATCGGCGGACGAAATGCGGATGGCACAAAACAAATGCGCTACACATCTGGAGATTAAATAAATAATCCGGGTTCGACATTGTTGTATAAATATACATGCAGCAAATGTTGACAGCTATTCTACACGCGCAGCAGCGCACGCGGAGTCACTGAAAACTTCTGTCCCCGGTCAAAATGACACATTGCTCGAACCAAAATTCAAACACTATAAACTCATACGGAAACAATCATTTCCCTCCGGTGACTCCTCACACTCCATGTATACGGGTAGAAAATGTATTTCTATCCCGGGGGACCTCGCAAATATATATTGTAATTAAGATTAGTCATTCGCTTTAGCGTCCGCACCGGCGGTCAATGACGTAAAATTAATCACACAGCAAGGTGGAAATTGGGCTTAAAATTGACAGTAACCACTAACTTGTGGTTGTTACGATTATGTCAGACGAAAACAACAATAAATTGTCATTCTCCAGTCTTTTCGGATATGCACATCAATCCGTCACTGTCAAAATTAACGCAATTCCTTACACCCCTCTTTCGAGAGCGGAAATCTCCCGATTTCTTACTCTCTATTGCACCGGAAAGGAAATTTCACATACTTGTCTCAATTGTGTCATTAATCGAGCAAGAACAGAATTCTCCAGAGACATGCCGCACACTTGTGGCTTATATAATCCACTCACTAAATAATAAGGTGAGATGGAAAATAAACAAAATCACTCCCCATAGCCGCTGGTACGCTTACAGGGCGATCGGACATACCCATGACGTCCGGACAGACAATTGGGCGCCCTATGGGCGGTAGCGACCCGCCCACTAGCAATCCCAACGTACAGCCCGACCGCGGAGCGGTGTCCGGTCCAACCCAGAGCCAATCCAAACGACTACCGGAGCGCGGAACCAATAGATTAGACGCGGAGCCGGCATGGTCCGTAGCCCCTATGGCTAGGGGGAACGTGCCCGTCATGCCGGCACCCAATCTAGAGGATCCCTAACATGATGAAATCAATAGCCGGCGGACGTCCGGAACTGCCCGCGGACGGAGTCCAGAACGAACGCCCACCATAAATTTGGCATATTGACCTTATCCAATGACAATGATAGGGATTAAAAGCCACAAAGCATGCTGCGCATGTACAATACGACCCCCTTCTTAGAAAGGGGCCGGGGATCCGGTCATCCCGGCCGGACCGCGTATTATAAGGTGCAATCCGGACGAAAATGAGCGTCCCCCACTGCCGCGGCTGGTCCGCACGCGCGGACTTAACAGCCGGTCCATTATAAATAATGGTAAACGGTTTCCTGCCGTAGAAACCTTAAACTACTATAACCGCAATTACAGTAGTGGCTCACGGGGGATAACTACACCGAAGTGCGTCATCTTAAAGCGCCGCGGACGCCGGACCAGTCACGCGGACGAACCGCGGACATCAGTCCTCATCTGCGGACACTATCCCCGCGTCCAGAGCCAGTTCCCCAAATCCGTGGGAAGGCGCTTCTCCCGTAGCGGACGTAAATCCCAACCTCAGTCTGGCCATATAAGAGGTTGTCCCGGGACCAGGGGCGTCCGGCCGGATCAGTAAATCCGTCCGGCCAGCGTAAACGTTGTGCGGATTACGCCGGACAGCCGTCCACAAGGTGCGGACAGGCCATCCGCACGTCCCTGGCGCTAGAAACTACAGGAGGGCGGATGCGGAGCGGCGGCGTTACGACATGAAAGTCTCCGCGGACCTCAACTCCGAAGATAGCCACAAAGTAGCCACCCGCGGAGGTAAGTCGTGCGGACTCTCACGGAACGACCTAAAACCCATCCATAGTATGACAGACGGGTACCGCAGACGCATCCGCATGGGCGGAAGGTTATTCCCACCCATACAGGGCTGGCGCACGTGGTTTCCGGCGTGGCCGCCCGTCATCCGCCGGTACTGGAGGGAGTGGGGGTACCTGCGGATCGCCGTCATCTGGCTGATAGCCACCCAGTCCATCATCTGACGGGTCAGAGAGGTCCGGGAGGCCCACCATACGGCGCACACGCTCGTCCGGAGTCCGCGGATGCTGACCGGACGGATCCCATACGGGAGCATCATCCGGTTCCGCATCTTGAATTAGCGGATCCATGACAAGCGGGCCCTCGTACTTCTTCAGATTATCGATATGGACAACCAGAACCCTGTCCGGATCGGAATCCCTCCGGATCCGGTAGTCCACATCTGTCACCTGTTTCAGTACTGTAAACGGGCCTATCCACGGCTTAGCAAATTTATTGCCTTGCTTAAGCGGCGGATAATAGTAGCGCACCTTGTCGCCCTCCGCAAAAGCTGGCCTACCCTTAGCATGGGCGTCATAGCCTCGCTTCTGCCGGATGGCAGACTTGTCCAGGCGCGCGCGCGCGAAATCATGGGCGTTCGCCAGGGCGCGGCGAATCCACTCCACGTACTCCGGACCGCACTGGGGTACTGCGCCGGTCTCTGCCGCAGTTGGATACATAATATCCACGGGCAAATTTAGCTCCCGGCCGTACAACATCGCGTGCGGAGTAACTCCGGTCGAAGAGTGGACCGACGACCTGTACGCCATTAAGACATACGGGAGGTGGTCATCCCAATCATTCGCACGATCATTCACAAAGGCCGCCAGCATGTTGAGGACCGATCGATTAAAGCGTTCGACCTGGCCATCAGACTGGGGCCTGTAGGGGGTGGTCCGCACCTTGGTACTGCCTAGCATCTGTGCTAGGTTTCGGAACAGGTTGCTCTCAAATTGCGTGCCCTGATCCGAATGTACCTGTTTAGGTACCCCATGGTACACCACCCATCTATTCACCAATAACCGAGCTACCTCGTCCGCAGTCTGGCGGCGCAGTGGGTAGGCGTCGGTATACTTGGTAAAATAGTCGGAAATCACTAGGATGTACCGGAAACCACGCGGGGTAACCCGGTGGGTATCCAGTATATCCAAAGCTATCCGATCAAACGGCGCGCCAGCCTTAACCGTGGTTAAGGGGTGGCGGCCAGGAGCCGGAACTCCTTTCCGAGCTTGACACCGTGGGCAGGCTGCGCACCACCGTTGCACGTCCAAACTGCTACCAGGCCAATGAAAGCGCTGTTGTAGCCTATGGACGGTCCTCCGGATTCCCAAGTGACCGGTCACCCGGAGGTCATGCAACTGGTGGAGTACTTCTTTCCGCAGCTCCGCCGGAAGCACCAACTGCCATATAGGAGGCAGTGGAGTCGGAGGCTCATAGCGCCGGTACAAGAGGCCATCCCTCAAGGAGAGCCTTTCCCACTGGGAGATGAGAGACTGGGTCTCCTCCCTGTAGGTTTTCCGCTCATCCTTAGAGGGTTTCTGGCCGGCCTCGAGGGCTTGGATTACCGGTGCCAGAGCACTGTCAGCTCTCTGCTTCGCAGCCAGCTGCGCCGGAGAGTAGCCACCTAGGTAATTAGGCTCCTCATCCGACGCGTCCGACTGCGCCGCAGCGGCCATCACCACAGGGGGTAAGGACCGCTCATACTCAGATTCGTCCGTGGACGAGGGTACCCACGAGGAGTACACCGCCGGACTTGAGGAAGACTCGCTGGAGCTGAGCCGCACCTCCGCTTCAAACGCGGGGCGCCAACGCCGGTAACGGCGGGTCCTCGCGCGGGAGTGAACTCCTGCTGCTCCGGCCGCCGTGTTGTTAGAGGGGGCGGCGGCCTGCGGTCTCCCCGGAAGGTCCACTTCCGAGTCTGAGGAAGAATCCGCGGCGTGCTGGAATGGAGCCATCCCTGCACAGCCAGGATTCTTGCACTTATGACAACGGGACAAGCCGTCCGCGTTGCCGTGCAACTTACCGGCGCGGTGCTCAATTTTCATGTCATACTCTTGGAGTTTGACGAGCCACCGGGCCACCAAGCCGTCGGCCTCACTATAGTTGAGGAGCCATCTCAGCGAACCGTGGTCGGTCTGCAAGCGGAAATGGCGTCCCAACAAATAGTGCCGGAAGCGCTTGGTCATAGTAACAACCGCGAGCAACTCGCAGTGCGTGGTACAGTAGTTCATTTGAGAGCGGCTGAGAGCCACACTCGCATAAGCTACTACCCGCTCCTGCCCGTCCACGATTTGCGAGAGGACACCGCCGAGTGCAAAGTTACTCGCGTCAGTGTCCAGGATGAACTCGCAATCCGGACGAGGGTGCCGCAGCACCGGCGCATCTGCCAAAGCCCTCCGGAGTTCCGCGAAGGCAGTTACCTGCTCTTCAGACCAGATGAAGTCGGCGCCCTTTTCCGTAAGGATAGTAAGGGGGCGCGCAACCTCCGCAAAGCCTCGCACGAACCGGCGGTGGTAACTCGCGAAGCCCAAAAAGGACCTCACGTCCGCCACGTTGCAAGGCCGAGGCCAATTCTTGACGGCCTCTAGCTTTTTAGGATCTGGCCTAACTCCGGTGCCCGTTACCATGAAGCCCAAGTACAGGATCTCCTGCGCGAAAAGTTCGCATTTACTTGGCTTCAACTTGAGCCCTGCTCCGCGGATGCGATGGAGTACCATCTGGAGGTTGGTGAGGGTTTCCTCGAACGACCGGCCATACACGACGACATCGTCGATGTAGACCATACATCGCTTCCAGAGGAACCCTTTAAGTACCATCTCCATGAGGCGCTCGAACGTCGCTGGAGCGTTACAGAGCCCGAACGGCATTACCTTAAATTGGTAGAGCCCGTTCTTAGTAACGAAGGCAGTTTTCGCCCTATCACTCTCCTCCATCTCGACCTGCCAATACCCGGAGGCCTGATCCAGAGCACAGAAGTAGTGCGATCCGGCCAGGGAATCGAAGGTGTCTTCGATGTGCGGGAGAGGATATGAGTCCTTCCGCGTGACATCGTTAAGCTTACGGTAATCAACGCAGAACCTCCACGAGCCGTCCTTCTTCTTCACCATAACCACAGGACTCGCCCAAGGGCTGTCACTGGGTTCGATGATGTCTAGCTCGAGCATCTTCTGCACCTCCTGGTCAATGACCTCTTGGTGCACTATCGCTGCTCGCCGTAGACGTTGTTTGATCGGACGCTCGTCTAGGAGGTCGATGCGGTGTTTGGCAACGTCTGTCTTGCCGACCGCACCATCCGGACCCATAAACACATCCGCATACTGCCGCAACAGTCTGCGGAGCGCCTGGCGCTGCTCTCCACCCAGCCGGTCCTTCGGAACCAGAGATTCCAGATGGTCCGGCAGGGTGAACGGATCATCTCCGGCGGCCGCCGCCGCGCACGCAGCGCGGCAGACCGGATCGTCGGGGATGACACAACTAGACGACGCGGGCACAGCTGTAGCTGCTAGGTACCCGCGCCGCAGCACAACGGGTGAGTCCGTGGGATTCACCACGAGAAGGGGCATCATGCGGGCGTCGGACTTGACCAGAGTCCCGCCCAGCACGAGCCCAGTTCCCTTGGCGAAACTGCTCACCGGCTGCACTATACACGGACGACCTTCGAGGGGCATGCGGGGACGACGCGGCCGCGCCTCGATGATCATCTCGCTCATAGGCGGCACCACCGTGGTGCGCGCCACCCGCATTTGGAACGAATGCGCTGGACCCATGCGGAAGAGGTAGTGAGTATCCTCTCCCATCCGGAATTCACCCGCACTGAAGTTAGCGGTGACCCGGTGGGCCCGGAGAAAATTCATTCCAATAATCCCGGCCGCTCCGATGTCGGCGACGATTGCCTCTGTCGGATACACCTTGTCCCCAAGTGTAACAGGCAACTCGACGATACCGTAGACACGGATGCGGTTGTTACCGGCCCCGTAGAGCTGGTAAGGACCGGGATCCCGCAACTCAAGGTTGCGGAGCACGGGTTCCTTCCGGAACGTTCCTATGGCTATGAGGGTGACCTCCGAGCCTGAGTCTACAAGGAACCGGACCGGCTCCCGCCCGAGTGGCAGGGGCAGGTACCAGCAAGTGTCCTTGACCAGTGCGTTTCTTGAACGGTATCTTTCGCACGCACTGGGCCCATTCTCGGAGTCCTCGTGATCCGCCTCAGCCGCGGACGAGCCAGACTGATCCTCAAGGACCACTTCCGGAGAAGTTATATCTACTTGAGGTTCGTCCAGTTCATCCGTAGGTGGGGTGGCATCCGTTGCCACGGAACAACTGTCCTCGGACGTAGTGTTGGTCGCCACCACGTCCGAGTTCAGTTTCCCTGCCGTGAGGGACGGCCCTGTTGTCCCGCGGGACCAGGCCGGGAGTAGTTACTCCGGCGCGGACTGGGGAGGACCCCCTGGTATCCGCGTGCCCGCAAGCGTTCCAACAACTCCGGACACTTCAGCCAAAAGTGTCCCTGTTTTCCGCAGAAATAACAGGGGCGGTTCTGAGCTGGTCCGGATGTGAACGCACAGCATTCAGCGGGCCCCGGAGTGTCGATCCCAGCGCAGTACGCAATCATCTGCGTAGCGCTGAAATCATACTCGTCATAGTCGTACTCATCCGGAGATGAGGACGGCGCGGCAACCGGTGCCGCCTGTGCGGGCGCCCCTGTAGAGGGTGCCGGCGCACTAACCCACTGCTGGGTAGGTTCCCTGGCGGGTTCCCGGACGACCGGGTCCTGCCACGGGGTTACCTGCGATGCCTTGACCGGAGGAGGAGTCGCCGCCTGCGCGGGTACAGCCGAGGCCGGAGCCGGGGCTGGAGGCAACTGTCTAGGGCGGACAGCCATCTCAAGCGCAAGCGCGGAGTCTATTGCCTCCTCCATCGATCGCTTTTCATGGGTGGCCAGCCCGTATGCTAGGTGGTAAGGCTGGCCATCGATGAACTGATCGATCAGCATCGTCTCAAACCGTCTGGAGTCCATGTCCGGAAAAGCTCTCCGGCCGAGTATGCGTAAGCTGTACGCATAGTCTGTCACGGACTCAGTCGGCTGGCGGATACGCGCCTTGAACTCTCGTTCAGACTGCCGCCGATTGGTCGTCGGCGGGAACAGCAGGCGAAGTTGACGAGCAACCTCGCCGAACGTCACTGTTCCCACCGGCAGACACGGCATCACGCGGAGAGCTTTCCCTTCCAGGCTCCCCGCGAGGACGTGTCCAGCTTCATGCTGGGACCATCCTTCGTACACGGCGGTACGCCATACCTGGAGCAAGTAGTCCTCCAAGTCGGCGTTATCCCCGTTGAACCGTTTCCGCCACGAAGAGTGGTCGGGCCCGTCATCGCGTTTGCTACGCGCCCGACGTGCGGTCCCGGCTCCGGGGTCGTCCGTGTACTGCGGCAAGTTCCGTGCGCTTCCTGCGCCTGCGGCGGAGTCTGCCGGAGCAAACATCGACGCCGCGGACGGAGGAGCAGGTAAGCTCACGTTTGCCGCCGGGGTCATCCCCGCTAAAAACCCACTCTGGCTAGGTGCGGGCGGGGCTCCCATCGAACCTACTGGGTAGGCTCCAGAAGGGGCGGCAAAGCTTGGGGCCGAAGCCACCTGTTGCCACTGCCCGTCCGGCACACTATACGTGCCAGGGTAAGTCGACCACGCGGCTTGCGCTCCAACCGTCGGAACGGTCGACGCGGTCGCCAACGTGGTGCCTCCGAGCCGCGGGGCAGGCGCGGGTCCCATTGCGGGGGCCACTGGCGCCTGCGGACTCGGCAGGACTTGGGGAGGGGCTACTGGCCCAGACATCCCCGGACTTAGGGTGGCCGACGGGTCAACGCTCGAATGCAGCTGATTCCGCTTGAACAGTACAAGCGCCTCGGATATCAGCCACCTCTCCCTCTCCGTCAAAGGCCCCGAGTTGCCTTGTGACAGCGGAGAAGGGGAGCGGTTCCGCCGGTCTGATCGTCCCTGATGGGGCGACCGGGCGCGGTCATAGCGCCCGAGGGGGGCCAGCTCGCCAAGTGCGTCGGTGAGCTGATCCACCACACTGCCCGGTGCGGACCGACCAGAACCCATGCCGGAGGCTCGCGAGGGAGTCCACCCGGCCGGGTGTGGCATCTGGTACGACTGGTCCGCTCGTCCAGAAGGACCCGCATGCATTGGCGCTCGATTCCGGACGCTCGAAGGCGTCTTATGGAAGGGTGCCATTTGCCACGGATCTGTTCTGGGCACGGGCGGGCGCGGCGTAGAGCCGTTGCCAGCTCCACCCACCGCGCCTAACACGTCAAGGTCCGGCCTTGACGGCAACTCCAGCTGCGGCCCCGCGGGGCTCGACTCTACGTCCGAAGACGGAGCCAGGGACGCCGGAGTCGTCTCCGCGGACGGGGTCTTGTCCACGGAGGTTTCCGCGCGTTCCTTCCGGCCGCCGGAGTCACCCGAAGATGTCTCACGGCGGCTGTCGCGCGACCGGGTGTGGTCCGCGACATTACCTCCCGTTTCCCCCCCCCTTGGGTTCATCGGCCTTATCTTTGGCCTTATCTCTCTCTTTAGTCATTCTTCGAGACGTCCTTGAGGAGCGGGCGATCCCCAGGGACTAAGGAGGCTACAACGCTGTGACGGTAGGCTGCGATGGAACACTGTCGGACTGATCCTGGTCACGGCACCAATGTAAAGTTATTGACTACCGTCCGCTCTTCGGGATCCTCGAGGATAGTCCTCTCTCATCCGAGTCCTTGCGGACGCGCATCCGCTATTCCGGATCCTTGCGGCAGGGCCGCTCACCGGAGGTCGCGGCGGACACGGTAACTACTTCAGCATTAACGGTAACCAGGTAACAGCCCACCCGACACTCCCAGGCCTACGGACACCGTTCAGAAACTAGTTCATCCCTACGGTGTTAACTGGCGGGGCCTGGCGAGCCGCGGTCTGCCTCGGGGACGGAACCCCGTACAGTCCGACATGCTGGCCAGAGCCTCTGTCACATGTCCCGGGAAGGGAGAGAGCTGGCGATCCACAGGGCCGAAGGCCCCCGAGTCAGCAACTCGTCTCTCCCAGCCCGGGCCTCCCCACGGAAATCGTCCCCAGGGCTCTAGGAGCCCACTACTCGCAAACAGGGAACACAAAGCTCATGGCCGAGCCTCGTGTGCGTCCTGTCTCTCGATCTTGGACAATCTCCTCGAACGAGTCGCTTCCAGTGTATATATAATACACCAGAAACTGTAGGGCGCACGCGAGGTTAAATCGATCCATTGTTATAGTTTACTAGAACGTAAATTACAATACGTCGCCGTGGCAACGCACGCTCGAACGGAGCATGTCAAAACAAGGCCAAGTACAGAAAGGCCACATAAATGGCTTTTATGTTTACAAACACCTGCCGCGTGCTTAGGGCAAAATCGCCACATAAAGTTATCAGATTTGATATAGCGCTCTTTTCAGCCGAACTAAATCCGCTTTCAAAGGCGCTTTACACTTTAACCCCAGTCTGAGTGATTGTACTTGGAGCTGCCACACTCAAAGCGCTCTATACAACACCCATTATCAACCGGTACCCATTTAATCCTGGGTGAAGATAGACACATTAGTGGTAAATGCCTTGCCTAAGGACACTAGTGAAATGGCACAGCAGTCCAGCTCGAGACTCGAACCCATGATCTTTGGATTACGAGTCCGACGCCTTATCCACTGCGCCACTCACTCCACATAGTAAATATCGAGTTGTGTGAGTGTTAGTTAAGCATATGATATGCAATGTAACCAAATGTACGTGTTTGTTTCCCAACCATTCCATGTCATGTGGCCACACCCAAAACCCGCAAAAAATTGTGTCCTCACTTGTATCTTCTATATTACAACATGGCCGCCAGCGATTGGACACGAGCCACTGTGGTTTCTCCCACGGGTCTTGAATTGGGGCCGTTATGACCCCGCTCGTTATCTAGCCATCGATCGAGACCGGTTGACTGACTGGCAGTGTAGGTGACCATGATGACGTGTCAATGCACATGGATGTGTGCTTGAGCATGCCATTCAGAATATTGAACCTATAAACATTTACTGAGTTTGGCATAAATATTTAAAGTAAAAGGATGTCAATCTATTTAATCATCATAAGATTGAAATGATGGGACAAGTGAAATTTCCTGAGGAAAAGTAAAAATTGAAAGGAACTTGTCCGACATGACAAGTGGGTTCGCTTGGTCTGTGTAGAGCCCTGCAATACTTAGGCTCTATTTTGAAGTCTTCTATGAGTTTACTCCGCACAGCTCCCATTATGAAGGAAAAATTGGGTGAAATTTTCTAAGTCCAAAAATTTTTTCAATGGCCCAAAAAAAAAATTTGTTTTGTTTTTGCTGGAAATGGCTCAAAACGAATAGTGACTTGATTTTGGACAAAAAAAAAATTTTTTGCCGACCCATCGAAAAATCAAAATGGCCGCCACACGCAGACCGGCGATTCAAGGGCAACGAAACTCATACACATCATAGAGGTACATGAGGGGAATGTTTTAAAACAAAAATCTCATAACTGATCGGACAGTTTTTGAGAAAATGGCCATCAAAAATCCAAAATTGGCCATTTTTCGACAAAAAAGGTCGTTTTGACCTTCCAAGGTCATTGAAGGTCAAATTCAAGGTCATCAGAAGGCTCCAGAAGGGGCGGCAAAGCTTGGGGCCGAAGCCACCTGTTGCCACTGCCCGTCCGGCACACTATACGTGCCAGGGTAAGTCGACCACGCGGCTTGCGCTCCAACCGTCGGAACGGTCGACGCGGTCGCCAACGTGGTGCCTCCGAGCCGCGGGGCAGGCGCGGGTCCCATTGCGGGGGCCACTGGCGCCTGCGGACTCGGCAGGACTTGGGGAGGGGCTACTGGCCCAGACATCCCCGGACTTAGGGTGGCCGACGGGTCAACGCTCGAATGCAGCTGATTCCGCTTGAACAGTACAAGCGCCTCGGATATCAGCCACCTCTCCCTCTCCGTCAAAGGCCCCGAGTTGCCTTGTGACAGCGGAGAAGGGGAGCGGTTCCGCCGGTCTGATCGTCCCTGATGGGGCGACCGGGCGCGGTCATAGCGCCCGAGGGGGGCCAGCTCGCCAAGTGCGTCGGTGAGCTGATCCACCACACTGCCCGGTGCGGACCGACCAGAACCCATGCCGGAGGCTCGCGAGGGAGTCCACCCGGCCGGGTGTGGCATCTGGTACGACTGGTCCGCTCGTCCAGAAGGACCCGCATGCATTGGCGCTCGATTCCGGACGCTCGAAGGCGTCTTATGGAAGGGTGCCATTTGCCACGGATCTGTTCTGGGCACGGGCGGGCGCGGCGTAGAGCCGTTGCCAGCTCCACCCACCGCGCCTAACACGTCAAGGTCCGGCCTTGACGGCAACTCCAGCTGCGGCCCCGCGGGGCTCGACTCTACGTCCGAAGACGGAGCCAGGGACGCCGGAGTCGTCTCCGCGGACGGGGTCTTGTCCACGGAGGTTTCCGCGCGTTCCTTCCGGCCGCCGGAGTCACCCGAAGATGTCTCACGGCGGCTGTCGCGCGACCGGGTGTGGTCCGCGACATTACCTCCCGTTTCCCCCCCCTTGGGTTCATCGGCCTTATCTTTGGCCTTATCTCTCTCTTTAGTCATTCTTCGAGACGTCCTTGAGGAGCGGGCGATCCCCAGGGACTAAGGAGGCTACAACGCTGTGACGGTAGGCTGCGATGGAACACTGTCGGACTGATCCTGGTCACGGCACCAATGTAAAGTTATTGACTACCGTCCGCTCTTCGGGATCCTCGAGGATAGTCCTCTCTCATCCGAGTCCTTGCGGACGCGCATCCGCTATTCCGGATCCTTGCGGCAGGGCCGCTCACCGGAGGTCGCGGCGGACACGGTAACTACTTCAGCATTAACGGTAACCAGGTAACAGCCCACCCGACACTCCCAGGCCTACGGACACCGTTCAGAAACTAGTTCATCCCTACGGTGTTAACTGGCGGGGCCTGGCGAGCCGCGGTCTGCCTCGGGGACGGAACCCCGTACAGTCCGACATGCTGGCCAGAGCCTCTGTCACATGTCCCGGGAAGGGAGAGAGCTGGCGATCCACAGGGCCGAAGGCCCCCGAGTCAGCAACTCGTCTCTCCCAGCCCGGGCCTCCCCACGGAAATCGTCCCCAGGGCTCTAGGAGCCCACTACTCGCAAACAGGGAACACAAAGCTCATGGCCGAGCCTCGTGTGCGTCCTGTCTCTCGATCTTGGACAATCTCCTCGAACGAGTCGCTTCCAGTGTATATATAATACACCAGAAACTGTAGGGCGCACGCGAGGTTAAATCGATCCATTGTTATAGTTTACTAGAACGTAAATTACAATACGTCGCCGTGGCAACGCACGCTCGAACGGAGCATGTCAAAACAAGGCCAAGTACAGAAAGGCCACATAAATGGCTTTTATGTTTACAAACACCTGCCGCGTGCTTAGGGCAAAATCGCCACATAAAGTTATCAGATTTGATATAGCGCTCTTTTCAGCCGAACTAAATCCGCTTTCAAAGGCGCTTTACACTTTAACCCCAGTCTGAGTGATTGTACTTGGAGCTGCCACACTCAAAGCGCTCTATACAACACCCATTATCAACCGGTACCCATTTAATCCTGGGTGAAGATAGACACATTAGTGGTAAATGCCTTGCCTAAGGACACTAGTGAAATGGCACAGCAGTCCAGCTCGAGACTCGAACCCATGATCTTTGGATTACGAGTCCGACGCCTTATCCACTGCGCCACTCACTCCACATAGTAAATATCGAGTTGTGTGAGTGTTAGTTAAGCATATGATATGCAATGTAACCAAATGTACGTGTTTGTTTCCCAACCATTCCATGTCATGTGGCCACACCCAAAACCCGCAAAAAATTGTGTCCTCACTTGTATCTTCTATATTACAACATGGCCGCCAGCGATTGGACACGAGCCACTGTGGTTTCTCCCACGGGTCTTGAATTGGGGCCGTTATGACCCCGCTCGTTATCTAGCCATCGATCGAGACCGGTTGACTGACTGGCAGTGTAGGTGACCATGATGACGTGTCAATGCACATGGATGTGTGCTTGAGCATGCCATTCAGAATATTGAACCTATAAACATTTACTGAGTTTGGCATAAATATTTAAAGTAAAAGGATGTCAATCTATTTAATCATCATAAGATTGAAATGATGGGACAAGTGAAATTTCCTGAGGACAAGTAAAAATTGAAAGGAACTTGTCCGACATGACAAGTGGGTTCGCTTGGTCTGTGTAGAGCCCTGCAATACTTAGGCTCTATTTTGAAGTCTTCTATGAGTTTACTCCGCCCAGCTCCCATTATGAAGGAAAAATTGGGTGAAATTTTCTAAGTCCAAAAATTTTTTCAATGGCCCAAAAAAAAAATTTGTTTTGTTTTTGCTGGAAATGGCTCAAAACGAATAGTGACTTGATTTTGGACAAAAAAAAAATTTTTTGCCGACCCATCGAAAAATCAAAATGGCCGCCACACGCAGACCGGCGATTCAAGGGCAACGAAACTCATACACATCATAGAGGTACATGAGGGGAATGTTTTAAAACAAAAATCTCATAACTGATCGGACAGTTTTTGAGAAAATGGCCATCAAAAATCCAAAATTGGCCATTTTTCGACAAAAAAGGTCGTTTTGACCTTCCAAGGTCATTGAAGGTCAAATTCAAGGTCATCACTCAAACCGCTATATATGATTTCCCATTTGAACGTGTTGATATTTAGGCTCTATCTTCAAGTGTTCTATGAGTTTACTCTGCACAGCTCCCATTATGAAGGGAAATTGGGTCAAATTTTTTAAGTCCAAAAAATTTTACAATGGCCAAAAAAAATTTTTTTTTTTGCTGGAAATGGCTCAAAACGAATAGTAACTTGATTTGGGACAAAAAAAATTTTTTCCGTTGACCCGTCAAAAAATCAAAATGGCCGCCACACACAGACCGGCGATTCAAGGGCAACGAAACTTATACACGTCATAAAGCTACATGAGAAAAATGTTTTGAAACAAAAATCTCAAAACTGATCAGACAGTTTTTGAGAAAATGGCCTCCAAAGTCTAAAATTGGCAAAAACGATTCAATCAAAAAAATTTAAAAAAACGTCTTTAGATACTGGCCCAAGGTATGTTCTGACAAATTTATGGGGAAATTCATCATGTCAAAAAAAAAGTTACAGACCTGGACGGACGACGGACGGACGCCGGACGACGGACGAAATACCATGACAATAGCTTATCGGCCCAAAGAGCCGGTAAGCTAAAAATATATATAGGCAAGTTTGAAATAGAGAGGCTCATGTGAATAATTCAACCATCGGTAGTATCAGATGCAATATCATGACCTGATGACTGGCATGCTTGCATCAAATTCTCAGTCTCTCAGCAGACAAAACTGCAAAGTTGCATACATGTACATATGGACTGACACGCATCTAGATGCACCAAACACTGCAGGGCCTGGTGCTAGCCAAAGCCACGACAGGAAGCTGGCTAACCTGTCGCATATAATGCCCCCCCCCCCCCCCCAACAACACCCCCACCCCTTCCCCTCAGCAGCCAGTAACTTGCCTGATCTGATGGCTGATTAGGCCTACTGTAAAAGTCTAAAATTTCGCGTGTATCAATGTTCGCGTTGTCAACATCTCAACAGGTTCGCGTGGATTCAAGTTCGCGTTTTTATGTTGGGTGTGGGATCAGGTATTTTAAATTGGTAAGTAATTTTACCGATTTAATACACAAGGCCCAAATATCACGGATCACGGATGTATGTTTGCCATAAACTGCAAATGATTAGTAGTACAATACTTGTACAGTATGTTCACGTTATACTAGCACTAGTATGTTGCTATATTAGCACGAGTATGTTGCTATACTAGCATACTAGTATGTTGCTATACTAGTATACTAGTATGTTCAGACAGTGAACAAAACACAAACGATCAATAAATCTACTCATTGTTTATTTCTGCCAGAGCACATGAACTAACGGTGGCGCCATCAACCAAGGAAGGCATTTGTGAGACAATTATCACATGAGTTGCTCTGCCGGCTGGTCATTTCCCGACGAACTACACTAACATAGTGCTGTTGGTCAGAAAAGTATCTCACTGTCAGAGTGACACGTGACATCTTCAACGACCTATGGGCGATAATTGTCTCACAAATGCCTTTTTTGGTGAGGACAGCACGGATGGAACACATTAAATCTTTGATAAGATTTCAAGCGTGATGTGGTCTGCATATGTATTTATTAATGGTTTTAGCAGAATTTTTTTTTTTTTTTTTTTTTCTTCTTCCGCCACTTTTGGTTTCCGGACGATAACTTTAGATTGCCTTGACGGATCCTCGTCAAATTTTCACCACAAGTCAGAAATGATATGTGGAAGAACCCTATTCTTTTTGAGCCGGATCCCAGGTCCGTGAGGTCCGTGAGGATGAAATAAAGGCTAATTTTGAGACTTGGTTTCCGGACGATAACTGGAAAAATATTTACGCAATAGTTGCAGAACTCTGCATTGAGGTTCATATGCCACCAGGGAAGAACCCTATTGATTTTGGGATCGATCCGTCAAACGACCTTTGACCTAGAGGTCGAAATAATTTTTTGCTGATTCATCCTTGAGGCTTCCTGCATATCTCAGAAACCGTGCATCGTAGAGCGAAACGGACGTTATTTTCGGACTCGTCGCCCTAGACAAACATCTCTAGGGTGTATTATTTTTTTTGATCCGGCTCCGAGGTCCGTGAGGTCCTTGAGGATGAAATCGAGGCTGATCTTGAAACTTGGTTTCCGGACGATAACTCGAAAAATATTCAGGCAATAGTTGCAGAATTTTGCACGGAGGTTTATATATCAACAGGGAAGAACCCTATTGATTTTGGGATCGATACGTCAAACGACCTTTGACCTAGAGGTCGAAGAGCAAAACGGAGGTTATTTTCGGACTCGTCGCCCTAGACAAACATGTCTAAGGGGTATTATGGATGAACTTTGACCTTGACCCCAAATTTTTTTGCCGAGTCGGCATTTTTCGTTTTCGTCGATATCTCGGGAACGGTGTGTCGTAGAGCGAAACGGACGTTATTTTCGGACTCGTCGCCCTAGACAAACATGTCTAAGGGGTATTATTGATGAACTTTGACCTTGACCCGAATTTTTTTTGCCGAGTCGGCATTTTTCGTTTTCGTCGATATCTCGGAAACGGTGCTTCGTAGAGCGAAACGGACGTTATTTTCGGACTCGTCGCCCTAGACAAACATGTCTAAGGGGTATTATGGATGAACTTTGACCTTGACCCGGGTATTATGGATGAACTTTGACCTTGACCCGAAATTTTTTTGCCGAGTCGGCATTTTTCTTTTTCGTCGATATCTCGAGAACAGTGTGTCGTAGAGCGAAACGGACGTTATTTTCGGACTCGTCGCCCTAGACAAACATGTCCAAGGGGTATTATGGATGAACTTTGACCTTGACCCGAAATTTTTTGGCGAGTCGGCATTTTTCGTTTTCGTCGATATCTCGGAAACGGTGCGTCGTAGAGCGAAACGGACGTTATTTTCGGACTCGACGTCCTAGACAACATTTATCTTATATGTATTATGGATGAACTTTGACCTTGACCCAAAATTTTTTTGCCGAGTCAGCATTTTTCGTTTTCGTCGATATCTCGGAAAGACTGAGTCGTAGAGCGAAACAGACTTTTTTTTCGGACTCGTCGCCCTAGACAAACATGTCTAAGGGGTATTACTAGTATTTTAACGGTAAATTTTTTTGCGGAGTCGACATTTTTCATTTTCGTCGATATCTAGTATATATTATAAATTAATCATCACACCGAAATGCCTCCAAGGCATCTTTAGGCCTTGACGTCTAGTTTTCGCCGTATTTTCGCGTGTATTTATTTTTGCGGTTTTTTTTTCAAACGCGAAATTAATACATCGCGAAATTTTATACGTTTACAGTATTGCATGTTTCACAGTGGCCCTCTTTGAAACCACGCCGTTATCTTGTTGGCAGGAATGGCTCACATTACTGGCAACAAGATTACCGGCATGGAATAATGATTAATCTTGCCACTAGTTTGAGGCGACTTTTTTGGTCCACCGCTTGGATATACGGAAACTTCACCAGAACATTTTCATGAAAGGCGGCGCTCCAGCACCCGTCTTTCACACAATTCGTCTTTTGCATTCTGGGATACCGGAAATAGTTCCAACATGGATGCCTCTATGAATCGAAATAAGTTTGAATGTTTGTGATATTTTGTTACAGACAGGACATATGGTCGAAAACTATACAATTTTTAAAGAGATTATGATAGAATACCTCCAGTAGTGGTGTCCGTGGCAATCTTTAGTGCCTCTGAAAAACCCATGGCCGAGTCATGACTTGCGGGTCGATCCATGCAAAACAAGAAATCACGTGCTCGTGTTTACAAAACGCGCATTAATACGGATTATTTGTTACCGCGCATTGACACTGTCCCCTGATTCAGGGGGCCAGAGAATCGGTTATTACAAAGACGGGTGCTTCGGAATGCCGTCTGGTGGACAAAACGTTCACCAGAAGAATCAAAATGACTCCGCTAAAAATAAATTTCCCGCAGGTGGCGGTATGACCGCTAATGACCTCCCATTAGATAACATTGTCATAGCGCGACTTTCTACGGAAAAGCTGTTAGTCTGTTGTTGTCATTAGCCGGAGGTCGGGAAGTTTCATGCTTTTGGGTTTATTCAGGACACGGATCATTTTATTAACTATAAAAATGAACGTAGCGCATAGAAAAGAAGCGTAGCGTGAAACTTAATAGGGTAGCGTAGAATAATGAAGCGTAGCGCTAGCGCGACGGTTAGATATTCTGGGGAGAACACTGGGGTCTGAATTTGACCTTTGATGACCTTGAAAGGTCAAAACAGCCATTTTAGGGTGAAAAAATGCCCAGCTTTGCCTCTTCAGATGAGATGCTTGTAGATAGAGCTTAAGATTGCATTATGAGCATATAGGAAATCATATATGGAACAACTGATGATGACCTTGAGCTTGACCTTGATGATTTTGAGTGCTAAATGTCTGTGGTGAAATGTGTAAATTAGCCACTGAGGCTTGAACACTTGCACATACAGGTTAAGATTGTGTATAAGCTTACATGAAGTCATGTACAGTCATTCAGGCAGTTACGAGATTCAGGCAGTATCGAGAAATGTAAAGATTGGTACGGTGTTAAAAATTAGAATATCTATTGTATTCCAAACGTACTGATATTACGTTGAAACCATATCATTCGCGCTTTTATGGTGGAGAAAAAACACCATCACCGTATTTTCCTTACATGAGATTCAAGGATGAGCATATAGCAGTCGCCTTATATTTGTACCGCACAAACTGTCGTAAATCGCTCATGCTGCGAAAGGCAGCTGAGAACATCCTAAAGCAATTGGATTCTTTCTATATTTATGTTTTATATGTATGGGGTATGTGTCGGGATTAAAATGGGAGAGTTTGAGATATCTACAGTATTTTATCAGTTAATGCTGAGTAAGAAACCTTTTGCAGAAATTCAGTCAGTTACGAGAAACGTCATTTTGGGAGATCAAAAGAGAGATCAAAAAAATGTTTGGCAGAAAATTGGAAAATCACCCAATATCCAGAAAATCAAAATCACGCAATTTGACGTTTTAAATCTCGTTTTTGGTACGCTCATAACAATAGGAGAGTAAAATGCTAGCTACAGTCATATTAGATATCTATGGTTACAGTGTTGTATCAACGTCACTCACCCAATGATCCAAACGAAATACATTAGAATGTTACATGTACAGTACATTGTGTATATATTTTGGACTTTATAAGCACGAGTTATTGGGTTAATATCCAAACTATGTATATTTGTTTTTATAGGAACACGAAAAACGTGTCAAAACGATTGTTAAATAATTTTCATCAATACATGTAATTAACATTACATGTGACACGTCGATTTCGTATGTCCATTCACATGTTTACTGAGACGGTGACGGCTGTTAATTTTTAAATAAACAGTTATCTTATGTACTGTTTATAGGCCTATGTTAACACATGCAACCCTTGCTTGGCCTGTCAGCAACATTGATTTACGGCGGGTCGATAACCTTTCCGAAACACGGACCCGCGGCCGTGGGTATCACGTACACGGCATTTACGTTTTCGAGTTTCTCGCCTTTTGCCCGTGATGTTGTTAATCGGTGTGATATATTTTGCATAAATCTTTACAAATTACATAAAGTAATGATTCAATATTACATAAAGCATTCCAATAGTTCACACCAGCGAAACCGACTAGCGGAACGCGCGTTCCCTCGATCAAAGATGGCGAGCAGTAGGTTTTGCTTCGATTTGTTTTGCCGAAGAACATGGAATATTTCACGTTATTTGTATGGTTTTTGTTGTATGTAGATGAAGAACATATTACTCCGGACAGCAGACATTATAAACAGGTTGTATGCCACTTAAAACGCATAAACAATGAATATTTCTTATCGCTGAAAACCCGCACTGATTAACGGAACGCAACACAATGATTTACGGAAAGCGCCGGACAATTTATGTCCCGATGAACGGAACGCGCAAAACCATGTTGCATGAAATAAATGAATAAACCAACATGTGACTCAACAAATAAATGAAAATAACTGTTATGCACACGTGTGTGTCTTTCATAACGTCGAAGAGGATTCCTCACTATAAAATTAGGAACATTATGATGTTTTACTATCGTTTCTCAATTTAGGAAATGTATCGTGTTCGAAGAACATTTCAACACGAATGCCAATTTTCTCCCTGAAATATAAATATTGCAGGCCTAAAATTCCCAATAAAAATGGCCAGATTATGTAATATACTAGTATCAATAGTACAAGTAGGCCCTACCAAAAATTTTGTGTGTGTTATTTATTTTGTACGGAAGCGTATTGCTATCAAGTGTGTAAAAATTTGTATCTCGTACGTACGACTTACTAACTCGTATGTACGACTTATTAAGTCATACGTACGACTTATTAAGTCGTATGTACGACTTATTAAGTCATACGTATGACTTATTAAGTCATACGTACGACTTACTAACTCGTACGTACGACTTACTAACTCGTACGTACGACTTATTAACTCGTACGTACGACTTATTAACTCGTACGTACGACTTATTAACTCGTACGTACGACTTATTAACTCGTACGTACGAGTTAATAAGTCGTACATATGACATATAAGTCATACGTACGAGATACATTTTTTTGCACACTTGATAACAATACGTTTCACTACGGAAGCGTATTGCTATCAAGTGTGTAAAATTTCTTATCTCGTACGTATGAGTTATATCTCATACATACGACTTATTAAGTCGTATGTACGACTTATTAACTCGTATGTACGACTTAATAACTCATACGTATGACTTAGTATCTCATAAGTACGACTTACTAACTCGTACGTATGAGTTAATAAGTCGTACGTACGGGTTAATAAGTCATACGTAGGAGTTAATAAGACGTATGTACGAGTTACTATGTCGTACGTACGAGATACTAAGTCGTACGTACGGGTTAACAAGTCGTACGTACGAGTTAATAAGTCATACGTACAAGTTATTAAGTCATACGTACGGGTTATTAAGTCGTACGTACGAGATATAAGTCGTACATACGAGATAATATTTTTTACACCCTTGATAGCAATACGCTTCCGTAATTTTGTGTTTTTTCTTGTTCGTTTTTGTTTTTGGCGTTTTACTTGGTCATTTTTATGCCGAAAAATTTCCACCTTTGGAATTTTTTTCTCAATCACTAGTATCCCTATATGCCATATGTTTCGAAATGGTATATGGTTTGTATTACTCTTTAAATATAGACCGGAAAGAACATAAAATAACCAGAATGGTATCCAGATCAGTACTGTAATGGTTGAAATTAGTATTATGAACATATGGACAGTCATTGTGGAATTTATGATCGATGTATTCGTTTCAGCTTCGAATTATAAGCTTTGACCGTGATTTATAAACACGAAAAATGATCTGCACTGCAAATTGCCCCATGCACAAAAAAGTTATACCGATACAAAAATGTTTTATGGTTATCCATGATCTATTCAACATTTCATGACATTGTAATAGTGATATGAAAATGTGTGTACTTGCAGAAAAATCAGCATGAGATATTATTGTCCACCAAGTACCGGTCGGTACGAATCAGTCAGCACCCTATTCCGCTACTATGTTGAAAACATGAGAACTGTAAATTTTCCTTACGACGATACCATGGAAAACTTATGCACGTTCATGTAAAATGCATTGTAGTCAGTTATAATTGAAGGCCTATATGCTATGCCTACTTAACATACTACACTCATCACAAAATCTTACTGATATTAGAATATAAATGATATTTCGCGTGTGGTTGAAATCAAGCACTTCCATTTAATAGTAATTGTCTCATTCCATTCCTCCGTGTACATCAAAGCACACTCTGGACATAATATTCTGAATGTACATAGCTGTTTGTAAAGTCCAGTTAGATATTGTGAGGTGTGTGGTACGGTATCAAATAAACATAGATAACATACATGTAACGTTATGTATAGCATGATGAATTGCGTACAGTGCGGCTGACCATCTGAATTCTCAAGCTAAAAAATGACAATAACTCATTCAAGCTCATGTCAGTGATGTTTGCATAGGACTACATGGGCCAGCATTTCATAGTCACGCACGGAACACCTCATTATTATATTTTTTGTTAAATTTGACCTTCATCTAATATAGGCCTACCTGGTGCATAACACTGTCAACAACTGCCATGTCTGAAATATATGAATATACCTTCAACACTACAGTGAACAAACATGGATACAGTTCGGAAAAAAATTCTTAGCTGGAAATTTCATGTTCATGACTTCGCGTTCCGTAGGTCAATTCTTTGCGTTCCGTTAATCGTTTGCAAAGTTGATCTTCGCGTTCCGCTGATCTTCGTGTTTTCTTATCAGCTCATTTTCGACGCAATACACCCATATTACTATCTAATGCAGGTGCTTTACCTGACTAACCAATCTATATTTTTGTTTTATGTATAGATCACATGCACATATCGCCCTAATTCGCTGCATCGGCCGGAAAATTTCTCGAAGCAAAACCTACCGCTCGCCATCTTTGATCGAGGGAACGCGCGTTCCGTTAGTCGGTTTCGCTGGTGTGAATAGTTGTCATAATCTCTGTGTATACCAGTGCGATGGTTCCTTGTCGCTCAAACTGTTCACAACATAACATTTCTCGATACTGCCGGAATTCTATCTAAACTACCCAAATTTCATTCATTAGATTATGGCCTACAGCTAAAAATACAATGGAAATATATTCACACGATTTTCAGTTGTTAAATGGGTACAATATTCGCTATCCATCGCAGCAAAAATATCACAACAATCGACGATCATTATAAAGATATATGCACTTTTCCAAAATGTTTCTCGTAACTGCCTGAACGACTGTATTTATGGCACATCTTTTGATGACCTTGAATTTGACCTTATATGTGACCTTGAAGGCCAAATCTCACAATCTGGCCTGACCTGACATATGTAAATCGACCTCTACAGACAAAATACTTGTTGATAGAGCTTTTATGTGCATTATGAAGTCATATGCAGCATACCTAATGATGACATTGCAGTTCACAAACATGACCTTGATTGGTAAATTTCAAGTTCATATGTCAGTAAAATCACCAGCAATGCTTAAAACTAAAATTGTCCGGTAACCTATCTTAGCCCTTGGGCTAATTTTTTAAAGGGTAAAGCTATTGTCGTGGTTTTTCGTCCGTCGTTGTCGTCGTCGTCCGCCACATTATCTGTTAACATTTTTTATCTTTTTTTCGGGCTGTTGAATTTGTCCATAAATTTGTGTGAATATGTATTGGGTCAATACCCCCAGACGTTTTTTTCATTTTTTTGATTGAATCGATTATGCAGTTTTGGTGGCCATTTTTATGCCGAAAATGGATGTTTTTGCATGTTCCGAACTTTAAAAATTAATTTCTCAAAAACTGTCTGATCAGTTTTGAAATTATAGTTTCAAAATGTTCCCCTCATGTATCTTTATCATGTGTATAAGTTTCGATGCTCTTGAATCGCCGGTCTTCGTGTGACGGCCATTTTGATGTTGTATACGGGGCCCAAATAGGACTTTCCCATGTTAAATTCCTCTATGCTTTATAATGGGCCACAACGTTCTTGATATCTCATTTAATATTGAGATTAGAGTTTCGGAATCAATTGTCGACATATAGAAAATGATATATGCTGAATATTCTCGTGACCTTGAATTTGACCTTTACCTCATTTTCAAGGTCAGACCACAAAATGGCCAATATCTCAATTATTATTGACTTTACAGCTTAGGAATCAATTGTGGACATATAGGAAGTGATATAATCAGCTTTATGGAGATAAAGCAATTTATCTCAGGAGGGGAGCACGCGTACGTGTATGGTGGCGTTATGACACGGACCGACCGCCACCATGATATAGAATCATAGGTCCAATCACGCTTCTTCCACCAGGTCACGTGACAGATTTCTTCCGACATAAACACCGCCATCTTGAAAGTGCAGGAAAATCAATAGTCGTCAAAATTACCGTGTTTCACTCTCGATTAACATCTCATGTGCGTCCGCCGAGCAGAACAATAAGCAAATGAATTTCCATAGAATATGTTGGATGTATAATGGATGCGCTTTTAGCGGGTCATTCGTTCGTGAGACGTCTCCAAAGAACACACCTGCCGCACGCAGGCAATTCTAACATTAATCACGCTGTGAGTGCGCACGAACTCGCTCTAAAACTGAAAGTTTCGGATCACTATCGAAACCTATACACATTTTGTGACAATATAAACTTGCTATCTGATCTAGACAGCCTACCGTCGTATTTAAGATCGTCCAAACTACGACCAGCGGTCATTGTGGTCGAGATTGGTTCCAATGACATTGCCAATTTCACGTCAATTAGGAAATACAAAGTGCTGAAGCTTGCAAGCTCCCTACTAGAACAGGCACGATCGTGGTTGGAAGAAGGACTGACTAGTACTGTGATCTTCCACAGTGTAGTCCCACGGACAAAGAGGATCTCTACTACGCCCGCTGAATTCCGCTTGAACTGCCTGAACTTTAACAAGTTCTTGAAGAACTTGTGTGACGTGGAACAGAACATCCAGTACGTCAAGCTACGGGGTTTCTTTGAGGCTAATGTTGACGAATGGTCCAGTGACGGAATTCACTGCGACAAGAACTGTTCCTCAAAATACGTCCCACGAATCCGACACACATTGTTGTTCAACAAGACAACAGTGCAGAGTAAGCTAGACATTCTACAAATCTCAATTGTCAGGCGGTTGCTTACCACCTTGTCTCCTCAATCATAATGTTTCTCCCTCAATGTCTGCCTCATTATTTCCACTAACAGTACTGGACAGTTGTCCATCATTTCTAGCAGTTGCTGTACTAGTACTGTCAAACTACCATATTCCACCTGTCCTCAGGACTGTTATCCACCATTTTCAGCAGTTGCTGGTTTGTACCGTCATACACCATGTTATTACAATCATCCGGACAGTTGTCCACCAGTGCTCAGCAGTTGCTATGTCCACCAGTGCTCAGCAGTTGCTATTTTGTACCGTCATACGACATGTTATACCCCGGACAGTCGTCCACCAGTGTTCAGCAGTTGCTGTTTTGTGCTGTCATATGACACGTTATTCCAATCATCTGGACAGTTGCCCACCAGTTTCAGCAGTTGCTGAACCAGTACTAAGTACTTCCTAAGCAGTTGCTATCATTCAAACTATATATTATCCTTCTACAGTTATACATCCAGTTCGCTACCCTTAAGCGGCTGTTGTCAGTTAATTCAAGCAGTCGCTCCAGATTTATATCCTCCCTTTCACTTACTCCCACCACTCACACAGTACCAAATATTTACGGCGGTTGCCTCCTAAATTCCTACTGATCACCCTACTCAATTATTCCTTCCTGCTTATGTCAGCCTTTCCTCATTCCAGATATCCGAGGTCGACCCATTAAGTGAAGCAGGTCTAACAACATGCCAAAAACCCGCTCCCAACAGCCCCCTAGGGCTCCCCAGGATGGCCAATCAGATCCACTCTCCTTGCTGAAGAAGATTCGGGCCACCAGGAAGGCTGTACGGCAGAGCTGGCCTTCTCAAGCCACACGCCAACCCGCTACACATGCTGATCCCGAATTGGACTCCTTGACATCCTCCGGGACGGAGTCCACCCCTGCAAGCAACCCTCCTGTACATGACCGTCCAGGACCAAGTGGCCTGGGCAACAGCCATCAGCCTCACAATGCCAATAAGAGGAAACGCACTGCTTCTCCTACAGAGGCTCGGTCCCTACCATCGGATATGGAGTCTCCTCCATATTCTGATGATCACGACTCACGGCAAACAAGATCTCCGCACAGAAAGCGCCCACGCTCTCACTTCACTAGCCACCGGTCCTCCAAACACCACAAGACACGACACCGCTCTCCATCAACCTCCACTTCAACCTCGTCTTCCGAGTCATCCGACTGTGATGGCAGCCCCCATGGTCATTCGGTAAAGCAAACGTCCTGGCGCCACAGGAGGCGCTCTCGCACTGCCTGCCATTGTCACATTGGTAAGCCCGATTCAGAGTCATCCGACTCAGACAATAACGATCAATCTACACGCATGACTTTCGGCTCCCTCCTAGGTACTTCAGTCCCAACTAAAACTAAACGCAGAATTCTGAAAGACAAGTTTGTAGAAATGTCCGCCTGCAGTACCCATCGACTCCCTTCAGAATCAGGTACACTCTACCTGAAACCAGACAGAAACAACAATGCCTACTTTACAAAATCCCGCCCAAAAGTAGACCTCTCAATCAGTCAATGGCTAGAAGCCTTTGACGTCTACATCTCTGTATACGTCACTAAAGCCCTGGACGTCGACAGGGCCATCTTGCTAGTCAGATCACTCCTGACTTACAAGAAAACCATCTCCGACATGGCCAAAATGGGGTACGACTGAGCGGGTTACGATCGTCATTTCCGTCAGGACCGAGAGATGGAGCGATACAGCTGGTCTACCATACGCCAGGACCTATACATCCAGTATGGTTTCAACAAGCGAACCACTTTTCGCCAGAATCCCCAGTCGAGTGCTAGTACCTCAAATGGGCGCAACACAGGACAAATCAAAACCAAGGACGGCAACTTCATCCCCTACGGTTTCTGTGTCGCCTACCACAGTCGCCAAGAGCGCTGTAGTCAAGACACCAAGTGCAATTATAGCCACAAATGTCCCAGATGCACCGCATACCACCCGATGTATAGACCATGCCAAACAAATGCCTCACCAACAAAACAGGATCCTGCCAATTTTCGTCCCCAAACCAAACACACCTCAGCTTCCACCAACAAAAACACAACCACAAAAACCTCCACACAGAATCCCTACCCCAATTAAAGTGGACCTCCTATCTTACCACCTAAAAAATACCAGATATGATCCTTCGTTGACCGATTTCCTGATCGAAGGCTTCTCCCAGGGGTTTTCTCTGCAAAGTGCTGGACCAGTGTCTCCCCAATCACCCCCTAACGCTGCATCTGTAGCCATCATCCCAGACATCGTCCAACAAAAACTACAGAAAGAACTGAATGCCGGTCGCATAGCAGGCCCATTCTTTGTCCCACCTTTCCAACCATTCCAAATATCTCCACTCAATATCCGAGAGAAGAAACAAAAAGGAAAGTACAGACTTATCCATAACTTGTCACATCCATACGATGACACTGCAGTCAATTCATCCATCCCCCCCTTCCGCTAAAACAGTCCACTATTCCACTGTTCGGGATGCTATAAAAATCCTCACATCATTACCAGCTGCCTCCTACACAGCCAAAACCGATATAGCTGATGCTTATCGACTCCTCCCAGTCAGACCCGAGGACTATTCCAAGCTCGGTATTTGCTTCCAGAACAAGTACTACTATGATCGGTGTCTCCCTCAGGGCTGTGCAAGTTCATGCCAGACCTTCGAGGCTTTCGCAACTGCCTTGCAGCACGTGTTCCAATTCTATCACCCCACTGCCTTATGTCTCCACATGCTGGATGACTTTCTCATTCTAGCCCCAGACAGGAAAACCTGCCAAAAACACCTCGATGCATTCTTATCTCTCATGACTAGACTAGGAATCCCAATGTCCAAGGAAAAGACAACAGCTCCTGCAACCAACACAACTTTCTTGGGAATCGAGCTTGACACCATTAGCCAAGAAGCGAAACTCCCCATGGATAAACTCACGGAGTACCTAGTGGCAACCCAGTCAATGATCACACACTCAACAGTCCGACACCATGAATTAGAGTCCCTGATTGGCAAACTCAGTTTCGCCGCAGCAGTTGTCCCGGCTCGACCTTTCATCCGCTGCCTTATCGACCTGCTCCAACCTTCCCATAAGCCATACCATTACATTCGCCTAACTAATGAAGTCAAACAAGACCTGGCCACCTGGGTGACCTTTCTCCAACAGTACAATGGCAGGACATTTTATAGATTACAACGCCTCATCACACCAAGCATGCTTTACATGTCCTCAGATGCTTCACATGCTGGATTCGGGGCATGTTTCCAACAATACTGGATCCAAGCCAAATATCCTGCATCCTGGTCTAACTACCATATCACCCTGTTGGAATTCTATCCAGTCTTTGTACTGTTATCCATGTTCGCTCATCATATCCCCAATTCTGATATCACTTTCAAGACAGACAACTCAGCCGTTAAAGACATCCTCAATGCTCAAACCAGCAAAAACAAAAACATAATGAAACTTGTCAGACCACTAGTGCTGTTGCTGATTAAGTACAACATTCACCTTCGCTCTGAACATGTACCTGGGATCTTTAATGTTCTCCCCGATTCTATTTCCCGATTCAAGGTGACTCCCGCCATGCTCAAAGCCCACCGAATGGCCCCAACCCCAACCGAGATCCCACCAGACCTACTGCCCGAGAACTCCAACATATTGTGAAGCGTGACGTCATGCTTTCTCTGTCTCAAAATGCCCGCACTGTGTATGCTGCTGCATGGGAACGATTTTCCGACTTTATGCGGGATACACACCGACATCCACCCTACGCATCGACATCTCAGGTTGCAACGTACGTCTCCCACCTCCACCTCCTCGGCCTCAAGGTGTCAACCATCCGAACCCACTTGTCTGCGATAGCATTCATGCACGAATTAGCTGGGTACTTGAACCCCACGCAATCATTCACAATCAGGAAACTCCTCCAACTCTACTCCAAGACAACAGCTCAGCCAGCTACGCAGAAAGGAATCACTCGCCACCTCCTCAAAAAGCTGGTGCTCACTACGCATGCAGCCCCTCGTGACAGCTACGACAAGCACCTGCACCGTGCAATCTTCACTTTAATGTACCATGCAGCCCTGAGAGTGGGTGAAATATGCGTGACTGCCCACGCCAGCCATACACTGGCGTGGGTCCCAGGGCGATCCCAGGGCGCGAGGTGTGTGAAAATACAGTTCACCTCTTTCAAACATAGCAGATTACCAGCACCCCCCCTGATCATAGATCCTGTCAAGAATAGCACCTGTGCCGTTAAAGCCCTCCTCCAATACAGACGTCGCCGCCCCCAACAAGCCGGCCCCTTCTTCGTGCATCGATCTGGACGCCCCATCAGTAGGACTTATGTTGCCAACATACTGAAGCAATCGCTTGACTCCTTAGGTTGTGACGGTCAATGTTATAACACACATTCCTTTCGCATCGGCAAAGCCACAGACTTAGCAGAACAAGGCTACACACCGCTACAGATCTCAAAAATTGGCCGATGGAGCTCTCAGGCATTCCTCAAATACCTCAAGCCATCACATGTCCACAATCATTGATATCTTGCCGCACTTCGTGTATGCCGCCTCTGAGGCAAGATATTGACTCTAGAGGTCATACCCAGGTCTCCCAGGGTATGGCCACACCTGTAGATATATGTTAGCTTGTTTGTGTCACGTAGTTATATGTAGACGTAGGTAACTCTAGTCCGTCATAATGCTATGCGTACCATGACCTAGTCTTCTGGGTTATGGACACGTTTGATTTATTCATCTATATACATCACTTTGTACAATATCCTAGTCTATTGTTATGTCATGTGGTAATAGTGTTCATCCTCGTTTGTCTGTTTACTATGCATACAGTATGTTATTGTAGATACGCGTGCTCCGCAATAAACTTTAAACGGCACTTGGAGTACTTTGTTCCTTCCCGCAATATGAGATAAATGCTGAATATTCTCATGACCTTGAATTTGACCTTTGACCTCGTTTTCAAGGTCAGAGCACAAAATGGCTAATATCTCGCTTATTATCGACTTTACAGCTTAGAAATCTATTGTGAGCATATAGGAAATGATATATGCCGTGTTAAGTATAAACATGTACGTTACATGTGTGTTCTTTGCTAAATACTATCTAGTTTTCTCTTGTGTGATTTACTTCCTGTTCCGGTTGGCGCCATAACTTGATAGTAACCTGAAATGAATCCTGATGGAATAAATGTGTCAACAAAGCTGTTATCTTGTTTCATCAGATGAAGAATTGGACTAACAGGTGGGATAAATCCGTCGTCAAACATGGCTGCAAACGTAACAGGTTATGGGCCCATGCATCGTTTAGCGTTTGACGGCGACGAGTCCAAATATGAACTCTGGGAAGTGAAGTTTTTGGGGTATATGCGCCTGCAGAAGTTGTATGATGTCGTGACAGGAGATGGAGTGCCTGACGCAGACAAGAACAAAGATGCGTTCGCAGAACTGGTCCAATATCTGGATGACCGAAGTTTATCACTCGTCATGAGGGACGCGAATGACGATGGGAGAAAAGCCGTCAAAATACTTCGTGAGCATTATCTTGGACGCGGGAAGCCAAGGATTATCAGCCTCTACACTGAACTTACAACTCTAAGCATGAGAACTGATGAAAGTGTAACGGATTATGTACTCAGGGCAGAGACTGCAAGTACGTCTTTGAAAACTGCCGGTGAGACGATTAGTGACAGCCTATTAATTGCAATGGTTCTAAAGGGTTTACCATCTGACTACAAGACATTTGCTACCATCGTTGGTCAGAAAGATGGTAATATGACCTATGCCGAGTTCAAGCCGGCCCTTCGAAATTTTGAAGAGACACAGAAGTCGTGTCAACCTGGCGAAGACCGTGAAGACCGTGTACTGAAGCAGACCGACCACAGTCACATCAAACATGTTGTTACTTGTTTCAACTGTGGAAAAGCCGGCCACAAATCCTATGAGTGCCAGGAGGCGAAGAAACCGAGGCGATGGTGCAGCCATTGTAGGTCGCGGACGCACAACACGAACCAATGTAGACGTAGGAAGACGCCGCGAAGTCTGTGAACACGTGGGACGACGACGATCCTCGCGAGTCTCGAGATGAGGTCGCAGCGCCGGACGCCGAGGACGATGGAGGTGGTCGAGACTCTTTTGCCTTCAGAGTTACTGTTGAACATGATGATGTAGATTTTTGTAATAGGGTCAGTGATGCTTTGTTAGTTGATTGTGGTGCAACCACTCATATTGTGAGTGATCGATCCAAATTTGTAAAATTTGATGAGAATTTTGATTGTAAAAATCAATATATTGAGCTTGCTGATGGCAGCCGAACAAATGGTGTAGTATCTGGCAGGGGTGATGCGAGTGTGATGCTTTGTGATGCTCAGGGTAATTCCCGTAAAGTACTTTTGAAGAATGCATTATATGTACCATCCTATAAACAGGATATATTTCCTGTACAAGCTGCAACAGTTAATGGAGCATCTGTAAAGTTTTCACCAAATTCCGCAGAGCTGAACGCCCCCAATGGGACAGAGTTTAACATAGAAAAACATGGGAAATTGTATTTCCTTAACAGTGTGATCAGTGAGGATCAAAGCCGTAGTATGAAACAGTGGCATGCTGTGCTCGGCCACTGCAACATGAGAGATGTGCTAAAGCTGGAAAATGTTGTAAATGGTATGAAAATTACAGAAAAGTCTAAAGATGATTTTCACTGTGAAGTGTGTGTGGAAGGTAAAATGTTCCAGTACAGGAACAGAACACCTGATGAACGTGCAACTTGTCCACTTGAGTTGGTGCACAGTGACCTTGCAGGTCCAATTACCCCAGTAGCTAGGGGAGGTTTTCGTTATGCTATGTCGTTTATTGATCATTACTCGGGTGTGATCATGGTGTATTTCCTGAAAAACAAAAGTGATGCTGTGAGAGCAACAGAAAAGTTTCTGGCTGATTGTGCTCCCTACGGTGATGTGAAGTGTATCAGGAGTGACAATGGTACAGAGTATACCGGTGAACAATTCAGGTTGTTGATGCTTAGACATTGTATCAAGCATGAGATGTCTGCTCCGTATTCCCCCCACCAAAACGGTACGGCCGAGAGGGCTTGGAGGTCTCTTTTCGACATGGCTCGATGTTTGTTGTTAGAGTCTAAGTTACCTAAATATCTATGGACATATGCAGTAATGGCTTCGGCATATATCAGGAATCGTTGTTATAATGTAAGGACAGGGAAAACAGCATTTGAATGCTTGACTGGTAAAAAGCCTAGTTTGTCCAAGATGCATGTCTTTGGAACGGTATGTTATGGATATGTACAGAATAAAACGAAACTGTATGCACGAAGTGTCAAGGGCATATTTGTGGGTTACGATAGGTGCAGCCCAGCTTATCTTGTATACTTTCCGGACAGAAACTCTATTGATAGAATTCGATGTGTCAGATTCACTGACAGGTTAGAGGAAACAAAAGTGTCAAATGATGTGTACGATGATATGCCAGATAATCCAAAACATGTGGAGACTGTTGTAAATAATGATGATGTTGTAAATAATGATGTTGTGAATGATGGTGTTAATGAGGATAAAGATGTGAAACGGTATCCTGAAAGACAAAGGTCAACGCCTGTGTATCTACGTGATTATGTTGTTAAAGACAGTGCAAAGTGTACTGTTGACTATTGCTACAGGGTAGCAGATATCCCAAAGTGCTATGAGGATGCTATAAATTCGCATGAAGCTAGTAAGTGGCAGAAGGCCATGAATGATGAATTCAATGCTCTAAATGAGAATGACACGTTTGAACTTACTACTGTACCCAGAGATCGTGCTGTAGTTGGTGGTAGATGGGTCTATGCTGTCAAACTTGGCCCGAATGGTGAGGAAAATCACAAAGCGCGGTTTGTCGCGAAAGGTTACTCACAAATTCCTGAGGTAGATTACCAGGAGACATTTTCTCCGACAGCACGTGTTACGTCAATCAGAATGTTAATGCAAGTAGCAGTTCAAGAAGGTCTTGTTATTGATCAGATGGATGTTAAAACAGCGTATCTCAATGCTCCGATAGACTGCGAAATTTACATGGAACAACCAGAAGGTTACCAAAAACGTACTAAAAGTGGTGAGAAACTTGTGTATAAGTTAAAGAAATCCTTGTATGGCCTAAAACAAAGCGGTCGTAACTGGAATAACATGTTGCATGAACATTTCATGGGTGAAGGTTTTACCCAATCTTTAGCTGACACCTGCATGTACATTAGAAATGAATATCAATCAAAAGTGATTGTGATTGTGTGGGTCGATGATATTATTATCGCGGCCAGTAGCAAGAGTGAACTTGCCAAAGTCAAACAAGCCTTATGTTCTAAGTTTAATATGAAAGACTTGGGAAAATTGTCATGGTTCCTAGGTATTGAGTTTCAGTGTGACAGTGATTGTATTGTTATGAATCAGAGCAAGTATGTGCTCAAATTACTCGATAGATTCCAAATGATGGATTGTAAACCTAAGGCCACACCAAGTGAACTAGGTGTGAACAAAGTAGGTGATGATGAATCTGAGCTGTTGTCAGATCCACACATGTATAGAGCGATTGTTGGTGGATTAATATATCTGATGGTGAACACGAGACCAGATCTTTGTTACATTGTTGGAATTTTGTCTCAGCACATGGCCAAACCCAGTAAATGTCATTTGATTATGGCTAAACATGTATTGCGGTATTTGAGAGGAACTGTTGATTATTGTCTGAAGTATGTGAAGCCACAGGCTCCATTAAGTCTGATTGGTTATTGTGATTCTGACTGGGGCATGTCTGAAGATAGACGCAGTATAACTGGATATTGTTTCTACTTGTGCAAAGAGAGTTCTATGATTTCATGGAAAAGTCGTAAACAACAATGTGTATCTTTATCGACTTGTGAAGCAGAGTATGTGGCACTATGTATGGCTAGTCAGGAAGCCAAGTTTGTTAGACAGTTGTTGACTGATATGTCAGGTTGTGATCTCAAGTGTGTGACTATGTTTGTAGATAATCAAGGTGCCATAGCTTTGGCGAAGAACCCCGTACATCATCAGAGATCAAAACATGTTGATATCAAATATCATTTTGTACGATTTGAAGTGCTTGCTGGAACTATCTGTTTGGAGTATGTAACATCTGAATGTAACATTGCTGATATATTTACTAAACCAGTGTCTAAAGTAAGGCTGAACAGGTTGTTGAATTTGAGACACATGTGAAGTAATGTTCAATGGGGAGTGTTAAGTATAAACATGTACGTTACATGTGTGTTCTTTGCTAAATACTATCTAGTTTTCTCTTGTGTGATTTACTTCCTGTTCCGGTTGGCGCCATAACTTGATAGTAACCTGAAATGAATCCTGATGGAATAAATGTGTCAACAAAGCTGTTATCTTGTTTCATCAGATGAAGAATTGGACTAACAGGTGGGATAAATCCGTCGTCAAACATGGCTGCAAACGTAACATGCCCAATATTCTGATGACATTGAATTTGACCTTTGACCTCATTTTCAAGGTCATAGCACAAAATCGCTAATATCTCGCTTATTATTCACTTTACAGCTTGGGAATCAATTGCGGACATATAAGAAATGATATAAGCTGAATATTCTCATGACCTTGAATTTGAGCTTTGACCTTATTTTCAAGGTCAAAGCACAAAATTGCTAATATCTCGCTTATTATCAACTTTACAGCTTAGGAATCAATTGCGGACATATAGGAAGTGATATATGCTGAATATTCTCCTGACCTTGAATTTGACCTTTGACCTCATTTTCAAGGTCAGAGCACAAAATGGCTAATATCTCGCTTATTATCGACTTTACAGCTTAGAAATCTATTGTGACCATATAGGAAGTGATATATGCCGAATATTCTGATGACCTAGAATTCGACCTTTGACCTCATTTTCATGGTCAGAGCACAAAATCGCTAATATCTCGCTTATCATTCACTTTACAGCTTGAGAATCAATTGCGGACATATAAGAAATGATATAAGCTGAATATTCTCATGACCTTGAATGTGAGCTTTGACCTTATTTTCAAGGTCAAAGCACAAAATTGCTAATATCTCGCTTATTATTGAGTTGACATCTTAGAAATCAAATGTGGACATATAGGAAATGATATATGCTGAATATACTTGTAACCTTGAAGTTAGCAGACCATTGGTCTGATCACCTATTGGCTAGCCGGTAAGCTTCAGGTCCCTTGGGCCTATGTTTATCTTTAAAATGTACAGTCCAATCTTTCTGAAAATTTGGGAAAAGATACCTTAAAATAATTCAAGAAGGAGGTATTTTTCAGTTTTTAGGTTACCGGACCTTTGGTCCGCTAACCTATTGGCATGGCGTTGCGTCCGGCGTCGGTGTCGGCGTCGGCGTCGTCCACATTTTTATCTTTTCTGTTTACAGACCAATCTTTCTGAAATTTTGCACAAAAATGCACAAAAATAATTCAAGAAGGAGGTATTTTTTAGTTTTTTGATTTTCGCAATTTTTCCAAAATGGCGGCCGTTTTTGTCAAAAATCGGCCAATTTGGACTTTGGCGGCCATTTTCTCAAAATCTGTTCAGTAACTATTTTTCTTTTCGATACATAACACTCATATGTACTCCTATGATGTCTATCAATTTCGTCGCGCTTGAATCGCTCGAAGTGGGCCATTTTGGCCCAAACTCGGCCCAAATGGGACTTTCTCATGTTAAATTCTCCTATGCTTTATAATGGGACACATTAAGCCTAATATCTCACTTAATATTGAGATTAGAGACTAGGAATCAATTGTGGACATATAGGAAATGATATATGCTGAATATTCTCGTGACCTTGAATTTGACCTCTGACCTTGGTTTCAAGGTCATAGCGGCCGTCCTCGTCGAAAATGGCTAATTTTGGACTTTGATGGTCGTTTTCTCAAAATCTCTTCAGTAACTTTTTAGGTTACCGGACCTATGGTCCGATAACCTATTGGCATGGCGTTGCGTCCGTCGTCCGTCGTCGTCGTCGTCGTCCACATTTTTATCTTTTTTGTTTACGGGCGAATTTTTCTGAAATTTTGCACAAAAATACTTAAAAATAATTCAAGAAGGGGGTATTTTTTAGTTTTTTGATTTTCGCATTTTTTTCAAAATGGCGGTCGTTTTCGACGAAAAATGCCTGATTTTGGACTTTGGCGGCCATTTTCTCAAAATCTGTTCAGTAACTTTTTTTCTTTTTAATACATAAGACTCCTCGTATGTACTCCTATGATGTCTATAAATTTCGTTGCGCTTGAATCGCTCGAAGTGGGCCATTTTGGCCCAAATGGGACTTTCCCATGTTAAATTCTCCTATGCTTTATAATGGGACACATTATGCCTAATATCTCACTTGATATTGAGATTAGAGACTAGGAATCAATTGTGGACATATAGGAAATGATATATGCTGCACATTCTCGTGACCTTGAATTTGACCCCTGACCTCAGTTTCAAGGTCAGAGCACAAAATGGCTTATATCTCGCTTATTATGGACTCTACAGCTTAGGAATCAATTGTGGACATATAGGAAATGATATATGCTGAATATTCTGATGACCTTGAATTTGACCTTCGACCTCATTTTCAAGGTCACAGGACAAAATGGCTAATATCTCGCTTGTTATCGACTTTACAGCTTAGGAATCAATTATGAACATATAGGAAATGATATATGCAGATTATTGTCATGACCTTGAATTTGACCTTTGACCTCATTTTCAAGGTCACAGGACAAAATGGCTAATATCTCACTTATTATCGATTTTACAGCTTAGGAATCAATTGTGGATATATAGGTAATGATATATGCTGAATATTCTCGTGACCTTGAATTTGACCTTTGACCTCATTTTCAAGGTCACATGACAAAATGGCTAATATCTCGCTTATTATCGACTTTACAGTTTAGGAATCAATTGTGAACATATATGAAATGATATATGCTGAATATTTTCGTGACCTTGATTTTGACCTTTGACCATTTCCAAGGTCGCAGGACAAAATTGCTAATATCTCGCTTATTATCGACTTTACAGCTTAGGAATCAATTGTGAACTTATAGGAAATGATATATGCTGAATATTCCCGTGGCCTTGAATTTGAGCTTTGACCTCGATTTCAAGGTCACAGGACAAAATGGCCAATATCTTGCTTATTAGCGACTTTACAGCTTAGGAATCGATTGTGAACATATAGGAAATGATATATGCTGAAAATTCTCGTGACCTTGAATTTGACCTTTGACCTCATTTTCAAGGTCACAGGACAAAACGGCCAATATCTTGCTTATTAGCGACTTTACAGCTTAGGAATCAATTGTGAACATATAGGAAATGATATATGCTGAAAATTCTCATGACCTTGAATTTGACCTTTGACCTCATTTTCAAGGTCACATGACAAAATGGCTAATATCTCGCTTATTATCGACTTTACAGCTTAGGAATCAATTGTGAACATATAGGAAATGATATATGCTGAATATTCTCATGACCTTGAATTTGACCTTTGACCTCATTTCCAAGGTCACAGGATAAAATGGCTAATATCTCGCTTATTATGGACTTTACAGCTTAAGAATCAATTGTGAACATATGGGAGATGATATATGCTGAATATTCTAGTGACCTTGAATTTGACTTTTGACCTCATTTTCAAGGTCAACAGGACAAAATGGCTAATATCTTGCTTATTATCGACTTTACAGCTTAGGAATCAATTGTGAACATATAGGAAATGATATATTCTGAATATTTTAATGATATTGAATTTGACCTAAATTTCAAGGTCAGTCATTTTATTTTCAAAGTCAGATTACAAAATGGCTTATATCTTGCTTATTATCAAATTTACAGCTTAGGGGTCCATAGTGAACATATAGGAAATGATGTATGCTGAATAGTTTGGTGATCTAGAATTTAACCTTTGATCCCATTTTCAAGGTTAGAGATATGGCGATTTCAGTGGTCACCTTGAATTTGACCTTCAACTTTCTCGGCTTAACTCTGTATATTTCTCCGGTAACCTTTCTAGCCCATTGGGCTAATTTTTTTTAATCTCTTCAACTTTACCATGAAATTGAAAAAAATAACATTGGTAAAAAAGCATGCATGCTGGGTCGTATGTGCAGGGAGCATGCATGTTATCAGCCAGAAATGATTAAATTTTTTTTGTGCATTTATAAAACATAATAAAATCATGACAATCCTGTGAATGTTATTTCTTTATATAGAGAGCTCACAGAGCCCCCAGAATGCACCATTCAACACCAAATTTCAATTTTTTTCTGGGGGGGCATGCCCCCAGACGCCCCTAGCAGGCGCCCCTAGCAGGCGCCCCTAGCATGTTATCAGCCAGAAATGATTAAATTTTTTTGTGCATTTATAAAACATAATAAAATCATGACAATCCTGTGAATGTTATTTCTTTATATAGAGAGCTCACAGAGCCCCCAGAATGCACCATTCAACACCAAATTTCAATTTTTTTCTGGGGGGGCATGCCCCCAGACGCCCCTAGCAGGCGCCCCTAGCAAGCGCGCCTGCGGCGCGTTAGCAGCTGCGCCGCTTCATCAACCATTTATTTTCAAGTTTTGCATGATGCTTTTTTTTCCTGGGGAGAACACTGAAAGCCATTTTTGGGTCAACAAATGCCCGAGTTTGCACCTTGTCTGTCTTTTCTGAAAACTGTCTGATCACTATTGAGATTTTTGTTTCAAAATATGCTAATTGATGTTCTTGACATTGTTTATGAAGATGGAGTGCCTTGAATGGATCGATAGGCCCAAAACTATGGCTCAAATGGCCCAAAAAGGCCTAAAATTCAGTTTTTAGCTGTTTTCTCGAAAACTGTCTGATCAGTTTTCAGATTTTTGTTTCAAACCATGCTGATTGGGGTCCTTGACATTGTTTAGAAAGATGGAGTGCCTTGAATCGATCGATAGGCCCAAAATTATGACCCAAAAAGCTCAAAATTTAGTTTTTGGTTGTTTTCTCGAAAATTATTTGATCAGTTTTGAGATTTTCGTTTCAAAACATGCTGGTGCATCTTTTTGTGACCTTGAGGTTGACCTCAGATGACCTTGGAGGCTGAATCTCAAGGTCACGGGAACATGAGATGTGTAAATTGGTCTCTATAGACAAAATGCTTGTAGTTAGGTTACGTTTATATTATGAGCATTTAGGAAGTCTTGTGGTGACCTTGTTCTTGACTTCAGATGACCTTGAGTACTAAATCTCAATGTCAGATCTAACATGAAATGTGTAAATTGGCTTGTGGGGCTAAAACAATTGCACATACAGGTTAGGATTGCATTATTAGCATATAGTCAGAAGAGCAGAAGGTCACCATCTTTTGGTGACCTAAAGGGACGTCAGCCGTGAAGGCTTAATCTCAAGGTCATGCCTGACCTGAAATGTGTAAATTGGCCTTTACGGACAAAATACTTGTAGATAGACATTTTATTTGTATTATGAATATATGTTGTATACAAAATTATATACAGCACACCTAATGGTGACATTGACGTATGTACAGAAAGATGACCTTGATTGATCGATTGATAAATCTTGATTGATAAATCTGAATGTCATATCTCACCTGTGGTGCTCGAACCAAAATTGTCCGGTAACCTATCTCAGCCCTTGAGCTAATTTGTAGTTTTTTTAATTCCGCAATTTTTTCAAAATGGCGGCCATTTTTAACGGAGAAACGAACAATTTTGGACTTTGACGGACGTTTTCTCAAAATCTGTTTAGTAACTTTTTTTCTTATGATGCATAACACTCCTCATATGTACCCCTATGACGCGCATAAGTTTCGTTGCCCTTGAATCGCTCAAAGTCAGCCATTCTGGGCCCAAACTCGGCCCAAACTTTCTCATGTTAAATTCGCCTATGCTTTATAATGGGACGCATTTTGCCTAATATCTCACTTAATATTGAGATTAGAGATTAGGAATCAATTGTGGACATATAGGAAAAGATATATCTTGAATATTCTCGTGACCTTGAATTTTACCTCTGACCTCAGTTTCAAGGTCGCAGGACAAAATGGCCAATATCTCGCTTATTATCTACTTTACAGCTTAGGAATTAATTGTGGACATATAGGAAATGATATAGTCTGAATATTCTGATGACCTTGAATTTGACCTTTGATCTAATTTTTAGCTTACCGGCCCTTTGCCCGTCTGTCGTCCGTCCGGGTCTGTAACTTTTTTTTGACATGATGAATTTCCCCATAAATTTGTCAGAAAATACCTTTGGCCAGTATCTAGAGACTTTTTAGGTTACCCGACCTTTGGTCCGATAACCTATTGGCATGGCATTGCGTCCGTCGTCCGTCCGTCCGTCCGCCCGTCCGGCGTTAACATTTTTATCTTTAAAGTTAATGATCGAATCTTTCTGAAATGTTGCACAAAAATGCCTAGAAATATTTTGAGAAGGAGGTATTTTTTTGTTTTTTGATTTTCGCCTTTTTTTTCAAAATGGCGGCCGTTTTTGTCGAAAAATGCTCAATTTTTTACTTTGACGGCCATTTTCTCAAAAACTGTCTGATCAGTTTTGAGTTTTTGGTTTCAAAAGATTCCCCTCATATACCTCTGTGATATGTATAAGTTTGCTTGCCCTAAATCTGCCGGTTTCCGTGTGGCGGCCATTTTGAATTTTTGGCGGGTCGGCGAAAAAAAATTTTTTCGCCCCAAATCGCATTACTATCCATTTTGGGCCATTTCTAGGGCAAAAAAAATTTTTCACCCTTTGAAAAAAATTTTGGACTTAGAAAATTTTCGGCACTTTTTCCCTTCATGATGGGTGCTGTCCGGACTGTACTCATAGAACGCTTGAAGATAGAGCTTAGAAATTGGCACTTTCAAATGGGAAGTCATATATGGCGACTTGTGTGGTGACCTTGAATTTGACCTTGGATGACCTTGAAAGGTCAAAACAGCCATTATTGGGTCAAAAAACGCTCAAATTTGCACCTGGTGTGTATTTTCTCAAAAACTGTCTGATCAGTTTTGAGATTTTTGCTTAAAAAGATTCCTCTTATATACCTCTGTGACGTGTAAAAGTTTTGTTGCCCTTGAATCGCCGATCTCAGTGTGGCGGCCATTTTGAATTTTTGACGAGTCGGCGAAAACAAATTTTTTCGCCCCAAATAACATTACTATCCATTTTGGGCCATTTCTAGGCAAAAAAAAATTTTCACCCTTTGAAAAAAATTTTGGACTTAGAAAATTTTCGGCACTTTTTTCCTTCATAATGGGAGCTGTCAGGACTGTACTCATAGAACGCTTGAAGATAGAGCTTAGAAATTGGCACTTTCAAATGGGAAGTCATATATGGCGACTTGTGTGGTGACCTTGAATTTGACCTTCGATGACCTTGAAAGGTCAAAACAGCCATTTTGGGGTCAAAAAATGCCCAGATTTGCCTTTGTAGATGAAATGCTTGCAGATAGAGCTCATGTTTGCATTATGAACATATAGGAAGACATATATGGCACAACTAATGATGACCTTGAACTTGACGTCAGATGACCTTGAGTGCCAAATGTCTGACTTGGAATGTGTAAATTGACCTGAGCGGCCTAAACGATTCCACCCAACATATAGAATATCAAATGCCGCACACATACATGTAATGGTTACATCGAAGTTCATACGGATGACCTTGATTGGTAAATCCCAAGGTCATATGTTTACACTGCGAACCTTGATTGGTAAATCTCAAGGTCTGTTACCTGCCAATGCTGCCATGGCCAAACCAAAATTGTCCGGTAACCTATCTTAGCCTTTGGGCTAATTTTTTTAAATTTTTTTTATTGAATCGTTTTTGCCTATTTGGCGGCCATTTTTGACGAAAAATTGTCAATTTTGGACTTTGAAGGCCATTTTCTCAAAAACTGTCTGATCAGTTTTGAGATTTCTGTTTCAAAACATTCCTCTTATGTACCTTTATGACGTGTATAAGTTTCGTTGCCCTTGAATGGCCGGTCTGCGTGTGGCGGCCATTTTTAGCATCCCGGCCCTCTGGGCCGATAAGCTATTATCGTGGTTTTTCGTCCGGCGTCCGTCCGGGTCTGTAACTTTTTTTTGGCATGAAGAATTTCCCCATAAATTTGTCAGAACAAACCTTAGGCCAATATCTAAAAACGTTTTTTCAATTTTTAGGTTACCAGACCTTTGGTCCGATAACCTATTGCCGTGGCGTGGCGTGGCGTTGCGTCCGTCGTCCGTCATCCGTCCGTCCGTCTTCCGTTCACATTTTTATCTTTAAAGTTTACGGTCGAATCTTTTTGAAATTTTGCACAAAAATACCTGAAAATATTTCCAGGAAAGTTTTTTTTAGTTTTTCGATTTTCGTATTTTTTCCAAAATGGCGGCCGTTTTCGTCGAAAAATGGCCAATTTTGGACTTTGATGGTCGTTTTCTCAAAACCTATTCATTAACTTTTTTTTCTTATTGATGCATGACATTCCTCTTATGTACCCATGTGACGAGTTTCGTTGCCCTTGAATCGCTCGAAGTGGGCCATTTTGGGCCCTAACTCGGCCAAAATGGGACTTTTCCATGTTAAATTCTCCTATGCTTTATAATGGGACACATTAAGCCTAATATCTCACTTAAAATTGAAATTAGAGACTAAGAATCAATTGTGGACATATAGGAAACGATATATGCTGAATATTCTCGTGACCTTGAATTTGACCTCTGACCTCGGTTTCAAGGTCAGAGCGGTCGTTTTCGTCTAAAAATGGCCAATTTTGGAATTTGATGGTCGTTTCCTCAAAATCTGTTCAGTAACTTTTTTTCTTATTGATGCATAAAACTCCTCATATGTACCCCTGTGACATGTATAAATTTCGTTGCGCTTGAATCGCTCGAAGTTGGCCACTTTGGGCCCAAACTCGGCCCAAATGGGACTTTCCCATGTTAAATTCTCCTATGCTTTATAATGGGACACATTAAGCCTAATATCTCACTTAATATTGAGATTAGAGACTAGGAATACATTGTGGACATATAGGAAATGATATATGCTGAATATTCTCGTGACCTTGAATTTGACCTCTGGCCTCGGTTTCAAGGTCAGAGCGGCCATTTTAGTAAAAAAAATGGCCAATTTTGGACTTTGACGGTCGTTTTCTCAAAATCTGTTCTGTAACTTTTTTTCCTCATTGATGCATAACATTCCTCATATGTACCCCTCTGACATGTATAAATTTCGTTGCTTTTGAATCACTCGGGAAGGGCCATTTTGGGCCCAAACACGGCCTAAATGGGACTTTCCCATGTTAAATTCTCCTATGCTTCATAATGGGATACACTAAGCCTAATATCTCACTTAATATTGAGATAAGAGACTAGGAATCAATTGTGGACATATAGGAAATGATATTTGCTGAATATTCTTGTGACCTTGAAGTTGACCTCTGACCTCGGTTTCAAGGTCATAGCACAAAATGGCTAATATCTCGTTCATTATCGACTTTACAGCTTAGGAATCAATTGTGGACGTATAGGAAATGATATATGCTGAATATTCTGATAACCTTGAATTTGACCTTTGACCTCATTTTCAAGGTCACAGGACAAAAAGGCTAATATCTCACTTATTATCGATTTTACAGCTTAAGGATCAATTGTGGACATATAGGAAATGATATATGCTGAATATTCTCGTGACCTCGAATTTGACCTCTGACCTCAGTTTCAAGGTCAGAGCACAAAATGGCTAATATCTCGCTTATTATCGACTTTACAGCTTAGGAATCGATTGTGGACATATAGGAAATGATATATGCCGAATATTCTGATAACCTTGAATTTGACCTTTGACCTCATTTTCAAGGACACATGACAAAATGGCTAATATCTCACTTATTATCGATTTTACAGCTTCGGGATCAATTGTGGACATATAGGAAATGATATGTGCTGAATATTCTCATGACCTTGAATTTGACCTCTGACCTCAGTTTCAAGGTCAGAGCACAAAATGGCTAATATCTCGCTTATTATTTACTTTACAGCTTAGGGATCAGTGTGGACATAAAGGAAATGATATATGCTGAATATTCTTGTGACCTTGAACTTGACCTCTGACCTCGGTTTCAAGGTCAAAATGGCTAATATCTCACTTATTATCGATTTTACAGCTTAGGGATCAATTGTGGACATATAGGAAATGATATATGCTGAATATTCTCGTGACCTCGAATTTGACGTCTGACCTCAGTTTCAAGGTCAGAGCACAAAATGGCTAATATCTCGCTTATTTTTGACTTTACAGCTTAGGAATCAATTGTGGACATATAGGGAATGATATATGCCAAATATCCTGATGAAGTTGATTTTGACCTTTGACCTCATTTTCAAGGTCACAGGACAAAATGGCTAATATCTCACTTATTATCGATTACATGTATACAGCTAAGGGATCAAATGTGGACATATAGGAAATAATATATGCTGAATATTATCATGACCTTGAATTTGACCTCTGACCTCATTTTCAGGATCACAGGACAAAATGGCTAATACCTCGCTTATTATCGACTTTATCGCTTAGCAATCAATTGTGAACATATAAAAAATGATATATTCTGAACATTGTCATGATCTTGAACTTGACCTTTGACCTCTTTTTCGAGGTCGCAGGACAAAATGGCTGATATCTCGCTTATTATCGATTTTACAGCTTAGGAATCAATTAAGAACATATAGGAAATGATATATGCTGAATATTGCTATGACCTTGAATTTGACCTTTGACCTCATTTTCAAGGTCACAGGACAAAATGGCCAAAATCTTGCTTATTAGCGACTTTGCAGCTTAGGAATTAATTGTGAACATATAGGAAATGATATATGCTGAATATTCTAGTGACCTTGAATTTGACCCTTGACCTAAATTTCAAGGTTAGTCATTTTATTTTCAAGGTCAGAATACAAAATGGTTTATATCTCTCTTATTATCAAATTCACAGCTTAGGGGTCCATAGTGAACATATAGGAAATGATGTATGCTGAATATTTTGGTGATCTAGAATTTGACCTTTGATCCAATTTTCAATTTCAGAGAACAAAATGGCTAATATGTCGCTTATTATCATCTTTACAGCTTAGGAATCAATTGCGAATATAGAGGAATGATATATACTGAATCTTTTCATGAACTTGAACTTTGACCTCATTTTCTAGGTCACATCACCGATCACAGAATGGCTAATATCTCACTCATTATCGACTTTACAGCTTAGGAATTTATTGTGGACATACTAGAAGTGATATATTTGTTGAAAAATTATTTTCAAGGTCACTGGACAAAAGGCTAATATCTAAAATGTACATTGTCCGGTAATCTTTCTTAGCCCTTGGGCTAATTTTTTTCTTATTGATGCATAACACTCCTCATATGTACCCCTGTGACATGTATAAATTTCGTTGCCCTTGAATCGCTCGAAGTGGGCCATTTTGGGCCCAAACTCGGCCCAAATGGGACTTTCCCATGTTAAATTCTCCTATGCTTTATAATGGGACACATTAAGCCTAATGTCTCTTATTGAGATTAGAGACTAGGAATCAATTGTGGACATATAGGAAATGATATATGCTGAATATTCTCGTGACCTTGAATTTGACCTCTGACCTTGGTTTCAAGGTCATAGCGGCCGTTCTCATCGAAAATGGCTAATTTTGGACTTTGATGGTCGTTTTCTCAAAATCTGTTCAGTAACTTTTTTTCTTATTGATGCATAACACTCCTCATGTGTACTTCTGTGACATGTATGAATTTCGTTGCGCTTGAATCACTCGAAGTGGGCCATTTTGGGCCCAAACTCGGCCCAGATGTGACTTTCCCATGTTAGGTTACCGGACCTATGGTCCGATAACCTATTGGCATGGCGTTGCGCCCGTCGTCCGTCCGTCCGTCCGTCGTCCGTTCACATTGTTATCTTTAAAGTATATGATCGAATCTTTCTGAAATTTTGCACAAAAATACCTAAAAATATTTCAAGGAAAGTCTTTTTTTAGTTTTTCGATTTTCGCATTTTTTTCAAAATGACGGCCGTTTTCGACGAAAAATGCCTGATTTTGGACTTAGGCGGCCATTTTCTCAAAAACTGTTCAGTAACTTTTTTTCTTTTTGATACACAACACTCCTCATATGTACTCCTGGAATGTGTATATCGCTCGAAATGGGCCATTTTGGGCCAAACTTGGCCCAAATGGCACTTTCCCATGTTAAATTTTCCTATGCTTTATAATGGGACACATTATGCCTTATATCTCACTTAATATTGAGATTAGAGACTAGGAATCAATTGTGGACATATAGGAAATGATATATGCTGAATATTCTCGTGACCTTGAATTTGACCTCTGACCTCAGTTTCAAGGTCAAAGAACAAAATGGCTAATATCTCGCTTATTATCGAATTTACAGCTTAGAAATCAATTGTGTACATATAGGAAATGATAAATACCGAATATTCTGATGACCTTGAATTTGACCTTTGACCTCATTTTCAAGGTCACATGACAAAAAGGCTAATATCTCACTTCTTATCGACTTCACAGCTTAGGAATCAATTATGAACATATGGGAAATGATATATGCAGATTATTGTCATGACCTTGAATTTGATCTTCGACCTCATTTTCAAGGTCACAGGACAAAATGGCTAATATCTCACTTATTATCGATTTTACAGCTTAGGGAACAATTGTGGACATATAGGAAATGATATATGCCGAATATTCCTGTGACCTTGAATTTGACCTCTGACCTAATTTTCAAAGTCAAGAGCACAAAATGGCTAATATCTCGCTTTATTATCAACTTCACAGGTTAGAAAATCAGTTGTGGATGTATAGGAAATGATATACGCCGAATATTCTGATGACTTTGAATTTGACCTTGTTCTCCATCTTCAAGGTCATAGGAAAAAATGACTAAAATCTCACTTATCATCGACTTTACAGCTTAAAAATCAATTGGGGCCATGTAGGAAGTGATATATGCTGAAGATTTTCATGACCTTGATCTTGACCTTTGATCTCATTTTCAAAGTCAGAGCATTAAATGGCTAATATCTCGCTTATTATCGACTTTGCAGCTTAGAATCAATTGTGCACATGTAGGAAATGATATATATACTGAATCTTGTCATGACCTTGAACTTGACCTTCGACCTCATTTTCAAGGTCAGAGCATAAAATGGCTAATATCTCGCTTATTATCATTTTTACAGCTAAGGAAGCAATTGTGAACAAATAGTAAACGATAAATGCTGAATATTGTCATGACCTTGAATTTGACATTTGACCTCATTTTCAAGGTCAAAGCACAAAATGGTTAATATCTCGTTTATTATCGAACTCACAGCTTTGCAATCAATTGAGCACATATATTAAATGATATATGCTGAATATTCTCATGACCTTGAATTTGATGTCATCTCCATGGTCAGAACACAAAATGGTTAATATCTTGCTCATTGTCGATTTTGCAGCTTAGGAATCAATTGTGGACATGAAATGATATATCCTGAATACATTTGTATTCGTGTGACCTTGAATTTGACCTTGTTGTCAAGGTCTCGGGACAAAATGGCTAATACTAGTATATAAAATGTAAAACATTGTCCGGTAACCTTTCTTAGCCCTTGGGCTAATTTTTAAAGGGTTGGCGATAAAATTTCTTTTTGTCCCAAATCAAGTCACTATTTGTTTTGAGCCATTTCCAGCTAAATTCATAATGGGAGCTGTGCAGAGTAAACTCATAGAACACTTGAAGATAGAGCCTAAGTATTGGCACATTCAAATGGGAAATCATATATTGCGGTTTGAGTGATGACCTTGAATTCGACCTTCAATGACCTTGGGAGGTCAAAACGACCTTTTTTGTCGAAAAATGGCCAATTTTGGATTTTTGGAGGCCATTTTCTCAAGAACTGTCTGATCAGTTTTGAGATTTTTGTTTCAAAACATTCCTCTCATGTACCTCTATGTTGTGTATAAGTTTCGCTGCCCTTGAATCGTTGCCCTTGTATCGCCGGTCTGCGTGTGGCGGCCATTATGATTTTTTAAAGGGTCGGCGAAAAAAAATTTTTATACCAAATCAAGTCACTATTTGTTTTGAGCCATTTCCAGCAAAAGAAAAATTTTTTTTTGGCCATTGAAAAATTTTTTGGACTTGGAAAATTTCATCCAATTTTCCCTCATAATGGGAGCTGTGCAGAGTAAACTCATAGAACACTTGAAGATAGAGCCTAAGTAATGGCACATTCAAATGGGAAATCATATATTGCGGTTTGAGTGATGACCTTGAATTTGACCTTCAATGACCCAATTCAAGACCCGTGGGAGAAACCTGATTCAAACTTCGTTTCGTTCCACTTGTGCAACGGTAAACGACAGGAGTTCAATTATTCGTCTTCTACTAGTAAGTCTAGATATCTAGTAAACTTTTTTTTTGACCGATAGTTACTGCAAAATATGGTATGGAATGGGGTACCTGCTGATGCCATGTGCTTTTGGGGCTCTAAAACAGTCTATTGTGAACAAGAAGTACAAAAAACGTCATGTCCATTGTTTGTATTATGCAAAAACAAACATGACAAAAATTTAATGTAAAATTATTACGTTTTTAGGTTACCGGACCTTTGGTCCGATAACCTATTGGCATGGCGTTGCGTCCGTCGTCCGTCTGTCCGTCCGTCCGTCCGTCCGGCATTAACATTTTTATCTTTAAAGTTAATGATCGAATCTTTCTGAAATTTTGCACAAAAATGCCTAAAAATATTTTGAGAAGGAGGTATTTTTGTGTTTTTTGATTTTCGCATTTTTTTCAAAATGGCGGCCGTTTTTGTCGAAAAACGCTCAATTTTGGACTTTGATGGCCATTTTCTCAAAAACTGTCTGATCAGTTTTGAGTTTTTGGTTTGAAAAGATTCCCCTCATATACCTCTGTGTATATATATGTTATACGAAATTAAGCGCTATAAAAGTTTTTGATATATATTATGTATAAGTTTGCTTGCCCTAAATTCGCCGGTTTCCGGTGTGGCGGCCATTTTGAATTTTTGGCGGGTCGGCGAAAAAAAAAAATTTCGCCCCAAATCGCATTACTATCCATTTTGGGACATTTCTAGGGCAAGAAAAAATTTTCACCCTTTGAAAAAAATTTTGGACTTAGAAAATTTTCAGCACTTTTTTCCTTCATAATGGGAGCTGTCCGGACTGTACTCATAGAACGCTTGAAGATAGAGCTTAGAAATTGGCACTTTCAAATGGGAAGTCATATATGGCGACTTGTGTGGTGACCTTGAATTTGACCTTGGATGACCTTGAAAGGTCAAAACAGCCATTTTTGGGTCGAAAAATGCTCAAATTTGCACCTGGTCTGTATTTTCTCAAAAACTGTCTGATCAGTTTTGAGATTTTTGCTTAAGAAGATTCCTCTTATATACCTCTGTGACGTGTATAAGTTTTGTCGGCGAAAAAAAAATCGCATTACTATTCATTTTGGGCCATTTCTAGGCAAAAAGAAATTTTCACCCTTTGGAAAAAATTTTGGACTTTGAAAATTTTCGGCACTTTTTTCCTTCAAAATGGGAGCTGTCCGGACTGTACTCATAGAACGCTTGAAGATAGAGCTTAGAAATTGGCACTTTCAAATGGGAAGTCATATATGGCGACTTGTGTGGTGACCTTGAATTTGACCTTCGATGACCTTGAAAGGTCCAAACAGCCATTTTGGGGTCAAAAAATGCCCAGATTTACCTCTGTAGATGAAATGCTTGCAGATAGAGCTCATGTTTGCATTATGAACATATAGGAAGACATATATGGCACAACTAATGATGACCTTGAACTTGACGTCAGATGACCTTGAGTGCCAAATGTCTGACTTGGAATGTGTAAATTGACCTGAGCGGCCTAAACGATTCCACCCAAAATATAGAATATCAAATGCCGCACACATACATGTAATAATAATAATAATAATAATAATAATCAGATTTATTTAACAGATGTAATGGTAACATCGAAGTTCATACGGATGACCTTGATTGGTAAATCCCAAGGTCATATGTTTACACTGCGAACCTTGATTGGTAAATCTCAAGGTCTGTTACCTGCCAATGCTGCCATGGCCAAACCAAAATTGTCCGGTAACCTATCTTAGCCTTTGGGCTAATTTTGTATGAGTCTGGCAAGTAGACTGTTTCTATGGTTTGTCTATACCCGAATTACATGGTGGCGATCCTGGTGGCAAACAGGAACCCCATTCACATAGAATTTATACGAACTGTTTCGTACATGCGGCATGCAACTCAGCGTCTGCTGGGTAACTTTGAATGCGCATGCGCGTGTCGCACTGCGGATGTCTGTGATTACGTTGCAACAGCTATCATCAGTAAACATTGCATTGGGTGCGTGTTTTAGCATTTCACGATAATTCTTTGACATCGGACAAAAAAAAAGCGATTGAACCGAGTAGGTCTCTTCGCAACACGCGAACTATATGAAAACCCAAAAACGCCAATAACTCATGAACTATCCACAGTAGAAGCATGATTTTGGTGTCTATACATATGTTTTCAACCCCAATCTTTTGGATGAGCACATTTGCAAGTACATTAAACCATTCATTTGAGAAAAAAATCCAAAATGGCCTCCAAAAACGCGCATTTTTGTGTTAGCTCTGAACAACATTTATTTCATGGGCTCAGTTCACCCACTGTACACCACCAGAAATCCCACACACTGATGTACCGTTTGAAACATATTGCAACAAAATGTGTTTGGGTTATTTTATTGTGTTTTAATGTGTTACTATTTATTGTTAGCATGTTTGTTCAAGTCACCTGGCTTTGCTGTTGATAATATTATTAGTAATAAATAACTTCACAGTGTTATTGCTGAAGGATCGTAGCACCAAACTACAATACTCCATAACAACAAAATGCTTTTGGGCATCTGGACCAAGTATGATATTCCGTTCAAATCGAGACTGAACTTAATCAGCTTATAATGGCATTCTCGTGATATAGGTCCCACAGGACCTGTTTCTCAGACCCCTCTAACGAATAGTCGTTAGATAGTCGTTATATAGGTCCCGCTTTGTGTCATTTATTGCTTATTTTCAACAACCTGACAACTGTACAACTATAGTGGGAGCGACGCCAAAACTGCGAAACACCAAAAATATACTAGTATATGGATTACTTCATAACATTGACCACATGTTATAAAAGGAAGTTGAACGTATACGAACGAAATAAGCAGCCCACACACAATAATACCGAGTTATGTCAGAGGGCAGCATATTGCGCCCATTACGCGAAGAGTAAGCGCTTGCGGGTATTGGGTCGTGTTATGCCATCTGAACTAACAATGAACAATTAAAATTTATGGCAATGCGTAAACATAGGGCCAAGGACCCTGTAGCTCACCGGAATTATAAGGCAACCAGAATATTCCATCAAATGGATTTTGATAGTTACTAGTATAATGTGGTCCTATATCATCATGACTTTGTAATACAACACTAAGCTCTAACTCTAACCGAGTTTTGTCGCTATGGAACAATTCCCACATTTGTTGCTGAATCAAACTTGACTTTCATCCAATGCCATCATCAAGTTCAGGGTCACCAAAAATAGTATAATATAATATAATATAACATACAATGAATCCCCTTGTATATCCAAACTACATTTCCAGCTTTCATGAGTTGCCTGCATAGAAGTGCAGACCTATACAATAAATACATTTTGTGAAGGTTACCAAAAGAGGCACCATACCACCATGCAACATTCACAGTCTACATAATATGTTCTTTCCCCATCATAAATAAATGGTGATTCTTCAAAGAAATAAAAATTCACACAAAAAGAACTTAAAATTCTGGAATGAGTAGTTTACAATATTACAATACAGTATCACTATCATTAAAATACAGAGTTTCAAAGAAGAATGAAGAATTTGCTAATGCATGCTTACTACCACTCTACCTTCCAGCACCCCCACTTTTCTTACCACTAACGTCTCACGAGGGATTTTTAGCAGAATCTATTAGAACTAGACGTCAAGGCCTAAAGATGCCTTGGAGGCATTTCGGTGTTAAGACTAACTTATAATATTTATAACATGTTTACCATGGGCTCTACGACACACTGTTTCAAAGATATCGACGAAAACGAAAAAAACAGACTCGGCAGAAAAATTCAAGGTCAAGGTCAAAGTTCATCCTTAATACCCATCAGACATGTTTGTCTAGGGCAACGAGTCCGAAAATAACGTCCGTTTCGCTATACGACGCACCGTTTTCGACATATCAACGAAAACGAAAAATGCCGACTCAGCAGAAAAATTCAAGGTCAAGGTCAAAGGTCATCCTTAATACCCCTTAGACATGTTTGTCTAGTGCCACGAGTCCGAAAATAACGTCCATTTCGCTCTACGACGCACCGTTTCCGAAATATCGACGAAAACGAAAAATGCCGACTCGGCGAAAAAATCCTAGGTCAAGGTCAAAGTTCATCCATAATACCGCTTAGACATGTTTGTCTAGTGCCACGAGTCCGAAAATAACGTCCGTTTCGCTCTACGACGCACCGTTTCCGAGATATGGACGAAAACGAAAAATGCCGACTCGGTGAAAAACATTTAGGTCAAGGTCAAAGGTCATCCTTAATACCCCTTAGACATGTTTGTCTAGTGCCACGAGTCCGAAAATAACGTCCATTTCGCTCTACGACGCACCGTTTCCGAGATATCGACGAAAACGAAAAATGCCGACTCGGCGAAAAAATTCTAGGTCAAGGTCAAAGTTCATCCATAATACCCCTTAGACATGTTTGTCTAGTGCCACGAGTCCGAAAATAACGTCCGTTTCGCTCTACGACGCACCGTTTCCGAGATAAGGACGAAAACGGAAAATGCCGACTCGGCAAAAAAAATTTAGGTCAAGGTCAAAGGTCATCCTTAATACCCCTTAGACATGTTTGTCTAGTGCCACGAGTCCGAAAATAACGTCCATTTCGCTCTACGACGCACCGTTTCCGAGATATTGACGAAAACGAAAAATGCCGACTTGGCGAAAAAATTCTAGGTCAAGGTCAAAGTTCATCCATAATACCCCTTAGACATGTTTGTCTAGTGCCACGAGTCCGAAAATAACGTCCGTTTCGCTCTACGACGCACCGTTTCCGAGAGATGCAGGAAACCTCAAGGATGACTGGGCGAAAACTCTTCTGACCTCTAGGTCAAAGGTCGTTTGACAGATTGATCCCAAAATCAATAGGGTTCTTCCCTGTTGATATATGAACCTCCATGCAAAGTTCTGCAGCCATTGCCTACATACTTTTTGAGTTATCATGCGGAAACAAAGTCCAAAAAACGACATTGATTTCATCCTCACGGACCTCGGATCCGGCTGAAAAACAATAGGGTTCTTCCACATAATATGTCTGACCAATGCTGAAAATTTGGCGAAGATACATCGAGGCAAACTAAAGTTATCAGTCGGAAACCAAAACGGCGGAAAAAAAAAAAAAAAAAAAAAAATTAGCCCAAGGGCTAAGATAGGTTACCGGACAATTTTGGCTTTAAGCATTGCAAGTGACATATGACTTTGAGATTTACTAATCAAGGTCATCTTTGTGAACTGCAATATCACCATTATGTATGCTGCATATGACTTCATATATGTTCGTAATACAAACATATAAGCTCTATCAACAAGTATTTTGTCTGTAGAGGCCAATTTACACATGTCAGGTCAGGCAAGGTTGTGAGATTTGGATTTCAAGGTCATATATAAGGTCAAATTCAAGGTCTCCAAGAGATGTGCTATAAATACATGACTTCTTGTTAGCTTATACACAATCCTAACCTGTATGTGCAAGTGTTTAAGCCTTGGCTAATTTACATATTTCACATCAGACATTTAGCACTCAAAATCATCTGAGGTCAAGGTCATCATCAGTTGTTCCATATATGACATCATATATGCTCATAATGCAAACTTTTAAAGCTCTATCTACAAGCATTTCAACTGTAGAGGCAAATCTGTGCATTTTTTTCTACCCCAAAATGGCTGTTTTGACCTTTCAAGGTCATCAAAGGTCAAATTCAAGGTCACCACACAAGTCGCCATATATGACTTCCCATTTGAAAGTGCCAATTTCTGAGCTCTATCTTCAAGCGTTCTATGAGTACAATCCGCGCAGCTCCCATTATGAAGGAAAAAAGTGCCGAAAATTTTCTAAGTCCAAAATTTTTTTCTCAGGGTGAAAAAATTTTTTTGTCTAGAAATGACCCTAAATGGATAGTAATGCGATTTGGGCCGAAAAATGTTTTTTTCGTCGACCCGTCGAAAATTCAAAATGGCAGCCATACGCAGACCGGCGATTCAAGGGCAACCAAACTTATACACATCACAGAGGTACATAACTAGAATCTTTTGAAACAAAAATCTCAAATCTGATCAGACAGTTTTCGAGAAAAGACAGACAAGGTGCTATTTTGGACATTTTTCGACCAAAAAATGGCTGTTTTGACCTTTCAAGGTCATCCAAGGTCAAATTCAAGGTCACCACACAAGTCGCCATATATGACTTCCCATTTGAAAGTGCCAATTTCTAGGGCCTGCACGATTAATGGGTTAACCGCCGACGGCTAGCATTTTTTTAATAACCGCGAATAACCGGCTGTTAAATCTCCAAACGATTAACCGGTTAACCGTCAAACACCGGTTAACTGTCTTTTATAACCTTGATCAGTGATCACCAAACTGTCTGCTCATGCTCCTGAGGCATGCTTTTGAGGGCATTTAAACTCGTTAACTTTGTCGCCATGGGGCCATAAAGCGATCTGCGGTTTGTCGCGGTCGCGTGGATGCGTGCCACCTGCTAAAGGAATTATGTGTGTGCATCTTTCACAGATACACAGGCTCGCGGCTTTCTCTCATATTAATATCGAAATTAACGAAGTTCAATAGGGGAAATACAAGTTTTCTTAAATGAAACATAAATACACCTACACACACATAGACATATAGCAATCAAAACCATTCGGGGGACGTATTAAGAAGTGAACCCCAAACACTTCGCCTCAGGCTTAACTTCGAATGGTAAGGATTGTATATGTGAAAGAATGTGCAATGTCAGATATAACGCAATCAGAACTGGAAAGAGCACATATATTCAGTAATATGCAAAATATGTACAGTTAATACAGTTTAGTTCATTGAGTTATACATATATGTTGAGGTTATATTTCAATAGTTTCCAAATCTTCAGCAAAAAGTAAAAGATTTAAAAAAATTAGGTCAAAGGTCAAATTCAAGGTCATCAGAATATTAGGCGTTTATCATTTCCTATATGCCCACAACTGATTCCTAAGATATAAAGTCGACCATAAGTGAGCTATTAGCCATTTTGTGTTCTTGACCTTGAAAATGAGGTCAGAGGTCAAATTCAAAGTCACAAGAATATTCAGCATATATCATATCCTACATGTCCACAAATGATCCCGAAGCTGTAAAATCGATAATAAGTGAGATATTAATCATTTTGTCCTGTGACCTTGAAAATGAGGTCAAAGGTCAAATTCAAGGTCATGACAATAATCTGCATATATCATTTCCTATATGTTCATAATTGATTCCTAAGCTGTAAAGTCGATAAGAAGCGAGATATTAGCCATTTTGCCGTGACCTTGAAAATGAGGTCAAAGGTCAAGTTCAAGGTCATGACAATAATCTGCATATATCATTTCCTATATGTTCATAATTGATTCCTAAGCTGTAAAGTCGATAATAAGTGAGATATTAGCCATTTTGCCCTGTGACCTTGAAAATGAGGTCAAAGGTCAAATTCAAGGTCATGACAATAATCTGCATATATCATTTCCTATACGTCCACAATTGATTCCTAAGCTGTAAAGTCGATAATAAGCGAGATATTAGCCATTTTGTTCTCTGACCTTGAAACCGAGGTCAGAGGTCAAATTCAAGGTCACGAGAATATTCAGCATATACCATTTCCTATATGTCCACAATTGATTCCTAGTCTCTAATCTCGATATTAAATGAGATATAAGGCTTAATGTGTCCCATTATAAAGCATAGGAGAATTTAACATGGGAAAGTCCCATTTGGGCCGCGTTTGGGCCAAAATGGCCCACTTCGAGAGATTCAAGCGCAACGAATTTTATAGACATCATAGGAGTACATATGAGGAGTGTTATGTATCAAAAAGAAAAAAAGTTACTGAACAGATTTTGAGAAAATGGCCGCCAAAGTCCAAAATTTGCCGATTTTCGACGAAAACGGCCGCCATTTTGAAAGAAATGCGAAAATCAAAAAACAAAAAAATACCTCCCTCTCGAAATATTTTTAGGCATTTTTGTGCAAAATTTCAGAAAGATTCGACCGTAAACAAAAAAGATAAAAATGTGGACGACGGACGACGACGGACGACGGACGCAACGCCATGCCAATAGGTTAGCGGACCAAAGGTCCGGTAACCTAAAAAAAAAAAAGGAAGAAAAAAAATTCTGCTAAAGCCATAAAGGCATTTCGGAAGAAATGCCTTAACTATTAGTACAATGATGATCAGTGTGTTGTGTACTTCATGTACTTTGCCAAAGTATCCATCGATGCCAGTGAAAAGTTCATAAGTGAAAGTTTACTCCCCCTTCCCTGTTTTAAAGTTAAATCAGCCAAATCTAGCATGCAAACTTGAAGTACATCTTGAGATCGTCAGTAATAAATAGGGAATAGGCACAATTCGATGACAGATAATCAGAAAATCGCCATTAACTGTGCCTGAAAGTTTACATCGGATAGAGAATGATCGGCCTACATTCATTGCCGGTTGCTAATACCAATGATATCACAAGACTGTGTGTAGAACTTGCCCGCAACACGGGCCTCTGAGGAAAAATGATTAGCCTGAGTTTGAATCTTGATTTTGTCAACTCAATTTAGGCACACAATACATATTTTCAGACCAAAATTTGCATGAATTCTCATTCTATATAAAATAAAGCTATTGCAGACTGAATAAATTTTGTCATTTCTAAAAGTGGGTATATATTGTTGTTTCAATCCATACAACTGTGTTAATGTATTTACCACATTTGGATTGATGTGTTGATTGTTTACAATTAATAATATGGGTTAATGTCTATTACCCCGGTAGGCCTGTACTATATATTATTTCACGGCAAAGTCTATAAGTGCAAATCATAACTTGTTTTTGTTATTCGTTTTTTTTTTTCATTTAGAAAGTAAACTTTTATCGGTACATGTAGGCCTAAGTGACGATCGTTAATCCGCTACTGTATTGTCATAACGTACTCGTGATCAACGCTCCACTTGGGCCGTCGTGAATCATGTGAATACAAATGAACTACTAGTAATCGTATTCAAGCAGATACGACATATTTTCAGATCTAAACAATCCGTGACATAATGCTATCAGTAATAAGACTTTTTGATAATTTCGTCGATTCAAACATCGAGCCCCTGCTCCGCCAATCAAATCACGGGTGCACTATGATCGGAATCGGACAGACTACAGAGGAGTGACTCACGGTGGGTAGGCAGACAGTACTCTTGCATGATTTCCGAACTCTAACTGATCGCTAAGAACTCTTGCATAAACAAAACGCACACGGCGGCAGGAGAAAGATGCGAATTGTGTGGATTCGGAGAAGATTTTTACATATATGTTATTCGCACGGAACATTAGACATATTATACTATTTTATTATCAACGGGGAATGATCATAAATATCTCCAGTACAACATAATTGTGTACACAGTTCCGCGAAAGTGGGATCAAAAAGGGCCAAAATATATGCTTTATGGAATAGTTCACAAAATACACTCCAGTCATATGAACCAATCATATCTGGATGTGCAATTGGTTAATTGTTAACGATCGGCACATTGAAATTGCTGTGGTGGCGAAGAATAGCAATGCTATTTAATTAAATGCAAATCCGAACTCTTGCATGATCTACCTCCCCACTCTTGCATGATTCCCCAAAAATCAAACGTGATATATGCCATGCATGCTTTTTTCCCGAGTTTATGTGGCTGTCAATTTATTCTACAGATGTGATCCACATTTTTTATTTCTGAAAGTAGACATGTTCCTTATATATAGTATACTGACAAATTTTCGGACTTGTCATTCTGACTGTGATTATCTTTAATTTTGTATCCTTTGATCTGAGCCCCAAAGACCAGGGCCGACGGCCTCTACTTGGGTACCGGGATAGAGAAGCCACCAAACGGGAGGCGGGGCAATTTCTTTATTATTTTAGTATATTTATTATTATTTTAGTACTTTTCATGAAGTCTTCACATGCGTTCTCATACAATTTCTTCATCATAAGTGACCAGTGATTGTTCGTGTCTGTAAAGCTTAGATGATCTTTGTATCAAACCGAAAGGCAAAGACAAATAACCTTATTGCCGACTTCATATACGCATTAGACAAATATGATTTGTTTCAGTTGTTCTTGTTTGAACCCTGATGATATGGATACTGATATGCCAGTAGAAATATGAAAAATAAAAATGTCCAACACAAAATGACTAGAATGTTATAGCTTTTCCGCGTGTCCTGTGTTGTATGGTGTACATACATATACAGTGTCATATTGCCAGATCACAATATCATATTTGTACATGTGCAAACCAAAAAACGTTCATACATTCAAAGGCTATGCTCAAATAATGGACAAAGCAAAGATGGTTCAACCTGGGTAGATTGACAAACTTTTTAAATTTTTACGATCATCCAGTCTGAAATCCAGTAGAAAATTGCCGTTTGACTACCAGGTGAAGTATGCGAAATTATAATTCGATATCGTTCAGCATCGCGATTATATCGGCAAAAAACAAAAGATGTAAATGAGTTGTAAACAATTTAGAACAATTAGAGTAGACTATTGAGCACTGCTATCTGAATGAATGAAATAGGCATATCTGATGGTTATTTTATATGATACACTATTTATTAACACGTGCCTCCATCATGGGACACTGCTGCATGTAGATCTCCGTCTCGACCCCCAAATGTTCAATCATGTCGAATCATGCAAGAGTGAGATGCTAGGTTTTTGCCAATCATGCAAGAGTGCGTAAATATGCATAAATCATAAAAATGGTAATATTTGAAAAATATGGATAATATTTTGCTGCGAGAGTTGAAAGTACATTAGAACATGTCCGTATTTACTGTGTAGATTGCCATGTACCTTGTAAATAAACGACCACGCAAGAAATACAACCCAATATTTCACTATGGGGCTATTTCGTTTGATCAATATTTATTGTTGTGTGAGGCATTTCATACACAAAACGTTGTTTAAATTTACCGAAAATTCGTCGCTATTAACACGAGTTACTTGAATGTTCCGTGATATGGTTGGTTTCCCATAATACTGCCTAAATCTCGCATTATTGGGCGTGCATGTGGAGGTCCCCTCCTCCGCATCCATCATAAAATCAGGCAAGAGTTCTTAGTGCATCAGTTAGAGTTCGGAAATCATGCAAGAGTACTGTCTGCCTACCCACCGTGTGACTGTTTGCAATTTTCATCGAATGTGATCTGTTACCATCAAGCACTTGCTTGGCGCGGGAATCGAGCAAGTCAAGCACTGTGAAGCACGCATGTATAAATTTTGGCCGACTGGCAGGGCAGCATTCGAAACATGTCTATTTAGTGATTGGGCATGCGTGCATTGCAGTAGCTGTCATTGGTTGATCGCGTGAATTCTTTGCTAAATATGTCTTTTTCGCCGCTGATTCATTTTCACGTTTTAACGCCCAGTCATGCTCAATGGCTGATGTCCCATATTAGGAAATACTCGGAAACACTCGGAGAACTCTCGGGTGTTCCGCCACTTCCAACCAATCAATGAACAGTGCTATTTATAGATCTTTGTCCTGTTACCGGTGCCTTCGCTGTATATTCTGCAATTGCCGAGATATTTATCACTTGATAAACATACTACAGTGAATTTACAGAAACAGGTATTTTATGCTATCAAAAATTGTACGATTGGATAAAATCGCGTTTCTTGGTCGATATGCGAAGATAAACAATCACCATTTGCGATCGCATTGTCCCGTCTGCGCATGCGTTAAAGTGATATTGATTCCCGGCCACAAACCCGCAACCCGTATGTGTAAACAAAAGCACATGTATGATGAATTTGGTGTTTTTTCGCTAAATTTTATTAGAAAGCCTCCGAATATGCTGTAAATCTTACGTATCATTTGGAGAACACACAATAACCGAGCAGTATTCCACGTTTGGGGACCATAGGAATAGTACTTTAGACGGAGAAGATTCTGAAAGATTTGAGTCAGGAAAACATGGGACAACAGACACGGCAGACACGTGGCAATCCATCCCAATAGCTCCACGGCTTTCAGCCGGTGAGCTAAAAAATCAATACTGAATGCAGTCCCGCTCACTATTGAACATTGCACCAATGACATCCTGCCGTGGTTACCATAAGGTTGGACCTCCCCCCCCCCCCCCCCCCCACAATGACCAATGATCCGTATCGGCCTAAAACACCTCATGACCGCTCCAACTATACGCATCCGGTCGCCTACGACCGCTTGGGTGTATCCCCCGTAGCACTCTCATTCCTCTTGCCCCAAATATATTACTAATAAGTGTGAAAAACTAGAACAAGGGATAGAGAAGATTACCAGAAAAATGTCAAATCTTAGGCCACAACTGTTTTTTTTCCCACCAAAATTGCTGCATTAATCTTTCAAGGTTATTGAAGGGCGAATTCAAGATCACCACTGAAACCACTGCATATGAATGTCCATTTCGACATGTTCGATAACAAAAACGAAATCACAGCCAGATCAAACTTTTCACCTAAAGTTATATTTCAACTCAGGATTTTTGACATACTTGGTTCCAAGTTGAAATACAAAGTAAAAATTTACCAAAACTGCATTTCAAGATCATGAAATTGGAGCCAGATCGAACTTTTCACCATAAGTTATATGTTAACTCATAATATGTGACAAACTTGTTTCCAAGTTGAAATTCAAAGTACAATTTGACCAAAACTGCATTTGAAGATGACAAAATTGGAGACAGATCAAACTTTTCGCCATAAGTTATATTCTAACTCATAATATGTGCCAAACTTGGTTTCAAGCTGAAATTCAAAGTAAAAGCTTACAAAACTGCATTTCAAGATGACGAAATTGGAGCCAGATTGAACTTTTTACTATAAGTTTTATTTTGACTCATAATATGTATCAAACGTGGTTTCAAGTTGAAATTCAGAGTAAAAGTTGACCAAAACTGCATTTCAAAATGATGAAATTCGAGCCAGATCAATGTTTTAGTGAAAATAATGTTAACTTATTCAGTTACACCCAGACATTTACCTTGTTGAGCTCAATAATAAATGTTTCTCGTCTTAACTATTATTACTGAGGTCAATGATAGATTTAACTAGCAAAAATAATGTTAAATTATTTGGTTACAGCCGTAAAATCTCTACTGGACAGAACCTTTACCTTGTTGAGCCCAATAATAAATATTTCTTGTCTGAACTATTTTTATTGTGGCCAATAATAGACTTAACTAGTAATAATAAGGTTAACTTATTCGGTTACACTCATGAAATCTGTACTGGACAAAACCTTCACCTTGTTGAGCTTAATAATAAATGTTTCTCGTCTTAACTATTTTAATTGTGGTCAATAATAGACTTAACTAGTAAAATTAGGGTTAACTTATTTGATAATATCGATCTGTTTTCACTAAAAACATCAGTTCTCTATTCTGCACAAGAATCCAGTGCTATTTGTTTCCATAGTACAGGGTATTGGATTGATCACAGATGTTCAAGTCGGTATTTTAATGGTCATAATAAGTTAGTCCGTTAACTAATTAATATTTATTCGATCATTCTGAAAAATGATAGGTTTCGTGTGAGGGTCTTTCTCTCCGAGTCTGTGCGATTTCATCATCATTCATTGAAAACTCCCATTCGTAGAGCGTTCACAAGCCATGTGTGTTAAACAGGCTAATTTGAGCACAAAATGTGTCGCCAATCGGCCAATCGGCCAAAATCGATTGGTGTCGGGATCTTACCATAAGATGTGTCTGTATAAAAAATTATTAGAATCGGTTAAGACTTGCAACCTGCAGCGCGTTCACAAGAAAGTGTCTGCGGACGCGGACGCGGCGGCGCGACGAAGACAAATCCATAGTATCTGCCGAACTTCGTTCGGGGGATACAATTAGATAGTCGTTATATAGGTCCCGCTTTGTGTCATTTATTGTTTATTTCGTGAATGAGACGTTCATCCCCCCAAAGAAACCACACCCCATTTTTTACTCTAACCCCATCAACTTCGTCGCCCTCTTTAGTTTCAAGGGTAACCTGGTAACTGAACGAACTAAGCATTGTTTGTCCTATACTGGCCTCACTATAGATAGTCGTATATAGGTCCCGCTTTGTGTCATTTATTGCCTATTTCGTGAATGAGACTTTCATCCCCCAAAAAACTACACCCCATTTTTTACTCTAACCCCATCAACTTCGTCGCCCTCTTTAGTTTCAAGGGTAACTGAACGAATTAGGGCATGTTAGTTGTATACTCAACTCACTATAGATAGTCGTTATATAGGTCCCGCTTTGTGTCATTTATTGCTTATTTCGTGAATGAGACGTTCATCCCCCCAAAAACTACACCCCATTTTTGGGCGGGTTGCGTGCAACCAACCCGCCTATTAGATTGGCGTGTCCGTCCGTCCGTCCGTCCGTCCGGGCTAACGGAACGGAGTTGGGGGCCTGGGAAAAGCTGAAAACGGCCCCTAACTATGGTTTAGGCCAAAAGTTAGATTTTAGGGGCCAGTTTTGCAATTTTAGGGGCCAGTCGAGATAGGAAATTTAACATGGGAAAGGCCCGTAAGTCCGTTCCGTCTGCCCGTCCGGCCGTCCGTCCGTCAACAATTTCTTGTGAACGCGATAACTTACAAAGTTTTTAACTAAATACCGCCAAAATCATACCAGAGGTGCATCATGAGCAGATCTCGGACAAGTTCGATGATGGGTGACCTTGACCTATTTTTCAGGTCGTGGCAGGACTTCGAACTTGACAATACATGAAAACAGGACTTTGTACCTTGTGAACGCGATAACTTACAAAGTTTTTAACGAAATACCGCCAAAATCATACCAGAGGTGCATCATGAGCAGATCTCGGACAAGTTCGATGATGGGTGACCTTGACCTATTTTTCAGGTCTTGCAGGACTTCGAACTTGACAATACATGAAAACAGGACTTTGTACCTTGTGAACGCGATAACTTACAGATTTCTGTAATTTCCGAAAATAAAAGGCCACGAATAAATAGTTGTTTTAATACAAAAATCTGCTTGGCCACATTATGTGCCTCCTAAAAACGGATACATTTTTTTTTGGGGGGGGGGGGGTCCTCAGTCATGTTTAAGCAATTAGCACACATTGAATGCACGTGAAAAAAGGTACTGTTCACCTGCACTGCCAATTCCTTCCACTAACAGCCCTCCTCGATGCAACCCGCCCAATTGTCGCGGGCGCGACTTATACTTGTTTACTCTAACTCCATCAACTTCGTCGCCCTCTTTAGTTTCAAGGGTAACTGAACGAATTTAGCATTGTTTGTTCTATACTGGCCTCACTATAGATAGTCGTTATATAGGTCCCGCTTTGTGTCATTCATTGCTTATTTCGTGAATGAGACGTTCATCCCCCCAAAAACTACCCCCTTTTTTTACTCTAACCCCATCAACTTCGTCGCCCTCTTTAGTTTCGAGGGTAACTGAACGAATTAGGGCATGTTAGTTGTATACTCAACTCACTATAGATAGTCGTTATATAGGTCCCGCTTTGTGTCATTTATTGCTCATTTCGTGAATGAGACGTTCATCCCCCAAAAACTACACCCCATTTTTTACTCTAACCCCATCAACTTCGTCGCCCTCTTTAGTATCAAGGGTAACTGAACGAATTAAGCATTGTTTGTTCTATACTGGCCTCACTATAGATCGTCGTTATATAGGTCCCGCTTTGTGTCATTTATTGCCTATTTTGTGAATGAGACGTTCATCCCCCAAAAAACTACACCCCATTTTTAACTCTAACTCCATCAACTTCGTCGCCCTCTTTAGTTTCAAGGGTAACTGAACGAATTAGGGCATGTTAGTTGTATATTCAACTCACTATAGATAGTCGTTATATAGGTCCCGCTTTGTGTCATTTTTTGATTATTTCGTGAATGAGAGGTTCATCCCCAAAAAAACTACACCCCATTATTTAGTCTAACCCCATCAACTTCATCGCCCTCTCTAGTTTCAAGGGTAACTGAACGAATTAAGCATTGTTTGTTCTATACTGGCCTCACTATAGATAGTCGTTATATAGGTCCCGCTTTGTGTCATTTATTGCTTATTTTGTGAATGAGAAGTTCATTCCCCCAAAAAACTACACCCCATTTTTTACTCTAACCCCATCAAATTCGTCGCCCTTTTTACATTCAAGGGTAACTGAACGAATTAAGGCATGTTAGTTGTATACTCAGCTCACTATAGATAGTCGTTATATGTAAGTATCAATCTATTACCACCGATACAGTGAGATTTTAATGATGCCAATAACAAACGAAAAATACAATATTTTGTATATATAGGTCCCGCTTTGTTTCATTTATTGCTTATTTCGTGAATGAGACGTTCATCCCCCCAAAAAGCTACACCCCATTTTTTACTCTAACCCTAAACCCAGGTGTCCCACTCTCTCGAGCGCCGAAGGCACGAGTGGGACACAGGTTCAAGCTGTCACAGGTTTCGTACCGTTTTACACTTCGAGCGTGACCAAGCCTCAGATTGCATGACCAGACACCTACCTGGCACCAGACTGCCCTACGATCTCTTCTACATCAAATTATGTAGTAGAAATCCTTGGTCACACCCAGTGGAATTCGATCTGAGCATCATTTCAAATCGACAAGATAATCCACACCTTCTGATTTCGCCATTCCTGAGCGATAAGTGGGCTGATTGCTTGTTTGCACACGGCTCGGTAGTGTGGCCACACATGCGCAGACACACAATCAGCCCACTTATCGCCCAGGAATGGCGAAATCAGAAGTTGTGGATTATCTTGTCGATTTGAAATGATGCTCAGATCGAATTCCACTGGGTGTGACTAAGGATTTCTACTACATAATTTGATGTGGAAGAGATCGTAGGACAGTCTGGTGCCAGGTAGGTGTCTGGTCATGCAATCTGAGGCTTGGTCACGCTCGAAGTGTAAAACGGTACGAAACCTGTGACAGCTTGAACCTGTGTCCCACTCGCGCCTTCGGCGCTCGAGAGAGTGGGACACCTGGGTTTACTCTAACCCCATCAACTTCGTCGCCCTCTTTAGTTTCAAGGGTAGCGGAACGAATTAAGGCATGTTAGTTGTATACTCAACTCACTATAGATAGTCGTTATATAGGTCCCGCTTCTGTATAAAATGTCAATAGTTAACATTGCCGCGGGACCTAAACAACGATTATCATAGTACATCCACTGTAAGGGACAATAATTTAGGTAGTCGGGGTTAAACACTGAGACCATTTCCCGATATGCAATTTCACACAATATTTGCTGAAATGTCTTTGGAAGGAATAATAACCAGTACAGGTTATATAATAACTAAGCAGGTGATATTAATGGTGGTGTCCCGGACAAACTGACCGGGACCTATATCACGATATGGCCCCTATACACGGTGGCCACCCGTTCCGCGTTATTGCTGGTTAAAAATGGAATTCCGCGTTATTATAGTTAGGCCCCGCGTTATTGTGGTAAGTTTCGAAGTGGACCTGGTAAAAAGCGAAAAATTCAAACAGATAAATAAAGCATTAGCGTACAACAATAGTTCCACGGAACATTGGCATGTATCAGCGGTCTATAGACAATCGTTTGATTTTTGTTGGTCCAATAATCATCTTGCACGAGTGACCACAGATACGTTGGTCGGGTGACAGTTGTCAAAATCGGGTGACATTTTCGTGCTAAATTAGCCATACAAATACATGAATAAGTGAATCATGATACAGAAATGTGTGGCAGGATTAGTTCCTGTCCGAGAAACATTAATAATCCATATATTTTCCGACGAACAGCTTAAATTGGTTCCTGATCTAAAGTTTGCTGAATCCGCGTTATTGCTTATCAAGAACACGTGATATTGCTGGGGATCGAGATTGATATGTGCATGCAGTCGGCCACATCTATGCAGATGATAAAATATGTTTATTAGGCATCCCGATTGAAAATCGGGAGGCCTTATGTTTTTGTCTGTTTTTTTTTTTTGTTTTTTTTATTTTTTTTATTTTTTTTTTCTTCCGCCGTTTGGTTTCCGGATCGTAACTCTTGAACGCCTTGATCTATCTTTCCGAAATTTTCACAGCTCATCCGAAATACTTTGCTCCTAACCCCTATTGTTTTTCGTCGAGATCCGAAATCCAAGATGGCCGCCAGCGGCCATTTTGGAAAAAAAATCGGGCAATTCCTGTCAATGTCATAATTTGATTCAGGCAATTTCCAGGGGGAAAAAATTTTTTGGGTGTATTTTTTTTTGGACATAGAATTTTTCCCTCGCCTGCCCCCATGCAGATGTAATACTGTGACTGAGCCATGCTACTGTATTCACTGACTGCAGCCTGCATGTCCAGCATGAGGCTGGGCTCTGCCCTCTCAGCCAGTGCAGTATATGAGAGCTCAGTAATGCCTTACAAGATCAGCCACTCTGTCCAGCACAGCGATAGGCTCCACCCCTCTCAGCCAGCCCTGCTCAGTCATGCCTTACAAGATCAGCCAGTCTGTCCAGCACAGCAATAGGCTCCGCCCTCTCAGCCAGCCCTGCTCAGTCATGCCTGACAAGTGATACAGCTAGCATGTCCAACTTGACCCCAGGCTCATATCCATGCATAATCCCTCACTCCCCCTCCAAAGCCTGGTTTACTAGTGTGTGTACATGGTAAAAGAATGAAGTTCCACCCCACAGGATACAATAGTTGGTTAATAAGCCAACACACATGACACAACATGCTTGGGAGATGATTTGCCCTGTCTGCATTTATATTGTACAAACATGTATTGTTTGAATGTTTTGTTATTCAACTCTATTTCACATGCAATGACCAAATCATCATTGTTTTAGTTAGCTGGGAAATGTTTGGCTTTGGTTATAATGTGAATGCGAATATTCCACTGTTTGTACCAGTTTTGGAATCACAAAATTGGCCAAGATGACACAGCATTCTTTCAGTCACGTATCATTTTACATTTGACAGGAGCACCTGAAAAATATCACGAACATCCTGATTAAATATACTAGTACTCTGAATATTGGCTGGGTAGTACTCTGAATATTGGCTGGGTGATTGTCCATTCATTTTGGGTGGCAAATGTCTGGTGGGCCAAGTTGTCAAGATGATAGAAAGCAGTTCTGGTAAGAAACTGTCTGATGAGCTCTCACTCTTACCCACATACAATGGCCTATGTATCCTTTTTTCTCAGTCCAGTATGACCATTTGAAATGATAAGAACAAATTGGGGGATGCCACAAAGCCTATAGGCTTTTATGTCTAGTTTATATTTGACCCACCTACACGAATGGCGCTGTTCTTTCCAGTTGAACATATATTTTTCGATTTGTTCGTTGAAAATTACTGAAAAATCAAGAGTTGCTGTTATTTTGTTTCATTCATGTTATTTCCGTCAAGAATCGTGCATTGACATTTCTAGGATATGGATATTAATTAACAGACGTAGGCCTATCCATATCTATTTTTTGGTATTAATCTCGACAATTAGTGCATATAATAGTTCCATTGAACTGTAGCAGTAGTGTGTAATGACATTATGACAACCAATGCAGGCCTTAACCCGAGACAGTAGGCCTAGATCTATTTGGGACCCGTTTCACAAACTCCGATGTTGAATTCAACCTGGTTCTTCTAGTGCGGATCGAGGTCCTCGATATGGTGCGCACTATTTACATATAAAACAAATTGCAAGTACATTTGTTCTGACGAAACTGTTGAGCCGAAGCAGCCTACCGTAGTTCCAGTACTAGTATGTCCTGCACAACTTGAATATTTTGATCGAAATTGAGACCACAACAAACTCATGAACATCGGAATTCTTGTGGTTGGTTTCTTCAAGGACGACTGAGCCAAACTTACAGTTCCTATTGAACATTAAGACGACACGTTACTAGTTTAATACGCGTGGACGAATATGTTGGCCTATTGAAAACAATCACACTCAGCAGACACAATAACGCGGGTCCACAGATGTGGAAAAAAACAATAACGCGGAATCTGCGAAAAAGACTTATATCGTGTTTTCACAACACAAATGTTCTATTTAGTTGTACTTGAGTGTATGGCAGCTCACCATTAGTCATGGGGAGATAAATTTTGTTTATATGACGTCTGTGAATTAATGCCGTACCTGTCATTTTCATGTGATATTTGGGCAGAATGTTTACAACACGATTGCGATCTAACAAACATGACAAAACTGTGTGCACAATATCTCACAAAATACAAGTTCAATCTCACTACACGAAATACACTGGGTTTCAAGAATGCCGATTAGTGGAGGAACGAAACCCCCAAAAGCCCTCTAAAAATGGAGTTAGTGGTATCAAGAAGAGCACATTGAATGTTATACACCAAAATGACCACAATGTAGTCGACTTTCTATTTTCAGCGTTTTTTATGACCTACGTTAGGTATAACCACAGAAAACCACGTTCCCAAGGCAACTAATCAATATTGTATCAAATAATCTGAATATTTGACAAATGCAACATATGCAACTACAAATGTTCATTCCTAACTTTCTTGATTCAGTGAAACAATGAAACTAAAGATGTGATGACTATATGTCATGAGGTGTTGAATGTATGTTGAATCAGGTTCTCTTTGATCATTAGTCACCATGGCAACTACTCGCCATTAGGTGAAATAGTTGATTAAACGAAATCAAACATCAAATAAATCAAAATTACCCACAAAACTAATCCAGAACACACTATATATATAAAACAGAAGCAGAATTGAGTAATCGTAATGAATAAGTACTTTTGAATCATTCTGGGCACCAAACCAAGTGGTTGCTATGGAAACCTGATGAATAACTTGGTCGAATATATGGTCGAGGCTACTTGAATCTTCATGAATGATACTTCAAGTTTATACTAAATATATTTTGTGCCACTATGTTGAATTTTCATTTCACATCAATGAGTGTGTTAATACACCACATTATAAATTAAGTGTGTAAGTCTAAAACAAAGGCTGATCTATTTCCATGGCAACGTTCGCCATTACCCAGTTCCCTTCAAAGGGCTATAATTTCAGTTACATTTGTGATAGAAAGTTGATATTGATGTCTATACCTATGTTTTCATGGGTGAGGAATGTGATTGTATGATTGTATTCGGCATAGTATTATTTTATCGTGAAGAAATAAGCAACATCAGATGCAGAAGAATAGTTCATTCACCGAAATCGAAAGGGTACTTTGATATACATAGAGTTAATATTCATCACAAGGTAATCATTGGTATAATATACACACATATGAAGTCATCCTGTTCATTAAGTGATGCATATGCATATATGTCTGCATCGATTATAAATATTTAAATGAATAGATAAATAGCAATTGTCGCGTATAATTGTTATTTAACGTTAGTATACTCTATGATATTCAATTATCTCGCATAACGGTACACAACATTAGAAGTGTTACATGGTGATGATTTATTGCTGCTCACAGAAATAACAACCAGCTATTCACACTTGCATACATTTTCATCATGACCATAAGGTTGAATGTATATGTGTCATTATGGTGAAATATTATGACAGCTACAAACAAATTCAAGCATCGATAAGATACAATAACACATATATATATATCTTATGACACACATAAAGCCGCGGCAAAATAGAGGTTGCGGCACGCACACGAACTCTATGAATGAATGAACACATGAATGATACCTACCTATTACCTCGAGGTTGAGGTACACTAGCATGGATGATAGTGAAATGATATGTTCACCACTGTGTCAGATCAAACAGTTTAGCAGAGTTTCGCACAATCTCAATATCTGTTTCCGCAAACAATGCTTTCAGGATCATGTGAACCACATTTGCACGCGTCAGTACAGGGTTGGCCATTTAGGTTGCACGAACAATCTTGTCCACATTGACCAGAACAATCACATGTGAGACTGTTTAGAAGTTCTGGGGCAGCCGATCCTTGGTTCATCATCCTTGGAACAAATTTCCCATCGACACATTCATAACCACATTCATCTGGTCTTGGTAGTGTTGGCATAGGAATAAGAGCCTGCCTCCATATCTGTACTTGTAACATTGCGCGTAACAGGTGCAATGCGAAAGCATCATCAGTTGGTGGTAATCGCTTTCCCATGTTATTGTATGTGCCTTGCTCCACAAGCTTGCACCTCAGATCGTTGAGAGATGCACCCGTTCTTCCATACATAGCACATACGAGATGAACTCCAGCTTTGTGTTCCTCTTCTGATACTGAGTTTGAAGACTCACTGCTGCCTAAAGATTTCAGACCCTCAAAGCGGCTAGAATTGTTCATCAGCAGACGGAATGCAGTGCGTTTGCCATGACCATGAAATGAATCGACAGTGTCGCATCCACTTATTGCGTAGACAGGCAAGAGAAGACTTAGCTGAGTCTCAGTCATGACATCATGGATTTTGTGTACAGGAATATACCTCTTGTTGTTGGATTGTCCAGTGTGAAAGTATATAGCCTTCGCCTTAAGGTGTGATTGCACGTAACTTACCGGTGACTGCACTGAGGCACTTTTCCATTGACTTATAATGTGAAAGTAAAGGTAACAAAATCACCAAAACAATACAATCCCCTGACCTAAAACTTGGCTAGCACACACACATATACTCATGGATGATGGACCGAGACATGGTTTCATAAATGATATCACGAAAGCTGTGCAAACGATGATTCGAGTGTTCTGCTTGACAAGCACTGGCTGTTGCACATATTTATTCCTCGTTGTCGTCAAAATAATGAGAATATCTAGGGCTATACTTTCTGTGAGATGAATACAATGAGCTGAACATTCATAATCCCAAACACCTCGGTGCACCCGAGTGCATATCACCTGTGAGTTTTACTGGCCTCACTAGCTATTTGCTGCACAGCATAATCCTTTCGCTCGCCCTGTTGTGAGTGTATTTTGTAGACTGAGAAATAGGTAGGAAAATGACATATGAAAACGATGAATTTGACAAACTTAACATTGCTTAGTAAGAAACAGAGTCTCGGTTAGTAATCCTGGATGGCTAACAATCAGAAAGGCAAAGTTTCATGTTGATTGGAAGTGTGTAAATTCATGAATTTGTAACCTTTATATTTACATTATAAGTGAATGGACAGCTGGTCAATGCCAGGTTCATGCCGATCACATGCAATCAATCCTTAATACTTTGCCTATGATTGATCACAGATCGTGCTCATAAATATCTCGCTCTTCTTCCCTCACTATGGACAAACAATACCCCATTCTTCGTCACGCTCATGAGTAATTCACCGTTTGCACTTAGTCGAGTTCATGAGTTTTTAAAGACGCTCGTTTCCATGCAAGTGGCCCCCCATCCTTGATGGCTAACAATCAGAAAGGCAAAGTTTCATGTTGATTGGAAGTGTGTAAATTCATGAATTTGTTACCTTTATATTTACATTATAAGTGAATGGACAGCTGGTCAATGCCAGGTTCATGCCGATCACATGCAATCAATCCCTTAATACTTTGCCTATGATGTACAGCCAAAACAAGTACGTCGGTGTCTGGGCTGGAAAAAAACGATGGTTCCACTATTTCGTTCTGATGCTCTCTTCGCCATCAATATCAACCGTGTATCTGCTTCTTCCTGGCTTGATTCAACATCATTGACACATAAATTTCGTGTTATTTTGATAGTGCGAACGCCATCACCACCACTGATGTAGAGCGTACGGTTTCTCAGAATTGCGAGGGCATGCATCTCCATGAAATGACAGTAGAAAGCGGCAAGAGATGCCTTGTTCTCAGATCGTGTCAAGAAGCCTTTCCAGTTCAATGGTATTTGTGACTCAGCATTGATGTTGATTACTGGACATGGTGTGACTTTAGAACTTCTCTGTTCTCTGGTGCTGGTTTTGATACTACTGGTTGAGTATTGATCGATTACGACATATATATCAGTGGTGTCAAAGTCCCTCAGTATATATGTCATGAACGAATCTGCCATGTCCCTGAAAGTTTGATGGTCAGCAGGTCGCCCGAGTTTGTGAATGACGGCATTGGCGTCATGGATGATCACTTGTGGATCAGCTGGTAATGTGGTGATGCTCTCTGCCAGAGATTCCAATCTGTGCATGAAGTCTGACTTTTGGCAAAACAGGGAGGGGCACAGCATTCGTGATGTGTGGCGCATGCTGAGAGGGGCACAGCATTCATGGTTTGTGGCCAATGCAGGGAGGGGCACAGCATTCATGATGTGTGGCCAAGGCAGGGAGGGGCACAGCATTCATGATGTGTTTCGCATGCTGGGAGGGGCACAGCATTCATGGTTTGTGGCCAATGCAGGGAGGAGCACAGCATTCATGATGTGTGGCCAATGCAGGGAGGGGCACACCATTCTGGATATGGGACAACCGCATGGAGGGGCACACCATTCAGGATATGGGACTGACGCACAGAGGGGATGTCTTTCAGGATATGGGACTGACGCACAGAGGGGTACACGATTCTGGATATGGGACAACCGCATGGAGTGGCACACCATTCAGGATATGGGACAACCGCATGGAGGGGCACACCATTCTGGATATGGGACAACCGCATGGAGGGGCACACCATTCAGGATATGGGACTGACGCACAGAGGGGATGCCTTTCAGGATATGGGACTGACGCACAGAGGGGTACACGATTCTGGATATGGGACAACCGCATGGAGTGGCACACCATTCAGGATATGGGACAACCGCATGGAGGGGCACACCATTCAGGATATGGGACTGACGCACAGAGGGGATGCCTTTCAGGATATGGGACTGACGCACAGAGGGGTACACGATTCTGGATATGGGACAACCGCATGGAGGGGCACACCACTCAGGATATGGGAGAACCGCATGGAGAGGTACAACATTCAGGATATGGGAGAACCGCATGGAGAGGTACAACATTCAGGATATGGGAGAACCGCATGGAGAGGTACGCCATTCAGGATATGGGACTGACGCACTGAGGGGTACATCTTTCTTTATGTGTGGCACACGCAGTGAGGTGTACAACGGTTGGGATGTGGACACATAGAATGACGTATATTACATACATTCTGTAATTTAAAACTGTGGATTATATTGTGACAATGAATGTTTGTCTAATAAGTAAGAGTTAAAATGGCAGATGGTTCGGGATTAGGTCTACAGATGTTTTGTTTTCTTATCTACAGCAAGTTGTTACTACGACACATATTATACCATCAAAATATACATACTCATAGGGTTGCTCACAGGTCCATCATGTGCTGTTGTTATAAACAAAACGTGGTGACAGTCATCATAAATTGAGGTCGTACATCCATAGGTCATGCATCCGTTATGCAAAGGATACAGCAGTATTTTACAGATTGCAAAAATGCAATCAGGTATTTGAACAAATCGTTTCCATTGAAACATACCTGAAAAACGTTTATTAGTTTAACACACCTGTACAGGTGAGATTTGAACGTCACAAATTCATACATGGTAAATTTAACTTTGAATGAATGAATGTACATTTATTGCAATATATAACATTGCAAGTTTGGTATTACCAATAATATGACTGTAATTTTCCTTATGTCTGCATTTGTATAAACTCATTGCAATCATGAATCACTCAGCACACATATAAAATGAGCTCAAAATCACATTCCTCACCCATGAAAACATAGGTATAGACATCAATATCAACTTTCTATCACAAATGTAACTGAAATTATAGCTCTTTGAAGGAAACTGGGTAATGGCGGACGTTGCCATGGAAACTGGGTAATGGCGGACGTTGCCTGTGTTTTAGACTTAAACACTTAATTTATAATCTTGTTTATTAACACATTCATTGATGTGAAATGAAAATTCAACATAGCGGCGCACAATATATTTAGTATAAACTTGAAGTATCATTCATGAAGATTCAAGTAGCCTCGACCATATATTCGACCAAGTTATTCATCAGGTTTCCATAGCAACCACTTGGTTTGGTGCCTAGAATGATTCAAAAGTAGTTATCCATTAAAATTACACAATTGCTTCTGTTTATACATATATAGTGTGTTCTGGATTAGTTTTGTGGGTAATTTTGATTTATTCGATGCTTGATTTCGTTTAATCAATAATTTCACATAATGGCGAGTAGTTGCCATGGTGACTAATGATCAGAGAGAACCTGATTCAACACACATTCAACACCTAATGACAAGTCATCACATCTTCAGTTTCATTGTTTCATTGAATCAAGAAAGTTAGATATGGACATTTGTAGTTGCATATTTGTTGCATTTGTCAATTATTTATAGTAATTGATATGATATCGAATGGTTGCCATGGAAACATCTGTATCCGTGGTTATACCTAACGTGGGTCATAATAATTGCTGAAAATAGAAAGTCGACTTTATCTTGGTCATTTTGGTGTATAATATTCAATGTGCTTTTCTTGATACCACACATCAAAAATTTTAGGGCAAATATTCCTCCACTAGATAATATTCCGTGAGCAGTTGATTTCTGCTTAGTAATTTCTTAGTATTCACGATAATACCAACTTTTGATGAAGCTCGGTAAGCTTTCGCTGATCTTCAGCCATTTCTTTACCATAACAACGCGAACCCTAACTATAATAACGCGGAATTCGAATTTTAACCAGCAATAACGCGGAACGGGTGGCCACCGTGTTATAATAACAAAGGATCATTCTCTTCAAAACGACAAGATTGCCGAGCATCATCAGACTGTACACACAAGTGTGTTCCTACTGTCACTGTGACTGTCAGTATGATGTTCCTACTCAGTCTCAGGCTACTGTCACTATCAAGATTATGTAAAGTTATTGACTATCGTCCGCTCTTCGGGATCCTCGAGGATAATCCTCTCACCGCGAGTCCGGACGCGCATCCGCTATTCCGGATCCTTGCGGCGGCGCCGCTCACCGGAGGTCACTGCAGACACGGTAACCACTCTAGCATTAACGGTAACCAGGTAACAGCCCACCCGACACTCCCAGGCCTACGGACACCGTTCAGAAACTGGTTCATCACCACGGTGTTAGCTGGAGGGGCCTGGCGAGCCGCGGTCTGCCTCGGGCACGGAACCCCGTACAGTCCGACATGCTGGCCAGAGCCTATGTCACACGTCCCGGGAAGGGAGAGAACTGGCGATCCACAGGGCTTGCGCCCCCGAGTCAGCAACTTCTCTCTCCCAGCCCGGGCCTCCCCATGGAAATCGTCCCCAGGGCTCTAGGAGCCCAATACTCCCGAACAGGGAACTCAAAGCTCATGGCGAGCTCCGAGTGCATCCTGTCACTCGATCTTGGACAATCTCCTCGACCGAGCCGCTTCCAGTGTATATATAATACACCAGAAACTAGAGGCTGCACGCGAAGCATAATCAAACCATTGTTATAGTTTACTGGAGCGTGAATTACAATGCGTTGCCGTGGCAACGCCCGCTCGAACGGAGCGTGTCAAAACAAGGCCAAGAACGAAAAGGCCACATAAATGGCATGTATGTTTACAATCACCTGCCGCGTGCTTAGGGCAAAATCGCCACAATTAGATCTAGTGTGCCGCGAAGAAATCATTTCCGACATCAATAAATCAGCTGGGAAAAGGGGGACATGACATACATAATCAGTCTTTAACAGATGAAATTTGCAACGAATCGTAATGACAAGTATAATTGTAAGATCCGCGACAGATCGTAGTAGCGGGGTTTGTTTACATACAATCGGCCACATGCACGGGTCAAGTAGCAGACAAAACCTCGCTTTGAATGTCAATTTGGGGCATTAAATCGTATAGGCCTAAATGAGCCTTGAATACAGCTTAAATACATTCTACAGAACGCGATTGTTCTGAGTACACAAACCAGATCATTTATTTCCACATGGTTTTGCTGTAAATCCACTCGATACAACACTTTTTTGACAAGAAATGTCCACGAAAATCTCTAAGTTTGAAGCCAGCCGGCGGCGGGGAAGGTGATCACGTGACCTCGCTCGTCCAATAAAAGGGCTGTACACCACGGCTACGTCATTCGTCTGCCACGCCTACGTCAGGAGCGGATCGAGGCTACAGTATATTAATTATATTGGCCATTCAACTCAATGTTAAATGATCTTACTTTGACGGTCCATAACACCTTCCTAAAAAAAATCCCAGCCTAACCACTATGCTAGTTTTATCCCTCAACGTATTGGGCATCGCGTGGTAAGCATGAATATATTTGACGACACATGGGATTTTTCACTATTCTGCCTTGAATGGACCCGGGGTGAAAATACTCAAAATTATGGGTACTGATGCCCATGCAAAACCCCTTTGATTCCCCAGCTCCTGAGAAGAACGCCAACAAGATACTACCTTGAAAACTGGGTCATTATTTCCCAGCACTGCGTTCTTTCAGGTGAATATACAATCGTCCAGAAGTCTGGCCTAAAAAAATATATGAGGCGATGTTTAACAACAGTTTCCCTTTAAAGTGCCTAGGTGAGGTGAACGCTCGCTGATTGGCTGAGCGAATTACTGTACACTGCCCTTAATATATAGGCGTTTCTGAGATATATGAATTATATTTTGTCAGTAGGTAGTCTTATATGTATGTAATTGTGAAACGAAATATAAACCTGATATCCCGATTCAATTCTCTGTTTCAGTCCATTTAATACATATGCTACATGTGCTGGGATTTGCCAGTCTGCCAAATTCTTAGAATTGAAATTGTTGAAAACTCATTGAGTTTTCATGCAAAAGCCTTGAAAATTTCAGGATGAGTATAGAATATTAGTGCAATTAGCATCAAGACCCAATCGTTGGTATATTTCAATGGCAGTTTGGATTATTTACTCAAGTAAGATTAAAGAAAACCGTGAATTTATCACACTAAAAACGGAAAATTATCTATAGAACCCATGTGAAACGTAACAAACCACTGATAATTTATTTAGAAAGTCAAGAATATCAAGGGGTTATTATTTGCATGCAACCTTGTGTCTCTAGAATGATGTCAGGGTCAGGGGGGCTGCTTATGATAAGCGTGAGCTCGGCATGGGGCCGACCTCAATTCTTGTGATCTGGTCCGGTGGTGAAAATTTCCTAGTCCCTGACACCTGTAGAAGGCTGAGCTATTGAAATGCATCAGTATCGTTAATATTGTGCAAACAAATTGTAATTCAAGTCATAATTTAGCCGCTGAGGATAGTTAGAACGTTTTTGTATGCCGACCGACCATGTGATTTATGTGTATTCCACAATTTTCTCCTTAACCACACAAAACACGGCAAATGAACATTGAATTAGGTCGGGAACCTTCGACTGTTACCTAGTCAAACAAATTATGACATTTTTTGCGCTCCCAGGCCACGCAGAGTGAAAATTGTGTAATCAGTTAATATATAGGCGTTTCTGAGATATATGAATTGTATTTAGTCAGTAGGTAGTCTTATATGTATGTTATTGTGAAACGAAATATAAACCTGATATCCCGATTCAATTCTCTGTTTCAGTCCATTTAATACATATGCTACATGTGCTGGGATTTGCCAGTCTGCCAAATTCTTAGAATTGAAATTGTTGAAAACTCATTGAGTTTTCATGCAAAAGCCTTGAAAATTTCAGGATGAGTATAGAATATAAGTGCAATTAGCATCAAGACCCAATCGTTGGTATATTTCAATGGCAGTTTGGATTATTTAGTAAAGTAAGATTAAAGAAAACCGTGAATTTATCACACTAAAAACGGAAAATTATCTATAGAACCCATGTGAAACGTAACAAACCACTAATAATTTATTTAGAAAGTCAAGAATATCAAGGGGTTATTATTTGCATGCAACCTTGTGTCTCTAGAATGATGTCAGGGTCAGGGGGGCTGCTTATGATAAGCGTGAGCTCGGCATGGGGCCGACCTCAATTCTTGTGATCTGGTCCGGTGGTGAAAATTTCCTAGTCCCTGACACCTGTAGAAGGCTGAGCTATTGAAATGCATCAGTATCGTTAATATTGTGCAAACAAATTGTAATTCAAGTCATAATTTAGCCACTGAGGATAGTTAGAACATTTTTGTATGCCGACCGACCATGTGATTTATGTGTATTCCACAATTTTCTCCTTAACCACACAAAACACGGCAAATGAACATTGAATTAGGTCGGAAACCTTCGACTGTTACCTAGTCAAAAATTATGACATTTTTTGCGCTCCCAGGCCACGCAGAGTGAAAATTGTGTAATCAGTTAAGGCTACAGTATATTAATTATATTGGCCATTCAACTCAATGTTAAATGATCTTACTTTGACGGTCCATAACACCTTCCTAAAAAAAATCCCAGCTTAACCACTATGCTAGTTTTATCCCTCAACGTATTGGGCATCGCGTGGTAAGCATGAATATATTTGACGACACATGGGATTTTTCGCTATTCTGCCTTGAATGGACCCGGGGTGAAAATACTCAAAATTATGGGTACTGATGCCCATGCAAAACCCCTTTGATTCCCCAGCTCCTGAGAAGAACGCCAACAAGATACTGCCTTGAAAACCGGGTCATTATTTCCCAGCACTGCGTTCTTTCAGGTGAATATACAATCGGCCAGAAGTCTGGCCTAAAAAAATATATGAGGCGATGTTTAACAACAGTTTCCCTTTAAAGTGCCTAAGTGAGGTGAACGCTCGCTGATTGGCTGAGCGAATTACAGTACACTGCCCTTAATATATAGGCGTTTCTGAGATATATGAATTATATTTTGTCAGTAGGTAGTCTTACATGTATGTAATTGTGAAACGAAATATAAACCTGATATCCCGATTCAATTCTCTGTTTCAGTCCATTTAATACATATGCTACATGTGCTGGGATTTGTCAGTCTGCCAAATTCTTAGAATTGAAATTGTTGAAAACTCATTCAGTTGGTATATTTCAATGGCAGTTTGGATTATTTAGTAAAGTAAGATTAAAGAGAACCGTGAATTTATCACACTAAAAACGGAAAATTATCTATAGAACCCATGTGAAATGTAACAAACCACTAATAATTTATTTAGAAAGTCAAGAATATCAAGGGGTTATTACTGCATGCAACCTTGTGTCTCTAGAATGATGTCAGGGTCAGGGGGGCTGCTTATGATAAGCGTGAGCTCGGCATGGGGCCGACCTCAATTCTTGTGATCTGGTCCGGTGGTGAAAATTTCCTAGTCCCTGACACCTGTAGAAGGCTGAGCTATTGAAATGCATCAGTATCGTTAATATTGTGCAAACAAATTGTAATTCAAGTCATAATTTAGCCACTGAGGATAGTTAGAACATTTTTGTATGCCGACCGACCATGTGATTTATGTGTATTCCACAATTTTCTCCTTAACCACACAAAACAGGGCAAATGAACATTGAATTAGGTCGGGAACCTTCGACTGTTACCTAGTCAAACAAATTATGACATTTTTTGCGCTCCCAGGCCACGCAGAGTGAAAATTGTGTAATCAGTTAAGGCTACAGTATATTAATTATATTGGCCATTCAACTCAATGTTAAATGATCTTACTTTGACGGTCCATAACACCTTCCTAAAAAAAATCCCAGCCTAACCACTATGCTAGTTTTATCCCTCAACGTATTGGGCATCGCGTGATAAGCATGAATATATTTGACGACACTTGGGATTTTTCGCTATTCTGCCTTGAATGGACCCGGGGTGAAAATACTCAAAATTATGGGTACTGATGCCCATGCAAAACCCCTTTGATTCCCCAGCTCCTGAGAAGAACGCCAACAAGATACTGCCTTGAAAACCGGGTCATTATTTCCCAGCACTGCGTTCTTTCAGGTGAATATACAATCGTCCAGAAGTCTGGCCTAAAAAAATATATGAGGCGATGTTTAACAACAGTTTTCCTTTAAAGTGCCTAAGTGAGGTGAACGCTCGCTGATTGGCTGAGCGAATTACTGTACACTGCCCTTAATATATAGGCGTTTCTGAGATATATGAATTATATTTTGTCAGTAGGTAGTCTTATATGTATGTAATTGTGAAACGAAATATAAACCTGATATCCCGATTCAATTCTCTGTTTCAGTCCATTTAATACATATGCTACATGTGCTGGGATTTGTCAGTCTGCCAAATTCTTAGAATTGAAATTGTTGAAAACTCATTCAGTTGGTATATTTCAATGGCAGTTTGGATTATTCAGTAAAGTAAGATTAAAGAAAACCGTGAATTTATCACACTAAAAACGGAAAATTATCTATAGAACCCATGTGAAATGTAACAAACCACTAATAATTTATTTAGAAAGTCAAGAATATCAAGGGGTTATTATTTGCATGCAACCTTGTGTCTCTAGAATGATGTCAGGGTCAGGGGGGCTGCTTATGATAAGCGTGAGCTCGGCATGGGGCCGACCTCAATTCTTGTGATCTGGTCCGGTGGTGAAAATTTCCTAGTCCCTGACACCTGTAGAAGGCTGAGCTATTGAAATGCATCAGTATCGTTAATATTGTGCAAACAAATTGTAATTCAAGTCATAATTTAGCCGCTGAGGATAGTTAGAACATTTTTGTATGCCGACCGACCATGTGATTTATGTGTATTCCACAATTTTCTCCTTAACCACACAAAACAGGGCAAATGAACATTGAATTAGGTCGGGAACCTTCGACTGTTACCTAGTCAAACAAATTATGACATTTTTTGCGCTCCCAGGCCACGCAGAGTGAAAATTGTGTAATCAGTTAATATATAGGCATTTCTGAGATATATGAATTATATTTTGTCAGTGGGTAGTCTTATATGTATGTAATTGTGAAACGAAATATAAACCTGATATCCCGATTCAATTCTCTGTTTCAGTCCATTTAATACATATGCTACATGTGCTGGGATTTGTCAGTCTGCCAAATTCTTAGAATTGAAATTGTTGAAAACTCATTGAGTTTTCATGCAAAAGCCTTGAAAATTTCAGGATGAGTATAGAATATAAGTGCAATTAGCATCAAGACCCAATCGTTGGTATATTTCAATGGCAGTTTGGATTATTTAGTAAAGTAAGATTAAAGAAAAACGTAAATTTATCACACTAAAAACGGAAAATTATCTATAGAACCCATGTGAAACGTAACAAACCACTAATAATTTATTTAGAAAGTCAAGAATATCAAGGGGTTATTATTTGCATGCAACCTTGTGTCTCTAGAATGATGTCAGGGTCAGGGGGGCTGCTTATGATAAGCGTGAGCTCGGCATGGGGCCGACCTCAATTCTTGTGATCTGGTCCGGTGGTGAAAATTTCCTAGTCCCTGACACCTGTAGAAGGCTGAGCTATTGAAATGCATCAGTATCGTTAATATTGTGCAAACAAATTGTAATTCAAGTCATAATTTAGCCACTGAGGATAGTTAGAACATTTTTGTATGCCAACCGACCATGTGATTTATGTGTATTCCACAATTTTCTCCTTAACCACACAAAACACGGCAAATGAACATTGAATTAGGTCGGGAACCTTCGACTGTTACCTAGTCAAACAAATTATGACATTTTTTGCGCTCCCAGGCCACGCAGAGTGAAAATTGTGTAATCAGTTAATATATAGGCGTTTCTGAGATATATGAATTATATTTTGTCAGTGGGTAGTCTTATATGTATGTAATTGTGAAACGAAATATAAACCTGATATCCTGATTCAATTCTCTGTTTCAGTCCATTTAATACTTATGCTACATGTGCTGGGATTTGTCAGTCTGCCAAATTCTTAGAATTGAAATTGTTGAAAACTCTTTGAGTTTTCATTCAAAAGCCTTGAAAATTTCAGGATGAGTATAGAATATAAGTGCAATTAGCATCAAGACCCAATCGTTGGTTTATTTCAATGGCAGTTTGGATTATTTAGTAAAGTAAGATTAAAGAAAACCGTGAATTTATCACACTAAAAACGGAAAATTATCTATAGAACCCATGTGAAACGTAACAAACCACTAATAATTTATTTAGAAAGTCAAGAATATCAAGGGGTTATTATTTGCATGCAACCTTGTGTCTCTAGAATGATGTCAGGGTCAGGGTGGCTGCTTATGATAAGCGTGAGCTCGGCATGAGGCCGACCTCAATTCTTGTGATCTGGTCCGGGTTGAAAATTTCCTAGTCCCTGACACCTGTAGAAGGCTGAGCTATTGAAATGCATCAGTATCGTTAATATTGTGCAAACAAATTGTAACTCAAGTCATAATTTAGCCGCTGAGGATAGTTAGAACATTTTTGTATGCCGACCGACCATGTGATTTATGTGTATTCCACAATTTTCTCCTTAACCACACAAAACACGGCAAATGAACATTGAATTAGGTCGGGAACCTTCGACTGTTACCTAGTCAAACAAATTATGACATTTTTTGCCCTCCCAGGCCACGCAGAGTGAAAATTGTGTAATCAGTTAATATATAGGCGTTTCTGAGATATATGAATTATATTTTGTCAGTAGGTAGTCTTATATGTATGTAATTGTGAAACGAAATATAAACCTGATATCCCGATTCAATTCTCTGTTTCAGTCCATTTCATACATATGCTACATGTGCTGGGATTTGTCAGTCTGCCAAATTCTTAGAATTGAAATTGTTGAAAACTCATTGAGTTTTCATGCAAAAGCCTTGAAAATTTCAGGATGAGTATAGAATATAAGTGCAATTAGCATCAAGACCCAGTCGTTGGTATATTTCAATGGCAGTTTGGATTATTTAGTAAAGTAAGATTAAAGAAAAACGTGAATTTATCACACTAAAAACGGAAAATTATCTATAGAACCCATGTGAAACGTAACAAACCACTAATAATTTATTTAGAAAGTCAAGAATATCAAGGGGTTATTATTTGCATGCAACCTTGTGTCTCTAGAATGATGTCAGGGTCAGGGGGGCTGCTTATGATAAGCGTGAGCTCGGCATGGGGCCGATCTCAATTCTTGTGATCTGGTCCGGTGGTGAAAATTTCCTTGTCCCTGACACCTGTAGAAGGCTGAGCTATTGAAATGCATCAGTATCGTTAATATTGTGCAAACAAATTGTAATTCAAGTCATAATTTAGCCGCTGAGGATAGTTAGAACATTTTTGTATGCCGACCGACCATGTGATTTATGTGTATTCCACAATTTTCTCCTTAACCACACAAAACACGGCAAATGAACATTGAATTAGGTCGGGAACCTTCGACTGTTACCTAGTCAAACAAATTATGACATTTTTTGCCCTCCCAGGCCACGCAGAGTGAAAATTGTGTAATCAGTTAATATATAGGCGTTTCTGAGATATATGAATTATATTTTGTCAGTAGGTAGTCTTATATGTATGTAATTGTGAAACGAAATATAAACCTGATATCCCGATTCAATTCTCTGTTTCAGTCCATTTCATACATATGCTACATGTGCTGGGATTTGTCAGTCTGCCAAATTCTTAGAATTGAAATTGTTGAAAACTCATTGAGTTTTCATGCAAAAGCCTTGAAAATTTCAGGATGAGTATAGAATATAAGTGCAATTAGCATCAAGACCCAATCGTTGGTATATTTCAATGGCAGTTTGGATTATTTAGTAAAGTAAGATTAAAGAAAACCGTGAATTTATCACACTAAAAACGGAAAATTATCTATAGAACCCATGTGAAACGTAACAAACCACTAATAATTTATTTAGAAAGTCAATAATATCAAGGGGTTATTATTTGCATGCAACTTTGTGTCTCTAGAATGATGTCAGGGTCAGGGGGGCTGCTTATGATAGGCGTGAGCTCGGCATGGGGCCGACATCAATTCTTGTGATCTGGTCCGGTGGTGAAAATTTCCTAGTCCCTGACACCTGTAGAAGGCTGAGCTATTGAAATACATCAGTATCGTTAATATTGTGCAAACAAATTGTAATTCAAGTCATAATTTAGCTGCTGAGGATAGTTAGAAAATTTTTGTATGCCGACCGACCATGTGATTTATGTGTATTCCACAATTTTCTCCTTAACCACACAAAACACGGCAAATGAACATTGAATTAGGTCGGGAACTTTCGACTGTTACCTAGTCAAACAAATTATGACATTTTTTGCGCTCCCAGGCCACGCAGAGTGAAAATTGTGTAATCAGTTAAGGCTACAGTATATTAATTATATTGGCCATTCAACTCAATGTTAAATGATCTTACTTTGACGGTCCATAACACCTTCCTAAAAAAAATCCCAGCCTAACCACTATGCTAGTTTTATCCCTCAACGTATTGGGCATCGCGTGGTAAGCATGAATATATTTGACGACACTTGGGATTTTTCGCTATTCTGCCTTGAATGGACCCGGGGTGAAAATACTCAAAATTATGGGTACTGATGCCCATGCAAAACCCCTTTGATTCCCCAGCTCCTGAGAAGAACGCCAACAAGATACTGCCTTGAAAACCGGGTCATTATTTCCCAGCACTGCGTTCTTTCAGGTGAATATACAATCGTCCAGAAGTCTGGCCTAAAAAAATATATGAGGCGATGTTTAACAACAGTTTTCCTTTAAAGTGCCTAAGTGAGGTGAACGCTCGCTGATTGGCTGAGCGAATTACTGTACACTGCCCTTAATATATAGGCATTTCTGAGACATATGAATTATATTTTGTCAGTAGGTAGTCTTATATGTATGTAATTGTGAAACGAAATATAAACCTGATATCCCGATTCAATTCTCTGTTTCAGTCCATTTAATACATATGCTACATGTGCTGGGATTTGTCAGTCTGCCAAATTCTTAGAATTGAAATTGTTGAAAACTCATTCAGTTGGTATATTTCAATGGCAGTTTGGATTATTTAGTAAAGTAAGATTAAAGAAAACCGTGAATTTATCACACTAAAAACGGAAAATTATCTATAGAACCCATGTGAAATGTAACAAACCACTAATAATTTATTTAGAAAGTCAAGAATATCAAGGGGTTATTATTTGCATGCAACCTTGTGTCTCTAGAATGATGTCAGGGTCAGGGGGGCTGCTTATGATAAGCGTGAGCTCGGCATGGGGCCGACCTCAATTCTTGTGATCTGGTCCGGTGGTGAAAATTTCCTAGTCCCTGACACCTGTAGAAGGCTGAGCTATTGAAATGCATCAGTATCGTTAATATTGTGCAAACAAATTGTAATTCAAGTCATAATTTAGCCGCTGAGGATAGTTAGAACATTTTTGTATGCCGACCGACCATGTGATTTATGTGTATTCCACAATTTTCTCCTTAACCACACAAAACACGGCAAATGAACATTGAATTAGGTCGGGAACCTTCGACTGTTACCTAGTCAAACAAATTATGGCATTTTTTGCGCTCCCAGGCCACGCAGAGTGAAAATTGTGTAATCAGTTAATATATAGGCATTTCTGAGATATATGAATTATATTTTGTCAGTGGGTAGTCTTATATGTATGTAATTGTGAAACGAAATATAAACCTGATATCCCGATTCAATTCTCTGTTTCAGTCCATTTCATACATATGCTACATGTGCTGGGATTTGTCAGTCTGCCAAATTCTTAGAATTGAAATTGTTGAAAACTCATTGAGTTTTCATGCAAAAGCCTTGAAACTTTCAGGATGAGTATAGAATATAAGTGCAATTAGCATCAAGACCCAGTCGTTGGTATATTTCAATGGCAGTTTGGATTATTTAGTAAAGTAAGATTAAAGAAAAACGTGAATTTATCACACTAAAAACGGAAAATTATCTATAGAACCCATGTGAAACGTAACAAACCACTAATAATTTATTTAGAAAGTCAAGAATATCAAGGGGTTATTATTTGCATGCAACCTTGTGTCTCTAGAATGATGTCAGGGTCAGGGGGGCTGCTTATGATAAGCGTGAGCTCGGCATGGGGCCGACCTCAATTCTTGTGATCTGGTCCGGTGGTGAAAATTTCCTAGTCCCTGACACCTGTAGAAGGCTGAGCTATTGAAATGCATCAGTATCGTTAATATTGTGCAAACAAATTGTAATTCAAGTCATAATTTAGCCACTGAGGATAGTTAGAACATTTTTGTATGCCAACCGACCATGTGATTTATGTGTATTCCACAATTTTCTCCCTAACCACACAACACATGGCAAATGAACATTGAATTAGGTTGGGAACCTTCGACTGTTACCTAGTCAAACAAATTATGACATTTTTTGCGCTCCCAGGCCACGCAGAGTGAAAATTGTGTAATCAGTTAAGACTACAGTATATTAATTATATTGGCCATTCAACTCAATGTTAAATGATCTTACTTTGACGGTCCATAACACCTTCCTAAAAAAAAATCCCAGCCTAACCACTATGCTAGTTTTATCCCTCAACGTATTGGGCATCGCGTGGTAAGCATGAATATATTTGACGACACATGGGATTTTTCGCTATTCTGCCTTGAATGGACCCGGGGTGAAAATACTCAAAATTATGGGTACTGATGCCCATGCAAAACCCCTTTGATTCCCCAGCTCCTGAGAAGAACGCCAACAAGATACTGCCTTGAAAACCGGGTCATTATTTCCCAGCACTGCGTTCTTTCAGGTGAATATACAATCGTCCAAAAGTCTGGCCTAAAAAAATATATGAGGCGATGTTTAACAACAGTTTTCCTTTAAAGTGCCTAAGTGAGGTGAACGCTCGCTGATTGGCTGAGCGAATTACTGTACACTGCCCTCGAGAGGCGCCGAGAGAGGGACTTTGCCGTTCATGGTAATGCTAGGGGTAAACCACCAGTTACTGATGTCAAAACAAGCACTTTATCTTTTTAAAGATTTATAGCGTCATTTGGAGCCGAGTACGACTTCGACCTTTGCCTAAGTGCTGCTAAATACAAGTTTTCACACAACTCTCGTCAGTAACCAATAGTAGCAGAGAGTATAGAACAGAGAGGTTTCACTCTGCAAATTTCTATTGTCTACCATTTTGTCTCATGGAGCCCTGTAATCCTGGTGGTTGGATGCTGTGTTGTATTTTGTCGTCCTCAGGGACGATTGTGAATTACGTCATCACGTTTTGCTAACATATCATTTCAGAATTAACATCAACTGCTCTGGCATATTCTGTATCCCCTACATGTATTTGCAAATGTTATATCCAAAATTCTAAACATGGTTAAGTATGAAATATAGTCAAATTGCTAGAACAACTGTAACCTTATTAGTGAGACTATGTTTATTACCTCATTCAGTCAACTATATTGTCTTAATTACTGTAATTAGTACAACTATATTATTACAGTATTTCCATCATATGACAGATCACTGTTTGACAGCACATTGTTTTGAAAGTACATTGTTTTGTTTTGACAGCCCATTGTTGTGAAAACACATGAGTTCATGTTCGCTGGCCTCCTTTTCTTAGTTCAGAGCACTAGAGTAATTCGATTGAGATTATCCTTTTCATTCACAACACCGAATGTTTGAGCACATTAGTGAAGTGAGAATCACTTAATTCCTTGTACGCCCGTACGTACTCACAAGGGTAATATATTTTGTTGTGTCAACTGTCCAAATTCACCGATTTGTTTTGTACTTCGGTAGCAATTCTTACGCTGTATCCATTGCTTTATGTAAATATCGTCTTGTAAATATGTCAAATTTATGTTCACCACTCTTGTCACTCTGCTTGTTTTACAGTATTCTATATCCATTGCTCCACATTTTATCCACTTGTCCCTTGTGCGTCTGCCGAGCTGCCGTCGTGTGCACTGTGGTGATACTGGATGCACTAACGATCGTTAGTGCATCCCGCAATGGCCGACAGTAAACACGATCAGTTGGGTTTTTAACCGTATTCTATCAAATGACAGGTCCATTTGTGATAAATGGACACTCTGAAGGTGCTTAGTGTTTGGGTCAAAGACATGCGTAGTTATTTCAAGCAGATCACGCTTCTTTGTTTAGATATGTTGAGGAAAAGAATTAGCGATAAGATTCACCAACGACAAAAGTGAGATTCCCTAACGATATAGGCCTAATACGTGTATATTGTAATACATCCATATCATACACCATTGTGAATTCGTTGATTTATGCGACATAAATTAGCGAATGTCACATCAAAAATAGGAAATCTGTATTAGAAGATCATATATTCACATCAATACGTGTCAATTGGTACTTTATTTCACGTTCAACATTTAAATAACGTAGATTTGAATTAGTAAAGAAAAGATCGTTAGGGAATCTTCACATGTTCGTTAGGGAATCTTTGATTTTACAAAAACAATCGTTAGGGCATCTTTCGGCTTTTTTTCAGACGAGTTTTTCATGCTCAAACCAACATGAATCGCCATGTTTTTGCAACGAACGGTTGTTTCGTGCGCATAAGAATCAGCAGAAGCATGTGTGTATCGATCACAATCGTAATTATTGGGAAAATGAAGAAAATTCAAACGAACCGCGAGTGAGTTCGCCATTGCGGGATGCACTAACGATCGTTAGTGCATCCAGTCTCACCACAGTGGTGTGTGTCGATCCGACCGTGACGACCGTCGGGGCATCGTGCGCTCGTGGATACCGGCGAGATGTTGGCAGATAGGATCAGCTTGGACCAGATTGAAACCTCCAATTTTCATAATTTAGAAAACATATATTTCGATAAAGTATCGGAAGATGAATCAATCTCAGAAGAAAACAATAATATTCTACAGTTTCCTACATGTTCTATCACAGCACAAACGACTTACCCTTCCCCCCTAATCAAAGTAATTCCACACACACCGTTCTGTCACTAAATTTGTCAGCCCACTGGGATGACTTCAAAGAACTTCTAGCAACCACACAAGAAAATAATTACCATTTTGACATAATAGGTCTCACAGAGATATTCCAGGTACGCAATAGTTTCCATCTTCCGGGGTATCATGAATTTGTTTTTAAGAACAGGCCAGATGGGGATGACAACCGCGGTGGTGTTGGTTTCTTCATTGATAATAAGAATAACTTTACAGTACGTCAAGATTTATCCATATTCCAAACACATGTAATTGAAACACTCTTTATTGAAGTGAAATACACTAGCACCAAACACATTTTATATGGAATCATATATAGACCAAACACTCCCCCTAAAGCATCCATAGATACTTTCAGTGTTGAACTAAATAATATTATTGAAAATCTTAATTCCAATAATTATACGATGTGCCTGATGGGCGACTTTAATATCGATTTACTTAAGTACAACTCGCATAAAAATACCAATAACTTTCTGGAATGCATGATATCGAATGGACTAGTTCCCTTAATAACAAAACCAACAAGGATAACTATAACTGAATACTCTGCTACTTTAATTGACCATATCTACACGAATGCTGGGCTTGACACTGTGTCTACAGGTATTTTAATTACAGATATTTCTGATCACTTCGCTACATTCTGCTCGATAGGAAGTAAAGAATCCAACCCAGTAGAATGTCAATACAAAAGTGTCAGGTCATTTAGTGCAAATAAGATACAATTATTTAGACAGTTCTTGGGAAACGCAGATTTCTCGGGTGTATATGGTGTCTCTTGTCCCGAACGAGCATATAACGAATTTTTGAAAATATTTCAACTAGGTTATGACACTTGTTTTCCAACAAAACTAGTTAAGTCCATAAGTCGGAAAATAAAACATGAGCCGTTGATGACCAAAGGCCTACTTGTGTCATCTATTACCAAAATTAAATTGTATAAATTAAAATTGCGTAAGCCCACTATATCTAACATTAATAAATACGAAACATATTGCAGACTATATAATAAACTCTCAAGAAAAACGAAGCGATCCTACTTTGTTGAATCTTTACAAAGCCATAAAAACAACCTGAAAGAAACATGGAAAATACTCAATGAAGCAATGCAAAACAAACCTATGAAAAATAAATTACCCGATAACTTTAAAATCGATGACAACTTGGTATCAGACAAATCAATAATAGCTGACTATTTTAACTCATATTTCACCAACATCGCAATTGAGTTAAACTCTAAAATTAAAGACTCACCAGCTAATCCCATGGACTATATGAATGAACCTGAACCTTCAACATTTTTTCTTGAACCGGTCACTCCTTATGATGTAATATCAGCAGTTCTCCAATTGAAACCTAAATCTACTCAAGGCCCGGACAGTTTATCGTCTAAGCTTGTTAAAGAATTAGTACACGAAATAAAAGACCCCTTAACGCATATTATTAACTCTTCTTTTGCATCTGGCACAGTCCCTAGTCAAATGAAAATTGCAAAGGTAATCCCAATATTTAAATCCGGAAACAACCAAAGTATGGCAAATTATCGACCTATCAGTATTTTACCCACATTCTCAAAAAATATTAGAAAAAATCATGCATAAGAAGCTTTTTAACTTTATCGCCGATAAAAACATTCTCAACAATAATCAATATGGTTTTAGGCCTAAACACTCGACAATCCACCCAATATTACATCTCCTTAAATATATCACTAAAAAGAGCGACACTTCAACGAAAGACAAAACCCTAGCTGTTTTCCTAGACCTCAGTAAAGCATTCGATACTGTCTCCCACAATATTCTCCTCAGTAAATTAAACAGATATGGAATACGAGGTGTTGCGAATAATTGGTTTAGGAGTTACCTTTCTGACAGGTATCAATATGTGGAATTAAATAGCAATAAATCAAAATTCTTAAAAGTGCTTCACGGTGTACCACAAGGATCTATTTTGGGGCCCCTGCTTTTTATCATATATGTGAATGATTTTCCGAAGTCAACATCACTAAATATGCTCTCCTTTGCTGATGATACAACACTATATACTTCTGGCAAAAATTTAAATGACACTTTTCAATTATGCAACGATGAAGTACAAAGAATACACAAATGGCTAAATAGCAATAAACTATTCCTCAATATAACTAAAACTAAGTATATGATATTCTCTCCTAATCACCAATACACAAAGCCTAATAATCTACAGCTGTGCATTGAAAATCACAAATTAATCTACCATTCAAGTCATAATGTAAATCAACCACCCCTGAATTTTTTGGGTATCATCTTGGATGATAACTTGACCTGGAAATCGCACATAAAAATGCTATGTTCCAAAATATCAAAAACACTATATTTTTGTAGCAAAGTGAAAAGGGTACTACCATTGAATTGTCTACGCACCCTGTACAACACCTTAATTCAAAGTCATTTCAATTACGGTATCTTAGCATGGGGTAACAGCATACATCTCACAAATTTACTCAAATCACAAAAGAAAGCTATTAGAACTCAAAATAACTCAAAATATAGAGCGCACACAAACCCACTCTTCAAATCCAGCAATATTCTAAAAATTGATGATTTATATCACTTCCAGTGCACTTTGTTTGTATTCGATTACTTGAATGATAGACTACCAATCTCTTTCAATACTTTTTATGATAAACCCAGACCAAACACTCGCAGAGTAAACTATCTTCACACACATATCCCTCGAAAAAAAATTTCTAAGTCGTTGCCACATCAACACATTGCAAATATATGGAATAATCTTAAATCGAATGTCAAGTTGATCACGTCCCGCACTGCACTAAAGAAAACTTTGAAATCTGATTGTTTTTGTACGTAGGGCAACGAGATTTCTTGTAGCAACCCTCATTGTTTAGAATGTAACATTCATTCAACTGCAAGAATAGATCCAACTGTTTCACCAATCCAAATCTAAATTGTATCTAAATTGTACTGAATTCGCTTTCTTTTCATCTGGTCCAACCTGAGACCACGCCTGATATAATCTTATAGTCTTAGCGTCTTTGTGTTCTCTGTGGTCTCACCCTGCCTGCCGGCATCATTTCTTCTCCCCGGGTGACCGATGTTAAGATGGAAGCCCGCTCTGCTCGGCACCGAGCGACTGGTCGGCTGGCGTTATGCGGGTTCAGGTGGATGACTTGTGTAGCAATGGATATGTTTTCTCGCTTTTATTATGTCTTGTTTCTTGTTCTTAAATTTTGTCTTTAAAGGCCGTGCAGGAAGACAGCCTATTGTGGCTATGCACGGCCTCAACAACATTGTATATTTTGTGTTGTTGGAAATAAACATTATTCATAAATTCATGTCGTAGTAATAATAGTAGGCCTAAACACTTTCATTCATAAGGCGCATCCGTCCGCCAGGAGTGCCACCAGTTCAAAATACAAAAGGTTATGGACCTGTATTGATTTCCTTATATGGTCAAAATGAGGCATCAAAGTACTATATTATTTAAAATCTCCCAGTTTCTCCTCCAAATGCACATGTATCACTTTAAAATGTCTCTGTTTTGGTTTGTATAGTGGTATTATGGGTATTCATCTATGTACATGTGAATTTTCATGTTGATTGGAGCTGTTACTGTGCGCATGAATACATATAAACAAACCGGCCCTTTCTGGGAGTTTGCTTTCTGAGGAATTCGCCAGGTGTCAGCAGCTAACAGTCAAATGCTTGTAGCGTTTGATCTATTCCAACAACATGTGCTGATTTTTTAATATTTTGTAAGTTATATATATTGCTTCAACATACTGAAATTTTATGAAAATTGAAACATTTTGAAAGTGATTTCTCTCATAAAACGTTATAATGGAGTTAAATGGCAATCCTATATGTGTTCGTATACCTAAACCGAGGACATGGAATTTTGTGTATTATAGATTTTTAGCAGGTTTCGTGGCATTTCTTTAATTTGTGTGTGGATAGTGTGCAGTATTCATGAATTTTTCACCATTGCAACCATAATTTTCGTTCACGTGGATTTTTATTACATATGTAGGATTATATCTACATGCTAATAGCGGCGGTGTTTATCCCCCCCCCCCCCCGAATGCTAAAGACATGGAGTTAGTGCCTTTTTATTTTTTTTATTTTCATATAGTAACCAATATTTCAAATCTCTGTAAAATATTATACACTTTCACTGAGGACTACTGGACTCAGACACAGCCTAACCGAAAAAGGTGTCGAAATGGCCACCAAAAATTGAACGGTGGATAATACTAGGTGTCTCTGAAATTCGTCACCATAACCTATATAGTCGATCATAAATAAGCTAGGTTAGGCATTGCAGAATGCATTTGGTATATTATTTGTAATTTTGGCACCATATCTGGTCAAGTACGCACTTTTCCGATTTTTTTACCATATTTTTTGTTCGATATTGCCGTAGAACCACATTTTTTACCCCATATGTGTCTCTTGCCGTTTGATCGATTGCAGTCCATCATATAAATGTGTTTTATAAATAAATTTCATACAGCACATAAATGAGTCCCCTGTACAAGGCACCTATGTGACCTAATGTCGGTGATCTCTGGCTTACAGAAACCATATTTTCAACAAATTGTCTACGTTTTTGTGTTTTATCAAGATTAAAACCTTGGAATTTTTGCTTAATTTAGAAATATACTATATTGAGAGTGTGGTGGTAGCATTTTGTGACATTTGAATACTATTGGTGTAGACAGTAGTATGGTAGAAAGTGTTGGGTGCTAAGCAGCGGGGTAGGACTACCAACTCTTTTAAAATGTTGACATATTTAGTCCAAGGGGAATCAAACTGATGGTAATATATGGGTGAATAATACATTTATCTGAAACAAACCCCAAATTGTCCTTGAGCATGTTTGATCGGGCGTCAAATCAAAATTTCCAAAGAAAATCTCACTTTTTTGTTCAAAATATTTCCTTTCTTAAGTGCAAAAATCACTGTTTTATTTCTTCTCTACAAGTCTTCCCTTTTCACATAAGAGCTCAATAATTGGGGATTATCACCTCTGTATGTGGGGTGTTATAATTGTAAAATGTGAAGAAAATTGCCATTAATAAACCGAGGACATGGAATTTTGTGTATTATAGATTTTTAGCAGGTTTCGTGGCATTTCTTTAATTTGTGTGTGGATAGTGTGCAGTATTCATGAATTTTTCACCATTGCAACCATAATTTTCGTTCACGTGGATTTTTATTACATATGTAGGATTATATCTACATGCTAATAGCGGCGGTGTTTATCCCCCCCCCCCCCCGAATGCTAAAGACATGGAGTTAGTGCCTTTTTATTTTTTTTATTTTCATATAGTAACCAATATTTCAAATCTCTGTAAAATATTATACACTTTCACTGAGGACTACTGGACTCAGACACAGCCTAACCGAAAAAGGTGTCGAAATGGCCACCAAAAATTGAACGGTGGATAATACTAGGTGTCTCTGAAATTCGTCACCATAACCTATATAGTCGATCATAAATAAGCTAGGTTAGGCATTGCAGAATGCATTTGGTATATTATTTGTAATTTTGGCACCATATCTGGTCAAGTACGCACTTTTCCGATTTTTTTACCATATTTTTTTTTCGATATTGCCGTAGAACCACATTTTTGACCCCATATGTGTCTCTTGCCGTTTGATCGATTGCAGTCCATCATATAAATGTGTTTTATAAATAAATTTCATACAGCACATAAATGAGTCCCCTGTACAAGGCACCTATGTGACCTAATGTCGGTGATCTCTGGCTTACAGAAACCATATTTTCAACAAATTGTCTACGTTTTTGTGTTTTATCAAGATTAAAACCTTGGAATTTTTGCTTAATTTAGAAATATACTATATTGAGAGTGTGGTGGTAGCATTTTGTGACATTTGAATACTATTGGTGTAGACAGTAGTATGGTAGAAAGTGTTGGGTGCTAAGCAGCGGGGTAGGACTACCAACTCTTTTAAAATGTTGACATATTTAGTCCAAGGGGAATCAGACTGATGGTAATATATGGGTGAATAATACATTTATCTGAAACAAACCCCAAATTGTCCTTGAGCATGTTTGATCGGGCGTCAAATCAAAATTTCCAAAGAAAATCTCACTTTTTTGTTCAAAATATTTCCTTTCTTAAGTGCAAAAATCACTGTTTTATTTCTTCTCTACAAGTCTTCCCTTTTCACATAAGAGCTCAATCATTGGGGATTATCACCTCTGTATGTGGGGTGTTATAATTGTAAAATGTGAAGAAAATTGCCATTAATTAAGGTTATGGACCTGTATTGATTTCCTTATATGGTCAAAATGAGGCATCAAAGTACTATATTATTTAAAAACTCCCAGTTTCTCCTCCAAATGCACATGTATCACTTTACAATGTCTCTGTTTTGGTTTGTATAGTGGTATTATGGGTATTCATCTATGTACATGTGAATTTTCATGTTGATTGGAGCTGTTACTGTGCGCATGAATACATATAAACAAACCGGCCCTTTCTGGGAGTTTGCTTTCTGAGGAATTCGCCAGGTGTCAGCAGCTAACAGTCAAATGCTTGTAGCGTTTGATCTATTCCAACAACATGTGCTGATTTTTTAATATTTTGTAAGTTATATATATTGCTTCAACATACTGAAATTTTATGAAAATTGAAACATTTTGAAAGTGATTTCTCTCATAAAACGTTATAATGGAGTTAAATGGCAATCCTATATGTGTTCGTATACCTAAACCGAGGACATGGAATTTTGTGTATTATAGATTTTTAGCAGGTTTCGTGGCATTTCTTTAATTTGTGTGTGGATAGTGTGCAGTATTCATGAATTTTTCACCATTGCAACCATAATTTTCGTTCACGTGGATTTTTATTACATATGTAGGATTATATCTACATGCTAATAGCGGCGGTGTTTATCCCCCCCCCCCCCCCGAATGCTAAAGACATGGAGTTAGTGCCTTTTTATTTTTTTTATTTTCATATAGTAACCAATATTTCAAATCTCTGTAAAATATTATACACTTTCACTGAGGACTACTGGACTCAGACACAGCCTAACCGAAAAAGGTGTCGAAATGGCCACCAAAAATTGAACGGTGGATAATACTAGGTGTCTCTGAAATTCGTCACCATAACCTATATAGTCGATCATAAATAAGCTAGGTTAGGCATTGCAGAATGCATTTGGTATATTATTTGTAATTTTGGCACCATATCTGGTCAAGTACGCACTTTTCCGATTTTTTTACCATATTTTTTTTTCGATATTGCCGTAGAACCACATTTTTGACCCCATATGTGTCTCTTGCCGTTTGATCGATTGCAGTCCATCATATAAATGTGTTTTATAAATAAATTTCATACAGCACATAAATGAGTCCCCTGTACAAGGCACCTATGTGACCTAATGTCGGTGATCTCTGGCTTACAGAAACCATATTTTCAACAAATTGTCTACGTTTTTGTGTTTTATCAAGATTAAAACCTTGGAATTTTTGCTTAATTTAGAAATATACTATATTGAGAGTGTGGTCGTAGCATTTTGTGACATTTGAATACTATTGGTGTAGACAGTAGTATGGTAGAAAGTGTTGGGTGCTAAGCAGCGGGGTAGGACTACCAACTCTTTTAAAATGTTGACATATTTAGTCCAAGGGGAATCAAACTGATGGTAATATATGGGTGAATAATACATTTATCTGAAACAAACCCCAAATTGTCCTTGAGCATGTTTGATCGGGCGTCAAATCAAAATTTCCAAAGAAAATCTCACTTTTTTGTTCAAAATATTTCCTTTCTTAAGTGCAAAAATCACTGTTTTATTTCTTCTCTACAAGTCTTCCCTTTTCACATAAGAGCTTAATAATTGGGGATTATCACCTCTGTATGTGGGGTGTTATAATTGTAAAATGTGAAGAAAATTGCCATTAATTAAGGTTATGGACCTGTATTGATTTCCTTATATGGTCAAAATGAGGCATCAAAGTACTATATTATTTAAAAACTCCCAGTTTCTCCTCCAAATGCACATGTATCACTTTACAATGTCTCTGTTTTGGTTTGTATAGTGGTATTATGGGTATTCATCTATGTACATGTGAATTTTCATGTTGATTGGAGCTGTTACTGTGCGCATGAATACATATAAACAAACCGGCCCTTTCTGGGAGTTTGCTTTCTGAGGAATTCGCCAGGTATCAGCAGCTAACAGTCAAATGCTTGTAGCGTTTGATCTATTCCAACAACATGTGCTGATTTTTTAATATTTTGTAAGTTATATATATTGCTTCAACATACTGAAATTTTATGAAAATTGAAACATTTTGAAAGTGATTTCTCTCATAAAACGTTATAATGGAGTTAAATGGCAATCCTATATGTGTTCGTATACCTAAACCGAGGACATGGAATTTTGTGTATTATAGATTTTTAGCAGGTTTCGTGGCATTTCTTTAATTTGTGTGTGGATAGTGTGCAGTATTCATGAATTTTTCACCATTGCAACCATAATTTTCGTTCACGTGGATTTTTATTACATATGTAGGATTATATCTACATGCTAATAGCGGCGGTGTTTATCCCCCCCCCCCCCCCCCCGAATGCTAAAGACATGGAGTTAGTGCCTTTTTATTTTTTTTATTTTCATATAGTAACCAATATTTCAAATCTCTGTAAAATATTATACACTTTCACTGAGGACTACTGGACTCAGACACAGCCTAACCGAAAAAGGTGTCGAAATGGCCACCAAAAATTGAACGGTGGATAATACTAGGTGTCTCTGAAATTCGTCACCATAACCTATATAGTCGATCATAAATAAGCTAGGTTAGGCATTGCAGAATGCATTTGGTATATTATTTGTAATTTTGGCACCATATCTGGTCAAGTACGCACTTTTCCGATTTTTTTACCATATTTTTTTTTCGATATTGCCGTAGAACCACATTTTTGACCCCATATGTGTCTCTTGCCGTTTGATCGATTGCAGTCCATCATATAAATGTGTTTTATAAATAAATTTCATACAGCACATAAATGAGTCCCCTGTACAAGGCACCTATGTGACCTAATGTCGGTGATCTCTGGCTTACAGAAACCATATTTTCAACAAATTGTCTACGTTTTTGTGTTTTATCAAGATTAAAACCTTGGAATTTTTGCTTAATTTAGAAATATACTATATTGAGAGTGTGGTGGTAGCATTTTGTGACATTTGAATACTATTGGTGTAGACAGTAGTATGGTAGAAAGTGTTGGGTGCTAAGCAGCGGGGTAGGACTACCAACTCTTTTAAAATGTTGACATATTTAGTCCAAGGGGAATCAAACTGATGGTAATATATGGGTGAATAATACATTTATCTGAAACAAACCCCAAATTGTCCTTGAGCATGTTTGATCGGGCGTCAAATCAAAATTTCCAAAGAAAATCTCACTTTTTTGTTCAAAATATTTCCTTTCTTAAGTGCAAAAATCACTGTTTTATTTCTTCTCTACAAGTCTTCCCTTTTCACATAAGAGCTTAATAATTGGGGATTATCACCTCTGTATGTGGGGTGTTATAATTGTAAAATGTGAAGAAAATTGCCATTAATTTAAACCGAGGACATGGAATTTTGTGTATTATAGATTTTTAGCAGGTTTCGTGGCATTTCTTTAATTTGTGTGTGGATAGTGTGCAGTATTCATGAATTTTTCACCATTGCAACCATAATTTTCGTTCACGTGGATTTTTATTACATATGTAGGATTATATCTACATGCTAATAGCGGCGGTGTTTATCCCCCCCCCCCCGAATGCTAAAGACATGGAGTTAGTGCCTTTTTATTTTTTTTATTTTCATATAGTAACCAATATTTCAAATCTCTGTAAAATATTATACACTTTCACTGAGGACTACTGGACTCAGACACAGCCTAACCGAAAAAGGTGTCGAAATGGCCACCAAAAATTGAACGGTGGATAATACTAGGTGTCTCTGAAATTCGTCACCATAACCTATATGGTTGATCATAAATAAGCTAGGTTAGGCATTGCAGAATGCATTTGGTATATTATTTGTAATTTTGGCACCATATCTGGTCAAGTACGCACTTTTCCGATTTTTTTACCATATTTTTTTTTCGATATTGCCGTAGAACCACATTTTTGAAACCATATGTGTCTCTTGCCGTTTGATCGATTGCAGTCCATCATATAAATGTGTTTTATAAATAAATTTCATACAGCACATAAATGAGTCCCCTGTACAAGGCACCTATGTGACCTAATGTCGGTGATCTCTGGCTTACAGAAACCATATTTTCAACAAATTGTCTACGTTTTTGTGTTTTATCAAGATTAAAACCTTGGAATTTTTGCTTAATTTAGAAATATACTATATTGAGAGTGTGGTGGTAGCATTTTGTGACATTTGAATACTATTGGTGTAGACAGCAGTATGGTAGAAAGTGTTGGGTGCTAAGCAGCGGGGTAGGACTACCAACTCTTTTAAAATGTTGACATATTTAGTCCAAGGGGAATCAAACTGATGGTAATATATGGGTGAATAATACATTTATCTGAAACAAACCCCAAATTGTCCTTGAGCATGTTTGATCGGGCGTCAAATCAAAATTTCCAAAGAAAATCTCACTTTTTTGTTCAAAATATTTCCTTTCTTAAGTGCAAAAATCACTGTTTTATTTCTTCTCTACACGTCTTCCCTTTTCACATAAGAGCTCAATAATTGGGGATTATCACCTCTGTATGTGGAGTGTTTTAATTGTAAAATGTGAAGAAAATTGCCATTAATTAAACCGAGGACATGGAATTTTGTGTATTATAGATTTTTAGCAGGTTTCGTGGCATTTCTTTAATTTGTGTGTGGATAGTGTGCAGTATTCATGAATTTTTCACCATTGCAACCATAATTTTCGTTCACGTGGATTTTTATTACATATGTAGGATTATATCTACATGCTAATAGCGGCGGTGTTTATCCCCCCCCCCCCCCCCCGAATGCTAAAGACATGGAGTTAGTGCCTTTTTATTTTTTTATTTTCATATAGTAACCAATATTTCAAATCTCTGTAAAATATTATACACTTTCACTGAGGACTACTGGACTCAGACACAGCCTAACCGAAAAAGGTGTCGAAATGGCCACCAAAAATTGAACGGTGGATAATACTAGGTGTCTCTGAAATTCGTCACCATAACCTATATAGTCGATCATAAATAAGCTAGGTTAGGCATTGCAGAATGCATTTGGTATATTATTTGTAATTTTGGCACCATATCTGGTCAAGTACGCACTTTTCCGATTTTTTTACCATATTTTTTTTCGATATTGCCGTAGAACCACATTTTTGACCCCATATGTGTCTCTTGCCGTTTGATCGATTGCAGTCCATCATATAAATGTGTTTTATAAATAAATTTCATACAGCACATAAATGAGTCCCCTGTACAAGGCACCTATGTGACCTAATGTCGGTGATCTCTGGCTTACAGAAACCATATTTTCAACAAATTGTCTACGTTTTTGTGTTTTATCAAGATTAAAACCTTGGAATTTTTGCTTAATTTAGAAATATACTATATTGAGAGTGTGGTGGTAGCATTTTGTGACATTTGAATACTATTGGTGTAGACAGTAGTATGGTAGAAAGTGTTGGGTGCTAAGCAGCGGGGTAGGACTACCAACTCTTTTAAAATGTTGACATATTTAGTCCAAGGGGAATCAAACTGATGGTAATATATGGGTGAATAATACATTTATCTGAAACAAACCCCAAATTGTCCTTGAGCATGTTTGATCGGGCGTCAAATCAAAATTTCCAAAGAAAATCTCACTTTTTTGTTCAAAATATTTCCTTTCTTAAGTGCAAAAATCACTGTTTTATTTCTTCTCTACAAGTCTTCCCTTTTCACATAAGAGCTCAATAATTGGGGATTATCACCACTGTATGTGGGGTGTTATAATTGTAAAATGTGAAGAAAATTGCCATTAATTAAGGTTATGGACCTGTATTGATTTCCTTATATGGTCAAAATGAGGCATCAAAGTACTATATTATTTAAAAACTCCCAGTTTCTCCTCCAAATGCACATGTATCACTTTACAATGTCTCTGTTTTGGTTTGTATAGTGGTATTATGGGTATTCATCTATGTACATGTGAATTTTCATGTTGATTGGAGCTGTTACTGTGCGCATGAATACATATAAACAAACCGGCCCTTTCTGGGAGTTTGCTTTCTGAGGAATTCGCCAGGTGTCAGCAGCTAACAGTCAAATGCTTGTAGCGTTTGATCTATTCCAACAACATGTGCTGATTTTTTAATATTTTGTAAGTTATATATATTGCTTCAACATACTGAAATTTTATGAAAATTGAAACATTTTGAAAGTGATTTCTCTCATAAAACGTTATAATGGAGTTAAATGGCAATCCTATATGTGTTCGTATACCTAAACCGAGGACATGGAATTTTGTGTATTATAGATTTTTAGCAGGTTTCGTGGCATTTCTTTAATTTGTGTGTGGATAGTGTGCAGTATTCATGAATTTTTCACCATTGCAACCATAATTTTCGTTCACGTGGATTTTTATTACATATGTAGGATTATATCTACATGCTAATAGCGGCGGTGTTTATCCCCCCCCCCCCCCCCGAATGCTAAAGACATGGAGTTAGTGCCTTTTTATTTTTTTTATTTTCATATAGTAACCAATATTTCAAATCTCTGTAAAATATTATACACTTTCACTGAGGACTACTGGACTCAGACACAGCCTAACCGAAAAAGGTGTCGAAATGGCCACCAAAAATTGAACGGTGGATAATACTAGGTGTCTCTGAAATTCGTCACCATAACCTATATAGTCGATCATAAATAAGCTAGGTTAGGCATTGCAGAATGCATTTGGTATATTATTTGTAATTTTGGCACCATATCTGGTCAAGTACGCACTTTTCCGATTTTTTTACCATATTTTTTTTCGATATTGCCGTAGAACCACATTTTTGACCCCATATGTGTCTCTTGCCGTTTGATCGATTGCAGTCCATCATATAAATGTGTTTTATAAATAAATTTCATACAGCACATAAATGAGTCCCCTGTACAAGGCACCTATGTGACCTAATGTCGGTGATCTCTGGCTTACAGAAACCATATTTTCAACAAATTGTCTACGTTTTTGTGTTTTATCAAGATTAAAACCTTGGAATTTTTGCTTAATTTAGAAATATACTATATTGAGAGTGTGGTGGTAGCATTTTGTGACATTTGAATACTATTGGTGTAGACAGCAGTATGGTAGAAAGTGTTGGGTGCTAAGCAGCGGGGTAGGACTACCAACTCTTTTAAAATGTTGACATATTTAGTCCAAGGGGAATCAAACTGATGGTAATATATGGGTGAATAATACATTTATCTGAAACAAACCCCAAATTGTCCTTGAGCATGTTTGATCGGGCGTCAAATCAAAATTTCCAAAGAAAATCTCACTTTTTTGTTCAAAATATTTCCTTTCTTAAGTGCAAAAATCACTGTTTTATTTCTTCTCTACAAGTCTTCCCTTTTCACATAAGAGCTCAATAATTGGGGATTATCACCTCTGTATGTGGAGTGTTATAATTGTAAAATGTGAAGAAAATTGCCATTAATTAAACCGAGGACATGGAATTTTGTGTATTATAGATTTTTAGCAGGTTTCGTGGCATTTCTTTAATTTTGTGTGGATAGTGTGCAGTATTCATGAATTTTTCACCATTGCAACCATAATTTTCGTTCACGTGGATTTTTATTACATATGTAGGATTATATCTACATGCTAATAGCGGCGGTGTTTATCCCCCCCCCCCCCCCCGAATGCTAAAGACATGGAGTTAGTGCCTTTTTATTTTTTTTATTTTCATATAGTAACCAATATTTCAAATCTCTGTAAAATATTATACACTTTCACTGAGGACTACTGGACTCAGACACAGCCTAACCGAAAAAGGTGTCGAAATGGCCACCAAAAATTGAAAGTGGATAATACTAGGTGTCTCTGAAATTCGTCACCATAACCTATATAGTCGATCATAAATAAGCTAGATTAGGCATTGCAGAATGCATTTGGTATATTATTTGTAATTTTGGCACCATATCTGGTCAAGTACGCACTTTTCCGATTTTTTTACCATATTTTTTTTTCGATATTGCCGTAGAACCACATTTTTGACCCCATATGTGTCTCTTGCCGTTTGATCGATTGCAGTCCATCATATAAATGTGTTTTATAAATAAATTTCATACAGCACATAAATGAGTCCCCTGTACAAGGCACCTATGTGACCTAATGTCGGTGATCTCTGGCTTACAGAAACCATATTTTCAACAAATTGTCTACGTTTTTGTGTTTTATCAAGATTAAAACCTTGGAATTTTTGCTTAATTTAGAAATATACTATATTGAGAGTGTGGTGGTAGCATTTTGTGACATTTGAATACTATTGGTGTAGACAGTAGTATGGTAGAAAGTGTTGGGTGCTAAGCAGCGGGGTAGGACTACCAACTCTTTTAAAATGTTGACATATTTAGTCCAAGGGGAATCAAACTGATGGTAATATATGGGTGAATAATACATTTATCTGAAACAAACCCCAAATTGTCCTTGAGCATGTTTGATCGGGCGTCAAATCAAAATTTCCAAAGAAAATCTCACTTTTTTGTTCAAAATATTTCCTTTCTTAAGTGCAAAAATCACTGTTTTATTTCTTCTCTACAAGTCTTCCCTTTTCACATAAGAGCTCAATAATTGGGGATTATCACCTCTGTATGTGGGGTGTTATAATTGTAAAATGTGAAGAAAATTGCCATTAATTAAGGTTATGGACCTGTATTGATTTCCTTATATGGTCAAAATGAGGCATCAAAGTACTATATTATTTAAAAACTCCCAGTTTCTCCTCCAAATGCACATGTATCACTTTAAAATGTCTCTGTTTTGGTTTGTATAGTGGTATTATGGGTATTCATCTATGTACATGTGAATTTTCATGTTGATTGGAGCTGTTACTGTGCGCATGAATACATATAAACAAACCGGCCCTTTCTGGGAGTTTGCTTTCTGAGGAATTCGCCAGGTATCAGCAGCTAACAGTCAAATGCTTGTAGCGTTTGATCTATTCCAACAACATGTGCTGATTTTTTAATATTTTGTAAGTTATATATATTGCTTCAACATACTGAAATTTTATGAAAATTGAAACATTTTGAAAGTGATTTCTCTCATAAAACGTTATAATGGAGTTAAATGGCAATCCTATATGTGTTCGTATACCTAAACCGAGGACATGGAATTTTGTGTATTATAGATTTTTAGCAGGTTTCGTGGCATTTCTTTAATTTGTGTGTGGATAGTGTGCAGTATTCATGAATTTTTCACCATTGCAACCATAATTTTCGTTCACGTGGATTTTTATTACATATGTAGGATTATATCTACATGCTAATAGCGGCGGTGTTTATCCCCCCCCCCCCCGAATGCTAAAGACATGGAGTTAGTGCCTTTTTATTTTTTTTATTTTCATATAGTAACCAATATTTCAAATCTCTGTAAAATATTATACACTTTCACTGAGGACTACTGGACTCAGACACAGCCTAACCAAAAAAGGTGTCGAAATGGCCACCAAAAATTGAACGGTGGATAATACTAGGTGTCTCTGAAATTCGTCACCATAACCTATATAGTCGATCATAAATAAGCTAGGTTAGGCATTGCAGAATGCATTTGGTATATTATTTGTAATTTTGGCACCATATCTGGTCAAGTACGCACTTTTCCGATTTTTTTACCATATTTTTTTTTCGATATTGCCGTAGAACCACATTTTTGACCCCATATGTGTCTCTTGCCGTTTGATCGATTGCAGTCCATCATATAAATGTGTTTTATAAATAAATTTCATACAGCACATAAATGAGTCCCCTGTACAAGGCACCTATGTGACCTAATGTCGGTGATCTCTGGCTTACAGAAACCATATTTTCAACAAATTGTCTACGTTTTTGTGTTTTATCAAGATTAAAACCTTGGAATTTTTGCTTAATTTAGAAATATACTATATTGAGAGTGTGGTGGTAGCATTTTGTGACATTTGAATACTATTGGTGTAGACAGCAGTATGGTAGAAAGTGTTGGGTGCTAAGCAGCGGGGTAGGACTACCAACTCTTTTAAAATGTTGACATATTTAGTCCAAGGGGAATCAAACTGATGGTAATATATGGGTGAATAATACATTTATCTGAAACAAACCCCAAATTGTCCTTGAGCATGTTTGATCGGGCGTCAAATCAAAATTTCCAAAGAAAATCTCACTTTTTTGTTCAAAATATTTCCTTTCTTAAGTGCAAAAATCACTGTTTTATTTCTTCTCTACAAGTCTTCCCTTTTCACATAAGAGCTCAATAATTGGGGATTATCACCTCTGTATGTGGGGTGTTATAATTGTAAAATGTGAAGAAAATTGCCATTAATTAAGGTTATGGACCTGTATTGATTTCCTTATATGGTCAAAATGAGGCATCAAAGTACTATATTATTTAAAAACTCCCAGTTTCTCCTCCAAATGCACATGTATCACTTTAAAATGTCTCTGTTTTGGTTTGTATAGTGGTATTATGGGTATTCATCTATGTACATGTGAATTTTCATGTTGATTGGAGCTGTTACTGTGCGCATGAATACATATAAACAAACCGGCCCTTTCTGGGAGTTTGCTTTCTGAGGAATTCGCCAGGTGTCAGCAGCTAACAGTCAAATGCTTGTAGCGTTTGATCTATTCCAACAACATGTGCTGATTTTTTAATATTTTGTAAGTTATATATATTGCTTCAACATACTGAAATTTTATGAAAATTGAAACATTTTGAAAGTGATTTCTCTCATAAAACGTTATAATGGAGTTAAATGGCAATCCTATATGTGTTCGTATACCTAAACCGAGGACATGGAATTTTGTGTATTATAGATTTTTAGCAGGTTTCGTGGCATTTCTTTAATTTGTGTGTGGATAGTGTGCAGTATTCATGAATTTTTCACCATTGCAACCATAATTTTCGTTCACGTGGATTTTTATTACATATGTAGGATTATATCTACATGCTAATAGCGGCGGTGTTTATCCCCCCCCCCCCCCCGAATGCTAAAGACATGGAGTTAGTGCCTTTTTATTTTTTTTATTTTCATATAGTAACCAATATTTCAAATCTCTGTAAAATATTATACACTTTCACTGAGGACTACTGGACTCAGACACAGCCTAACCGAAAAAGGTGTCGAAATGGCCACCAAAAATTGAACGGTGGATAATACTAGGTGTCTCTGAAATTCGTCACCATAACCTATATAGTCGATCATAAATAAGCTAGGTTAGGCATTGCAGAATGCATTTGGTATATTATTTGTAATTTTGGCACCATATCTGGTCAAGTACGCACTTTTCCGATTTTTTTACCATATTTTTTTTTCGATATTGCCGTAGAACCACATTTTTGACCCCATATGTGTCTCTTGCCGTTTGATCGATTGCAGTCCATCATATAAATGTGTTTTATAAATAAATTTCATACAGCACATAAATGAGTCCCCTGTACAAGGCACCTATGTGACCTAATGTCGGTGATCTCTGGCTTACAGAAACCATATTTTCAACAAATTGTCTACGTTTTTGTGTTTTATCAAGATTAAAACCTTGGAATTTTTGCTTAATTTAGAAATATACTATATTGAGAGTGTGGTGGTAGCATTTTGTGACATTTGAATACTATTGGTGTAGACAGTAGTATGGTAGAAAGTGTTGGGTGCTAAGCAGCGGGGTAGGACTACCAACTCTTTTAAAATGTTGACATATTTAGTCCAAGGGGAATCAAACTGATGGTAATATATGGGTGAATAATACATTTATCTGAAACAAACCCCAAATTGTCCTTGAGCATGTTTGATCGGGCGTCAAATCAAAATTTCCAAAGAAAATCTCACTTTTTTGTTCAAAATATTTCCTTTCTTAAGTGCAAAAATCACTGTTTTATTTCTTCTCTACAAGTCTTCCCTTTTCACATAAGAGCTTAATAATTGGGGATTATCACCTCTGTATGTGGGGTGTTATAATTGTAAAATGTGAAGAAAATTGCCATTAATTAAGGTTATGGACCTGTATTGATTTCCTTATATGGTCAAAATGAGGCATCAAAGTACTATATTATTTAAAAACTCCCAGTTTCTCCTCCAAATGCACATGTATCACTTTACAATGTCTCTGTTTTGGTTTGTATAGTGGTATTATGGGTATTCATCTATGTACATGTGAATTTTCATGTTGATTGGAGCTGTTACTGTGCGCATGAATACATATAAACAAACCGGCCCTTTCTGGGAGTTTGCTTTCTGAGGAATTCGCCAGGTATCAGCAGCTAACAGTCAAATGCTTGTAGCGTTTGATCTATTCCAACAACATGTGCTGATTTTTTAATATTTTGTAAGTTATATATATTGCTTCAACATACTGAAATTTTATGAAAATTGAAACATTTTGAAAGTGATTTCTCTCATAAAACGTTATAATGGAGTTAAATGGCAATCCTATATGTGTTCGTATACTTAAACCGAGGACATGGAATTTTGTGTATTATAGATTTTTAGCAGGTTTCGTGGCATTTCTTTAATTTGTGTGTGGATAGTGTGCAGTATTCATGAATTTTTCACCATTGCAACCATAATTTTCGTTCACGTGGATTTTTATTACATATGTAGGATTATATCTACATGCTAATAGCGGCGGTGTTTATCCCCCCCCCCCCCGAATGCTAAAGACATGGAGTTAGTGCCTTTTTATTTTTTTTATTTTCATATAGTAACCAATATTTCAAATCTCTGTAAAATATTATACACTTTCACTGAGGACTACTGGACTCAGACACAGCCTAACCGAAAAAGGTGTCGAAATGGCCACCAAAAATTGAACGGTGGATAATACTAGGTGTCTCTGAAATTCGTCACCATAACCTATATAGTCGATCATAAATAAGCTAGGTTAGGCATTGCAGAATGCATTTGGTATATTATTTGTAATTTTGGCACCATATCTGGTCAAGTACGCACTTTTCCGATTTTTTTACCATATTTTTTTTTCGATATTGCCGTAGAACCACATTTTTGACCCCATATGTGTCTCTTGCCGTTTGATCGATTGCAGTCCATCATATAAATGTGTTTTATAAATAAATTTCATACAGCACATAAATGAGTCCCCTGTACAAGGCACCTATGTGACCTAATGTCGGTGATCTCTGGCTTACAGAAACCATATTTTCAACAAATTGTCTACGTTTTTGTGTTTTATCAAGATTAAAACCTTGGAATTTTTGCTTAATTTAGAAATATACTATATTGAGAGTGTGGTGGTAGCATTTTGTGACATTTGAATACTATTGGTGTAGACAGTAGTATGGTAGAAAGTGTTGGGTGCTAAGCAGCGGGGTAGGACTACCAACTCTTTTAAAATGTTGACATATTTAGTCCAAGGGGAATCAAACTGATGGTAATATATGGGTGAATAATACATTTATCTGAAACAAACCCCAAATTGTCCTTGAGCATGTTTGATCGGGCGTCAAATCAAAATTTCCAAAGAAAATCTCACTTTTTTGTTCAAAATATTTCCTTTCTTAAGTGCAAAAATCACTGTTTTATTTCTTCTCTACAAGTCTTCCCTTTTCACATAAGAGCTCAATAATTGGGGATTATCACCTCTGTATGTGGGGTGTTATAATTGTAAAATGTGAAGAAAATTGCCATTAATTAAGGTTATGGACCTGTATTGATTTCCTTATATGGTCAAAATGAGGCATCAAAGTACTATATTATTTAAAAACTCCCAGTTTCTCCTCCAAATGCACATGTATCACTTTACAATGTCTCTGTTTTGGTTTGTATAGTGGTATTATGGGTATTCATCTATGTACATGTGAATTTTCATGTTGATTGGAGCTGTTACTGTGCGCATGAATACATATAAACAAACCGGCCCTTTCTGGGAGTTTGCTTTCTGAGGAATTCGCCAGGTGTCAGCAGCTAACAGTCAAATGCTTGTAGCGTTTGATCTATTCCAACAACATGTGCTGATTTTTTAATATTTTGTAAGTTATATATATTGCTTCAACATACTGAAATTTTATGAAAATTGAAACATTTTGAAAGTGATTTCTCTCATAAAACGTTATAATGGAGTTAAATGGCAATCCTATATGTGTTCGTATACCTAAACCGAGGACATGGAATTTTGTGTATTATAGATTTTTAGCAGGTTTCGTGGCATTTCTTTAATTTGTGTGTGGATAGTGTGCAGTATTCATGAATTTTTCACCATTGCAACCATAATTTTCGTTCACGTGGATTTTTATTACATATGTAGGATTATATCTACATGCTAATAGCGGCGGTGTTTATCCCCCCCCCCCCCCCCGAATGCTAAAGACATGGAGTTAGTGCCTTTTTATTTTTTTTATTTTCATATAGTAACCAATATTTCAAATCTCTGTAAAATATTATACACTTTCACTGAGGACTACTGGACTCAGACACAGCCTAACCGAAAAAGGTGTCGAAATGGCCACCAAAAATTGAACGGTGGATAATACTAGGTGTCTCTGAAATTCGTCACCATAACCTATATGGTCGATCATAAATAAGCTAGGTTAGGCATTGCAGAATGCATTTGGTATATTATTTGTAATTTTGGCACCATATCTGGTCAAGTACGCACTTTTCCGATTTTTTTACCATATTTTTTTTTCGATATTGCCGTAGAACCACATTTTTGACCCCATATGTGTCTCTTGCCGTTTGATCGATTGCAGTCCATCATATAAATGTGTTTTATAAATAAATTTCATACAGCACATAAATGAGTCCCCTGTACAAGGCACCTATGTGACCTAATGTCGGTGATCTCTGGCTTACAGAAACCATATTTTCAACAAATTGTCTACGTTTTTGTGTTTTATCAAGATTAAAACCTTGGAATTTTTGCTTAATTTAGAAATATACTATATTGAGAGTGTGGTGGTAGCATTTTGTGACATTTGAATACTATTGGTGTAGACAGCAGTATGGTAGAAAGTGTTGGGTGCTAAGCAGCGGGGTAGGACTACCAACTCTTTTAAAATGTTGACATATTTAGTCCAAGGGGAATCAAACTGATGGTAATATATGGGTGAATAATACATTTATCTGAAACAAACCCCAAATTGTCCTTGAGCATGTTTGATCGGGCGTCTAATCAAAATTTCCAAAGAAAATCTCACTTTTTTGTTCAAAATATTTCCTTTCTTAAGTGCAAAAATCACTGTTTTATTTCTTCTCTACACGTCTTCCCTTTTCACATAAGAGCTCAATAATTGGGGATTATCACCTCTGTATGTGGAGTGTTATAATTGTAAAATGTGAAGAAAATTGCCATTAATTAAACCGAGGACATGGAATTTTGTGTATTATAGATTTTTAGCAGGTTTCGTGGCATTTCTTTAATTTGTGTGTGGATAGTGTGCAGTATTCATGAATTTTTCACCATTGCAACCATAATTTTCGTTCACGTGGATTTTTATTACATATGTAGGATTATATCTACATGCTAATAGCGGCGGTGTTTATCCCCCCCCCCCCCCCCGAATGCTAAAGACATGGAGTTAGTGCCTTTTTATTTTTTTTATTTTCATATAGTAACCAATATTTCAAATCTCTGTAAAATATTATACACTTTCACTGAGGACTACTGGACTCAGACACAGCCTAACCGAAAAAGGTGTCGAAATGGCCACCAAAAATTGAACGGTGGATAATACTAGGTGTCTCTGAAATTCGTCACCATAACCTATATAGTCGATCATAAATAAGCTAGGTTAGGCATTGCAGAATGCATTTGGTATATTATTTGTAATTTTGGCACCATATCTGGTCAAGTACGCACTTTTCCGATTTTTTTACCATATTTTTTTTCGATATTGCCGTAGAACCACATTTTTGACCCCATATGTGTCTCTTGCCGTTTGATCGATTGCAGTCCATCATATAAATGTGTTTTATAAATAAATTTCATACAGCACATAAATGAGTCCCCTGTACAAGGCACCTATGTGACCTAATGTCGGTGATCTCTGGCTTACAGAAACCATATTTTCAACAAATTGTCTACGTTTTTGTGTTTTATCAAGATTAAAACCTTGGAATTTTTGCTTAATTTAGAAATATACTATATTGAGAGTGTGGTGGTAGCATTTTGTGACATTTGAATACTATTGGTGTAGACAGTAGTATGGTAGAAAGTGTTGGGTGCTAAGCAGCGGGGTAGGACTACCAACTCTTTTAAAATGTTGACATATTTAGTCCAAGGGGAATCAAACTGATGGTAATATATGGGTGAATAATACATTTATCTGAAACAAACCCCAAATTGTCCTTGAGCATGTTTGATCGGGCGTCAAATCAAAATTTCCAAAGAAAATCTCACTTTTTTGTTCAAAATATTTCCTTTCTTAAGTGCAAAAATCACTGTTTTATTTCTTCTCTACAAGTCTTCCCTTTTCACATAAGAGCTCAATAATTGGGGATTATCACCTCTGTATGTGGGGTGTTATAATTGTAAAATGTGAAGAAAATTGCCATATATAAGGTTATGGACCTGTATTGATTTCCTTATATGGTCAAAATGAGGCATCAAAGTACTATATTATTTAAAAACTCCCAGTTTCTCCTCCAAATGCACATGTATCACTTTACAATGTCTCTGTTTTGGTTTGTATAGTGGTATTATGGGTATTCATCTATGTACATGTGAATTTTCATGTTGATTGGAGCTGTTACTGTGCGCATGAATACATATAAACAAACCGGCCCTTTCTGGGAGTTTGCTTTCTGAGGAATTCGCCAGGTGTCAGCAGCTAACAGTCAAATGCTTGTAGCGTTTGATCTATTCCAACAACATGTGCTGATTTTTTAATATTTTGTAAGTTATATATATTGCTTCAACATACTGAAATTTTATGAAAATTGAAACATTTTGAAAGTGATTTCTCTCATAAAACGTTATAATGGAGTTAAATGGCAATCCTATATGTGTTCGTATACCTAAACCGAGGACATGGAATTTTGTGTATTATAGATTTTTAGCAGGTTTCGTGGCATTTCTTTAATTTGTGTGTGGATAGTGTGCAGTATTCATGAATTTTTCACCATTGCAACCATAATTTTCGTTCACGTGGATTTTTATTACATATGTAGGATTATATCTACATGCTAATAGCGGCGGTGTTTATCCCCCCCCCCCCCCCCGAATGCTAAAGACATGGAGTTAGTGCCTTTTTATTTTTTTTATTTTCATATAGTAACCAATATTTCAAATCTCTGTAAAATATTATACACTTTCACTGAGGACTACTGGACTCAGACACAGCCTAACCGAAAAAGGTGTCGAAATGGCCACCAAAAATTGAACGGTGGATAATACTAGGTGTCTCTGAAATTCGTCACCATAACCTATATAGTCGATCATAAATAAGCTAGGTTAGGCATTGCAGAATGCATTTGGTATATTATTTGTAATTTTGGCACCATATCTGGTCAAGTACGCACTTTTCCGATTTTTTTACCATATTTTTTTTCGATATTGCCGTAGAACCACATTTTTGACCCCATATGTGTCTCTTGCCGTTTGATCGATTGCAGTCCATCATATAAATGTGTTTTATAAATAAATTTCATACAGCACATAAATGAGTCCCCTGTACAAGGCACCTATGTGACCTAATGTCGGTGATCTCTGGCTTACAGAAACCATATTTTCAACAAATTGTCTACGTTTTTGTGTTTTATCAAGATTAAAACCTTGGAATTTTTGCTTAATTTAGAAAAATACTATATTGAGAGTGTGGTGGTAGCATTTTGTGACATTTGAATACTATTGGTGTAGACAGCACTATTGGTGTAGACAGCAGTATGGTAGAAAGTGTTGGGTGCTAAGCAGCGGGGTAGGACTACCAACTCTTTTAAAATGTTGACATATTTAGTCCAAGGGGAATCAAACTGATGGTAATATATGGGTGAATAATACATTTATCTGAAACAAACCCCAAATTGTCCTTGAGCATGTTTGATCGGGCGTCAAATCAAAATTTCCAAAGAAAATCTCACTTTTTTGTTCAAAATATTTCCTTTCTTAAGTGCAAAAATCACTGTTTTATTTCTTCTCTACAAGTCTTCCCTTTTCACATAAGAGCTCAATAATTGGGGATTATCACCTCTGTATGTGGAGTGTTATATTGTAAAATGTGAAGAAAATTGCCATTATTTAAACCGAGGACATGGAATTTTGTGTATTATAGATTTTTAGCAGGTTTCGTGGCATTTCTTTAATTTGTGTGTGGATAGTGTGCAGTATTCATGAATTTTTCACCATTGCAACCATAATTTTCGTTCACGTGGATTTTTATTACATATGTAGGATTATATCTACATGCTAATAGCGGCGGTGTTTATCCCCCCCCCCCCGAATGCTAAAGACATGGAGTTAGTGCCTTTTTATTTTTTTATTTTCATATAGTAACCAATATTTCAAATCTCTGTAAAATATTATACACTTTCACTGAGGACTACTGGACTCAGACACAGCCTAACCGAAAAAGGTGTCGAAATGGCCACCAAAAATTGAAAGTGGATAATACTAGGTGTCTCTGAAATTCGTCACCATAACCTATATAGTCGATCATAAATAAGCTAGGTTAGGCATTGCAGAATGCATTTGGTATATTTTTTGTAATTTTGGCACCATATCTGGTCAAGTACGCACTTTTCCGATTTTTTTACCATATTTTTTTTTCGATATTGCCGTAGAACCACATTTTTGACCCCATATGTGTCTCTTGCCGTTTGATCGATTGCAGTCCATCATATAAATGTGTTTTATAAATAAATTTCATACAGCACATAAATGAGTCCCCTGTACAAGGCACCTATGTGACCTAATGTCGGTGATCTCTGGCTTACAGAAACCATATTTTCAACAAATTGTCTACGTTTTTGTGTTTTATCAAGATTAAAACCTTGGAATTTTTGCTTAATTTAGAAATATACTATATTGAGAGTGTGGTGGTAGCATTTTGTGACATTTGAATACTATTGGTGTAGACAGTAGTATGGTAGAAAGTGTTGGGTGCTAAGCAGCGGGGTAGGACTACCAACTCTTTTAAAATGTTGACATATTTAGTCCAAGGGGAATCAAACTGATGGTAATATATGGGTGAATAATACATTTATCTGAAACAAACCCCAAATTGTCCTTGAGCATGTTTGATCGGGCGTCAAATCAAAATTTCCAAAGAAAATCTCACTTTTTTGTTCAAAATATTTCCTTTCTTAAGTGCAAAAATCACTGTTTTATTTCTTCTCTACAAGTCTTCCCTTTTCACATAAGAGCTCAATAATTGGGGATTATCACCTCTGTATGTGGGGTGTTATAATTGTAAAATGTGAAGAAAATTGCCATTAATAAACCGAGGACATGGAATTTTGTGTATTATAGATTTTTAGCAGGTTTCGTGGCATTTCTTTAATTTGTGTGTGGATAGTGTGCAGTATTCATGAATTTTTCACCATTGCAACCATAATTTTCGTTCACGTGGATTTTTATTACATATGTAGGATTATATCTACATTCTAATAGCGGCGGTGTTTATCCCCCCCCCCCCCCCGAATGCTAAAGACATGGAGTTAGTGCCTTTTTATTTTTTTTATTTTCATATAGTAACCAATATTTCAAATCTCTGTAAAATATTATACACTTTCACTGAGGACTACTGGACTCAGACACAGCCTAACCGAAAAAGGTGTCGAAATGGCCACCAAAAATTGAACGGTGGATAATACTAGGTGTCTCTGAAATTCGTCACCATAACCTATATAGTCGATCATAAATAAGCTAGGTTAGGCATTGCAGAATGCATTTGGTATATTATTTGTAATTTTGGCACCATATCTGGTCAAGTACGCACTTTTCCGATTTTTTTACCATATTTTTTTTTCGATATTGCCGTAGAACCACATTTTTGACCCCATATGTGTCTCTTGCCGTTTGATCGATTGCAGTCCATCATATAAATGTGTTTTATAAATAAATTTCATACAGCACATAAATGAGTCCCCTGTACAAGGCACCTATGTGACCTAATGTCGGTGATCTCTGGCTTACAGAAACCATATTTTCAACAAATTGTCTACGTTTTTGTGTTTTATCAAGATTAAAACCTTGGAATTTTTGCTTAATTTAGAAATATACTATATTGAGAGTGTGGTGGTAGCATTTTGTGACATTTGAATACTATTGGTGTAGACAGTAGTATGGTAGAAAGTGTTGGGTGCTAAGCAGCGGGGTAGGACTACCAACTCTTTTAAAATGTTGACATATTTAGTCCAAGGGGAATCAAACTGATGGTAATATAAGGGTGAATAATACATTTATCTGAAACAAACCCCAAATTGTCCTTGAGCATGTTTGATCGGGCGTCAAATCAAAATTTCCAAAGAAAATCTCACTTTTTTGTTCAAAATATTTCCTTTCTTAAGTGCAAAAATCACTGTTTTATTTCTTCTCTACAAGTCTTCCCTTTTCACATAAGAGCTCAATAATTGGGGATTATCACCTCTGTATGTGGGGTGTTATAATTGTAAAATGTGAAGAAAATTGCCATTAATTAAACCGAGGACATGGAATTTTGTGTATTATAGATTTTTAGCAGGTTTCGTGGCATTTCTTTAATTTGTGTGTGGATAGTGTGCAGTATTCATGAATTTTTCACCATTGCAACCATAATTTTCGTTCACGTGGATTTTTATTACATATGTAGGATTATATCTACATGCTAATAGCGGCGGTGTTTATCCCCCCCCCCCCCGAATGCTAAAGACATGGAGTTAGTGCCTTTTTATTTTTTTTATTTTCATATAGTAACCAATATTTCAAATCTCTGTAAAATATTATACACTTCCACTGAGGACTACTGGACTCAGACACAGCCTAACCGAAAAAGGTGTCGAAATGGCCACCAAAAATTGAACGGTGGATAATACTAGGTGTCTCTGAAATTCGTCACCATAACCTATATAGTCGATCATAAATAAGCTAGGTTAGGCATTGCAGAATGCATTTGGTATATTATTTGCAATTTTGGCACCATATCTGGTCAAGTACGCACTTTTCCGATTTTTTTACCATATTTTTTTTCGATATTGCCGTAGAACCACATTTTTGACCCCATATGTGTCTCTTGCCGTTTGATCGATTGCAGTCCATCATAAAAATGTGTTTTATAAATAAATTTCATACAGCACATAAATGAGTCCCCTGTACAAGGCACCTATGTGACCTAATGTCGGTGATCTCTGGCTTACAGAAACCATATTTTCAACAAATTGTCTACGTTTTTGTGTTTTATCAAGATTAAAACCTTGGAATTTTTGCTTAATTTAGAAATATACTATATTGAGAGTGTGGTGGTAGCATTTTGTGACATTTGAATACTATTGGTGTAGACAGCAGTATGGTAGAAAGTGTTGGGTGCTAAGCAGCGGGGTAGGACTACCAACTCTTTTAAATGTTGACATATTTAGTCCAAGGGGAATCAAACTGATGGTAATATATGGGTGAATAATACATTTATCTGAAACAAACCCCAAATTGTCCTTGAGCATGTTTGATCGGGCGTCAAATCAAAATTTCCAAAGAAAATCTCACTTTTTTGTTCAAAATATTTCCTTTCTTAAGTGCAAAAATCACTGTTTTATTTCTTCTCTACAAGTCTTCCCTTTTCACATAAGAGCTCAATAATTGGGGATTATCACCTCTGTATGTGGGGTGTTATAATTGTAAAATGTGAAGAAAATTGCCATTAATTTAAACCGAGGACATGGAATTTTGTGTATTATAGATTTTTAGCAGGTTTCGTGGCATTTCTTTAATTTGTGTGTGGATAGTGTGCAGTATTCATGAATTTTTCACCATTGCAACAATAATTTTCGTTCACGTGGATTTTTATTACATATGTAGGATTATATCTACATGCTAATAGCGGCGGTGTTTATCCCCCCCCCCCCCCCGAATGCTAAAGACATGGAATTAGTGCCTTTTTATTTTTTTTATTTTCATATAGTAACCAATATTTCAAATCTCTGTAAAATATTATACACTTTCACTGAGGACTACTGGACTCAGACACAACCTAACCGAAAAAGGTGTCGAAATGGCCACCAAAAATTGAACGGTGGATAATACTAGGTGTCTCTGAAATTCGTCACCATAACCTATATAGTCGATCATAAATAAGCTAGGTTAGGCATTGCAGAATGCATTTGGTATATTATTTGTAATTTTGGCACCATATCTGGTCAAGTACGCACTTTTCCGATTTTTTTACCATATTTTTTTTTCGATATTGCCGTAGAACCACATTTTTGACCCCATATGTGTCTCTTGCCGTTTGATCGATTGCAGTCCATCATATAAATGTGTTTTATAAATAAATTTCATACAGCACATAAATGAGTCCCCTGTACAAGGCACCTATGTGACCTAATGTCGGTGATCTCTGGCTTACAGAAACCATATTTTCAAAAAATTGTCTACGTTTTTGTGTTTTATCAAGATTAAAACCTTGGAATTTTTGCTTAATTTAGAAATATACTATATTGAGATTGTGGTGGTAGCATTTTGTGACATTTGAATACTATTGGTGTAGACAGCAGTATGGTAGAAAGTGTTGGGTGCTAAGCAGCGGGGTAGGACTACCAACTCTTTTAAAATGTTGACATATTTAGTCCAAGGGGAATCAAACTGATGGTAATATATGGGTGAATAATACATTTATCTGAAACAAACCCCAAATTGTCCTTGAGCATGTTTGATCGGGCGTCAAATCAAAATTTCCAAAGAAAATCTCACTTTTTTGTTCAAAATATTTCCTTTCTTAAGTGCAAAAATCACTGTTTTATTTCTTCTCTATAAGTCTTCCCTTTTCACAACATTTTGAAAGTGATTTCTCTCATAAAACGTTATAATGGAGTTAAATGGCAATCCTATATGTGTTCGTATACCTAAACCGAGGACATGGAATTTTGTGTATTATAGATTTTTAGCAGGTTTCGTGGCATTTCTTTAATTTGTGTGTGGATAGTGGTGCAGTATTCATGAATTTTTCACCATTGCAACCATAATTTTCGTTCACGTGGATTTTTATTACATATGTAGGATTATATCTACATGCTAATAGCGGCGGTGTTTATCCCCCCCCCCCCCCCCCCCCGAATGCTAAAGACATGGAGTTAGTGCCTTTTTATTTTTTTTATTTTCATATAGTAACCAATATTTCAAATCTCTGTAAAATATTATACACTTCCACTGAGGACTACTGGACTCAGACACAGCCTAACCGAAAAAGGTGTCGAAATGGCCACCAAAAATTGAACGGTGGATAATACTAGGTGTCTCTGAATTCGTCACCATAACCTATATAGTCGATCATAAATAAGCTAGGTTAGGCATTGCAGAATGCATTTGGTATATTATTTGTAATTTTGGCACCATATCTGGTCAAGTACGCACTTTTCCGATTTTTTTACCATATTTTTTTTTCGATATTGCCGTAGAACCACATTTTTGACCCCATATGTGTCTCTTGCCGTTTGATCGATTGCAGTCCATCATAAAAATGTGTTTTATAAATAAATTTCATACAGCACATAAATGAGTCCCCTGTACAAGGCACCTATGTGACCTAATGTCGGTGATCTCTGGCTTACAGAAACCATATTTTCAACAAATTGTCTACGTTTTTGTGTTTTATCAAGATTAAAACCTTGGAATTTTTGCTTAATTTAGAAATATACTATATTGAGAGTGTGGTGGTAGCATTTTGTGACATTTGAATACTATTGGTGTAGACAGCAGTATGGTAGAAAGTGTTGGGTGCTAAGCAGCGGGGTAGGACTACCAACTCTTTTAAAATGTTGACATATTTAGTCCAAGGGGAATCAAACTGATGGTAATATATGGGTGAATAATACATTTATCTGAAACAAACACCAAATTGTCCTTGAGCATGTTTGATCGGGCGTCAAATCAAAATTTCCAAAGAAAATCTCACTTTTTTGTTCAAAATATTTCCTTTCTTAAGTGCAAAAATCACTGTTTTATTTCTTCTCTACAAGTCTTCCCTTTTCACATAAGAGCTCAATAATTGGGGATTATCACCTCTGTATGTGGGGTGTTATAATTGTAAAATGTGAAGAAAATTGCCATTAATTAAGGTTATGGACCTGTATTGATTTCCTTATATGGTCAAAATGAGGCATCAAAGTACTATATTATTTAAAAACTCCCAGTTTCTCCTCCAAATGCACATGTATCACTTTAAAATGTCTCTGTTTTGGTTTGTATAGTGGTATTATGGGTATTCATCTATGTACATGTGAATTTTCATGTTGATTGGAGCTGTTACTGTGCGCATGAATACATATAAACAAACCGGCCCTTTCTGGGAGTTTGCTTTCTGAGGAATTCGCCAGGTGTCAGCAGCTAACAGTCAAATGCTTGTAGCGTTTGATCTATTCCAACAACATGTGCTGATTTTTTAATATTTTGTAAGTTATATATATTGCTTCAACATACTGAAATTTTATGAAAATTGAAACATTTTGAAAGTGATTTCTCTCATAAAACGTTATAATGGAGTTAAATGGCCATCCTATATGTGTTCGTATACCAAAATGGTACCAGTGGAGTGACACCTCTCTGTTCGATAGGGTAGAAGCCAGGAATAGACCTGGGGATGCCTCACACATTGAGGATTCCGTATTAAGTGACGTCATTTCGCCAGATGTATAGTTGCCTAGGGAGACAACGCGAAGCGATATTGATTCACGTGCTGGTTTATTTTGCACGTGTGGAAGTCTGGTTTTGGGAAAAGCAAAAATCCCGATGGTATTTCCCGGGATTTGGAGTAGAGAAAGGTTTTGCTGAATGTATGCTATGTCGGCAATTGCGATCTGAAAACGAGCTAAATTGACAGGGGTCCTGTTCAACGTCATTTTATGAAAAATTGGTACTATCATGCTCTATACTATAGTGACCTAGATTTTATTGAAGTACTATGATTATAGGCCCTACTATCACACCTTGTCAACCGTTAAGCCCTAATTTTTTTCGGAAAGGTGAAACGCACACCCGAAGTTGCCCAATTTAACATTGATTTAAATGCAGCCAATAATTGGTCGTATCAACCCTATACTCTCTGATAGAAGTGCAATGGTCCTATTCACAGACCCCTCCTAGAAGTCGGCAAACTCCGTCGTTCAAACTGACCAATCGCAGCTGCGCGCAATCTTCGGAAATCTGGGGAAAATCCTGGGCAGCCTGACCACGTGCAGTGAAACCACTAAAAATGTCGTGTGACACGAATGATACAGTTTTCGAGCCAAAAAGAAACCTGACATTTCGTGACAATCGCTAATATTTCAAGAGAAAATACCCGTAAACCCATCCCTTTCCCCGTTGAGACCAACCTTGCCTGTAAAATCATTTTACTGAGTAGCCAGGACTATTTATTCACAAACACAGCGCGAGGATCACCATGGTCACTGGCCCGTGTTTCCCTTACTGGGATTTCCCCAATACTGTGTTGACATTCTGACCAAACTCGCATCGCCCATTAACAGTGATCATTTGGCTTAGAAACCCTATTTCCATACATCCTTGTTGCAGATAATGGGGCATCTGGGTTAAATGTAATCTGTATTGCCGTGTATGATGAGAAAATGTGCGATAAATTGGACACTGCGGATTTGTTTATTACCGTTACTGCGCGCAGCGTTACTGGTCGGCACTCGCGTGACCAATGGCGGGAAATTCTGTGAACTGTGAAAACCTCGAAGTTCTCCAGTTGTGTCCCCGCCCAATTGAAACTTGGTGGAAAACGGCCACTGTCATTCGCATGTGACGGATATCAGAAATCACTGTTTTATTAAACTTTACACTAAAAGTTGAGATGTTTCTTGCACACATGTGTAAAATGTGATAAGTTTGAGGAAATGTTCTGCCCACTTTGGTCTCAAAGATTATCCGTTTAGAGTTGAAATAAAGTTAGAAAATTATTTCTGAACTCATTATTCTTTCTTTGATAAATCGCGAGTTGGTTGATGATAATGTAAAGTTATTGACTACCGTCCGCTCTTCGGGATCCTCGAGGATAATCCTCTCACCACGAGTCCTTGCGGACGCGCATCCGCTATTCCGGATCCTTGCGGCGGCGCCGCTCACCGGAGGTCACTGCGGACACGGTAACTACTTCAGCATTAACGGTAACCAGGTAACAGCCCACCCGACACTCCCAGGCCTACGGACACCGTTCAGAAACCGGTTCATCACCACGGTGTTAACTGGCGGGGCCTGGCGAGCCGCGGTCTGCCTCGGGGACGGAACCCCGTACAGTCCGACATGCTGGCCAGAGCCTATGTCACACGTCCCGGGAAGGGAGAGAACTGGCGATCCACAGGGCTTACGCCCCTGAGTCAGCAACTTGTCTCTCCCAGCCCGGGCCTCCCCATGGAAATCGTCCCCAGGGCTCTAAGAGCCCACTACTCCTGACCAGGGAACGCAAAGCTCATGGCGAGCCTTGCGTGCGTCCTGTTCACTCTCTCTCGGACAATCTCCTCGATCGAGTAGCTTCCAGTGTATATATAATACACCACAAGCTGTAGGACGCACGCGAGGTCTAATCGATCCATTGTTATAGTTTACTGGAGCGTAAATTACAATGCGTCGCCGTGGCAACGCACGCTCGAACGGAGCGTGTCAAAACAAGGCCAAGTACGAAAAGGCCACATAAATGGCATGTATGTTTACAATCACCTGCCGCGTGCTTAGGGCAAAATCGCCACATTACCCCCTTCTTACAATGTTGGTCCCCAACATGTTCCGCCCGCGCCCAAAACAGCTAAAACCCGACGAAGGCTTCGCATGGCGGGGTCCGGAAGAAGGCAAGATGGCAACACCCGGAAGTCACGGCGCAAGACTAGGACTTTTAAGAGTCCCTTTTGGAAGAATGGGGAACTACCCCCGGACTTACGGAGTAAACTATAACGCGCTTTGCAATTTTGAATAAACCCTCATAAACAAGCTAAAATTTTGACCGAGGTGGTCCAAAACCGTGTGATGACCTTGGAAGGTCATCCGTTATAAAAGGACGGTGTGTCGAGTCTTTGGAATATCTTTGAGGTTAAACTTTAAATTTAGAAATTTTGTAAAACGACACACCGAGTGATCAAAAGTGATAGTACCTCTAAAAAGTGTTGCCGACCGCCCTGCCGGCCGGCTCCTCAGATCCTCAGAACGGGTCTGAGGCAGGGCGGAGCCGAGGTGCGGCGACGAGGCTAGCACCCTAGCCTTCCTCCGTCGTCATCGGCTCCTCATCCGTGCCGCCTGTCTTGGGGTCTGGCGGCGGTGACGAGTCCCTACGCCGCGGAAGCAGCGGAGCCGGCATGGAGAGAGCCGGCTGCACGGGCGGATGAGGCAGGCCTGGTGGCGCTTGCAGGGGCTTCTGCGGTGAGCCCTGCAATCCGGGTCCTGACGGAGCCATCACGACGGAGGCCGGTAGAGATGTAGCGCCGAGATCTGCAATGGCGCGGAACATCTCTACCGTATCGCGGGTGCGCTGAGGACCGGCCATACGTTCTCCCCACACCTGGACCAGGTATGGGTAGATGGCCAGCTCCAAAGCAGCATCCGCCCGCTGGAGAGCCGCCTGGTTCAGGGCGGACGACTCGGGGTCATCGACGCCCTGGAGTAGGTGAGTCCGAGCGGCCTCGGCTTCGTCCAGACGACGCTGTAGCTGCTCATTCTCAGCCTCCAGGTGCTCCATCCTAGCGGCTACCTCTGGGGCGGGGGCGGACGCCCCGGACTGCTCGGCAAGAGCGGCGGTCCGACCCTGTTCGAACGCTCAATGACGGCCGACAAAGTCCGGTAGCTCTCTAGGCTCCGCCGGGTGCCTTCCATGAGGCCCTGGTCGTATGCGAGATCGCATGCGACACGGGAGGCCTCAGCGCGGCACCGGCTGAACCGATCCAGAGAGCTGTCCATCTCCGCCACAAGGTACTCCGCCGCTCGGGTGAGTCGACCACGCTGGGGGTGATCCCAGGGGTGCTCCTCCCGAGCGCCGACCAACGCGGCCACACCTGCGGACCCCAAGTCACGAATGGCTCGGGGCACTGGCAGGTTCACCAACGCTGGGTCACCGGGGATCCGGTCCATACCATCGCGACGATGGCCGACCGCCTGGCCTACAGACTCGCGAAAAGTCTCGTAGACACTGGCGGTCGTGGGACCGAGCCTCCGGCGTACGTCCGCCGTGGCGTCGAGGGGATCCAGGTCCAGGGAGGCGGTGCTTTGCCATCCCGCGGACGTCCCTTCAACTACCAACGAGGACGTGGACGCCGACCTCGAGAGAGGTACCGCACGTCCGCTACTGCTCGCAACCGAGGGAGTCACACGTGGGGTCCTTGGCAGGACCACCGACGCGGTACTCGAGGAGGCGGAGGTGTCTGCCACCACCCGTCCCTCAGACGGACCCGCGGGTACCGTCACCTCGAGCAAGCCCGGGAAATCCTCCTGAGTCAGCGCACCCGGGGACTGCAGGGGCGTCGTCCCGGCCGGAGTTTTTCCGGCGGACGAACCCTTCCCCTGAGTCCTTGGCGGGGGGCGTGGCTTAGGAGAAGCCACTCGTGTCTTGGCCGCGATCTGCGGCATCTCCGACACGACCATGGTCACCCGGTGCCGTTCTTCTACTGCATGGGTCGCCGGCGGTTAACGGACAGCCTTTGCTGCTGTCCGGGCGGCTTCCGCCGCCTGGTACTCTGCCGGAGTCTGGCCCATTGACGCCGTCAGGCGAGCTGTGTAGCTCGAGCCCGCGGACACAACGCCAGACTCTTTCCAGGCATCGTCCATGATGCGCTGTGCAAAGCGCCACGGACCCCAGTGGAAGAACCGGTTCTTCACCGTTCCTGACGTGGTCATGAACGATGCCACCCTAGGTGGAATGTATCCATAATTGAATACAGGCCCCGCTCCATCACCAACGGTGTGAAGTCCCTCACCGCGGTGTGCACCCGCGCGGTGAGTGTTCAGGGCCTCCAAACTGGGAAAATATCGCTGCTGAGGTCTACTGGAGTAACACCTCTTGCAGACGAACATTTTCATCCAGGGGTAGTGGTACCCCGCAACATGTCGACTCAGGTGGTCGTAGGAAGGATACCTACGATCCCGGTTGAGCGCTTGGTGCGGGTCCTCATACCCGTCCAGGGATTCCGGACAGAGGAGGCATATTACCCCGTCCTCTGTCTCGGGCGGCAGCCCGACACGCTCCTCGTCCGTGAGTGGAATTAAAAGCCACCACAAGTGTTGCGCATGTAATATACGACCCCCTTCTTAGAAGGAGGCCGGGGTTCCGGTCATTCCGGCCGGACCGCGTATTGTAAGGTACGATCCGGACGAGAATGAGCGTCACCCGCTACCGCGGCTGGTCCGCACACGCGGACTTAACAACCGCTCCATTATCATAATGGATAGTCGGTTTCCTGCCGTAAGAAACCTTACTTACTATAACCTTAATTATAGTAATGGCTCACGGGGGATAACCACACCGAAGTGCGTCATCTTAAAGCATCGCGGACGCCGGACGAGTCACGCGGACGAACCGTGGACGTCAGTCCTAACGTGCGGACACTATCCCCGTGTCCAGAGCCAGTTCCCCAAATCCATGGGAAGGCGCTTCTCCCGTAGCGGACGTAAATCCCAACCTCAGTCTGGCCACTTAAGAGGCTGTTCCGGGACCAGGGGCGTCCGGCAAATCCACAAAAGTCGTCTGGCCAGCGTAGCCGCTGTGTTAACTACGCCGGACTACAGGCGAACTGATGCGGATGAGGCTGCCGCACGTCCCTAGCGCTGAAAACTACGGGAGGGCGGATGCGGAGCGGCGGCGTTACAACATGAAAGTCTCCGCGGACCTCAACTCCGAAGATAGCCACAAAGTAGCCACCCGCGGAGGCAAGTCGTGCGGACTCTCACGGAACGACCTAAAACCCGTCCTTGGTGTGATAGACAGGTACCGCAGACGCATCCGCATGGGCGGAAGGTTATTCCCACCCATACCGGGCTGGCGCACGTGGTTTCCGGCGTGGCCGCCCGTCATCCGCAGGTACTGGAGGGAGTGGGGGTACCTGCGGATCGCCGTCATCTGGCTGATAGCCACCCAGTCCATCATCTGACGGGTCAGAGAGGTCCGGGAGGCCCACCATACAGCGCACACGCTCGTCCGGAGTCCGCGGATGCTGACCAGATGGATCCCATACGGGAGCATCATCCGGTTCCGCATCTTGAACGAGCGGATCCATGACAAGCGGGCCCTCGTACTTCTTCAGATTATCGATATGGACAACCAGAACCCTGTCCGGATCGGAATTTCTCCGGATCCGGTAGTCCACATCTGTCACCTGTTTCAGTACCGTAAATGGGCCTATCCACGGCTTAGCAAATTTATTACCTTGCTTAAGCGGCGGATAATAGTAGCGCACCTTGTCGCCCTCCGCAAAAGCTGGCCTGCCCTTCTGCCTCGCTTCTGCCGGATGGCCGACTTGTCCAGGCGCGCGCGCGCGAAATCATGGGCGTTCGCCAGGGCGCGGCGAATCCACTCCACGTACTCCGGACCGCACTGGGGTACTGCACCGGTCTCTGCCGCAGTTGGATACATAATATCCACGAGCAAATTTAGCTCCCGGCCGTACAACATCGCGTGCGGAGTAACTCCGGTCGAAGAGTGGACCGACGACCTGTACGCCATTAAGACATACGGGAGGTGGTCATCCCAATCATTCGCACGATCGTTCACAAAGGCCGCCAGCATATTGAGGACCGATCAATTAAAGCGTTCGACCTGGCCATCAGACTGGGGCCTGTAGGGGGTGGTCCGCACCTTGGTACTGCCTAGCATCTGTGCTAGGTTTCGGAACAGGTTGCTCTCAAATTGCGTGCCCTGATACGAATGTACCTGTTTAGGTACCCCATGGTACACCACCCATCTATTTACCAACAACCGAGCTACCTCGTCCGCAGTCTGGCGGCGCAGTGGGTAGGCGTCGGTATACTTGGTAAAATAGTCGGAAATCACCAGGATGTACCGGAAACCGCGCGGGGTGACCCGGTGGGTATCCAGTATATCCAAAGCTATCCGATCGAACGGCGCGCCCGTCTTAACCGTGGTTAAGGGTTGGCGACCAGGAGTCGGAACTCCTTTGCGAGCTTGACACCGAGGGCAGGCTGCGCACCACCGTTGCACGTCCAAGCCGCTACCAGGCCAATGAAAGCGCTGTTGTAGCCTATGGACGATCCTCCGGATTCCCAAGTGACCGGTCACCCGGAGGTCATGCAACTGGTGGAGTAATTCTTTCCGCAGCTCCGCCGGAAGCACCAACTGCCATATGGGAGGCAGTGGAGTCAGTGGCTCATAGCGCCGGTATAAGAGGCCATCCCTCAAGGAGAGTCTTTCCCACTGGGATACTAGAGACAAAGTCTCCTCCCTGTAGGTCTTCCGCTCATCTTTCGAGGGCTTCTGGCCGGCCTCAAGGGCTGTTATTACCGGTGCCAGAGCTCTGTCAGCTCTTTGCGTCGCAGCTATCTGCGCCGGAGAGTAGCCACCCAAGTAATTAGGCTCCTCATCTGTCGCGTCCGGCTGCGCCGCAGCGGCCATCACCACAGGGGGCAAGGACCGCTCATACTCAGACTCTCCAGAGGACGAGGGTACCCACGAGGAGTACACCGCCGGACTCGAGGAGGACTCGCTGGAGCTGAGCCGCATTTCCGCTTCGTATGCGGGACGCCCTCGCCAATAACGGCGGGTCCGCGCGCGGAGATTAGCCCTAAACGCTCCGGCCGCCGTGTTGTTAGAGGGGCTGGCGGCCTGCGGTCTCCCCGGAACGTCCAATTCCGAGTCTGAGGACGAATCTGCGGCTTGCTGGAATGGCGCCATCCCTGCACAGCCTGGATTCTTGCACTTATGACAACGGGACAGGCCGTCCGCGTTGCCGTGCAACTTACCAGCGCGATGCTCTATCTGCATGTCATACTCCTGGAGTTTGACGAGCCACCGCGCCACCAAGCCATCGGCCTCACTATAGTTGAGGAGCCATCTCAGCGAACTATGATCAGTCCGCAAGCGGAAATGGCGTCCCAACAAATAGTGCCGGAAGCGCTTGGTCATCGTAACCACCGCGAGCAACTCACGATGAGTGGTACAGTAGTTCATTTGAGAGCGGCTCAAGGCCACACTCGCATAAGCTACTACCCGCTCTTGCCCGTCCACGATCTGCGAGAGGACACCGCCGAGTGCGAAGTTACTCGCGTCAGTGTCCAGGATGAACTCGCAGTCCGGACGAGGGTGCCGCAGCACCGGGGCCACTACCAAGGCCTGCCGGAGTCCCGAGAAGGCGTCAGCCTGCTCGGCGGACCAAACAAAATCGGCGCCCTTTTCCGTGAGGATAGTAAGGGGACGCGCGATCTCCGCAAAGCCGCGAATAAACCTGCGGTGGTAGCTCGCGAAGCCCAAGAAGGACCTCATGTCCGCCACGTTACATGGCGGAGGCCATTTCTGCACGGCCGCCACCTTTGCGGGGTCTGGTCTCACTCCGGTGCCCGTTACCATGAAGCCCAAGTACAGGATTTCCTGCGCGAATAGCTCGCACTTACTTGGCTTCAATTTAAGCCCTGCACCGCGGATGCGATGGAGCACCATCTGGAGGTTGGTGAGGGTTTCCTCGAACGACCGGCCATACACGACGACATCGTCGATGTAGACCATACATCGCTTCCAGAGGAACCCTTTAAGTACCATCTCCATGAGGCGCTCGAACGTCGCTGGTGCGTTACAGAGCCCGAACCGCATTACTTTGAATTGGTAGAGCCCGTTCTTGGTAACGAAGGCAGTCTTCGCCCGATCACTCTCCTCCATCTCCACCTGCCAATACCCGGAGGCCAGATCCAGAGCACAGAAATAGTGCGACCCGGCCAGGGCATCGAAGGTATCTTCAATGTGCGGGAGAGGATATGAGTCCTTCCGCGTGGCATCGTTGAGTTTCAACTCAAGGTTGCGGAGCGCGGGCTCCTTCTTAAACGTTCCGGCGGCAACGAGGGTCACCTTCGAGCCCACGAGGAACCGGACTGGCTCCCGTCCGGAGGACAGGGGCAGGTACCAGCAGGGGTCCCTCACCAGCGCGCAGGTAGGGCGATACCTTTCGCACGCGCTGGGCTCATCTACGGAGTCCTCGCCATCCGCCTCAGCTGCGGAGGAGCTAGACTGATCTCCAAGGACTACTTCCGGAGAAGTCATATCAACTTGGGGTTCGTCCTACTCATCAGCGGGTGGGGCGGCATCTTTTGCCACCGAACAACTATCCCCGGACGTAGTGTTGGTCGCCACCACGTCCGGATCTAGTTTCCCTGCCGCGGGTTCCGACCCTGCTATCTCCGAGAACCGGACCGGAAGGAACTCCTTCGTTGCGGGCCAGGGAGGGCTCCCTGGTATCCGCGCGACTGCAGGCGTTCCAACAACTCCGGACACTTCAGCCAAAAGTGTCCCTGCTTTCCCGGCGCAGTGCGCAATCATCTGCACGGCGCCGAGGTCGTATTCCTCTAAGTCGCACTCGTCCGAGGACGAGCACGGCGCGGCGAATGGTGCCGCATGTGCGGGCGCCCCTGTAGAGGGTGCCGACGCACTAACCCACTGCAGGGTAGGTTCCCTGGCGGGTTCCCGGACGACCGGGTCCTGCCACGGGTTACCTGCGATGCCTTGGCCGGAGGAGGAGTCGCCGCCTGCGCGGGTACAGCCGAGGCCGGAGCCGGGGCCGGAGGCAACTGTCTGGGGCGGACAGCTACCTCGAGCGCAAGCGCGGAGTCTATTGCCTCCTCCATCGATCGTTTTTCATGGGTGGCCAGCTCGTAAGCTAAGTGGTAAGGCTGGCCATCGATGAACTGATCGATCAGCATCGTTTCGAACCGTCTAGAGTCCATGTCCGGAAAAGCTCTCCGGCTGAGTATGCGCAGGTTAAACGCATAGTCTGTCATGGACTCAGTCGGTTGGCGGGTACGCGCCTTGAACTCTCGTTCAGACTGCCGCCGATTGGTCGTCGGCGTGAACAGCAGGCGAAGTTGAAGGGCAACCTCGCCGAAAGTCACTGTTCCCACCGGCAGACACGGCATCACGCGGAGAGCTTTTCCTTCCAAGCTCCCCGCGAGGACATGTCCAGCTTCATGCTGGGACCATCCTTCATACACGGCGGTATGCCATACCTGGAGTAAGTAGTCCTCCAAGTCGGCGTTATTCCTGTTAAACCGTTTCCGCCACGAAGAGTGGTCGAGCCCGTCATCGCGTTTGTTACGCGCCCGACGTGCGGTCCCGGCTCCGGGGTCGTCCGTGTACAGCGGCAAGTTCCGCGAGCTGCCCGTGCCTGCGGCGGAGTCTGCCGGAGCAAACATCGAAGCCGCGGACATAGGAGCAGGAAAGCTCACGCTTGCCGCCGGGGTCATTCCCGCTACAAACCCACTCTGGCTAGGTGCGGGCGGGGCTCCCATCGAACCTACTGGGTAGGCTCCAGAAGAGGCGGCAAAGCTTGGGGCCGAAGCCGCCTGTTGCCACTGCCCGTCCGACACACTGTACGCGCCAGGGTGAGTCGACCACGCGGCTTGCGCTCCAACCGTCGGAACGCTTTGGAGGCGGTCGCCAACGCGGTGCCTCCGAGCCGCAGAGCAGGCGCGGGTCCCATTGCGAGGGCCACTGGCGCCTGCGGACTCAGCAGGACTTGGGGAGGGGCTATTGGCCCAGACATCCCCGGACTTAGAACGGCCGACGGATTGACGCTCGGAGGCGGCTGATTCCGCTTGAACAGTACAAGCACCTCGGATATCAGCCACCTCTCCCTCTCCGTCAAAGGCCCCGAGTTGCCTTGTGACAGCGGAGAGGGGGAACGGTTCCGCCGGTCTGATCGTCCCTGGCGGGGCGACCGGGCGCGGTCATAGCGCCCTAGAGGAGCCAGCTCACTCAGAGTGTGGGTGAGCTGGTCTATTCCGCCTGACGCGGACTGCCTGGAGTCCCCGCCGGGAGCCCTCGCAAGAGCTCTTCCAGCTGGAGGTGGCATCCAGAACCGCTGGTCCGCTTGCCCGGAGGTACTCGCGCCGGCTTCCACTCGATTCCGGACATCCGGAGATGTCCCCTGGAAGAGTGTCACCTGCCACGACTGCCGTCCGGACTTAGGCGGGCGCGGGGTAGCGCTGTGCCAGCTCCACCTACCGCGCCTACCGGATCAGGGCCAGGCCCTGATCGCAACCTCTGTTACAGCCTCTCGGGGCGCGACTCGTCGTCCAGAGACGGAGCCAGGGACGTCGGAGTTGACTCCGCAGACGGGATCTTGTCCACGGAGGTCTCCGCACGTTCCTTCCTACCGCAGGAGTCATCCGGAGAATTCTCACGGCGGCCGTCGCTTGACCGGGTGCGGTCCGCGACGTTTCCACCCGTTTCCCCCCCCCCTTGGGTTCATTCGCCTTATCTTTGGCTTTGTCTCTTTCTTTCGTCATTTTGTCTGAGTTGTCCGTGAGGAGCGAGCGATCCCCAGGGACGAAGGAGGCTACAACACTGTGACGGTAGGCTGCGATGGAACACTGTCGGACTGATCCTGGTCACGGCACCAATGTAAAGTTATTGACTATCGTCCGCTCTTCGGGATCCTCAAGGATAGTCCTCTCACCACGAGTCCTTGCGGACGCGCATCCGCTATTCCGGATCCTTGCGGCGGCGCCGCTCACCGGAGGTCACTGCGGACACGGTAACTACTTCAGCATTAACGGTAACCAGGTAACAGCCCACCCGACACTCCCAGGCCTACGGACACTGTTCAGAAACCGGTTCATCACCACGGTGTTAACTGGAGGGGCCTGGCGAGCCGCGGTCTGCCTCGGGGACGGAACCCTGTACAGTCCGACATGCTGGCCAGAGCCTATGTCACACGTCCCGGGAAGGGAGAGAACTGGCGATCCACAGGGCTTACGCCCCCGAGTCAGCAACTTGTCTCTCCCAGCCCGGGCCTCCCCATGGAAATCGTCCCCAGGGCTCTAAGAGCCCACTACTCCTGACCAGGGAACGCAAAGCTCATGGCGAGCCTTGCGTGCGTTCTGTTCACTCTCTCTCGGACAATCTCCTCGATCAAGTAGCTTCCAGTGTATATATAATACACCACAAGCTGTAGGACGCACGCGAGGTCTAATCGATCCATTGTTATAGTTTACTGGTCAGCGTAAATTACAATGCGTCGCCGTGGCAACGCACGCTCGAACGGAGCGTGTCAAAACAAGGCCAAGTACGAAAAGGCCACATAAATGGCATGTATGTTTACAATCACCTGCCGCGTGCTTAGGGCAAAATCGCCACAATAAATACGGTTATGCTATCACATACATCACATCATCTACAATTCCGTAACAATATTTCATGTGACAGTATATAGCTGGGAATATCATTTCTGAGCTTCTAGCACCCTTGGGCAAACCCGGGAAAACACGATTGAACCGAGCACGGGTCTCTTCGCGACACCGGGTATGAAACACAAAAACGGCAATAACTAGGGAACTATCCACAGTAGAAGCATGATTTTGGTGTCTATACATATGTTTTCGATCCCAATCTTTTGGATGAGCACACTTGCAAGTACATTAGACCATTCATTCGTGAAGAAAATCCAATATGGCTTCCAAAAACGAGCATTTCTGTGCTAGGTTTGAATAACAAATATTTCCTGGGCTCTGTACACCCCCAGAACCCTCACCTACTTGTATAAGTTTCGTCTATTGGGATGGCGGATTTGGCCATCTATGTTTGCGAAAAATGCAGAGGTGAAGTTAATGGCGACATCTTTTGCAGGTGTTTGACATGATCTCTAACTCAATAGCGGTCGTACCTGTTGCAAGTGGTCGTATTAGGAAGAAGCACGAGTGACTTGATCGCGGATTTCGTGTCGTCGGTTCGCATAAATGCAATGAAGATAAGGCAGCACCCTGAATATGTTGTGTATCAAAAAATATTCCAATGAATAAAAATGTCTTTCCTTACTCATCCAACAAACATACCTATATAAAGATATAATTGATTGAATCTCTTTTATTATTTGCAAATAATCAACACAGTGAGTTTGTTAAATACGCACACAAAATGTGAAAATGAACGTCTCCAATAACTGACCTGGGGATTCCACATTTGTGGACAGCATTTCGTCGCTGGGCACTCAAAAATATATTCAAAATGATCTACAGAAGATGTACTACAACATCCGAGCTATATTTTGTTGTCATACCTCAACAAAATCACTGTATATTTTAAATATAGAAATTCATAGATGGCTATCTGTTATATTTGTTGAGAATCTGAATATATGACAAGCTATATAGAAATTCATAGATGGCCATCTTGTTATATTTGTTGAGAATCTGAACATATGACAAGATATATAGAAATTCATCGATGGTCATCTTGTTATTCTTGGTGACAATCTTGCCAGGACATATAACAAGATATATATAAACCCATAGATGGCCATCTTCATATATTTGGTGAGAATCATGCCTGGATATATGGCAAGATATATACAAACTCTTAGATGGCCATCCTAATATATTTGGTGAGAATCATGCCTGGACATATGACAAGATATATAGAAACTCATAGATGGCCATCTTAGTATATTTGGTGAGAATCTTGCCTGGACATATGACAAGATATATAGAAATTCATTCATGGTCATCTTGTTATATTTAGTGAGAATCTTGCCTGGACATATGACAAGATACATATAAAATCATCGATGATCATCTTGTTATATTTGGTGAAAATCTTGCCTGGACATATGACAAGATATATAATAATTCATAGAGGGCCATCTGGTTACATTTGTTGAGAAACTGAACATATGACAAGATATATAGAAACTCATAGATGGCCATCTTAACATATTTGGTGAGAATCATGCCTGGATATATGGCAAGATATAGAAATTCATAGATGGCCATTTTGTTATATTTGTTGAGAATCTGAACATATAACAAGATATATAGAAATTCATAGATGGCCATCTTGTTGTATGTGTTGAGAATCTGAACATATGACAAGATATATAGGAATTCATCGATGGTCATCTTGCTATATTTGGTGAGAATTTTGCCTCGACATATCACAGGTATATGGAAATTCATCGATGGTCATCTTGTTATATTTGGTGAAAATCTTGCCTGGACATATGACAAGATATTTATATAAACTCATCGATGGTCATCTTGTTATTTTTGTGACAATTTTGCCTTCACATATGACAAGATATATATAAACTCATCGATGGTCATCTTGTTATATTTGGTGAGAATCTTGCCTGGACATATGACAAGATATATAGAAATTCATAGATGGCCATCTTGTTATGTTTGCTGAGAATCTGAACATATGACAAGATATACAGAAATTCATCGATGGTCATCTTTTTATTTTTGGTGACAAACTTGCATGGACATATGACAAGATATATATAGACTCATCGATGGTCATCTTGTTATATTTGGTGAGAGTCTTGCCTGGACATATGACAAGATATATAGAAATTCATAGATGGCCATCTTGTTATATTTGTTGAGAATCTGAACATATGACAAGATATATTGAAATTCATCGATGGTCATTTTGTTATATTTGGTGAGCATCTTGCCTGGACATATGACAAGGTATATATAAATTCATAGATGGCCATCTTGTTATATTTGTTGAGAATCTGAACATATGACAAGATATATAGAAACTCATAGATGACCATCTTAATATATTTGGTGAGAATCTTGCCTGGACATATGACAAGATATATATAATCTCATCGATGGTCATCTTGTTATATTTGTTGAAAAATTTGCCTGGACATATGACGAGATATATAGAAATTCATAGATGGCCTTCTTGTTACATTTGTTGAGAATCTGAACATATGACAAGATATATAGAAACTCATAGATGGCCATCTTAACATATTTGGTGAGAATCATGCCTGGACAATGGACATATGGCAAAATATAGAAATTCATCGATGGTCATTTTGTTATATTTCGTGAGAATCTTGCCTGGACATATGACAAGATATATTTAATAGACGTGGAATCAATACCCAGTATTAAGTATTCCGAGCAAATAAAACAGGGTCCGTTATCCAATCTCATAGTCCGGGGACAGAAAGTCATATCAGGCATACGAAGTGAGAGAAAACAAAAATGACAGGGAAACTCATGAACCCCCGTAAATGGCCATTAGGAGGTGAAATCAGGTTTTCCGGAAAAAGTGAGCATTTCCTGCCCCACTAGTGGCACCCGTCATGAATTCCCCAAAATTAACATGAAAATAGATCTAGTTGCATGGCAGACATAAACTCATCGATGGTCATCTTGTTATATTTGGTGAAAAATTTGCCTGGACATATGACAAGATATATAGAAACTCATAGATGGCCATCTTAAAATATTTGGTGAGAATCTTGCCTGGAAATATGACAAGATATATAGAAACTCATAGATTGCCATCTTAATACATTTGGTGAGAATCATGCCTGGACATATAGCAAAATATAGAAATTCATAGATGGCCATTTTGTTATGTTTGTTGAGAATCTGAACATATGACAAGCTATATAGAAATTCATAGATGGCCATCTTGTTATATTTGTTGAGAATCTGAACATATGACAAGATATATAGGAATTCATCGATGGTCATCTTGCTATATTTGGTGAGAATCTTGCCAGGACATATAACAAGTTATATATGAACTCATAGATGGCCATCTTAATATATTTGGTGAGAATCATGCCTGGACATATGACAAGATATATAGAAACTCATAGATGGCCATCTTAATATATTTGGTGAGAATCTTGCCTGGACATATGACAAGACATAGAAATTCATCGATGGTCAACTTGTTATTTTTGGTGAGAATCTTGCCTGGACATATGACAAGATATATATAAACTCATCGATGGTCATCTTGCTATATTTGGTGAAAATCTTGCCTGGACATATGACAAGATATATAATAATTCATAGAAGGCCATCTCGTTTCATTTGTTGAGAATCTGAACATATGACAAGATATATAGGAACTCATAGATGGCCATCTTAATATATTTGGTGATAATCATGCCTGGACATATGGCAAGATATAGAAATTCATAGATGGCCATTTTGTTATATTTGTTGAGAATCTGAACATATGACAAGATATATAGAAATTCATACATGGCCATCTTGTTGTATTTGTTGAGAATCTGAACATATGACAAGACATATAGGAATTCATCGATGGTCATCTTGCTATATTTGGTGAGAATCTTGCCTGGACATATGACAGGTACAGTAGAACTCCAGTAATGTGGTCACCCTTCGGACCAATGATATTGGCCACATTATATAAGTGGCCACTTTATAGGAATCAGTGATTGTGGGCACGCTGGCTGGCTGGCTGGCTGACTGCTTCAGTGATCGCGGGGGGGCTGCACAGGCAGTCGGTCTGCTGCTCATGTGTAATGTAAATGTTAAGCTGACCTCATGGGTGAATGATGACATGCAGACGGATGGACGGACCACGGCTGGCTGGCTGGCTAGAGGCTAATGTTCAACTGACCGTATCAATGATCACGGGCTGGCTGGCTGGCTGACCGCTTCAGTGATCGCAGGGAGGGGGTGGGGAGGTGTTGCTTGCTGGCCGTATTTTGTGATTTTATGGGCAATTAGGACCAGATATACTGAACGCATTGTGGATAAGGAGTGACCACATTACAGGAGTACCCTCAACATGTAAATGCCTATGCTGTCGTTCGGGACCGATGCATCTGACCACAATGCATGGGTTGACCACATTTCTAGAGTGTCCGCAGGCTGGACTTCTACTGTATATAGAAATTCATCGATGGTCATCTTGGTATATTTGGTGAGAATCTTGCCTGGACATATGACAAGATATTTATATAAACTCCTCGATGGTCATCTTGTTACTTTTGGTGACAATCTTGCCTGGACATATGACAAGATATATATAAACTCATCGATGGTCATCTTGTTATATTTGGTGAGAATCTTGCCTTGACATTTGACAAGATATATAGAAATTCCTAGATGGCCATCTTGTTATGTTTGTTGAGAATCTGCATATATGACACGATATACAGAAATTCATCGATGGTCATCTTGTTATTTTTGGTGACAATTTTGCATGGACATATGACAAGATATATATAAACTCATCCATGGTCATCTTGTTATATTTGGTGAGAATCATGCCTGGACATATGACAAGATATATAGAAATTCATAGATGGCCATCTTTTTATATTTGTTGAGAATCTGAACATATGACAAGATATATAGGAATTCATCGATGGTCATTTTGCTATATTTGGTGAGAATCTTGCCTGGAAATATGACAAGGCATATTGAAATTCATAGATGGCCATCTTGTTATATTTGTTGAGAATCTGAACATATGACAAGATATATTGAAATTCATCGATGGTCATCTTGTTATATTTAGTGAGCATCTTGCCTGGACATATGACAAGGTATATATAAACTCATAGATGGCCATCTTGTTATATTTGTTGAGAATCTAAACATTTGACAAGATATATAGAAACTCATAGATGGCCATCTTAGTGTATTTGGTGAGAATCATGCCTGGACATATGGCAAAATATAGAAATTCATCGATGGCCATCTTGTTATATTTGTTGAGAATCTGAACATATGACAAGCTATATAGAAATTCATCGATGGTCAACTTGTTATATTTAGTGAGCATCTTGCCTGGACATACGACAAGGTATATATAAATTCATTGGTGGCCATCTTGTTATATTTGTTGAGAATCTAAACATATGACAAGATAATAGAAACTCATAGATGACCATCTTAATAGATTTGGTGAGAAGCATGCCTGGACATATGACAAAATATAGAAATTCATCGATGGTCATCTTGTTACATTTGGTGAGAATCTTGCCTCGACATATGACAAGATATATATAAACTCATCGATGGTCTTCTTGTTATATTTGGTGAAAAATTTGCCTGGTCATATGACAAGATATATAGAAATTCATAGATGGCCATCTTGTTACATTTGTTGAGAATCTGAACATATTGCAAGATATATAGAAACTCATAGATGGCCATCTTGATATATTTGGTGAGAATCATGCCTGGACATATGGCAAGATATAGAAATTCATAGATGGCCATTTTGTTATATTTGTTGAGAATCTGAACATATGACAAGATATATAGAAATTCATAGATGGCCTTCTTGTTGTGTTTGTTGATAATCTGAACATATGACAAGATATATAGGAATTCATCGATGGTCATCTTGCTATATTTGGTGAGAATCTTGCCTGGACATATGACAGGTATATAGAAATTCATCGATGGTCATCTTGTTATATTTGGTGAGAATCTTGCCTGGACATATGACAAGATATTTATATACACTCATCGATGGTCATCCTGTTATTTTTGGTGACATTCTTGCCTGGACATATGACAAGATATATATAAACTCATCGATGGTCATCTTGTTATGTTTGGTGAGAATCTTGCCTGGACATTTGACAAGATATATAAAAATTCACAGATGGCCATCTTGTTATGTTTGTTGAGAATCTGAACATATGACAAGATATACAGAAATTCATCGATGGTCATCTTGTTATTTTTGGTGACAATCTTGCATCGACATATGACAAGATATATATAGAAATTCATCGATGGTCATCTTGTTATATTTGGTGAGAATTTTGCCTGGACACATGACAAGATATACAGAACTTCATAGATGGCCATCTTTTTATATTCGTTGAGAATCTGAACATATGACAAGATATATAGGAATTCATCGATGGTCATTTTGCTATATTTGGTGAGAATCTTCCCTGGACATATGACAAGGTATATAGAAATTCATAGATGGCCATCTTGTTATATTTGTTGAGAATCTGAACATATGAAAAGATATATTGAAATTCATTGATGGTCATCTTGTTATATTTGGTGAGAATCTTGCCTGGACATATGACAAGATGTATAGAAATTCATAGATGCCCATCTTGTTATATTTGTTGAGAATCTGAACATATGACAAGATATATAGAAATTCATCGGTGGTCATCCTGTTATAATTGGTGAGAATCTTGCCTGGACATATGACAAGATATATAGAAATTCACAGATGGCCATCTTGTTATATTTGTTGAGAATTTGAACATATGACAAGATATATAGAAATTCATCGATGGTCATCTTGTTATATTTGTTGAGAATCTTGCCTGGACATATGACAAGATATATAGAAATTCACAGATGGTGATCTTGTTATATTTGTTAAGAATCTGAACATATGAAAAGATGTATATAAACTCATCCATGGTCATTTTGTTATATATATTAAAATCTTACCTAAACATATGACAAGGTATATTGAAATTCATAGATGGCCATCTTGTTATATTTGTTGAGAATCTGAACATATGACAAGATATATAGAAATTCATCGATGGTCATCTTGTTATATTTGGTGAGCATCTTGCCTGGACATATGCCAAAATATATATAAACTCATAGATGGCCATCTTGTTATATTTGTTGAGAATCTGAACATATGACAAGATATGTAGAAACTCTTAGATGGCCATCTTAATATATTTGGTGAGAATCATGCCTGGACAAATGACAAGATATATAGAAATTCATCGATGGTCATCTTGTTATTTTTGGTTAGAATCTTGCTTGGACATATGACAAGATATATATAAACTCATCAATGGTCATCTTGTTATATTTGGTGAAAAATTTGCCTGGACATATGACAAGATATATAGAAATTCATAGATGGCCATCTTGTTACATTTGTTGAGAATCTGAACATATGACAAGATATATAGAAACTCATAGATAGCCATCTTAATATATTTGGTGAGAATCTTGCCTGGACATATGACAAGATATATAGAAACTCATAGATGGCCATCTTAATATATTTGGTGAGAATCATGCCTGGACATATGGCAAAATATAGAATTCATAGATGGCCATTTTGTTATATTTGTTGAGAATCTGAACATATGACAAGCTATATAGATATTCATAGATGGCCATCTTGTTATTATTGTTGAGAATCTGAACATATGACAAGATATATAGAATTTCATCGATGGTCATCTTGTTATTTTTGGTGACAATCTTGCCAGAACATATAACATTATATATATAAACTCATAGATGGCCATCCTAATATATTTGGTGAGAATTATGCCTGGATATATGGCAAGATATAAACAAACTCATAGATGGCCATCCTAATATATTTGGAGAGAATCATGCCTGGACATATGACAAGACATACAGAAACTCATAGATGGCCATCTTAATATATTTGGTGACAATCTCGCCTGGACATATGACAAGATATATAGAAACTCATAGATGGCCATCTTAATATATTTGGTGAGAATCATGTCTGGACATATGGCAAAATATAGAAATTCATCGATGGTCATCTTGTTATATTTGGTGAGAATCTTGCCTGGACATATGACAAGGTATATAGAAATTCATAGATGGCCATCTTGTTATATTTGTTGAGAATCTGAACATATGACAAGATATATTGAAATTCATCGATGGTCATCTTGTTATATTTGGTGAGAATTTTGCCTGGACAAGATGTATAGAAATTCATAGATGCCCATCTTGTTATATTTGTTGAGAATCTGAACATATGACAAGATATATAGAAATTCATCGGTGGCCATCCTGTTATAATTGGTGAGAATCTTGCCTGGACATATGACAAGATATATAGAAATTCACAGATGGCCATCTCGTTATATTTATTGAGAATCTGAACATATGACAAGATATATAGAAATTCATGGATGACCATCTTGTTATATTTGTTGAGAATCTGAACATATGACAAGATATATAGAAATTCATCGATGGTCATCTTGTTATATTTGTTGAGAATCTTGCCTGGACATATGACAAGATATATAGAAATTCACAGATGGTGATCTTGTTATATTTGTTAAGAATCTGAACATATGAAAAGATGTATATAAACTCATCCATGGTCATTTTGTTATATATATTAAAATCTTACCTAGACATATGACAATGTATATTGAAATTCATAGATGGCCATCTTGTTATATTTGTTGAGAATCTGAACATATGACAAGACATATAGAAATTCATCGATGGTCATCTTGTTATATTTGGTGAGCATCTTGCCTGGACATATGCCAAAGTATATATAAACTCATAGATGGCCATCTTGTTATATTTGTTGAGAATCTGAACATATGACAAGATATATAGAAACTCATAGATGGCCATCTTGATATATTTGGTGAGAATCATGCCTGGACATATGGCAAGATATAGAAATTCATAGATGGCCATTTTGTTATATTTGTTGAGAATCTGAACATATGATAAGATATATAGAAATTCATAGATGGCCTTCTTGTTGTGTTTGTTGATAATCTGAACATATGACAAGATATATAGGAATTCATCGATGGTCATCTTGGTATATTTGGTGAGAATCTTGCCTGGACATATGACAGGTATATAGAAATTCATCGATGGTCATCTTGTTATATTTGGTGAGAATCTTGCCTGGACATATGACAAGATATTTATATACACTCATCGATGGTCATCCTGTTATTTTTGGTGACATTCTTGCCTGGACATATGACAAGATATATATAAACTCATCGATGGTCATCTTGTTATGTTTGGTGAGAATCTTGCCTGGACATTTGACAAGATATATAAAAATTCACAGATGGCCATCTTGTTATGTTTGTTGAGAATCTGAACATATGACAAGATATACAGAAATTCATCGATGGTCATCTTGTTATTTTTGGTGACAATCTTGCATCGACATATGACAAGATATATATAGAAATTCATCGATGGTCATCTTGTTATATTTGGTGAGAATTTTGCCTGGACACATGACAAGATATACAGAACTTCATAGATGGCCATCTTTTTATATTCGTTGAGAATCTGAACATATGACAAGATATATAGGAATTCATCGATGGTCATTTTGCTATATTTGGTGAGAATCTTGCCTGAACATATGACAAGGTATATAGAAATTCATAGATGGCCATCTTGTTATATTTGTTGAGAATCTGAACATATGACAAGATATATTGAAATTCATCGATGGTCATCCTGTTACAATTGGTGAGAATATTGCCTGGACATATGACAAGATATATAGAAATTCACAGATGACCATCTTGTTATATTTGTGGAGAATCTGAACATATGACAAGATATATAGAAACTCATAGATGGTCATCTTGTTATATTTGTTGAGAATCTTGCCTGGACATATGACAAGATATATAGAAATTCACAGATGGTGATCTTGTTATAATAATAATAATAATAATAATAATAATAATAATAATAATATACAAAATTTATATACCGCCCTATCTGATTTGTAAGAAACCACTCTAAGGCGCTTTACATAAAAAAAAGAGAAATAAATATTACTAAAATGTTTGGATTAAGAACGATAAGCTTTGTTAAAAAGATATGTTATAAGGTTGTGTTTAAAAGTGACTAGTGATTCTGATTTTCTGACATGTGTTGGGAGAGTGTTCCACAGGGTAGCTGCAGCTTTGTCAAAGCGTCTGTCGCCGTATGTGGAGGTTCTTGTCCTTGGTGTAGTCAGTAACAACTCGGTTTCAGAGCGCAGTGATCTTTTTGGACGATATGGTATGACCAACTCCATGAGGTATGAAGGAGATGCACCATTGAGTGACTGATAGGTGAACACCAGAACCTTGAACTGCAAACGGAACTCCACAGGTAACCAATGCAAAGCTTTCAGAACTGGCATGATATGTTCTCGTTTACGAGTCCGGGTAACCAAACGAGCTGCACTATTCTGAAATCTCTGCAGGCGCCCAATCAATGATTTCGGGAGATTGTAGAGAAGCACGTTGGCATAGTCCATGCGTGAAGTAACAAGTGAATGTATCATCGTCTTACAAGTATCGGTGGTGAGATACTGGCGGATGGAACTAATGTTTCGCAGCTGATAGTAGCAGGACTTCAAGACTTGATTCACCTGTTTTTCCATTTTCAGAGAGCTGTCGAGACATACCCCGAGGTTGCTGACGGATTGGACCGCGTCTACTGTGTTTTCCCCAACTTGGAGTTTCAGGTCCTGAGTTGACACTTTCCGAGGCGAGAAGACAATGAGTTCGGTTTTGTCTTGGTTGAGTTTGAGCATATTGCGCTCATCCAGGAGCCGATATCAGTCAGACAGGCCTCCAAACGCTCTGAGATAGTTCTCCACTGTTCGCCTGGCTTGATGACCATGTACACTTGAGTGTGTCATCTGCGTAGCAGTGATAATTAAGGTTGTGGCGCTGACATATCGAGCCGATCGGTTTTGAATATATACTGTATCAAAGATTTTCTATACCAAGACAAAGATGTTCTATACCAAGATAGCCAACTCGCGTTATAACGTATTGCGACATAATGACGTAAACGCCATCTAGCGGGTCTCTGTAACGGACACTGAATGGAATCTAAATTGATATCTCATTACCCAACAATAGGTGTACGTATGAGTATCTGAACTATTTTATTTACCGGATGGGAATATTCTACAGGCAAATGTGGCGTGCCAGGACTATCTGTGTTTTGTCGGTTCCACGATCAGGCGAATATATCACGGAAAATCGCAACAGAACTTGACGCTACACTCGAGAATTGTCATTATAATAATAGCAGACATGTACAGTCAATGCTCTGCTTGTTCAGATCTAATGTTATCACCCGATGTAGGCTTCTTGCAATACAACATGCCAAAATTGTCTGCAACCGCTGGTTCATTTCCGATATCAAATGGGAACTTTCGAGTTGTGTTCAATGTGCCTACGAATAGGCTACAACTCCGTTACAATTCCAATAAAATGACACTCTGAAATATTCACTATATCCATATTTGGTATTTCTAAACTATCGGAACGATAATTTCGTATTATCAAATGCAGTTATGTCACCTGGAATGTAATTTATAGGGTTTTTGTGAGCATTACCGATTTATAAATTGTTTTACCATTTTTTAAATACCAGTAGGCCTAGGCCTATGTGAAAAGAAGTGAATTGCATGTTACAATTTACTGAGTAACACAATGAACTTAATTATTTCAATAGAATTATCATCGCTGTGAAAATATGGAACGGGATATATCATGACTGTACATCACTTGAACACGTTCATTCATTCATATAGTAGGCCTACCATTCGACATAACTATGAAGTCAAGTCAAGCCAGATTCCAGGCTATATATTACTTATAAATAAGAGTATCGCACTAATATCTTTTGTGCACGTTCCTATTCACACACGCACGCTCATGCACTTACAAATATGAATAAAATAGTGTTATATCATTAAATTTGCATTCATACACTATAGGCCTATGCTGTCTCTTATATTCATTTAGCCAGTCAGCATGCTACTCAGTATATTCAAACCATATTCAAAAAGCAATGATGTAATGATGCAGATTTAGGTTGGCAATTAGGCGTGCAGGTTTAGGTTGGCAAATAGGCGACTTTTGTTCTGAATGTTCAGGGCAAGCAACTGCTGGGATGCCGTCACTAGGCCTATTTCGGATTAACTCATAGGGAAGGGTTTTTAGGTTACCGGACCTATGGTCCGATAACCTATTGGCATGGCGTTGCGTCCGACGTCCGTCGTCGTTCGTCGTCGTCGTCGTCCACATTTTTATCTTTTTTGTTTACGGGCGAATTCTTCCGAAATTTTGCACAAAAATACTTAAAAATAATTCAAGAAGGAGGTATTTTTTAGTTTTTTGATTTTCGCATTTTTTTTCAAAATGGCGGCCATTTTCGACGAAAAATGCCTGATTTTGGACTTTGGTGGCCATTTTCTCAAAATCTGTTCAGTAACTTTTTTTCTTTTTGATACATAACACTCCTAATATGAACTCCTATGATGTCTATAAATTTCGTTGCGCTTGAATCGCTCGAAGTGGGCCATTTTGGGCCCAAACTCGGCCCAAATGGGACATTCCCATGTTAAATTCTCCTATGCTTTATAATAGGACACATTAAAGCCTAATATCTCACTTAATATTGAGATTAGAGACTAGGAATCAATTGTGGACATATAGGAAATGATATATGCTGAATATTCTCGTGACCTTGAATTTGACCTCTGACCTTGGTTTCAAGCAAATGATATATGCTGAATATTCTCGTGACTTTGAATTTGACCTTCGACCTCATTTTCAAGGTCACATGACAAAATCGCTAATATCTCGCTTATTATCGACTTTACAGTTTAGGAATCAATTGTGAACATATAGGAAATGATATATGCTGAATATTTTCGTGACCTTGAATATGACCTTTGACCTCATTTCCAAGGTCACAGGACAAAATTGCTAATATCTCGCTTATTATCGACTTTACAGCTTAGGAATCAATTGTGAACATATAGGAAATGATATATGCTGGATATTCTCGTGACCTTGAATTTGACCTTTGACCTCATTTTCAAGGTCACAGGACAAAATGGCCAATATCTTGCTTATTAGGGACTTTACAGCTTAGGAATCAATTGTGAACATATAGGAAACGTTATATGCTGAAAATTCACGTGACCTTGAGTTTGACCTTTGACCTCATTTTCAAGGTCACAGGACAAAAAGGCCAATATCTTGCTTATTAGCGACTTTACAGCTTAGGAATCAATTGTGAACATATAGGAAATGATATATGCTGAAAATTCTGATGACCTTGAATTTGACCTTTGACCTCATTTTCAAGGTCACATGACAAAATGGCTAATATCTCGCTTATTATCGACTTTACAGCTTAGGAATCAATTGTGAACATATAGGAAATGATGTATGCTGAATATTCTCGTGACCTTGAATTTGACCTCATTTCCAAGGTCACAGGACAAAATTGCTAATATCTCACTTATTATCGACTTTACAGCTTAGGAATCAGTTGTGAACATATAGGAAATGATATATGCTGAATATTCTCGTGACCTTGAATTTGACCTTTGACCTCATTTACAAGGTCACAGGACAAAATGGCCAATATCTTGCTTATTATCGACTTTGCAGCTTAGGAATCAATTGTGAACATATAGGAAATGATATATGCTGAATATTCTGGTGACCTTGAATTTGACCTTTGACCTCATTTTCAAGGTCAACAGGACAAAATGGCTAATATCTTGCTTATCGTCGACTTTACAGCTTAGGAATCAATTGTGAACATATAGGAAATGATATATTCTGAATATTTTAATGATATTGAATTTGACCTTTGACCTAAATTTCAAGGTCAGTCATTTTATTTACGAAGTCAGATTACAAAATGGCTTATATCTTGCTTATTATCAAATTTACAGTTTAGGGGTCCATAGTGAACATATAGGAAATGATGTATGAATAGTTTGGTGATCTAGAATTTAACCTTTGATCCCACTTTTTCTCATGATAGGCCTACGCCCGCCATGTTCGATTCGCTCCTCCACGTTTCCGAATCTTCTTTCCATCAATCCATGTGTTCAGTCAAAGCCACGACAGACTCACTCACTTAAAACCTTCTTGACGACACTGTACTGTTTGTTATCAATGAACATAAAATCATTAGCGTTTCCAGTTTTCACCGATCTAGTGTGCGTGAATTGCATGCTTCATAGTTGGAGGATTCACAGTCGGATGTTGCCGTGATTTGTCAAGTATCCATGCAGCGACATAGAAGATATAGGTCTGCTTATTATCACTAAATTCAGCCATGGACTGAATGCGAGCAAGGTCAGAGCTTTCTCGTCTGATATTGGACTGTTGAGGAGGTTGAGGAGTATAGCTTTTCCTGTATCACCGTGTACATGTCACCGACTTTCAAGACGAACTTGTCAACATCTTGGACGCAGTTCGTGTATGTCCGATGCGAAAAAGGGTCTCGACTAACGTGACCGACGATCTGGACGCGGCACAAAACTGCGTTGCAATAGGTTTTGCGATTTTATACCTAAATGTTGATATGTTATTCTGGGCACTTTTTGTATTCATTTTAGAGTGAAAAAAAGAAAACAGAAAGCCGCCGTGGATCTTGAGGAAATGTTGGGAATTTTCTTTCTCCACCACCCCAACAAAATGCTTCAAGACAAACGAAAACTTAGTACCAGTATAGGATAACAGTAGCACCGCCATATCACTGCTTCACTTGAAAAACCAACAATATCCGAATACACCCGTGTTCTAATCTACATTTATTTTTGTCATACATACAGTATTGAAAACGTGTTCCATCCTACAATTTGTCAGAAATATATCTACAAGTTTCAGGCACAAGATACTGAATACCAACGAACTTCTGACTTTCGATGTAAGTACAAAAGGTACTTTGCCACATTTCTAACCCATAGAATTTAATAATATTTCACAAATTATTATTTATTCTCATCCTTGTTAAGAAAATCAAATAAAAAGTGGGGGTCGTCGCGTTGGTTTTGTCACAATCATGGACTGAAACAAGTACGTTCGGGCATCGGTTTCATAGTTTTTCGTTGACATTGCCGCGACATTTTGAAACGAAGTCTCACGATGAGAGGACACAAACAAATGTTTGTAACACGCCCATTCCTGGACGAACTGACTTGAAAATTTGCAAGCATGTTCAGGAGAGTATATAGATGACACTGTTATAATAAAATATATGGTTGAGTTGAAAAATTCTGCACAACCCATGTCCTCACATTGACGCTAATCCGTCACGCTGGATTTATCATGCAATAATCGTATAATATTTCCAGATGGTTGATGAATCATCACCCACCGGTAAAAATGTGTTCATCAGATTTCTTTCCAAATTTGTCTGATTATCACGTAATATGTGTAGATTGAAATCGTTGATTAAAAAATGAGGGTCGTTGAGTTGGATTTGTTGCAAAGCACTTCTGAACGAAATTTAGCTACAGTAGCCTTCGAGATCCGCGATATTATTCACTTCAAAATGAATTAACAGCCCCAGAAAAAAATCCATACGGTAGAAACTTCCAAAATTTAGTCTACATGTCTACTGGACTGTACACATGTAATAAATGAAATAAAATGTGGGGGTCACTGCGGTAGAATTTTCGCAATCTGCATTTGAATGCTGCATGTCGGGCTAGAAATCGTTCGCCCATTTGCCGCCAAAACGTCATTTTTACAGAGACTCCGCCGTGTGGCGCCACTGTTCAATTGGTCGCACGTAATGACGTGAGTTGGCTATCTTGGTATAGAAAATCTTTGACCAAGATAGCCAACTCACGTCATTACGTGCGACCAATTGAACAGTGGCGCCACACGACGGAGTCTCTGTAAAAATGACGTTTAGGTGGCAAATGGGCGCACGATTTCTAGCCCGACATGCAGCATTCAAATGCAGATTGCGAAAATTCTACCGCGGTGACCCCCACATTTTATTTCATTTATTTCATGTGTACAATCCAGTAGACATGTAGACTAAATTTTGGAAGTTTCTACCGTATGGATTTTTTTCTGGGGCTGTTTATTCATTTTGAAGTGAATAATATTGCGGATTTCGAAGGCTAGCTAAATTTCGTTCAGAAGTGTTTTGCAACAAATCCAACTCGACGACCCTCATTTTTTAATCAACGATTTCAATCTACACATATCACGTGATAATCAGACAAATTTGGAAAGAAATCTGATGAACACATTTTTACCGGTGGGTGATAATTCATCAACCATCTGGAAATATTATACGATTATTGCATGATAAATCCAGCGTGACGGAATAACGCCAATGTGAGGGCATGGGTTGTGCAGAATTTTTCAACTCAACCATATATTTTATTATAACTGTCATCTGCATACTCTCCTGAACATGCTTGCAAATTCTCAAGTCAGTTCGTCCAGGAATGGGCGTGTTGCAAACATTTGTTTGTGTCCTCTCATCGTGAGACTTCGTTTCAAAATGTCGCAGCAATGTCAACGAAAAACTATGAAACCGATGCCCGAACGTACTTGTTTCAGTCCATGATTGTGACAAAACCAACGCGACGACCCCCACTTTTTATTTGATTTTCTTAACAAGGATGAGAATAAATAATAATTTGTGAAATATTAATAAATTCTATGGGTTAGAAATGTGGCAAAGTACCTTTTGTACTTATATCGAAAGTCAGAAGTGAATCGTCATATTTCATTGGTATTCAGTATCTTGTGCCTGAAACTTGTAGATATATTTCTGACAAATTGTAGGATGGAACACGTTTTCAATACTGTATGTATGACAACAATAAATGTAGATTAGCACACGGGTGTATTCGGATATTGTTTGGGTTTTCAAGTGAAGCTGATATGGCGGTGCTACTGTTATCCTATACTGGTACTAAGTTTTCGTCTTGAAGCATTTTGTTGGGGTGGCGGAGAAAGAAAATTCCCAACATTTCCTCAAGATCCACGGCGGCTTTCTGTTTTCTTTTTTTCACTCTAAAATTAATACAAAAAGTGCCCAGAATAACATATCAACATTTAGGTAAAATCGCAAAACCTATTGCAACGCAGTTTTGTGCCGCGTCCAGATCGTCGGTCACGTTAGTCGACGCCCTTTTTCGCATCGGACATACACGAACTGCGTCCAAGATGTTGACAAGTTCGTCTTGAAAGTCGGTGACATGTACACGGTGATACATGAAAAGCTTACTGCTCAACCTTCTCAATCCAATATCAGACGGGAAAGCCCTGACCTTGCTCGCATTCAGTCCATGGCTGAATTTAGTGATAATAAGCAGAACTATATCTTCTATGTCGCTGCATGGATACTTGACAAATCACGGCATCATCGGACTGTGAATCCTCCAACTATGAAGCATGCAATTCACGCACACTAGATCGGTGACAACTGGAAACGCTAATGAATTTATGTTCATTGATAACAAACAGTACAGTGTCGTCAAGAAGGTTTTAAGTGACCGAGTCTGTCGTGGCTTTGACTGAACAAATGGATTGATGGAAAGCAGATTCGGAAACGTGAAGGAGCGAATCGAACATGGCGGGCGTAGCACTATCATGAGAAAAAAAACCCTTCCTTATGAGTTAATCCGAAATAGGCCCAGTGACGACATCCCAGCAGTTGCTTGCCCTGAACATTCAGAACAAAAGTCGCCTATTTGCCAACCTAAACCTACACGCCTAACTGCCAACCTAAATCTGCATCTTTACATCGTTGCTTTTTTAATATGGTTTGAATATACTGAGTAGCATGTTGACTGGCTAAATGAATATAAGAGACAGCATAGGCCTATAGTGTATGAATGCAAATTTAATGATACAACACTATTTTATTCATATTGGTAAGTGCATGAGCGTGCGTGTGTGAATAGGAGCGTGCACATGTGCTAACCAAAAGATATATTAGTGCGATACTCATATTTATAAGTAATATTGTGGCGATTTTGCCCTAATATTGTAAAACTACATGCCATTTGTGTGGCCTTTTCTGTCTTGGCCTTGTTTTGACATGCTCCGTTCGAGCGGGCGTTGCTATGGCGACGCATTGTAATTTACGTTATCCAGTAAACTATAACAATGGTTTGATTACGCTTCGCGTGCAGCCTCTAGTTTCATGTGTATTATATATACACTGGAAGCGACTCGGTCGAGGAGATTGTCCAAGGTTGGGCGACAGGCTGCACTCGAAGCTCGCCATGAGCTTTGAGTTCCCTGGTCATGAGTAGTGGGCTCCTAGAGCCCTGGGGACGATTTCCATAGGGGGGCCTGGGCTGGGGGAGACAAGTTGCTGACTCGGGGGTGCAAGCCCTGTGGATCGCCAGTTCTCTCCCTTCCCGGGACGGTGTGACATAGGCTCTGGCCAGTTCGTCGGACTGTACGGGGTTCCGTCCCCGAGGCAGACCGCGGCTCGCCAGGCCCCTCCAGCTAACACCGTGGTGATGAACCAGTTTCTGAACGGTGTCCGTAGGCCTGGGCGTGTCGGGTGGGCTGTTACCTGGTTACCGTAAATGCTAGAGTGGTTACCGTGTCCGCAGTGACCTCCGGTGAGCGGCACCGCCGCAAGGATCCGGAATAGCGGATGCGCGTCCGCAAGGACTCGCAGTGAGAGGACTATCCTCGAGGATCCCGAATAGCGGACGATAGTCAATAACTTTACATTGGTGCTGTGACCAGGATCAGTCCGACAGCGTTCCATCGCAGCCTACCGTCACAGTGTCGTAGCCTCCTTCGTCCCTGGGGATCGCCCGCTCCTCAAGGACGACTCAAGAAAATGACAAAGGAGAGAGACAAGGAAAGAAATGATGAACCCAAGGGGAGGGAAACGGGTGGTAACGTCGCGGACCGCACCCGGTCGAGCGACGACCGCCGTGAGACATCTTCGGGTGACTTCGGCGGTAGTAAGGTACGCGCGGAGACCTCCGTAGACCGAACCCGGTCGGCGGAGTCGACTCCGGCGTCCCTGACTCCGTCTCCGGACGTAGAGTCGCGCCCCGCGGGGCCGCAACCGAGGTTGCCATCAGGGCCTAGCCCTGATCCGTTAGGCGCGGTAGGTGGAGCTGGCAACGGCTTTACACCGCGCCCGCCTAAGTCCGGGCGGGGGTCGTGGCAGGCAACACTCTTTCAGGGGACATCTCCGGATGTCCGGGATCGAGTGGACGCTGGCGCGAGCACCTCCAGACAAGCGGACCAACGGTACTGGATACCACCTCCAGCCGGAGGAGCTCTTACGAGGGCTCCCGGCGGGGATTCCAGGTGGTCCGCATCAGGCGGAATGGACCAGCTCACTAACACCCTAAGTGCGCTGGCTCCTTCAGGGCGCTATGACCGCGCCCGGTCGCCCCACCAGGGAAGATCAGACCGGCGGAACCGTTCACCCTCTCTGCCGTCACAAGGCAACTCGGGGCCTTTGACGGAGAGGGAGAAGTGGCTGATATCCGAGGCACTTGTACAGTTCAAGCAGAATCAGCCGCCTCCGAGCATCGATCCGTCGGCCGTATTTAGTCCGGGGATGACTGGGCCCATGGCCCCTCCCGCGTCTGCGGTACCCGTCTATCACACCAAGGACGGGTTTTAGGTCGTTCCGTGAGAGTCCGCACGACTTACCTCCACGGGTGGCTACTTTGTGGCTATCTCCGGAGTTGAGGTCCGCGGATACTTTCATGTCGTAACGCTGCCACTCCGCATCCGCCCTCCCGTAGTTTTCAGTGCTAGGGACGTGCGGCAACCCTATCTGCATCAGTTCGCCTGTTGTCCGGCGTAGTTAACACAGCGGCTACGCTGGCCGGACGACTTTTGTGGATCTGCCGGACGCCCCTGGTCCCGGAACAACCTCTTATGTGGTCAGACTGAGGTTGGGATTTACGTCTGCTACGGGAGAAGCGCCTTCCCACGGATTTGGGGAACTGGCTTTGGACGCGGGGATAGTGTCCGCACGTGAGGACTGACGTCCGCAGTTCGTCCGCGTGACTCGTCCAGCGTCCGCGACGCTTTAAGATGATGCACTTCGGTGTAATTATCCCCCGTGTGCCATTACTATAATTAAGGTTATAGTAAGTTAGGTTTCTAATGGCAGGAAACCGACTTTCCATTATGATAATGGAGCAGTTGTTAAGTCCGCGTGTGCGGACCAGCCGCGGCGGCGGGTGACGCTCATTCTCGTCCGGATCGTACCTTATAATACGCGGTCCGGCCGGAATGACCGGAACCCCGGCCTCCTTCTAAGAAGGGGGTCGTATATTACATGCGCAACACTTGTGGTGGCTTTCAATTCCAATATCATATTCATTGGATAAGGGCAATACGCCATTCTATGGTAGGCGTCCGGCCTGGACTCCGTCCGCGGGCAGCTCCGGACGTCCGCCGGCTATTGCTTTCACCATCTTTGGGCGCCTCTAGATTGGGCGCCGGTATGAAGGGTTCGCCCCCTAACCATTGAGGTTATGGCCCATGCAGGCTCCGCGTCTAATCTATTGGCTCCGTGCTCCTGTAGTCGTTTGAGGAGGCTCTGGGTTGGACCGGGCACCGCTCCGCGGCCGGGCTGTACGTCGGGGTTGCTAGTGGGCGTTTAGCTAACGCCCATAGCGCGCCTGATTATCGGTCCGGACGTCATGGGTATGTCCGATCACCTTGTAAGCGTACCAGCGGCTGTGGGGAGTGATTTTGTTTATTTTCCATCTCATTTATTATTTATGGGAGGATTATAAGCCACAAGTGTGCGCGTATTCCCGTGGAAATGCTATTCTTGCTCATTTACCAAATATATGAGAAAGTTTAGTGATATATCTCTTTTCCCTGGTGCAATAGAGAGTAAGAAATCGGGAGATTTCTGCTTTCGCAAGAGGGGTGTAGGAGATTGTGTACATTGTATCAAAAGCTGTATGCCGTGACCTATGAAAAGCATGCAAGTGGTGGTGGATTTATTTCCATTGCTGTTTGGGCGGTGTTAAATTTTTATTTATCGCTGCTGATAGGTTGACATAATCGTAACACCCACAAGTAGTGGGTCGGAGAATCGTTCGGGGCGGCCAAGAAAAAGTGGTGGTCCTCGGAGCAGCCCTCTATCCAGAGGCTGCGGGCCGCGATGGGCCCCGAACTCCCTGGGGTATGTCAGGGACACATGTTCCTCCCGCGTTATGGCAGGGATCCGCAGGCCCGCCGCATGACGGACGCCATTGCGGCGGCCGACACGCCTTTCACACGGTCTCGTCCACTCACGGACGACGAGCGTGCCGCGCTGCCGCCCGAGGCAGAGGACGGGGTAACATGCCTCCTCTGCCCGGAATCCCTGGTCGGGTATAAGGACCTGCATCGTGCGCTCACTCAGGATCGTAGGTATCCTTCCTACGACCATCTGAGTCGACACGTTGCGGGGTACCATTACCCCTGGGTGAGGATGTTCGTTTGCAAGCGGTGCTACTCTCGTAGGCCGGAGCAACGATACTTCCCCAGTTTGGAGGCCCTGAACACTCACCACGCGGGTGCACACCGCGGTGAGGAACTTCACACCGTTGGTGATGAAGCGGGGCCTGTATTCAACTTTGGATACATCCACCGCGGGTGGTGACTTCCATGACTACGTCAGGGACGTCGAGGAACCGGTTCTTCCACTGGGGTCCGTGGCGCTTCGCACAGCGCGTCATGGACGATGCTTGGAAAGAGTCTGGCGTCGTGTCCGCGTGCTCGAGCTACACTGCTCGCCTGACGGCCTCGATGGGCCAGACTGCGGCGGAGTACCAGGCGGCGGAAGCCGCCCGGACAGCAGCAGAGGCTGTCCGTCAACCGCCGGCAACCCATGCAGTGGAGGATCGGCACCGGGTCACCATGGTCGTGTCCGAGATGCCGCAGATTGCGGCCAAGACACGCGTGGCTTCTCCTAAGCCGCACGCCCCGACAAGGACTCAGGGGAAGGGTTCGTCCGCTGGAACAACTCCGGCCGGGACGACACCCCTGCAGTCCCCGGGCATGCTGACTCAGGAGGATTACCCGGGCTTGCTCGAGGTGACGGTACCTGCGGGTCCGTCTGAGGGACGGGTGGTGGTGGACACCTCTGCCTCCTCGAGTACCACGTCGGTGGTCCGGCCAAGGACCCCACGGGTGACTCCCTCGGTAGCAAGCAGTCTCTGGTGGTCGGCGTCCGCGTCCTCGTTGGTAGTTGAGGGGACGTCTGCGGGATGGCCAAGCACCGCCTCCCTGGACTTGGATCCCCTTGACGCCACGGCGGACGTACGCCGGAGGTTTGGTCCCACGACCGCCAGCGCCTACGAGACTTTCCGCGAGTCTGTGGGCCAGGAGGTCGGCCATCGTCGTGATGGTTTGGACCGGATCCCAGGTGACCCAGCGTTGGTGAACCTGCCAGTGCCCCGAGCCATTCGTGACTTGGGGTCCGCAGGCGTAGCCACGCTGGTCCGCGCAAGGGAAGAGCACACCTGGGATCACCCCCAGCGCGGTCGACTCACTCAAGCTGCGGAGTACCTTGTGGCAGAGATGGATAGCTCTCTGGACCGGTTCAGCCGGTGCCGCGCTGAGGCCTCCCGTGTCGCATGCGATCTAGCATACGACCAAGGCCTCATGGAAGGCACCCGGCGGAGCCTTGAGAGCTACCAGAGTTTGTCGGCCGTCATTGAGCGGCGCGCGTTCGACCAGGGTCGAACCGCTGCTCTAGCCGAGCAGTCCGGGGGATCCTCCATCTCCCCAGAGGTAGTCGCTAGGATGGAGCACCTGGAGGCTGAGAATGAGCAGCTACGGCGTCGTCTTGACGAAGCCGAGGCCGCTCGGACTCGTCTACTCCAGGGCGTCGATGACCCCGAGTCATCCGCCCGGAACCAGGCGGCTCTCCAGCAGGCAGATGCCGCTTTGGAGCTGGCCATCTACCCATACCTAGTCCAGGTGTGGGGAGAGCGCACGGCCGGTCCTCAGCGCACCCGCGATACGGTAGAGATGTTCCGCGCCATCGCAAACCTCGGCGCCACATCTCTACCGGCCTCCGTCATCATGACCCCGTCAGGACCCGGGTTGCAGGGCTCGTCGCAGAAGCCCCTGCAAGCGCCACCGGGCCTGCCTCATCCGCCCGCGCAGCCGGCTTACACACTGCCGCTTCCGCAGCGTAGGGACCCGTCACCGCCGCCAAACCCCAGGACAGGCGGCCCGGATGAGGAGCCCATGACGGAGGGGGAAGTCTAGATTCTAGCCTCGTCGCCGCTCCCGCGGCTCCGCCCTGCCTCAGACCCGTTCTGCGGATCTGAGGGGCCGGCCGGCAGGGCGGCTGGCAACACTTTTTAGAGGTACTATCACTTTTGATCACTCGGTGTGTAGTTTTACAAAATTTCTAAATTTAAAGTTTAACCTTAAAGATATTCCAAAGACTCGACACACCGTCCTTTTATAATTGATGACCTTCTAAGGTCATCACACGGTTTTGGACCACCTCGGTCAAAATTTTAGCTTGTTTATGAGGGTTTAGTCAAAATTACAAAGCGCGTTATAGTTTACTCCGTATGTCCGGGGGTAGTTCCCCATTCTTCCAAAAGGGACTCTTAAAGTCCTAGTTTTGCGCCGTGACTTCCGGGCGTTGCCATCTTGCCTTCTTCCGGCCCTCGCCATGCGAAGTTCCGCTGGAACAACTCCGGCCGGGATGACACCCCTGCAGTCCCCGGGCATGCTGACTCAGGAGGATTACCCGGGCTTGCTCGAGGTGACGGTACCTGCGGGTCCGTCTGAGGGACGGGTGGTGGCAGACACCTCTGCCTCCTCGAGTACCACGTCGGTGGTCCGGCCTAGGACCCCACGGGTGACTCCCTTGGTAGCAAGCAGTAGCGGACGTGCGGCACCTCTCTGGAGGTCGGCGTCCGCGTCCTTGTTGGTAGTTGAGGGGACGTCCGCGGGATGGCAAAGCACCGCCTCCCTGGACTTGGATCCCCTTGACGCCACGAAGGACGTACGCCGGAGGTTTGGTCCCACGACCGCCAGCGCCTACGAGACTTTCCGCGAGTCTGTGGGCCAGGCGGTCGGCCAACGTCGTGATGGTTTGGACCGGATCCCCGGTGACCCAGCGTTGGTAAACCTGCCAGTGGGGTTGGGGTCCACAGGCGTAGCCGCGCTGGTCCGCGCAAGGGAAGAGCACACCTGGGATCACCCCCAGCGCGGTCGACTCACTCAAGCTGCGGAGTACCTTGTGGCAGAGATGGATAGCTCTCTGGACCGGTTCAACCGGTGCCGCGCTGAGGCCTCCCGTGTCGCATGCGATCTAGCATACGACCAAGGCCTCATGGAAGGCACCCGGCGGAGCCTTGAGAGCTACCGGACCAACAGGGCTACACCTGAGGACCCCGAGTCACCAATGGCTCAGGGAACCGGCAGGCTAGCCAACGCTGGGTCTGACGGTATCCAATCTAAACCATCGCGACGATGGCCGACCGCCTGGCCCACAGACTCGCGGAAAGTCGCGTAGGCGCTGGCAGCCGTAGATCGGAACTGTCGGAGCACATCCTCCACCGGATTGAGGGGATCCATGTCCAAGGAGGCGATGCTTTGCCATCCCGCGGACGTCCCTTCAATCAGTACAGAGGACGCGAACGTCGACCCCGAGAGAGGTGGCGCACATCCGGAACCGATTGCCATGGAAAGAATTCCCACGTGGGGTCTTAGGCCGGACCACCGACGTGGAACTCGAGGAGGCGGTGGTGCCCGACACCACATGTCCCTCTGACGGACCCGCAGGGACCGTCACTTTCAGCAAGCCCGGGTAATCCTCCTGTGTCAGAGCGCCCGGAGACTGCAGGGGCATCGTCCGGACCGGATCAGTTCCGGTGGATGAGCCTTTCCCCTGAGTCTTTGACGGGGCGCAACGCTTGGGGGATGCCACGCGCGTCCGTGCCGCGATCTGCGGCATCTCAGACATGATCATGGTGACCTGGTCCCGATCTTCCACTTCTGGAGTTGCCGGCGTGTGACGGACAGCCTCTGCTGCTGTCCAGGCGGCTTCTGCCATCTGGTACTCTGCCGGGGTCTGGCCCATGGATGCCGTCAGGCGAGCTGTGTAGCTCGAGCCTGCGGACACGATGCCAGACTGCTTCCAGTTGTCGTCCATGCTGCGCTGTGCAAAGCACCATGGGCCGAAGTGAAAGATTCGGTTCTTCGACGTCCCTGACGTAGTCATGGACGTCGCCACCCGAGGTGGAATGTATCCAAAATTGAATACAGGCCCACTTCATCATCGGTGGTGTGAAGTCCCTCACCGCGGTGTGCACCCGAGCGGTGAGCGTTCAAGGCCTCTAAACTGGAAAAGTATTTCTCCTCAGGGCTACGTGAGTAGCACCGTCGACAGACAAACAACTTCGCCCAGGGGTAATGGTACCCTGCAATGTGCCGGCTCAGATGGTCGTAGGAAGGATACCTTCAATCCCGGTTGAGCGCACGATGCGGGTCCTTATACCCGTCCAGGAATACTCAGACTCGCCCGAGGACGCGGAGGGTACCCACGAAAAGTACACCGCCAGACTCGAGGAAGACTCGCTGGAGATGAACCGCACCTCCGGTTCAAATGCGGGATGCCAACGCCGGTAACGGCGGGTCCTCGCGCAGAGGTGAGCTCTGGACGCCAGGATAAGCTGACCATGCGTCCCTAACTCCGGCCATGGGAACGGTCGAAGCAGAAGCCAGCATGGGGCCTACGAGTCGCTGAGCAGGCGCGGATCCCATTGCGGGGACCATCGGCGTCTGCAGACTCGACAAGACTTGAGGAGGAGCCATAGGCCTAATCATCCCCGGAGCGTAGGAGACCGTCGGGTCAACGCTCAGGGTGGACTGACAAGTGCCGTAGAAATCAGCCACCTCTCCTTCTCCGACAAGGACCCCGAGGGGTTCTTGGACTGCGGAGACGGCGAGCGGTCCCTTCGGTTGGGTCGTCCCTGATGGGGCGACCGGGAGCGGTCATAGCGCCCTAGCGGAGCCAACGCACCCAGTGTGTTGGTGAGTTGGTCCACTACACCTGGTGCGGACCGTCCGGAATCCAGACGGGAGGGCTCTTGAAGGAGTCCACCCGGCCAGGTTAGGCATCCGGAACTGCTGGTACTCGCGCCGGCGTTCACTCGATCCCGGACATCCAGAGATGCCGCCTGAAAGAGTGTCGCCTGCCACGACCTGCGTCCGGACGTAGGTGCGCGCGGTGTAAAGCCGTTCCCGGCTCCACCAACCACGCCTAAATCACTGGAGCTAGGCCCCGGTAGCAACCCCTATTGCGGCCCCGCAGGGCTTGACTCTACGTCCGGAGACGGAGTCAAAGGTGCCGGAGTCGACTCCGCAGAGTCGACTCTGGAGTCGACTCCTTTCTCTATCGCCGGAGCCGCTCACGGCCGTCGCGTGACCGGGTGTGGTCCGCAACGCTACCACCCTTTCCCTTCCCTTTGTGCTTATCACTCATGTGCGTATTTGGTCCTGGTGAAGCGGACGGTCCCCAGGGACGAGGGAGCAAGGCACTGTGACAAGGCACTGTGACGCCGTCGGGCTGATCCTGGTCACGGCACCAATGTAAAGTTCGGCGGGCGCCCGCTACAGGGCGTCCGGCACTACTCTACGGAACACTACAAGCAGGTACAGTCAGCCCGGAACGAGTCCGGCCGTCATACACTACAACATAACACATCAATGCATCTTCACCAACACCTCAACTACAACATGCATATTACACAGTTATAGTAATGTAGCCATATGTAGAGCCCGAGATGCCATGGGAGCGGCACCACGGAACCGGTACACGTGGGCATGTTGCTGGCCGGCCTCGCCGAAGGCACTGTCACAGAGATGGAACTCTGAGCAAGCCCGACGGTCTGCCAGAGCCTGTGTCACACCAACCCGCGTGGAGAAGGAACCGGTGCGAGGGCTGGCGCCCCTGAGTCAACACGGTCTCCCCCAACCCGGTCCCCCAATGGAAATCGTCCCCAGGGCCCGCGAGGGCCTTACCCAGACACGAGGACGTAAAACTCATGGCGAGCCTCTCGTCCTGCCTCTCGGTTTGCTCTGGGACAATTATTCGGCAAGGTTGTGCCAACGCTCGAGTATATATATCGGGCACAAGAGGCGGGAGGAGAAACTAGGTCAAACTATTGTTATAGTTTACTGGGCGCGAGCAGAGTACAGTGCGTTGCTGGGGCAACGCACGCTCCGAACTGAAGCGGTCTAAAAATAGGCCGTAAAACTGGTAAGTGTTTTGCAAAGACTCCTGCCGCGATCTTTGGGCAAAATCGCCACAGTTATATCCTTTACAGTCAGAGAATTCCCTATTTTGAAAACGGGGGATGCCCTTGATCCCCCGCAGAATGATGGGGGATATTTTGCTATGGCTGGTTGTGGTTGGCATTGTACACGAACAGTTTCAAGACCACAGCATGCACAGAGCGGCTCGGACGACGAACGATATATATGGGTTGTCAGGCATGAAAATCAGTCGTTTTAACGGGGTACCCTCAGGATTCGAGCTGTAGCAAAAAATCCAATTCATCAACATATATTTTCCTTACTATAGTGAGATGAGGAAATGAATTGGCTAGTGTGGCGATTTTGCCCTAAGATTGCGGCAGGTGATTGTAAAACTACATGCCATTTATGTGGCCTTTTCTGTCTTGGCCTTGTTTTGACACGTTCCGTTCGAGCGGGCGTTGCTACGGCGACGCATTGTAATTTACGTTATCCAGTAAACTATAACAATGGTTTGATTACGCTTAGCGTGCAGCCTCTAGTTTCTGGTGTATTATATATACACTGGAAGCGACTCGGTCGAGGAGATTGTCCAAGGTCGGGTGACGGGCTGCACTCGACGCTCGCCATGAGCTTTGAGTTCCCTGGTCATGAGTAGTGGGCTCTTAGAGCCCTGGGGACGATTTCCATAGGGGGGCCCGGGCTGGGGGAGACAAGTTGCTGACTCGGGGGCGCAAGCCCTGTGGATCGCCAGTTCTCTCCCTTCCCGAGACGGTGTGACATAGGCTCTGGCCAGTTCGTCAGACTGTATGGGGTTCCGTCCCCGAGGCAGACCGCGGCTCGCCAGGCCCCTCCAGCTAACACCGTGGTGATGAACCAGTTTCTGAACGGTGTCCGTAGGCCTGGGCGTGTCGGGTGGGCTGTTACCTGGTTACCGTAAATGCTAGAGTGGTTACCGTGTCCACAGTGACCTCCGGTGAGCGGCGCCACCGCAAGGATCCGGAATAGCGGATGCGCGTCCGCAAGGACTCGCAGTGAGAGGACTATCCTCGAGGATCCCGAAGAGCGGACGATAGTCAATAACTTTACATTGGTGCCGTGACCAAGATCAGTCCGACAGCGTTCCATCGCAGCCTACCGTCACAGTGTCGTAGCCTCCTTCGTCCCTGGGGATCGCCCGCTCCTCAAGGACAACTCAAAAATGACAAAGGAGAGAGATAAAGAAGAAAGAAACGATGAACCCAAGGGGAGGGAAACGGGTGGTAAAGTCGCGGACCGCACCCGGTGGAGCGACGACCGCCGTGAGACATCTTCGGGTGACTCCAGCGGTAGTAAGGTACGCGCGGAGACCTCCGTAGACAGAACCCGGTCTGCAGAGTTGACTCCGGCGTCCATGACTCCGTCTCCGGACATAGAGTCGCGCCCTGCAGGGCCGCAACCAAGGTTGCCATCAGGGCCTAGCCCAGATCCGTTAGGCGCGGTAGGTGGAGCTGGCAACGGCTTTACACCACGCCCGCCTAAGTCCGGGCGGGGGTCGTGGCAGGCGACACTCTTTCATGGGACATCTCCGGATGTCCGGGATCGAGTGGACGCTGGCGCGAGCACCTCCGGACAAGCGGACCAACGGTACTGGATGCCAGGCGATTTTGCCCTAAGATCGCGGCAGGCGATTGTAAAACTACATGCCATTTATGTGGCCTTTTCTGTCTTGGCCTTGTTTTGACACGCTCCGTTCGAGCGGGCGTTGCTACGGCGACGCATTGTAATTTACGTTATCCAGTAAACTATAACAATGGTTTGATTACGCTTAGCGTGCAGCCCTAGTTTCTGGTGTATTATATATACACTGCAAGCGACTCGGTCGAGGAGATTGTCCAAGGTCGGGTGACAGGCTGCACTCGAAGCTCGCCATGAGCTTTGAGTTCCCTGGTCATGAGTAGTGGGCTCTTAGAGCCCTGGGGACGATTTCCATAGGGGGGCCCGGGCTGGGGGAGACAAGTTGCTGACTCGGGGGCGCAAGCCCTGTGGATCGCCAGTTCTCTCCCTTCCCGAGACGGTGTGACATAGGCTCTGGCCAGTTCGTCAGACTGTACGGGGTTCCGTCCCCGAGGCAGACCGCAGCTCGCCAGGCCCCTCCAGCTAACATCATGGTGATGAACCAGTTTCTGAACGGTGTCCGTAGGCCTGGGCGTGTCGGGTGGGCTGTTACCTGGTTACCGTAAATGCTAGAGTGGTTACCGTGTCCACAGTGACCTCCGGTGAGCGGCGCCGCCGCAAGGATCCGGAATAGCGGATGCGCGTCCGCAAGGACTCGCGGTGAGAGGACTACCCTCGAGGATCCCGAAGAGCGGACGATAGTCAATAACTTTACATTGGTGCCGTGACCAAGATCAGTCCGACAGCGTTCCATCGCAGCCTACCATCACAGTGTCGTAGCCTCCTTCGTCCCTGGGGATCGCCCGCTCCTCAAGGACAACTCAAAAATGACAAAGGAGAGAGATAAGGAAGAAAGAAACGATGAACCCAAGGGGAGGGAAACGGGTGGTAAAGTCGCGGACCGCACCCGGTCGAGCGACGACCGCCGTGAGACATCTTCGGGTGACTCCAGCGGTAGTAAGGTACGCGCGGAGACCTCCGTAGACAGAACCCGGTCTGCAGAGTCGACTCCGGCGTCCATGACTCTGTCTCCAGACGTAGAGTCGCGCCCCGCAGGGCCGCAACCGAGGTTGCCATCAGGGCCTAGCCCTGATCCGTTAGGCGCGGTAGGTGGAGCTGGCAACGGCTTTACACCGCGCCCGCCTAAGTCCGGGCGGGGGTCATGGCAGGCGACACTCTTTCATGGGACATCTCCGGATGTCCGGGATCGAGTGGACGCTGGCGCGAGCACCTCCGGACAAGCGGACCAACGGTACTGGATGCCACCTCCGGCCGGAGGAGCTCTTACGAGGGCTCCCGGCGGGGATTCCAGGCGGTCTGCATCAGGCGGAATGAACCAGCTCACTAATACCCTAAGTGCGCTGGCTCCTTTAGGGCGCTATGACCGCGCCCAGTCGCCCCACCAGGGACGATCAGACCGGCGGAACCGTTCACCCTATCTGCCGTCACAAGGCAACTCGGGGCCTTTGACGGAGAGGGAGAAGTGGCTGATATCCGAGGCGCTTGTACAGTTCAAGCAGAATCAGCCGCCTCCGAGCGTCGATCCGTCGGCGCAGAATCAGCCGCCTCCGAGCGTCGATCCATCGGCCGTATTTAGTCCGGGGATGACTGGGCCCATGGCCCCTCCCCAAGTCCTACCGAGCCTGCAGGCGCCAGTGGTCCCCGCAATGGGATCCGCACCTGCTCCGCGGCTCGGAGGCACCACGTTGGCAACCGCGTCGACCGTCCCGACGGTTGGAGCGCAAGCCGCGTGATCGACTTACCCTGGCGCGCAAAGTGTGTCGGACGGGCAGTTGCAACAGGTGGCTTCGGCCCCGAGCTATGCTAGATTTGCCGCCCCATCTGGAGCCTACCCAGTAGGTTCGATGGGAGCCCCGTCCGCACCCAGCCAGGGTGGGTTTTTAGCGGGAATGACCCCGGCGGCGAGCGTGAGATTTCCTGCTCCTATGTCCGCGGCGTCGATGTTTGCTCCGGCAGACTCCGCCGCAGGCGCGGGTAGCTCGCGGGCCTTACGGCTTTACACGGACGACCCCGGAGCCGGAACTGTACGTCGGGCGCATCACAAACATGATGACGGGCCCGACCACTCTTCGTGGCGGAAACGGTTTAACGGGGATAACGCCGACTTGGAGGACTACTTACTCCAAGTGTGGCGGACCGCCGTGTATGAAGGATGGACCCAGCAGGAAGCTGGGCATGTCCTCGCGGGGAGCTTGGAAGGAAAAGCTCTCCGCGTTATGCAGTGTTTGCCGGTGGGAACAGTAACCTTCGGCGAGGTTGCCCGTCAACTTCGCTTGCTGTTCATGCCGACGACCAACAGGCGGCAGTTTGAACGGGAGTTCAAAGCGCGAACCCGCCTACCGACTGAGTCCGTGACAGACTATGCGTTTAACCTGCGCATACTCGGCCGGAGAGCTTATCTGGACATGGATGCCAGGCAGTTTGAGACGATGCTGATCGATCAGTTCATTGATGACCAGCCTTACCACTTATCATACTGGCTGGCCACCCATGATTGCACACTGCGCCGGGATCGAAGCTCCGGGACCTGCAGAATGTTGCGCGTTCACCTCCGGACCAGCCCAGAACCGTCCCTGTTACTTCTGCGGAAAGCAGGGACACTTTTGGCTGAAGTGTCCAGAGTTGTTGGAGCGCCTGCGGTCGCGCGGATACCAGGGAGCCCTCCCTGGCCCGCAACGGAGAAATTCCTTCCGGTCTGGTCCTCCGGGACAGCAAGGTCGGAACCCGCGGCAGGGAAACTAGATCCGGACGTGGTGGCGACCAACACTACGTCCGGGGACAGTTGTTCCGTGGCATCAGATGCCGCCCCACCCGCTGATGGGCAGGACGAACCTCAAGTGGATATGACTTCTCCGGAAGTAGTCCTTGGGGATCAGTCTGGCTCCTCCGCGGCTGAGGCGGATGGTGAGGACTCCGTAGATGAGCCCAGTGCGTGCGAACGGTATCGCCCTACCTGCGCGCTGGCCACCCATGAAAAGCGATCGATGGAGGAGGCGATTGACTCCGCACTTGCGCTAGAGGTAGCTGTCCGCCCTAGACAGTTGCCTCCGGCCCCGGCTCCGGCCTCGACTGTTCCCGCGCAGGCGGCGACCCCTCCTCCGGCCAAAGCATCGCAGGTAACCCCGTGGCAGGACCCGGTCGTCCGGGAACCCGCCAGGGAACCTACCCCGCAGTGGGTTAGTGTGCCAGCACCCTCCACAGGGATGCCCGCACATGCGGCACTAGTCGCCGCGCCGTGCTCGTCCTCGGACGAGTGCGACATGGAGGAATACGATTTCGGCGCCGCGCAGATGATTGCGCACTGCGCCGGGATCGAAGCTCCGGGACCCGCAGAATGTTGCGCGTTCACCTCCGGACCAGCACAGAACCGTCCCTGTTACTTCTGCGGAAAGCAGGGACACTTTTGGCTGAAGTGTCCAGAGTTGTTGGAGCGCATGCGGTCGCGCGGATACCAGGGAGCCCTCCCTGGCCCGCAACGGAGAAATTGCTTCCGGTCTGGTCCTCCGGGACAGCAAGGTCGGAACCCGCGGCAGGGAAACTAGATCCGGACGTGGTGGCGACCAACACTACGTCCGGGGACAGTTGTTCCGTGGCATCAGATGCCGCCCCACCCGCTGATGGGCAGGACGAACCTCAAGTTGATATGACTTCTCCGGAAGTAGTCCTTGGGGATCAGTCTGGCTCCTCCGCGGCTGAGGCGGATGGTGAGGACTCCGTAGATGAGCCCAGTGCGTGCGAACGGTATCGCCCTACCTGCTCGCTGGTGAGGGACCCCTGCTGGTACCTGCCCCTGTCCTTCGGACGGGAGCCGGTCCGGTTCCTCGTGGACTCTGGCTCAGAGGTGACCCTCGTTGCCGCAGGAACGTTCAGGAAGGAGCCCGCGCTCCGCAACCTTGAGTTGCGGGATCCCGGACCCTACAAGCTCTACGGAGCGGGAGACAACCGCATCCGTATCCACGGCATCATCGATCTGCCTATTACCCTTGGGGACAAGGTGTATCTGACAGAGGCAATCGTTGCGGATATCGGAGCGGCCGGGATTATTGGAATGAATTTTCTACGGGTCCACCGGGTGACCGCCAACTTTAGTGCTGGCGAATTCCGGATGGGAGAGGACATACACTTTCTCTTCCGCTCGGGCCCGATGCATTCATTTCAAATGCGGGCGGCGCGCACTGTGGTGGTGCCGCCAATGAGTGAGATGATCATTGAGGCGAGGCCGCGTCGTCTCCGCATGCCCCTCGATGGTCGACCGTGTATAGTGCAACCAGTGAGCAGTTTCGCCGAAGGAACCGGACTCGTGCTGGGTGGGGCCCTGGTCATGTCCAACCCCCGCGCGATGCCCATCCTTGTGGTGAACCCCACGGATGCTCCGATTGTACTGCGGCACAGATGCATAGCAGCTACTGCTACTCCCGCGTCATCGAGTCGTGTCCTCCCCGACGATCCTGTCTGCCGCGCTGCGTGCGAAGACTGCCTTCGTTACCAAGAACGGGCTCTACCAATTCAAGGTAATGCCGTTCGGGCTCTGTAACGCACCAGCGACGTTCGATCGCCTCATGGAGATGGTACTTAAAGGGTTCCTCTGGAAGCGATGTATGGTCTACATCGACGATGTCGTTGTGTATGGCCGGTCGTTCGAGGAAACCCTCACCAACCTCCAGATGGTGCTCCATCGCATCCGCGGAGCAGGGCTTAAATTGAAGCCAAGTAAATGTGAACTGTTCGCGCAGGAAATCCTGTACTTGGGGTTCATGGTAACGGGCACCGGAGTGAGACCAGACCCCGCAAAGGTGGCAGCCGTACAGAAATGGCCTCCGCCATGTAACGTGGCGGACGTGAGGTCCTTCTTGGGCTTCGCGAGCTACCACCGCAGGTTTATTCGCGGCTTTGCGGAGATCGCGCGTCCCCTTACTATCCTCACGGAAAAGGGCGCTGATTTTGTTTGGTCCGCCGAGCAGGCTGATGCCTTCTCGGGACTCCGGCAGGCCTTGGTAGCGGCCCCGGTGCTGTGGCACCCTCGTCCGGACTGCGAGTTCATCCTGGACACTGACGCGAGTAACTTTGCACTCGTGGTGTCATCTCGCAGATCATGGACGGGCAAGAGCGGGTAGTAGCTTATGCGAGTGTGGCCTTGAGCCGCTCTCAAATGAACTACTGTACCACTCATCGCGAGTTGCTCGCGGTGGTTACGATGACCAAGCGGTTCCGGCATTACTTGTTGGGACGCCATTTCCGCTTGCGGACTGATCACAGTTCGCTGAGATGGATCCTCAACTATAGTGAGGCCGATGGCTTGGTGGCGCGGTGGCTCATCAAACTCCAGGAGTATGACATGCAGATAGAGCACCGCGCTGGTAAGTTGCACGGCAACGCGGACGGCCTGTCCCGTTGCCATAAGTGCAAGAATCCTGGCTGTGCAGGGATGGCTCCATTCCAGCAAGCCGCGGATTCGTCCTCAGACTCGGAATTGGACGTTCCAGGGAGACCGCGGGCCGCCGCCCCCTCTAACAACACGGCGGCCGGAGCGTCTAGGGCTCAACTCCGCGCGCTGCCCCGCCGATATCGGCGAGGGCATCCCGCATATGAAGCGGAGGTGCGGCTGAGCTCCAGCGAGTCCTCGAGTCCAGCGGTGTACTCCTCGTGGGTACCCTCGTCCTCTGGAGAGTCTGAGTATGAGCGGTCCTTGCCCCCTGTGGTAATGGCCGCTGCGGCGCAGCCGGACGCGACGGATGAGGAGCCTAATTACTTGGGTGGCTACTCTCCGGCGCAGATAGCTGCGAAGCAGAGAGCTGACAGTGCTCTGGCACCGGTAATAACAGCCCTTGAGGCCGGCCAGAAACCCTCTAAGGATGAGCGGAAGACCTACAGGGAGGAGACTTTGTCTCTAGTATCCCAGTGGGAAAGACTCTCCTTGAGGGATGGCCTTTTATACCGGCGCTATGAGCCACCGACCCCACTGCCTCCAATATGGCAGCTGGTGCTTCCGGCGGAGCTGCGGAAAGAAGTACTCCACCAGTTGCATGACCTCCGGGTGACCGGTCACTTGGGAATCCGGAGGACCGTCCATAGGCTACAACAGCGCTTTCATTGGCCTGGTAGCAGCTTGGACATGCAATGGTGGTGCACAGCCTGCCCTCGGCGTCAAGCTCGCAAAGGAGTTCCGGCTCCTGGCCGCCACCCCTTAACCACGGTTAAGGCGGGCGCGCCGTTCGATCGGATAGCTTTGGATATACTGGATACCCATCGGGTCACCCCACGTGGTTTCCGGTACATCCTGGTGATTTCCGACTATTTCACCAAATATACTGATGCCTACCCACTGCGCCGCCAGACTGCGGACGAGGTAGCTCGGTTGCTGGTGAATAGATGGGTGGTGTACCATGGGGTACCTAAGCAGGTACATTCGGATCAGGGCACGCAATTTGAGAGCAACCTGTTCCGGAACCTAGCACAGATGCTAGGCAGTACCAAGGTGCGGACCACCCCCTACAAGCCCCAGTCTGATGGCCAGGTCGAACGATTCAATCGATCGGTCCTCAATATGCTGGCGGCCTTTGTGAATGATCGTGTGAATGATTGGGATGACCACCTCCCGTATGTCTTAATGGCGTACAGGTCGTCGGTCCACTCTTCGACCGGAGTTACTCCGCACGCGATGTTGTACGGCCAGGAGCTAAATTTGCCCGTGGATATTATGTATCCAACTGCGGCAGAGACCGGCGCAGTACCCCAGTGCGGTCCGGAGTATGTGGAGTGGATTCGCTGCGCCCTGGCGAACGCCCATGATTTCGCGCGCGCGCGCCTGGACAAGTCTGCCATCCGGCAGAAGCGAGGCTATGACACCCATGCTAAGGGTAGGCCAGCTTTTGCGGAAGGAGACAAGGTGCGCTATTATTATCCGCCGCTTAAGCAAGGTAACAAATTTGCTAAGCCATGGATAGGCCCGTTTACGGTACTGAAACAGGTGACAGATGTGGACTACCGGATCCGGAGGGATTCCCATCCGGACAGGGTTCTGGTTGTCCATATCGATAATCTGAAGAAGTACGAGGGCCCGCTAGTCATGGATCCGCTCGTTCAAGATGCGGAACCGCATGATGCTCCCATATGGGATCCGTCCGGTCAGCATCCGCGGACTCCGGACGAGCGTGTGCGCCGTATGCTGGGCCTCCCGGACCTCTCTGACCCGTCAGATGATGGACTGGGTGGCTATCAGCCAGATGACAGCGATCCGCAGGTACCCCCACTCCCTCCAGTACCTGCGGATGATGGGCGGCCACGCCGGAAACCACGTGCGCCGGCCCGGTATGGGTGGGAATAACATTCCGCCCATGCGGATGCGTCTGCGGTACCCGTCTATCACACCAAGGACGGGTTTTAGGTCGTTCCGTGAGAGTCCGCACGACTTACCTCCGCGGGTGGCTACTTTGTGGCTATCTCTGGAGTTGAGGTCCGCGGATACTTTCATGTCGTAACGCCGCCGCTCCGCATCCGCCCTCCCGTAGTTTTCAGCACTAGGGACGTGCGGCAACCCTATCCGCATCAGTTCGCCTGTAGTCCGGCGTAGTTAACACAGCGGCTACGCTGGCCGGACGACTTTTGTGGATCTGCCGGACGCCCCTGGTCCCGGAACAGCCTCTTAAGTGTGCCAGACTGAGGTTGGGATTTACGTCCGCTACGGGAGAAGCGCCTTCCCACGGATTTGGGGAACTGGCTTTGGACGCGGGAATAGTGTCCGCACGTGAGGACTGATGTCCGCGGTTTGTCCGCGCGACTCGTCCGGCGTCCACGATGCTTTAAGATGACGCACTTCGGTGTAGTTATCCCCCGTGCGCCATTACTATAATTAAGGTTATAGTAAGTAAGGTTTCTAACGGCAGGAAACCGACTTCCCATTATGATAATGGAGCGGTTGTTAAGTTCGCGTGTGCGGACCAGCCGCGGCAGCGGGTGATGCTCATTCTCGTCCGGATCGTACCTTACAATACGCGGTCCGGCCGGAATGACCGGAACCCCGGCCTCCTTCTAAGAAGGGGGTCGTATATTACATGCGCAACACTTGTGGTGGCTTTTAATTCCAATATCATGTTCATTGGATAAGGGCAATACGCCGTTCTATGGTAGGTGTCCGGCCTGGACTCCGTCCGCGGGCAGCTCCGGACGTCCGCCGGCTATTGCTTTCACCATCTTTGGGCGCCTCTAGATTGGGCGCCGGTATGAAGGGTTCGCCCCCTAACCATTGAGGTTATGGCCCATGCCGGCTCCGTGTCTAATCTATTGGCTCCGCGCTCCGGTAGTCGTTTGAGGAGGCTCTGGGTTGGACCGGGCACCGCTCTGCGGCCGGGCTGTACGTCGGGGTTGCTAGTAGGCGTTTAGCTAACGCCCATAGGGCGCCCGATTGTCGGTCCGGACGTCATGGGTATGTCCGATCGCCTTGTAAGCGTACCAGCGGCTATGGGGAGTGATTTTGTTTATTTTCCATCTCATTTATTATTTATTGGGAGGATTATAAGCCACAAGTGTGCGGCATGTCTCTGGAGAATTCTGTTCTTGCTCATTTACTGACACAAAGTGAGACAAGTATGTGAAATTTCCTTTCCGGTGCAATAGAGAGTAAGAAATCGGGAGATTTCTGCTTTCGCTAGAGGGGTGTAAGGGATTGCGCTAATTTTGACAGTGACGGATTGCTGTGATATTTGAAAAGACTGGAGAATGGCAATTTATTGTTGTTTTCGTCTGACATATTCGTACAAGCCACAAGTTAGTGGTTACTGTCAATTTTATGCCCAATTTCTACCTTGCTTTGGTGATTAATTTTACGTCATTTACCGCCGGTGCGGACGCAAAAGCGAATGACTAATATTAATTACTGTAGGATATTTGCAAGGTCCCCCGGGATAGAAATTTATTTTCTACCCGTATACATGGTTGGATTTGGAGTCACCGGAGGGAAATGACTGCCTCCGCATGAGTTTTATGGTGTTTGTATGTTGGTCCGGCAGTGTGTCAGTATGACCGGGGACAGAGTTTTGCAGCGACACCGCGTGCATTGCTGCACGTGTAGTATAGCTGTCATCATTTGTTACATGTACATATATGTAAAAAAAAAATGTCGTACCCGGATTATTTATTAATCTCCAGATGTGTAGCACATGTGTTTTGTGCCACTCGCATTTCGTCCGCTGCTGCAGCGCTGGATCCCGCGGGATCCGTGTGGCCGGTGTTCGAGATGCGGGTGATTTCGCCAGTTGTAAATTCCCCATGCGGGCCGTGCTGGAGGCGTGCGGGCGGCTGCATGTAAGTGAAGACGTCCGTCCATCTGCGTGTCTTTACACTGGCCTGTGCGGGTTGTAGTATACAGGTACTGGCAGTCGATGCGGCTTGCCGTGTTGGCTTTGATAGCTGTCTGCGACAGCTGTCCGCAGGTGTATGTGTGTCTGTTAGATGTACATATGTCATGCAGGCGTGCCGGAGTCGCGGATCTGAGGAGCCGGCCGGCTGGGCGGTCGGCAACACTTTTTAGAGGTACTATCACTTTTGATCACCCGGTGTGTCGTTTTACAAAATTTCTAAATTTAAAGTTTAACCTTAAAGATATTCCAAAGACTCGACACACCGTCCTTTTATAACGGATGACCTTCCAAGGTCATCACACGGTTTTGGACCACCTAGGTCAAAATTTTAGCTTGTTTATGAGGGTTTAGTCAAAATTACAAAACGCGTTATAGTTTACTCCGTAAGTCCGGGGGTAGTTCCCCATTCTTCCAAAAGGGACTCTTAAAGTCCTAGTTTTGCGCCGTGACTTCCGGGCGTTGCCATCTTGCCTTCTTCCGGCCCCCGCCATGCGAAGCCTTCGTCGGGTTTCGAGCATTTTGGGCGCGGGCGGAACATGTTGGGGACCAACATTGTAAGAAGGGGGTAATGTGGCGATTTTGCCCTAAGCACGCGGCAGGTGATTGTAAACATACATGGGATTTATGTGGCCTTTTCTGTCTTGGCCTTGTTTTGACACGCTCCGTTCGAGCGGGCGTTGCCACGGCAACGCATTGTAATTTACGCTCCAGTAAACTATAACAATGGTTTGATTATACTTCGCGTGCAGCCTCTAGTTTCGGGTGTATTATATATACACTGGAAGCTGCTCGTTCGAGGAGATTGTCCAAGATCGAGTGACAGGATGCACTCGTGCTCGCCATGAGCTTTGAGTTCCTTGTTCGGGAGTAGTGGGCTCCTAGCGCCCTGGGGACGATTTCCATGGGGAGGCCCGGGCTGGGAGAGACAAGTTGCTGACTCGGGGGCGCAAGCCCTGTGGATCGCCAGTTCTCTCCCTTCCCGGGATGTGTGACATAGGCTCTGGCCAGCATGTCGGACTGTACGGGGTTCCGTCCCCGAGGCAGACCGCGGCTCGCCAGGCCCCTCCAACTAACACCGTAGTGATGAACCAGTTTCTGAACGGTGTCCGTAGGCCTGGGAGTGTCGGGTGGGCTGTTACCTGGTTACCGTTAATGCTAGAGTGGTTACCGTGTCCGCAGTGACCTCCGGTGAGCGGCGCCGCCGCAAGGATCCGGAATAGCGGATGCGTGTCCGCAAGGACTCGCGGTGAGAGGACTATCCTCGAGGATCCCGAAGAGCGGACGATAGTCAATAACTTTACATATATATATGTAAAAATGTCGTTCTCGGATTTTTATTAATCTCCAGATGTTTGGCGCATGTGTTTTGTGCCACTCGCATTTCGTCCGCTGCTGCGGCGCTAGATCCCGCGGGATCCGCGTGGCCGGTGTTCGAGATGCGGGTGATTTTTGCCAGTTGTAAATTCCCCATGCGGGCTGTGCTGGAGAAGTGTGGGCGGGCGGCTGCAGGTAAGTGCGGACGTCCGTCCATCTGCGTGTCTTTACACAGGCCTGTGCGGGTTGTAGTATACAGATACTGGCAGTCGATGCGGCTTGCCGCGTTGGCTTTAATAGCTGTCTGCGACAGCTGTCCGCAGGTGTATGTGTGTCTGTTAGATGTACATATGTCATGCGGGCGTGCCGGAGTCGATCCCGCGGCTCCGCCCTGCCTCAGACCCGTTCTGCGGATCTGAGAAGCCGGCCGGCAGGGCGGCCGGCAACACTTTTTTTTAGAGGTACTATCACTTTTGATCACTCGGTGTGTCGTTTTACAAAATTTCTAAATTTAAAGTTTAACCTTAAAGATATTCCAAAGACTCGACACACCGTCCTTTTATAACGGATTACCTTCCAAGGTCATCACACGGTTTTGGACTACCTCGGTCAAAATTTTAGCTTGTTTATGAGGGTTTATTCAAAATTGCAAAGCGCGTTATAGTTTACTCCGTAAGTCCGGGCGTAGTTCCCCATTTCTTCCAAAAGGGACTCTTAAAGTCCTAGTGTTTTGCGCCGTGACTTCCGGGCGTTGCCATCTTGCCTTCTTCCGGCCCCCGCCATGCGAAGCCTTCGTCGGGTTTCTGGCATTTTGGGCGCGGGCGGAACATGTTGGGGACCAACATTGTAAGAAGGGGGTAATGTGGCGATTTTGCCCTAAGATCGCGGCAGGTGATTGTAAAACTACATGCCATTTATGTGGCCTTTTCTGTCTTGGCCTTGTTTTGACACGCTCCGTTCGAGCGGGCGTTGCTACGGCGACGCATTATAATTTACGTTATCCAGTAAACTATAACAATGGTTTGATTACGCTTCGCGTGCAGCCTCTAGTTTCTGGTGTATTATATGTACACTGGAAGCGACGGTCGAGGAGATTGTCCAAGGCCGGGTGACAGGCTGCACTCGAAGCTCGCCATGAGCTTTGAGTTCCCTGGTCATGAGTAGTGGGCTCTTAGAGCCCTGGGCACGATTTCCATAGGGGGGCCCGGGCTGGGGGAGACAAGTTGCTGACTCGGGGGCGCAAGCCCTGTGGATCGCCAGTTCTCTCCCTTCACGGGACGGTGTGACATAGGCTCTGGCCAGTTCGTCGGACTGTACGGGGTTCCGTCCCCGAGGCAGACCGCGGCTCGCCAGGCCCCTCCAGCTAACACCGTGGTGATGAACCAGTTTCTGAACGGTGTCCGTAGGCCTGGGCGTGTCGGGTGGGCTGTTACCTGGTTACCGTAAATGCTAGAGTGGTTACCGTGTCCGCAGTGACCTCAGGTGAGCGCGCCGCCGCAAGGATCCGGAATAGCGGATGCGCGTCCGCAAGGACTCACGGTGAGAGGACTATCCTCGAGGATCCCGAAGAGCGGACGATAGTCAATAACTTTACACTAGCTTTGTATATAAGCTGCTAAAGCCCCAGTCCCACCTACCCGGACTGTGTCCCGGACTAGTCACCAACGAAACATCCCGGATCACCCCGGATAAAAGTAATTAAATGTGCCAAAAATTGTAAGTTGTTTTTATGGTCCCATATACCCGGAATACACACGGACGAGCCACGAACAAACGCCACGGACAGTCCCCTGAAGAACTGATGCAGAGGTTCTGATTTTAAGTCCCTTTTATACCTTTTTGGACCCTATGATCCCGGATGAGCCACGGATCACCCCGGAGTACAACGGATCAGACACGGTAGACTCCCGGTGTACTTCCGGAGTACCAGGACAAGATAAGGATAACTCCCGGACTATCCAGGAACACCCCGGACCGTCCAGGAGTAGCCACGGACTGACTATACACCCCGGTGCAGTCACGGACGAGCCACGGACCACCACGGTACACCACCGGACAAGACCCGGACTGGCCCGGATCAGCACGGATTTGCCTTACCTCCCGGACCGTCCCGGATGGCCCCGGCAGTTTCAAACATTTTAAAAGTGCCGGGGAGCTCCCCGGACTATCCCCGGACTGTCCCGGATCCAGCGTTTTTTTCCAAAATCAGCCGGACTAGCCACGGACCGTCCCGGACCACTCACGGACCACTCACGGACTGCCCCGGATTGTCACGGATAAGACCCGGATCAGTCCGTGGCTAGTCCGGGGTCGCCGTCCGGGTAGGTGGGACTGGGGCTTTAGGTTCATCTTCTTCTGGCACGGAGCTCTGGAGACTTGAATTTGGGCTTTTTATCATTGTTTTGTATGGCCGAAGGAATTAGTGAAATCTGTCCTATACCCTTCTCGAAGTATGGTCGAATGTCCGAGTCCGAACTTGGGATTCTGTAGTTCAGGAACACCCGCCGATAGTGGGTAAACTGTCAAAAATGACATCTCGCGATCCTAAAACCAAATACCCTCTGCATTTCCTAGTATGGCACAACAACTCTGAAGAATTGCATTCATTATTGGCAACTAAACAGGTAGATCTACAATATTGCAGCGAATCGAGTTGTCGATTGTTGTCGAGTGGTTAGAACTAAGTTATTCTGCGTTCATTTGAACATGTGAATATTGTAGTGGTCCCGCGAGTATAGATCTACTCTGATTTTTCTAACTTGTTTACACCGGTTTTTGACGATATCTTCGCGATGCTTAATGGTATCGTTCTATAACTTGGCATACTTCACCTCGGAGACAAGCGGCAATTTTCTACCAAATTTCAGATTTCTATCGCAATAATTGAAGAAGTTGGCAATCTGCCCCAATGTTAAATTTCAGCCAAAAACGGGATCTCGAGAATCAGAGCTTATTCGATGATTTGATCCTGTTTACATCCATCAGGATTCGAAGTATTGTTGTAATTTTAGACCCGATGACACATTGGGGTGAATTCTACACAAACATGTTGATTTTCAAAGATTGCACTACTACAAAATCAAGCAAATGCATGAAATAGTGTGCGGACCCAGAAATTAAATGTCCGAGCTAAATTTAACATAGGGGTAGATTGCCAACTTTTTCAATTTTCGTGATAAAAGACTGAAATGTAAATAATTGCCGTTTGACTTCATGGTGAAGTAGGCCAAGTTATAGAACGATAGCATTCAGCATTGCAAATATATCAGCGAAAAACTGTGTAAACGAGTTAGAAAAATCAGAGTATAGACGATTTTACAGGTGACGCACCTATTCCCGAGCAGGGACTTAAACCCTAGCACCCCCTAGTACGGTCGTTTACGTCGTTTATTCTGTTGTTGTGGTAGCATGCATTAAGCCGTAGCGTTATGACGTGGTGGCTACCTATATACTGGAGTGTCGCCGAATGTCTTATAAACCTGTCCGCACGTTCACGCTATAGGCAGGTGCTGTATTCATCGACCCCTTATGGCTGTTTTTCCACATTTAGGTGTTCATTTGGCGTTTTCAATCAGACAAAAACGACACATTAAAAATAATTTGAATGTTTCCTGTCGAACCATGACAAATTTCATAAGAAATTCCACAAGAAAACGTAAAAGAAGCGAGGGAAATACACCGGATTCAGACGATTTTGACAAAGTCGTAATCAACGACCCCTGGTGGATATTATTGAAAATCTATGATTTAGCTCACCAAACTCGACTGAAATAGTTACCATTCAATGAACACCTAGCATGCGTTTTCGTTTGACCAAGTCTTCAACTGGCGCTGAGATTGAGAGGGGCAATGATTACAACAGGGGTCGTTGAAAGTGCACGCGACCATATAACCGTGGTGTCACTACTAGGTAGCCACCACGTCATAACGCTACAGTGTATGCAATCGTTTTGTCACGTCTTGCCCTTTTGTACAATCAACGACGACGATTACCTCGGGAAGCTCGGGTTAGAGTCCCCGCTCGGGAATAGGCACGTCACCTGTAACCGTCTGCGGTTAGGTTACTTCAATTACCGTATTGGTCCTAACAGTGGCACACGCCCTAATAGTAGAGCGCCCCCTTCTTTTCATCAAAAACATTAAAATTTTGTAACCTTGTAATTCATTTCATGGGTTGGAAGTACAATAGGTGGGCGGACATAATCCCACCGGCAAAAGCCCTCCCCTCCAATTGGTAGGGCTTCAACGAGTACAAAATTTCGTGACCAGTTACTCGTTAGCTTGTAACCGAACCGTAACCGGTTACTCGTCCAAAAATATAGAGCTAAATATTGTCCAAAGTAACACCAATTTTTTTTCGCAGTTCACATTTTATCAAATCTCCGTGTCAAAAACGGGTCAAAATCCCGCCTAAAACTCGACATTAGACCTCATCTTCTCGTGAAAATATGCAATTATGATGAATAAACATTCTATTTGGATTCGAGAGTGATAAATCGCTTCAATTCAGCTCATTTGGGCGGAAATTTAACTGATGTGAAGTGTTTTAGGCTGAATTACGAGGGTGCAAAATACGTTCACGATTAACCGGTCACAAAATCTGTAACCGGTTACGCTCTGTAACCGAACCGAACCAGTTAACCGAGTACTCGTTGAAGCCCTACCAATTGGTGACCCACCGGACAAAAGCCCACTCTTGTTTTGCAGGGGTGGACAAAAGCCCACTTTCGATTGATCTATAATACAAATGCCCAGCTTATTAGGGATGAAGTCCGTTCTGTCATGATTGATTCAAGCTTGATTGATTTATGAATAATTTATGCTATATGAATGATTTATGCTATATGCAACTGACAGTTAAGGTGTAAGGGCCCATAATCTTTTTCATGACAATGAAAGAGAACAAATGTTATCTTCGTGTTTTTGTGCGAAATACTCAAAACAAAACCACTATGATGCATTTTTATTATACATATTCGTCAAATACTTACAACTTGCGAAAGGGCAGCAATGAATATAAAGACATGCAGATTTATTTGAGACGGATGCAATACATCTGACGAAGTCAATGACTGTTTTTGTATCCTGTTGGCGGGCAGCACACAGGTTCTGTAATGTATTGAACGCTTCCAAGTTGCGGCGGCAGTGCTTGCGAGATTGTTCTCCAATTTGGTTTTATGTGTTTAGGTTACCAGACCTTTGGTCCGATAACCTATTGCCGTGGCGTTGCGTCCGTCGGCGTTCGTCGTCGGTGGCGGCGGCGTCCGTCGTCGTCGTCCGTCTACATTTTTATCTTTAAAGTTTACAGTCGGATTTTTCTGAAATTTTGCACAAATATGTCTAAAAATATTTCGAGAGGGAGGTATTTTTTAGTTTTTAGGTTACCGGACCTTTGGTCCGATAACCTATTGCCGTGGCGTTGCGTCCGTCGTCCGTCATCGTCGTCGTCCGTCGTCGTCGTCCGTCTACATTTTTATCTTTAAAGTTTACGATCGAATCTTTCTGAAATTTTGCACAAAAATGCCTAAAAATATTTCGAGAGGGAGGTATTTTTTAGTTTTTTGATTTTCGCAATTATTTCAAAATGGCGGCCGTATTCGTCGAAAAATGGCCAATTTTCGACTTTGGCTGTCGTTTTCTCAAAATCTGTTCAGTAACTTTTTTTCTTATTCATGCATAACACTCCTCATATGTACCCCTGTGACATGTATAAATTTCGTTGCCCTTGAATCACTCGAAGTGGGCCATTTTGGGCCCAAACTCGGCCCAAATGGGACTTTCCCATGTTAAATTCTCCTATGCTTTATAATGGGACACATTAAGCCTAATATCTCACTTAATATTGAGATTAGAGACTAGGAATCAATTGTGGACATATAGGAAATGATATATGCTGAATATTGTCGTGACCTTGAATTTGACCTTTGACCTCATTTTCAAGGTCACAGGACAAAATGGCTAATATCTCGCTTATTATCGACTTTACAGCTTAGGATTCAATTGTGAACATATAGGAAATGATATATGCTGTATATTCTCATGACCTTGAGTTTGACCTTCGACCTCATTTTCAAGGTCACATGACAAAATTGCTAATATCTCGCTTATTATCGACTTTACAGCTTAGGAATACATTGTGAACATATAGGTAATGATATATGCTGAATTTTCTCGTGACCTCGAATTTGACCTTGACCTCATTTCCAAGGTCACAGGACAAAATTGCTAATATCTCGCTTATTATCGACTTTACAGCTTAGGAATCAATTGTGAACATATAGGAAATGATATATGCTGAATATTTTTGTGACCTTGAATTTGACCTTTGATCTCATTTTCAAGGTCACAGGACAAAATGGCCAATATCTTGCTTATTAGTGACTTTACGCCTTATGAATCAATTGTGAACATATAGGAAATGATATATGCTGAATATTCTAGTGACCTTGAATTTGACTTTTGACCTCATTTTCAAGATCAACAGGACAAAATAACTAATATCTTGCTTATTATCAACTTTACAGCTTAGGAATCAATTGTAAACATATAGGAAATGATATATTCTGAATATTCTCATGACCTTGAATTTGACCTTTGACCTAAATTTCAAGGCCAGTCATTTCATTTTCAAGGTCAGAATCCAAAATGGTTTATATCTCTCTTATTATCAAATTCACAGCTTAGGGGTCCATAGTGAACATATAGGAAATGATGTATGCTGAATATTTTGGTGATCTAGAATTTGACCTTTGATCCAATTTTCAAGGTCAGAGAACAAAATGGCTAATATGTCGCTTATTATCATCTTTACAGCTTAGGAATCAATTGCGAATATAGAGGAATGATATATACTGAATCTTCTCATGAACTTGAACTTTGACCTCATTTTCTAGGTCACATCACTGATCACAGAATGGCTAATATCTCACTTATTACAGACTTTGCAGCTTAGGAATTTATTGTGGACATACTAGAAGTGATATATTTGTTGAAAAATTATTTTTCAAGGTCACTGGACAAAAGGCTAATATCTAAAATGTATATTGTCCGGTAACCTTTCTTAGCCCTTGGGCTAATTTTTTGATTTTCACATTTTTTTCAAAATGGCAGCCATTTTCGTCGAAAAATGGCCAATTTTGGACTTTGACGGTCGTTTTCTCAAAATCTGTTCAGTACCTTTTTAGGTTACCGGACCTATGGTCCGATAACCTATTGGCATGGCGTTGCGTCCGTCGTCCGTCGTCGTCGTCCGTCGTCGCCCACATTTTTAGGTTACCGGACCTTTGGTCCGATAACCTATTGCCGTGGCGTTGCGTCCGTCGTCCGTCGTCGTCGTCCGTCGTCGTCCGTCGTCCGTCTACATTTTTATCTTTAAAGTTTACGATCGAATCTTTCTGAAATTTTGCACAAAAATGCCTAAAAATATTTCGAGAGGGAGGTATTTTTTAGTTTTTTGATTTTCGCAATTATTTCAAAATGGCGGCCGTTTTCGTCGAAAAATGGCCAATTTTGGACTTTGGCTGTCGTTTTCTCAAAATCTGTTCAGTAACTTTTTTTCTTATTCATGCATAACACTCCCCATATTGTACCTCTGTGACATGTATAAATTTCGTTGCCCTTGAATCGCTCGAAGTGGGCCATTTTGGGCCCAAACTCGGCCCAAATGGGACTTTCTCATGTTAAATTCTCCTATGCTTTATAATGGGACACATTAAGCCTAATATCTCACTTAATATTGAGATTAGAGACTAGGAATCAATTGTGGACATATAGGGAATGATATATGCTGAATATTGTCGTGACCTTGAATTTGACCTTTGACCTCATTTTCAAGGTCACAGGACAAAATGGCTAATATCTCGCTTATTATCGACTTTACAGCTTAGGATTCAATTGTGAACATATAGGAAATGATATATGCTGAATATTCTCATGACCTTGAATTTGACCTTTGACCTCATTTTCAAGGTCACATGACAAAATGGCTAATATCTCGCTTATTATCGACTTTACAGCTTAGGAATACATTGTGAACATATAGGAAATGATATATGCTGAATTTTCTCGTGACCTCGAATTTGACCTTGACCTCATTTCCAAGGTCAAAGGACAAAATTGCTAATATCTCGCCTATTACCGACTTTACAGCTTAGGAATCAATTGTGAACATATAGGAAATGATATATGCTGAATATTTTTGTGACCTTGAATTTGACCTTTGACCTCATTTTCAAGGTCACAGGACAAAATGGCCAATATCTTGCTTATTAGTGACTTTACGCCTTATGAATCAATTGTGAACATATAGGAAATGATATATGCTGAATATTCTAGTGACCTTGAATTTGACTTTTGACCTCATTTTCAAGGTCAACAGGACAAAATGGCTAATATCTTGCTTATTATCAACTTTACAGCTTAGGAATCAATTGTGAACATATAGGAAATGATATATTCTGAATATTCTCATGACCTTGAATTTGACCTTCGACCTAAATTTCAAGGCCAGTCATTTTATTTTCAAGGTCAGAATACAAAATGGTTTATATCTTTCTTATTATCAAATTCACAGCTTAGGGGTCCATAGTGAACATATAGGAAATGATGTATGCTGAATATTTTGGTGATCTAGAATTTGACCTTTGATCCAATTTTCAAGGTCAGAGAACAAAATAGCTAATATGTCGCTTATTATCATCTTTACAGCTTAGGAATCAATTGCGAATATAGAGGAATGATATACTGAATCTTTTCATGAACTTGAACTTTGACCTCATTTTCTAGGTCACATCACCGATCACAGAATGGCTAATATCTCACTTATTATCGACTTTACAGCTTAGGAATTTATTGTGGACATACTAGAAGTGATATATTTGTTGAAAAATTATTTTCAAGGTCACTGGACAAAAGGCTAATATCTAAAATGTATATTGTCCGGTAACCTTTCTTAGCCCTTGGGCTAATTTTATCTTTTTTGTTTACGGGCGAATTTTTCTGAAATTTTGCACAAAAATACTTAAAAATAATTCAAGAGGGAGGTATTTTTTAGTTTTTTGATTTTCACATTTTTTTCAAAATGGCGGCCGTTTTCGACGAAAAATGCCTGATTTTGGACTTTGGCGGCCATTTTCTCAAAATCTGTTCAATAACTTTTTTTCTTTTTGATACATAACACTCCTCATATGTACTCCTATGATGTCTATAAATTTTGTTGTGCTTGAATCGCTCGAAGTGGGGCATTATGGCCCAAAGTCGGCCCAAATGGGACTTTCCCATGTTAAATTTTCCTATGCTGTATAATGGGACACATTATGCCTAATACCTCACTTAATATTGAGATTAGAGACTAGGAATCAATTGTTGACATATAGGAAATGATATATGCTGAATATTCTCGTGACCTTGAATTTGACCTCTGACCTCAGTTTCAAGGTCAGAGCACAAAATGGTTTTTATCTCGCTTATTATCGACTCTACAGCTTAGTAATCAATTGTGGATATATAGGAAATGATATATGCTGAATATTCTGATGACCTTGAATTCGACCTTTGACCCAATTTTCAAGGTCATAGGACATAATGGCTTATATCTCGCTTATTATCGACTCTACAGCTTAGGAATCAATTGTGGACATATAGGAAGTGATATATGCTGAATATTCTCGTGACCTTGAATTTGACCTTTGACCTCATTTTCGAGGTCACAGGACAAAATGGCTAATATTTTGCTCCTCTATTGGCTGTATGGCTTGGGAATCAATTGTGGACATATAGAAAATGATATACACTGAATATTTTGATGACCTTGAACTTGACCTTTGCCTTCATTTTCAAGGCCACAGCACAAAATTGCTAATATCTCTCTGATTATTGAATTTACAGCTTATCAATCAACTGTGGACATGATATATGCTTAATATTATATATGCTGAATATTCTCTTGACCTTGAATTTAACCAGTGACCTGGCTAACATCTAAAATATTAAACATTGTCCGGTAACCTATCCTTGGCCCTTGGCCTAATTTTTAGGTTACCGGACCTATGGTCCGATAACCTATTGCCGTCGCGTTGCGTCCGTCGTCCGTCTGTCCGTCGTCCACTTTTCTATCTTTAAAGTGTACGGTCCGATTTTTCTGAAAATTTGGGAAAAGATACCTTGAAATATTTCAAAAAGGAGGTATTTTTTAGGTTACCGGACCTATGGTCCGATAACCTATTGGCATGGCATTGCGTCCGTCGTCCGTCGTCGTCGTCGTCGTCCACATTTTTATCTTTTTTGTTTACGAGCGAATTCTTCTGAAATTTCGCACAAAAATATTTAAAAATAATTCAAGAAGGAGGTATTTTTTAGTTTTTTGATTTTCGTATTTTTTTCAAAATGGCGGCCGTTTTCGACAAAAAATGCCTGATTTTGGACTTTGGTGGCCATTTTCTCAAAATCTGTTCTGTAACTTTTTAGGTTACCGGACCTATGGTCCGATAACCTATTGGCATGGCGTTGCGTCCGTCGTCCGTCGTCCGTCGTCGTCCGTCGTCGTCCGTCGTCGTCGTCGTCGTCCACATTTTTATCTTTTTTGTTTACAGGCGAATTTTTCTGAAATTTTGCACAAAAATACTTAAAAATAATTCAAGAAGGAGGTATTTTTTAGTTTTTTGATTTTCGCATTTTTTTCAAAATGGCGGCCGTTTTCGACGAAAAATGCCTGATTTTGGACTTTGGCGGCCATTTTCTCAAAATCTGTTCAGTAACTTTTTTTCTTTTTGATAAATAACACTCCTCATATGTACTCCTATGATGTCTATAAATTTCGTTGCGCTTGAATCGCTCGAAGTGGGCCATTTTGGCGCAAACTCGGCTCAAATGGGATTTTTCCATGTTAAATTCTCCTATGCTTTATAATGGGACACATTATGCCTAATATCTCACTTGATATTGAGATTAGAGACTAGGAATCAATTGTGGACCTATAGGAAATGATATATGTTGAATATTCTTGTGACCTTGAATTTGACCTCTGACCTCACTTTCAAGGTCAGAGCACAAAATGGCTTATATCTCGCTTATTATCGACTCTACAGCTTAGGAATCATTTGTGGACATATAGGAAATGATATATTCTGAATATTCTCGTGATCTTGAATTTGACCTCTGACCTCAGTTTCAAGGTCAGAGCACAAAATGGCTTATATCTCGCTTATTATCGACTCTACAGCTTGGGAATCAATTGTGGACATATAGGAAATGATATATGCTGAATATTCTGATGACCTTGAATTTGACCTTCGACCTCATTTTCAAGGTCACAGGACAAAATGGCTTATATCTCGCTTATTATCGACTTTACAGCTTAGCAATCAATTATGAACATATAGGAAATGATATATGCAGATTATTGTCATGACCTTGAATTTGACCTTTGACCTCATTTTCAAGGTCACAGGACAAAATGGCTAATATCTCACTTATTATCGATTTTACAGCTTAGGAATCAATTGTGGACATATAGGAAATGATATATGCTGAATATTCTCGTGACCTTGAATTTGACCTCTGACCTCATTTCCAAGGTCCAAGGACAAACTGGCTCATATCTTGCTCCTCTATTGACTGTATGGCTTGGGAATCAATTGTGGACATGATATACATGATATAGAAAATGATATACACTGAATATTTTGATGACCTTGAATTTGACCTTTACCCCTTCATTTTCAAGGCTACAGCATAAAATTGCTAATATCTCTCTGATTATTGAACTTACAGCTTAGCAATCAACTGTGGACATGATATATGCTTAATGTTATATATGCTGAATATTCTCTTGACCTTGAATTCAACCAGTGACCTGGCTAACACCTAAAATATTAAACATTGTCCGGTAACCTATCTTTGGCCCTTGGCCTAATTTTTTCTTTTTGATACATAACACTCCTGATATGTACTCCTATGATGTCTATGAATTTCGTTGCGCTTTAATCGCTCGAAGTGGACCATTTTGGCCCAAACTCGGCCCAAATGGGACTTTCCCATGTTAAATTCTCCAATGCTTTATAATGGGACACATTATGCCTAATATCTCACTTAATATTGAGATTAGAGACTAGGAATCAATTGTGGACATATAGGAAATGATATATGCTGAATATTCTCGTGACCTTGAATTTGACCTTTGACGGCATTTTCAAGGTCATAGGACAAAATGGCTAATATCTCGCTTGTTATCGACTTTACAGCTTAGGAATCAGTTATGAACATATAGGAAATGATATATGCAGATTATTGTCATGACCTTGAATTTGACCTTTGACCTCATTTTCAAGGTCACAGGACAAAATGGCTGATATCTCACTTATTATCGACTCTACAGCTTAGGAATCAATTGTGGACATGTAGGAAATGATATATGCTGAATATTCTGATGACCTTGAATTTGACCTTTGACGGCATTTTCAAGGTCATAGGACAAAATGGCTAATATCTCGCTTGTTATCGACTTTACAGCTTAGGAATCAGTTATGAACATATAGGAAATGATATATGCAGATTATTGTCATGACCTTGAATTTGACCTTTGACCTCATTTTCAAGGTCACAGGACAAAATGGCTGATATCTCACTTATTATCGACTCTACAGCTTAGGAATCAATTGTGGACATATAGGAAATGATATATGCTGAATATTCTGATGACCTTGAATTTGACCTTTGACGGCATTTTCAAGGTCATAGGACAAAATGGCTAATATCTCGCTTGTTATCGACTTTACAGCTTAGGAATCAGTTATGAACATATAGGAAATGATATATGCAGATTATTGTCATGACCTTGAATTTGACCTTTGACCTCATTTTCAAGGTCACAAAACAAAATGGCTAATATCTCACTTATTATCGATTTTACAGCTTAGGAATCAATAGTGGACATGTAGGAAATGATATATGCTGAATATTCTCGGACCTTGAATTTGAGCTCTGACCTCATTTTCAAGGTCCAAGGACAAACTGGCTCATATCTTGCTCCTCTATTGACTGTATGGCTTGGGAATCAATTGTGGACATGATATAGAAAATGATATACACTGAATATATTGATGACCTTGAATTTGACCTTTGCCCCTTCATTTTCAAGGCCACAGCACAAAATTGCTAATATCTCGCTGATTATTGAATTTACAGCTTAGCAATCAACTGTGGACATGATATATGCTTAATGTTATATATGCTGAATATTCTCTTGACCTTGAATTCAACCAGTGACCTGGCTAACATCTAAGATATTAAACATTGTCCGGTAACCTATCTTTGGCCCTTGGCCTAATTTTAGTTTTTCGATTTTTTAATTTTTCTCAAAATGGCGGCCAATTTTGTCGAGAAACGCTCAATTTTGAACTTTGGCGGTCATTTTCTCAAAAACTGTCTGATCAGTTTTGAGATTTTTGTTTCAAAAGATTCTCCTTATGTACCTCTGTGATGTGTATAAGTTTGGTTGCCCTTGAATCGCCGGTCTGCGTATGGCGGCCATTTTGAAATTTTGATGGGTCGACAAAAAAAAATATTTTCCGGCCCAAATCGCATTATTATCCATTTTGGGCCATTTCTAGACAAAAAAATTTTTTCCCCCCTTTGAAAAAATTTTGGACAGAAAATTTTCGGCACTTTTTTCTTCCATAATGGGAGCTGCCGCAACTGTACTCCTAGAACGCCTGAAGATAGAGCTTAGAAATTGGCACTTTCAAATGGGAAGTCATATATGGTGACTTGTGTGGTGACCTTGAATTTGACCTTGGATGAGCTTGAAAGGTCAAAACAGCCATTTTTGGGTCGAACAATGCTCAAATTTGCACCTGGTCGGTATTTTCTCAAAAACTATCTGATCAGTTTTGAGATTTTTTCTTAAAAATATTCCTCTTATATACCTCTGTGACGTGTATAAGTTTTGTTGCCCTTGAATCGCTGATCTCCGTGTGGCGGCCATGTTGAATTTTTGACGAGTCGGCGAAAAAAATTTTTTTTCGCCCAAAATCGCATTACTATCCATTTTGGGCCATTTCTAGGCAAAAAAATTTTTTCACCCTTTCAGAAAAATTTTGGACCTAGAAAATCTTCGGCACTTTTTTCCTTCATAGTGGGAGCTGTCAGGACTGTACTCATAGAACGCTTGAAAATAGAGCTTAGAAGTTGGCACTTTCAAATGGGAAGTCATATATGGCAACTTGTGTGGTGACCTTGAATTTGACCTTGGATGACCTTGAAAGGTCAAAACAGCCATTTTTGGGTCAAAAAATGCCAAGATTTGCCTCTATAGATGAAATGCTTGCAGATAGAGCTCATGTTCACATTATGAACATATAGAAAGACATATATGGCACAACTAATGATGACCTTGAACTTGACGTCAGATGACCTTGAGTGCCAAATGTCTGACTTGGAATGTGTAAATTGACCTGAGCGGCCTGAACGATTCCACCCAGATATATCTTTGTATTATGAACATACAGAATATCAAATGCCGCACACATACATGTAATGGTGACATCGAAGTTCACACGGATGACCTTGATTGGTAAATCTCAAGGTCATATGTTCACACTGCGAACCTTGATTGGTAAATCTCAAGGTCTGTTACCTGCCAATGCTGCCATGGCCAAACCAAAATTGTCCGGTAACCTATCTTAGCCTTTGGGCTAATTTTTTCCTATTGATGCATAACACTCCTCATATGAACCCCTGTGACATGTATAAGTTTTGTTGCCCTTTGAACGCTCGAAGTGGGCCATTTTGGGCCCAAACTAGGCCCAAATGGGACTTCCCCATGTTAAATTCTCCTATGGTTTATAATGAGGCACATTTTTAGGTTACCGGACCTATGGTCCGATAACCTTTTGCCATGGCGTTGCGTCCGCCGTCCGTCCGTCCTTCCGTCCGTCGTCCGTAAACAATTTTATCTTTAAAGTTTATGATCAGATTTTTCTGAAATTTTGCACAAAAATGCCTAAAAATATTTCCAGAGGGAGGTATTTTTTAGTTTTTTGATTTTCGCCTTTTTAGGTTACCGGACCTATGGTCCGATAACCTATTGGCATGGCGTTGCGTCCGTCGTCCGTCATCGTCCGTCGTCGTCCTCCGTCGTCGTCGTCCACATTTTTATCTTTTTTGTTTACAGGCGAATTTTTCTGAAATTTTGCACAAAAATACTTAAAAATAATTCAAGAAGGAGGTATTTTTTAGTTTTTTGATTCTCGCATTTTTTTCAAAATGGCGGCCGTTTTCGACGAAAAATGCCTGATTTTGGACTTTGGCGGCCATTTTCTCAAAATCTGTTCAGTAACTTTTTTTCTCTTTGATAAATAACACTCCTCATATGTACTCCTATGATGTCTATAAATTTCGTTGCGCTTGAATCGCTCGAAGTGGGCCATTTTGGCCCAAACTCGGCTCAAATGGGACTTTCCAATGTTAAATTCTCCTATGCTTTATAATGGGACACATTATCCCTAATATCTCACTTGATATTGAGATTAGAGACTAGGAATCAATTGTGGACCTATAGGAAATGATATATGCTGAATATTCTCATGACCTTGAATTTGACCTCTGACCTCACTTTCAAGGTCAGAGCACAAAATGGCTTATATCTCGCTCATTATCGACTCTACAGCTTAGGAATCAATTGTGGACATACAGGAAATGATATATTCTGAATATTCTCGTGACCTTGAATTTGACCTCTGACCTCAGTTTCAAGGTCAGAGCACAAAATGGCTTATATCTCGCTTATTATCGACTCTACAGCTTAGGAATCATTTGTGGACATATAGGAAATGATATATGCTGAATATTCTGATGACCTTGAATTTGATCTTCGACCTCATTTTCAAGGTCACAGGACAAAATGGCTAATATCTCGCTTGTTATCGACTTTACAGCTTAGCAATCAATTATGAACATATAGGAAATGATATATGCAGATTATTGTCATGACCTTGAATTTGACCTTTGACCTCATTTTCAAGGTCACAGGACAAAATGGCTAATATCTCACTTATTATCGATTTTACAGCTTAGGAATCAATTGTGGACATATAGGAAATGATATATGCTGAATATTCTCGTGACCTTGACCTCATTTCCAAGGTCCAAGGACAAACTGGCTCAGATCTTGCTCCTCTATTGACTGTATGGCTTGGGAATCAATTGTGGACATGATATACATGATATAGAAAATGATATACACTGAATATTTTGATGACCTTGAATTTGACCTTTGCCCCTTCATTTTCAAGGCTACAGCATAAAATTGACTGTGGACATGATATATGCTTAATGTTATATATGCTGAATATTCTCTTGACCTTGAATTCAACCAGTGACCTGGCTAACACCTAAAATATTAAACATTGTCCGGTAACCTATCTTTGGCCCTTGGCCTAATTTTTTCAAAATGGCAGCCGTTTTCGTCGAAAAATGGGCAATTTTGGACTTTGACGGTCGTTTTCTCAAAATCTGTTCAGTAACTTTTTTTCTTATTGATGCATAACACTCCTCATATGTACCCCTGTGACATGTAAAAATTTTGTTGCCCTTGAATCGCTCGAAGTGGGCCATTTTGGGCCCAAACTCGGCCCAAATGGGACTTTCCCATGTTAAATTCTCCTATGCTTTATAATTGGACACATTAAGCCTAATATCTCACTTAATATTGAGATTAGGGACTAGGAATCAATTGTGGACATGTAGGAAATGATATATGTTGAATATTCTTGTGACCTTGAATTTGACCTCTGACCTCGGTTTCAAGGTCAGAGCGGCCTTTTTTGTCGAAAAATGGCAAATTATGGACTTTGACGGTTGTTTTCTCAAAATCTGTTCAGTAACTTTTTAGGTTACCGGACCTATGGTCCGATAACGTATTGCCATGGCGTTGCGTCCGGCGTCCGTCCGTCGTCTGTTAACATTTTTATCTTTTTTGTTTACGGGCGAATTTTTCTGAAATTTTGCACAAAAATGCTTAAAAATAATTCAAAAAGGAGATATTTTTTAGTTTTTTGATTTTCGCATTTTTTTTCAAAATGGCGGCCGTTTTCGTGGAAAAATGGCCAATTTTGGACTTTGACGGTCGTTTTCTCAAAATCTGTTCGGTAACTTTTGTTCTTTTTGATACATAACACTCCTCATACATACTCCTATGATGTCTATAAATTTCGTCGCGCTTGAATCGCTCGAAGTGCGCCATTTTGGCCCAAATGGGACTTTCCCATGTTAAATTCTCTTATGCTTTATAATGGGACACATTAAGCCTAATATCTCACTTAATACTGAGATTAGAGACTAGGAATCAATTGTGGACATATAGGAAATGATATATGCTGAATATTCTCGTGACCTTGAATTTGACCTCTGACCTTGGTTTCAAGGTCATAGCGGCCATTTTCGTCGAAAATGGCTAATTTTGGACTTTGATGGTCGTTTTCTCAAAATCTGTTCAGTAACTTTTTAGGTTACCGGACCTATGGTCCGATAACCTATTGCCATGGCGTTGCGTCCATCGTCCGTGCGTCCGTCCGTGCGTCCGTCGGGCGTCCGTCCTTCAACAATTTTATCTTTAAAGTTTACGATCGTTTTTTTCTAAAATTTTGCACAAAAATGCCTAAAAATATTTCGAGAGGGAGGTATTTTTTAGTTTTTTGATTTTAGCATTTTTTTCAAAATGGCGGCCGTTTTCGTGGAAAAATGGCCAATTTTGGACTTTGACGGTCGTTTTCTCAAAATCTGTTCAGTAACTTTTTAGGTTACCGGACCTTTGGTCCGATAACCTATTGGCATGGCGTTGCGTCCGTCGTCCGTCGTCGTCGTCGTCGTCCGTCGTCGTCGTCGTCGTTCACATTTTTATCCTTTTTGTTTACAGGCGAATTTTTCTGAAATTTTGCACAAAAATACTTAAAAATAATTCAAGAAGGAGGTATTTTTTAGTTTTTTGATTTTCACATTTTTTTCAAAATGGTGGCCGTTTTCGACGAAAAATGCCTGATTTTGGACTTCGGCGGCCATTTTCTCAAAATCTGTTCAGTAACTTTTTTAGGTTACCGGACCTTTGGTCCGATAACCTATTGCCGTGGCGTTGCGTCCGTCATCCGTCGTCCGTCGTCTGTCGTCCGTCCACATTTTTATCATTAAAGTTTACAGGCGAATATTTCTGAAATTTTGCACAAAAATACCTAAAAATATTTCCAGGAAAGGTTTTTTTTAGTTTTTAGATTTTCGCATTTTTTTCAAAATGGCGGCCGTTTTCATCGAAAAATGGCCAATTTTGGACTTTGATGGTCGTTTTCTCAAAATTTGTTCACTAACTTTTTTTCTTATTGATGCATGACACTCCTCCTATGTACCCCTGTGACATGTATAAATTTCGTTGCCCTTGAATCGCTCGAAGTGGGCCATTTAGGGCCCAAACTCCGCCCAAATGGGACTTTCCCCATGTTAAATTCTCCTATGCTTTATAATGGGACACATTAAGCCTAATATCTCACTTAAAATTGAAATTAGAGACTAAGAGTCAATTGTAGACATATAGGAAATGATATATGCTGAATATTCCCGTGACCTTGAATTTGACCTCTGACCTCGGTTTCAAGGTCAGAACGGCCGTTTTCGTCTAAAAATGGCCAATTTTGGACTTTGATGGTCGTTTTCTCAAAATCTGTTCAGTAACTTTTTTTCTTATTGATGCATAACACTCCTCATATGTACCCCTGTGACATGTTTAAATTTCGTTGCGCTTGAATCGCTCGAAGTTGGCCATTTTGGGCCCAAACTCGGCCCAAATGACACTGTCCCATGTTAAATTCTCCTATGCTCTATAATGGGACACATTAAGCCTAATATCTCACTTAATATTGCGATTAGAGACTAGGAATCAATTGTGGACATATAGGAAATGATATATGCCGAATATTCTTGTGACCTTGAAATTGACCTCTGACCTCGGTTTCAAAGTCAGAGCACAAAATGGCTAATATCTCGTTCATTATCGACTTTACAGCTTAGGAATCAATTGTGGACATATAGGAAATGATATATGCTGAATATTCTGATAACCTTGAATTTGACCTTTGATCTCATTTTCAAGGTCACAGGACAAAATGGCTAATATCTCACTTATTATCGATTTTACAGCTTAGGGATCAATTGTGGACATATAGGAAATGATATATGCTGAATATTCTCGTGACCTCGAATTTGACCTCCGACCTCAGTTTCAAGGTCAGAGCACAAAATGGCTAATATCTCGCTTATTATCGACTTTACAGCTTAGGAATCAATTGTGGACATATAGGAAACGATATATGCCAAATATTCTGATGATGTTGATTTTGACCTTTGACCTCATTTTCAAGGTCACAGGACAAAATGGCCAATATCACACTTATTATCGATTTTACAGCTAAGGGATCAATTGTGGACATATAGAAAATGATATATTCTGAACATTGTCATGACCTTGAACTTGACCTTTGACCTCATTTTCAATGTCACAGGACAAAATGGCTAATATCTCGCTTATTATCAATTTTACAGCTTAGGAATCAATTATGAACATATAGGAAATGATATATGCTGAATATTGCTATGACCTTGAATTTGACCTTTGACCTCATTTTCAAGGTCAGAGAACGAAATGGCTAATATCTCACTTTTTGTCGACTTTACAGCCTAGCAATCAATTGTGGACATATAGAAAATGATATATTCTGAACATGGTCATGACCTTGAACTTCACCTTTGACCTAATTTTCAAGGTCACAGGACAAAATGGCTATTAGCTCGCTTATTATCGACTTCAGAGCTTAGGAATCAATTATGAACGTATAGGAAATGATATAAGCTGAAATTTGCTATGACCTTGAATTCAACCTTTGACCTCATTTTCAAGGTCGCAGGACATGATGGCTAATATCTCGCTTATTATTGACTTTACAGCTTAAAAATCAGTTGTGGACATACTAGAAATGACATATGCCGAATATTATTGTGTCCTTGAATTGACCAATGACCTTATTTTCAAGGTCACGGGACAAACTAGTAATATCTAAAATTTGTATTGTCCGGTAACCTTTCTTAGCCCTTGGGCTAATTTTTCTTATTGATGCAAAACACTCCTCCTATGTACCCCTGTGACATGTATAAATTTCGTTGCCCTTGAATCGCTCGAAGTGGGCCATTTTGGGCCCAAACTCGACCCAAATGGGACTTTCCCATGTTAAATTCTCCTATGCTTTATAATGATACACATTATGCCTAATATCTCACTTAATATTGAGATTAGAGACTAGGAATCAATTGTGGACATATAGGAAATGATATATGCTGAATATTCTCGTGAACTCGAATTTGACCTCTGACCTCTGTTTCAAGGTCATAGCACAAAATGGCTAATATCTCGCTTATTATCGACTTTACAGCTTAAGAATCAATTGTGGATATATAGTAAATGATGTATGCCGAATATTCTGATGACCTTGAATTTGACCTTTGACCTCATTTTCAAGGTCACAGGACAAAATGGCTAATATCTCACTTATTATTAATTTTACAGCTTAGGGATCAATTTTGGACATGAAGGAAATGATATGCTGTATATTCTTGTGACCTTGAATTTGACCTTTGACCTCGGTTTCAAGGTCAGAGCACAAAATGTCTAATATCTCGCTTATTATCGACTTTACAGCTTAGGAATCAATTGTGACCATATAGGAAATGATATATGCTGAATATTCTCGTGACCTTGAATTTGACCTCTGACCTCGGTTTCAAGGTCGGAGCACAAAATGGCTAATATCTTGCTTATTATTGACTTTACAGCTTAGGAATCAGTTGTGGATATATAGGAAATGATATATGCCAAATATTCTGATGACCTTGAATTTGACCTTCGACCTCATTTACGTGGTCACAGAACAAAATGGCTAATATCTCACTTATTTTCGATTTTACAGCTTAGGGATCAATTGTGGACATAAAGGAAATGATGCTGTATATTCTTGTGACCTTGAATTTGACCTCTGACCTCGGTTTCAAGGTCAGAGCACAAAATGTCTAATATCTCGCTTATTATCGACTTTACAGCTTAAGAGTCAATTGTGGACATATAGGAAATGATATATGCCGAATATTCTGATGACGTTGATTCTGACCTTTGACCTCATTTTCAAGGTCAGAGAACGAAATTCCTAATATCTTGCTTTTTATCGACTTTGCAGCTTAGCAATCAATTGTGGACATATAGGAAATGATATATGCTGAATATTGCTATGACCTTGAGTTCGACCTTTGACCTCATATTCAAGGTCACAGGACATAATGGCTAATATCTCGCTTATTATTGACTTTACAGCTTAGGAATCAATTGTGGACATACTAGAAATGACATATGCCGAATATTATCATGTTTTTGAATTGACCAATGACCTTTTTTCAAGGTCACGGGACAAAATACTAATATCTAAAATATATATTGTCCGGTAACCTTTCTTAGCCCTTGGGCTAATTTTTCCAAATATCTCACTTAATATTGAGATTAGAGATTGGGAATCAATTGTGGACATATAGGAAATGATATATGCTGAATATTCTCATGACCTTGAATTTGACCTTTGACCTGATTTTCAAGATCAGAGCACAAAATGGCTAATGTCTCGCTTATTAACGACTTCACAGCTTAGGAATCAATAAGTAATCCATAGTGAACGTATAGGGAATGATATATGCTGAATATTCTGATGATCTTGAATTTGACATTTGAACCTATTTTCCAGGTCAGATCACGAAATGGCCAATATCTGGCTTATTACCAACTTTATAGCTTAGGAATCAGTTGTGAACATAATATAAATAATATATGCTGGATATTCTCGTGACCTTGAATTGACCAATGACCTTATTTTTGGGGTCATGATACAAAAGGCTAATATCTGAAATATATATGTTGTCCGGTAACCTTTCTTAGCCCTTGGGCTAATTTTTAGGTTACCGGACCTATGGTCCGATAACCTATTGGCATGGCGTTGCGTCCGTCGTCCGTCGTCGTCGTCGTCGTCCGTCGTCGTCGTCGTCGTTCACATTTTTATCTTTTTTGTTTACAGGCGAATTTTTCTGAAATTTTGCACAAAAATACTTAAAAATAATTCAAGAAGGAGGTATTTTTTAGTTTTTTGATTTTCACATTTTTTTCAAAATGGTGGCCGTTTTCGACGAGAAATGCCTGATTTTGGACTTCGGCGGCCATTTTCTCAAAATCTGTTCAGTAACTTTTTTTCTTTTTGATAAATAAGACTCCTCATATGTACTCCTATGATGTCTATAAATTTCGTTGTGCTTGAATCGCTCGAAGTGGGCCATTTTGGCACAAACTCGGCCCAAATGGGACTTTCGCATGTTAAATTCTCCTATGCTTTATAATGGGACACATTATGCCTAATATCTCACTTGATATTGAGATTAGTGACTAGGAATCAATTGTGGACATATAGGAAATGATATATATTCTCGTGACCTTGAATTTGACCTCTGACCTCAGTTTCAAGGTCAGAGCACAAAATGGCTTATATCTCGCTTATTATCGACTCTACAGCTTAGGAATCAATTGTGGACATATAGGAAATAATATATGCTGAATATTCTCGTGACCTTGAATTTGACCTCTGACCTCAGTTTCAAGGTCAGAGCACAAAATGGCTTATATCTCGCTTATTATCGACTCTACAGCTTAGGAATCAATTGTGGACATATAGGAAATGATATATGCTGAGTATTCTGATGACCTTGAATTTGACCTTCGACCTCATTTTCAAGGTCACAGGACAAAATGGCTAATATCTCGCTTGTTATCGACTTTACAGCTTAGCAATCAATTATGAACATATAGGAAATGATATATGCAGATTATTGTCATGACCTTGAATTTGACCTTTGACCTCATTTTCAAGGTCACAGGACAAAATGGCTAATAGCTCACTTATTATCGATTTTACAGCTTTAGAATCAATTGTGGACATATAGGAGATGATATATGCTGAATATTCTCGGGACCTTGAATTTGACCTCTGACCTCATTTTCAAGGTCACAGGACAAACTGGCTCATATTTGCTCCTCTATTGACTGTATGGCTTGGGAATCAATTGTGGACATGATATAGAAAATGATATACATTGAATATTTTGATGACCTTGAATTCGACCTTTGCCCCTTCATTCTCAAGGCCACAGCACAAAATTGCTAATATCTCTCTGATTATTGAATTTACAGCTTAGCAATCAACTGTGGACATGATATATGCTTAATGTTATATATGCTGAATATTCTCTTGACCTTGAATTCAACCAGTGACCTGGCTAACATCTAAGATATTAAATATTGTCCGGTAACCTATTTTCGGCCCTTGTTTGATATATTATTGTTTAATGGCAAAAGAACAGAAAATTACTGATGATACTTTTGAAGGACTTCGGAAGCCAATACTTTTATTATGCATCAATACAAGTATCAACATCAATCAGGGGACACTCGGTTCTCAACGAAGTCCATGCAATGGTAACATTTACAATACATACCTCTGAAGGACTTCCGAATACACAACATAAACACACCACAATAAAGCCTGGCTATCCAAACCGTCATGGTCACGGTTGTGAGTCATGGTCAATTGAGAGTGGGCTTCTGTCCGTTTCTTGATAACTGAGAGTGGGCTTTTGTCCTAGTTGATGAGTGGGCTTTTGTCCGGTGGGATTAGGTCATGCCGTCGTACAATAATGTGGGCAATCTGAGTAATAGGCTGTGATTGGTTCAAAACTGGTCACATGGTGCAGAAAGCATAGCGCTGATTGGTCACACCCATATTTGCCCATAGTAGCAATTTATCCTACATTTGCTCCCATTTCATATCTTTCTAATAAGATGTTGAGTGTTCCAATCCAGACATTCATGTTATTTGAAACATAATGAAGGAGATTAGAGGCTCTAGGTATATTATTCAGTTTTTTTTTAAATTTTACCGCAAGTTTGACCTCATTTTTGCGCACGCTGCTGCAGGAGGTCTTGCTGTAGCTCGCTGTGCTACTATTAGGACCAATACGGTAATCAGTTACAAGAACTGTAATCGATTACTTGATCGTGAATTGTATTTTGCATTAAAATTGAAGATAGAGTCTGGTCCTGGTAGGGAAAATTTATTAGTTTTGGCACATGAAAATAGAGTGAATCGTGTGAATTAATGTGGCTTTTACAGCATGTTGATATCTTAATTGAAATATGGTTTTGTCAAAAAAAAAATTTTTTTTTCACTTTTTGGTTTCCGCACGATAACTTTAGTGCGCCTCGATGTATCTTCGCCAAATTCTCACTGCTGGTCAGAAATGTGTAGAAGATGCCTATTGTTTATGAGCCAGCTCCGAGGTCCGTGAGGTCCGTGACGATGAAATCAATGTTTCTGGTTTCCGCACTATACTTAAAAAAGTATTATGGCAATGACTGTGGAACTTTGCATGGAGGTTCATATATCACCAGGGAAGAAGCCTATTGATTTTGAGGCCGATCCGTCAAACGACGGACCTAGGGCTCAAAATAATTTTAGCTGAGTCATTCTTGAGGCACTCGTGCATATCTCGGAAACGGTGCGTCGTAGAGCGAATCGGACGTTATTTGCAGACTCATCATCCTAGACAAATATGTCTAAGGAGTATTATGGATGACCTTTGACCTTGACCTTAAATTTTTAGGTTACCGGACCTTTTGCCAATTTTGGACTTTGGCTGTCGTTTTCTCAAAATCTGTTCAGTAACTTTTTTTCTTATTCATGCATAACACTCCTCATATGTACCTCTGTGACATGTATAAATTTCGTTGCCCTTGAATCGCTCGAAGTGGGCCATTTTGGGCCCAAACTCGGCCCAAATGGGACTTTCCCATGTTAAATTCTCGTATGCTTTATAATGGGACACATTAAGCCTAATATCTCACTTAATATTGAGATTAGAGACTAGGAATCAATTGTGGACATATAGGAAATGATATATGCTGAATATTTTCGTGACCTTGAATTTGACCTTCGACCTCATTTTCAAGGTCACAGGACAAAATGGCTAATATCTCGCTTATTATCGACTTTACAGCTTAGGATTCAATTGTGAACATATAGGAAATGATATATGCTGAATATTCTCATGACCTTGAATTTGACCTTTGACCTCATTTTCAAGGTCACATGACAAAATGGCTAATATCTCGCTTATTATCGACTTTACAGCTCAGGAATACATTGTGAACATATAGGAAATGATATATGATGAATTTTTTCGTGACCTCGAATTTGACCTTGACCTCATTTCCAAGGTCACAGGACAAAATTGCTAATATCTCGCTTATTATCAACTTTACAGCTTAGGAATCAATTGTGAACATATAGGAAATGATATATGCTGAATATTTTTGTGACCTTGAATTTGACCTTTGACCTCATTTTCAAGGTCACAGGACTAAATGGCCAATATCTTGCTTATTAGTGACTTTACGCCTTATGAATCAATTGTGAACATATAGGAAATGATATATGCTGAATATTCTAGTGACCTTGAATTTGACTTTTGACCTCATTTTCAAGGTCAACAGGACAAAATGGCTAATATCTTGCTTATTATCAACTTTATAGCTTAGGAATCAATTGTGAACATATAGGAAATGATATATTCTGAATATTCTCATGACCTTGAATTTGACCTTTGACCTAAATTTCAAGGTTAGTCATTTTATTTTCAAGGTCAGAATACAAAATGGTTTATATCTCTCTTATTATCAAATTCACAGCTTAGGGGTCCATAGTGAACATATAGGAAATGATGTATGCTGAATATTTTGGTGATCTAGAATTTGAACTTTGATCCAATTTTCAAGGTCAGAGAACAAAATGGCTAATATGTCGCTTATTATCATCTTTACAGCTTAGGAATCAATTGCGAATATAGAGGAATGATATATACTGAATCTTTTCATGAACTTGAACTTTGACCTCATTTTCTAGGTCACATCACCGATCACAGAATGGCTAATATCTCACTTATTATCGACTTTACAGCTTAGGAATTTATTTTGGACATACTAGAAGTGATATATTTGTCGAAAAATTATTTTCAAGGTCACTGGACAAAAAGCTAATATCTAAAATGTATATTGTCCGGTAACCTTTCTTAGCCCTTGGGCTAATTTTTCAATGAGTCAACATTTTTCATTTTCCATATCTCAGAAATGGTGCATCGTAGAGCGAAACGGACTCATGGCCGTGGACAAACATGTCTTAAGGGTATTAGGGATGACCTTTGACCTTGACCTCATTTTTTTTCGCTGAGTCGGTATTTTTCGCTTTTGTCAATATCTCGGAAACGGTGCATCATAGAGTGAAACGAACATTATTTTCGGACTCGTGGCCCTAGCCAAACATGTCTTATGGGTATTAGGGATGACCTTTGACCTTGACCTGAAATTTCTTCGCTGAGTCGGCATTTTTCGTTTTCGTCGATATCTCGGAAACGGTGTGTCGTAGAGCGAAACGGACATTATTTTCGGACTTGTCGCCCTAGACAAAAATGTCTTAAGGGTACTAGGGATGACCTTTGACCTTGAGCTCGATTTTTAGGTTACCGGACCTATGGTCCGATAACCTACTGCCGTCGCCTTGCGTCCGGCGTCTGTCGTCCGTCGTCCGTCCACATTTTTATCTTTAAAGTTTAGGCCTAAAAAAAATTAATTTTCTGCTTCTCGTCCCCGCCCGCCTGTGTTCGAAAGCAGCCTCCCGGATTTTTAGGTTACCGGACCTATGGTCCGATAACCTATTGCCATGGCGTTGCGTCCGTCGTCCGTCCGTCCGTCCGTCCGTCGTCCGTAAACAATTTTATCTTTAAAGTTTACGATCCGATTTTTCTGAAATTTTGCACGAAAATGCCTAAAAATATTTCGAGAGGGAGGTATTTTTTAGTTTTTTGATTTTCGCATTTTTAGGTTACCGGACCTATGGTCCGTAACCTATTGGCATGGCGATGCGTCCGGCGTCGTCGTCTGTCGTCGTCGTCCGTCAACAATTTTATCTTTAAAGTTTACGATCGAATTTTTCTGAAATTTTGCACAAAAATGCCTAAAAATATTTCGAGGGGGAGGTATTTTTTAATTTTTTGATTTTCGCATTTCTTTCAAAATGGCGGCCGTTTTCGACGAAAAATGCCTGATTTTGGACTTTGGCGGCCGTTTTCTCAAAATCTGTTCAGTAACTTTTTTTTTTATTGATGCATAACAATCCTCATATGTACCCCTGTGACATGTATGAATTTCGTTGCGCTTGAATCGCTCGAAGTGGGCCATTTTGGGCCCAAACTCGGCCCAAATGGGACTTTCCCATGTTAAATTCTCCTATGCTTTATAATGGGACACATTAAAGCCTAATATCTCACTTAATATTGAGATTAGAGACTAGGAATCAATTGTGGACATATAGAAAATGATATATGCCGAATATTCTGATGACCTTGAATCTGACGTTTGACCTCATTTTCAAGGTCACAGGACAAAATGTCTAACATCTCACTTATTATCGACTTTACAGCTTAGGGATCAAGTGGGGACATATAGGAAATGATATATGCCGAATATTCTGATGACCTTGAATTTGACCTCTGACCTCATTTTCAAGGTCACAGTACAAAATGGCTAATATCTCACTTATTATCAATTTTACAGCTTAGGAATCAATTGTGGACATATAGGAAATGATATATGCTGAATATTGTCGTGACCTAGAATTAGGGCATTTCGGCCCGAAATGGCCTTATGGTTTTGTCTGGTTTTTTTTTTTTTTTTTTTTTTTTTTCTTCTTTTTTTTTTACTTTCCGCCGTTTTGGTTTCCGATCAATAACTCGGGAACGCCTGAACGGATCTTGTCCAAATTTACACCACTGGTCAGAAATATTACATGGAAGACCCCTATTGTTTTGGAGGCGGCTCCGGGGTCCGTGAGGTCCGTGAGGATGAAATCAAGGTTGATTTCGAGACTTGGTTTCCGATCAATAACTCAAAAAGTATTCATGCAATGGCAAGTATTCTCTGCATGGGAGTTCATATACCACCAAGGAAGAACCCTATTGATTTTGGGATCACTCCGTCGAATGACCTTTGACCTAGAGCTCGGAAGAATTTTTGCTGATTCATCCTTGAGGCTTTCATGCATATCTCGGAAACGGTGCGTCGTAGAGCGAAACAGAGCTCAATTTCGGCCTCCTGGCACTAGACAAACTAGTCTAGGGGGTATCTTGGGTCGAAACGACCCCTGGTGTCGAATTTTTTTTTCGCCGACTCGGCACTTCCTGTTTGGCCGTATCTCGGAAACGGTGCGTCGTAGAGCGAAACGGAGCTCAATTTCGGCCTCCTGGCACTAGACAAACTAGTCTAGTGTGTATCTTGGGTCGAAACGACCCCTGGTTTCGAATTTTTTTTTCGCCGACTCGGCACTTCCTGTTTGGCCGTATCTCGGAAACGGTACGTCGTAGAGCGAAACGGGGCTCAATTTCGGCCTCCTGGCACTAGACAAACTAGTCTAGGGGGTATCTTGGGTGGAAACGACCCCTGGTGTCGATTTTGTTTTTCGCCGACTCGGCACTTCCTGTTTGACCGTATCTCGGAAACGGTGCGTCGTAGAGCGAAACGGAGCTCAATTTTGGCCTTTTGGCACTAGACAAACTAGTCACTAGACAAACTAGTCTAGTGTGTATCTTGGGTCGAGACGACCCCTGGTGTCGAATTTTTTTCTCGCGGACTCTGCACTTTCTGTTTGGCTAGCTCGGAAACGGTGCGTCGTAGAGAGAAACGGAGCTCAATTTCGGCCTCTTGGCACTAGACAAACTAGTCTAGTGTGTATCTTGGGTCTAGACGACCCTGGTGTCGATTTTTTTTTCGCCGACTCGGCACTTCCTGTTTGGCCGTATCTCGGAAACGGTGCATCGTAGAGCGAAACGGAGCTCAATTTCGGCCTCCTGGCACTAGACAAACTAGTCTAGTGGGTATTTTGAGTCGAGACGACCCCTAGTGTCAAATTTATTTTCGCCGACTCGGCACTTCCTGTTTGGCCGTATCTCGGAAATGGTGCGTCGTAGAGCGAAACGGAGCTCAATTCCGGCCTTCTGGCACTAGACAAACTAGGCTTATGGGTAAGTCTTATGGGTAGTCTAGTGTGTATCTTGGGTCGAGACGACCCCTGGTGTCAATTTTTTTTTCGCCGACTCGGCACTTCCTGTTTGGCCTTATCTCGAAAACGGTGCGTCGTAGAGCGAAACGGAGCTCAATTCCGGCCTTATGGCACTAGACAAACTAGTCTAGTGGGTATTTTCGGTCGAGACGACCCCTAGTGTCGAATTTATTTTCGCCGACTCCGCACTTCCTGTTTGGCCGTATCTCGGAAATGGTGCGTCGTAGAGCGAAACGGAGCTCAATTCCGGCCTCCTGGCACTAGAATAATTAGTCTAGAGGGTATCTTGCATCGAGACGACTTCTGGTGTCGAATTATTTTTTGCCGACTCAGCACTTCCTGTTTACCATATCTCAGAAACGGTCCGTCGTAGAGCGAAACGCAAAGATGCCTAAGGACGGGGTATGTCACTTAAACTTAGACCACGGACAGATTCAGAGTCATTATGGTTCTAGACGCGGTCTCTTAGGTAAATGTTAGGTACATGTAGGAATAGAACTCACACGAAATGCCCCAAGGCATCTTCAGGCCTTGACGTCTAGTTTGACCTTTGACCTCAGTTTGAAGGTCAGAGCACAAAATGGCTAATATCTTGCTTATTATTGACTTTACCGCTTAGGAATCAATTGTGGACATCTAGGAAATGATATATGCCGAATATTCTGATGACCTCGAATTCGACCTTTGACCTCATTTTCTAGGTCACAGGACAAAATGGCTAATATCTCGATTCTTAACAACTTTACAGCTTAGGAATCAATTGTGGACATATAGGAAATGATATACCCCGAATATTCTGATGACCTTGAATTTGCCCATTGACCTTATTTTCAAGGTCATAGCACAAAATGGCCGATATCTTGCCTATTATCGATTTAACAGCTTAGGAATCAATTGTGGACATATAAGAAATGATATACGCCAAATATTCTGATGCCCTGAATTTGACCTTTGACCTTATTTTCAAGGTCATACTACAAAATGGCCAATATCTCGCTTATTATCAACTTTACAGCTTAGGAATCAATTGTGGACATATAGGAAATGATATACGCTGAATATTTTGATGACCTTGAGTTTGACCTTTGACCTTATTTTCAAGGTCATAGTACAAAATGGCCAATATCTTGCTTATTATTGACTTTACAGATTAGGAATCAATTGTGCACAAATAGGAAATATTCTCATGATCTTGAATTTGACCTCTGACCTCATTTTCAAGGGCAGAGAACAAAAAAAGTTAATATCTCACTTGTTAGGGACTTTACAGCTTAGGAGTCAATTGCGAACATATTGGAAATGATATATGCTGTATATTCTCATTGACCTTGAACTTGACCTTTGACCTCATTTTCAAGGTCAAAACACAAAATGCTTAATATCTCACTTAATATTGACTTTACAGCTTAGGAATCATTTGTGGACATGCTAGAAATGATATGGGCAGAATGTTCTCATGACCTCGAATTGACCAACTACCTTATTTTCAAGGTCATGGGACAAAAGGCCAATATCTAAAATATACATTGTCCGGTAACCTTTCTTAGCCCTTGGGCTAATTTTTGACGAGTCGGCAAAAAAATTTTTTTTTGTCCCAAATCAAGTCACTATTCGTTTTGAGCCATTTCCAGAAAAAAAAAAAAAACTTTTTTTGGCCATTGAAAATTTTTGGGACTTAGAAAATTTCGCCCAATTTTTCCTTCATAATGGGAGCTGTGCGGAGTAAACTCATAGAAGACTTCAAAATAGAGCCTCAGTATTGGCACATTCAAATGGGAAATCATATATTGCAGTTTGAGTGATGACCTTGAATTTGACCTTCAATGACCTTGAAAGGTAAAAAACGATGAATTTTGTCTTTGGTGGCCATTTTGTCAAAGTCTATTCAGACAGTTTTTCTCAAAATAATGTATATGATTCTCTTTATCTACCTTTGTGATGTGTTATTTGATTTCGTGTTATAGTCCATGCAGAAAATGTGTTTCCAGCAACATTTACGAACATGTTTTGACATTTAGAGTTCAAGATCAGTGTAACAATTTATATGTTGGAAAATCAATACTCTGCGTTTCTCATGATTGCCGGTAAGCTACAGCACCCTTGGTGCTATGTTTCCATTTCATATTTAAGAATTGTTCATGAATAATAATTCATGAACTATTCATGAACAATTCTTGAACATGAAATGGCACAAAACGTGTCCTTGAATTCATGAACTTCATGAACTAGACTTTGATGAACATGAGTTCTTGAACTGAAGTTCATGAACAGTTCATGAATTATTATTCATGAACAATTCATCGTAACGCATACAAAGATACGGGTATTGTAGACAGGTAAATTGGGAAATGTTATTCCATGAAAAGACTGATATATCCGTGGGGTTTGTAAATACCATTGTAACATATGCCCCTTCTTTAAAAAATAGTACTTCCACTGTACGATGATAACGTGGTAAAACATGATGAAAATACAAAATGATATACACACAATTATATACAATATTTACAGTGACGAGCTCTGAACATAATATATATATATATGCTGCATGGCGCAGAACAATTGAATACATGTATTTGACACACGAACACAAATATACAATGACTTCAGAACTATACAAGATCATATTGATATGGAACCGATATACAAACAGAAAGATATTTGACATAGATCATCAGGTAGAATGATTGACTGAATTGTGATAAACATATGATCGTACATTCTCATATTCAATACATTTCAATACATTTATAAAGGTAATAGTAATACAATGACATTGAAAATAGCAAAATGTGTGTATATTTAGGAAAAGTTCCATGTTACACAGTTGCATTGAAATTCAACATTGTGGTGACATATACCAATATGATATGAAATAATGAGAATAATTGTAGAAACGAGTAATAGATCATAATGATAATAGATTCTCGTGACTTCTTTGGACCATCAAGTGGGACTCGAGTGTAGAGTTTGATATGATGCTTTTGAAGATCTTTAAAATTTGCTGTCAAGGTCCAATGACGACAACGTTACATGAAAACTGCAAATGCAGACTTGTGATTTACCTCCATTCAACAGTGAAAATGACGTTTATTTTTTTGCCGACTCAGCACTTCCTGTTTACCATATCTCAGAAACGGTCCGTCGTAGAGCGAAACGCAAAGATGCCTAAGGACGGGGTATGTCACTTAAACTTAGACCACGGACAGATTCAGAGTCATTATGGTTCTAGACGCGGTCTCTTAGGTAAATGTTAGGTACATGTAGGAATAGAACTCACACGAAATGCCCCAAGGCATCTTCAGGCCTTGACGTCTAGTTTGACCTTTGACCTCAGTTTGAAGGTCAGAGCACAAAATGGCTAATATCTTGCTTATTATTGACTTTACCGCTTAGGAATCAATTGTGGACATCTAGGAAATGATATATGCCGAATATTCTGATGACCTCGAATTCGACCTTTGACCTCATTTTCTAGGTCACAGGACAAAATGGCTAATATCTCGATTCTTAACAACTTTACAGCTTAGGAATCAATTGTGGACATATAGGAAATGATATACCCCGAATATTCTGATGACCTTGAATTTGCCCATTGACCTTATTTTCAAGGTCATAGCACAAAATGGCCGATATCTTGCCTATTATCGATTTAACAGCTTAGGAATCAATTGTGGACATATAAGAAATGATATACGCCAAATATTCTGATGCCCTGAATTTGACCTTTGACCTTATTTTCAAGGTCATACTACAAAATGGCCAATATCTCGCTTATTATCAACTTTACAGCTTAGGAATCAATTGTGGACATATAGGAAATGATATACGCTGAATATTTTGATGACCTTGAGTTTGACCTTTGACCTTATTTTCAAGGTCATAGTACAAAATGGCCAATATCTTGCTTATTATTGACTTTACAGATTAGGAATCAATTGTGCACAAATAGGAAATATTCTCATGATCTTGAATTTGACCTCTGACCTCATTTTCAAGGGCAGAGAACAAAAAAAGTTAATATCTCACTTGTTAGGGACTTTACAGCTTAGGAGTCAATTGCGAACATATTGGAAATGATATATGCTGTATATTCTCATTGACCTTGAACTTGACCTTTGACCTCATTTTCAAGGTCAAAACACAAAATGCTTAATATCTCACTTAATATTGACTTTACAGCTTAGGAATCATTTGTGGACATGCTAGAAATGATATGGGCAGAATGTTCTCATGACCTCGAATTGACCAACTACCTTATTTTCAAGGTCATGGGACAAAAGGCCAATATCTAAAATATACATTGTCCGGTAACCTTTCTTAGCCCTTGGGCTAATTTTTGACGAGTCGGCAAAAAAATTTTTTTTTGTCCCAAATCAAGTCACTATTCGTTTTGAGCCATTTCCAGAAAAAAAAAAAAAACTTTTTTTGGCCATTGAAAATTTTTGGGACTTAGAAAATTTCGCCCAATTTTTCCTTCATAATGGGAGCTGTGCGGAGTAAACTCATAGAAGACTTCAAAATAGAGCCTCAGTATTGGCACATTCAAATGGGAAATCATATATTGCAGTTTGAGTGATGACCTTGAATTTGACCTTCAATGACCTTGAAAGGTAAAAAACGATGAATTTTGTCTTTGGTGGCCATTTTGTCAAAGTCTATTCAGACAGTTTTTCTCAAAATAATGTATATGATTCTCTTTATCTACCTTTGTGATGTGTTATTTGATTTCGTGTTATAGTCCATGCAGAAAATGTGTTTCCAGCAACATTTACGAACATGTTTTGACATTTAGAGTTCAAGATCAGTGTAACAATTTATATGTTGGAAAATCAATACTCTGCGTTTCTCATGATTGCCGGTAAGCTACAGCACCCTTGGTGCTATGTTTCCATTTCATATTTAAGAATTGTTCATGAATAATAATTCATGAACTATTCATGAACAATTCTTGAACATGAAATGGCACAAAACGTGTCCTTGAATTCATGAACTTCATGAACTAGACTTTGATGAACATGAGTTCTTGAACTGAAGTTCATGAACAGTTCATGAATTATTATTCATGAACAATTCATCGTAACGCATACAAAGATACGGGTATTGTAGACAGGTAAATTGGGAAATGTTATTCCATGAAAAGACTGATATATCCGTGGGGTTTGTAAATACCATTGTAACATATGCCCCTTCTTTAAAAAATAGTACTTCCACTGTACGATGATAACGTGGTAAAACATGATGAAAATACAAAATGATATACACACAATTATATACAATATTTACAGTGACGAGCTCTGAACATAATATATATATATATGCTGCATGGCGCAGAACAATTGAATACATGTATTTGACACACGAACACAAATATACAATGACTTCAGAACTATACAAGATCATATTGATATGGAACCGATATACAAACAGAAAGATATTTGACATAGATCATCAGGTAGAATGATTGACTGAATTGTGATAAACATATGATCGTACATTCTCATATTCAATACATTTCAATACATTTATAAAGGTAATAGTAATACAATGACATTGAAAATAGCAAAATGTGTGTATATTTAGGAAAAGTTCCATGTTACACAGTTGCATTGAAATTCAACATTGTGGTGACATATACCAATATGATATGAAATAATGAGAATAATTGTAGAAACGAGTAATAGATCATAATGATAATAGATTCTCGTGACTTCTTTGGACCATCAAGTGGGACTCGAGTGTAGAGTTTGATATGATGCTTTTGAAGATCTTTAAAATTTGCTGTCAAGGTCCAATGACGACAACGTTACATGAAAACTGCAAATGCAGACTTGTGATTTACCTCCATTCAACAGTGAAAATGACGTTTATTTTATACATCACCAATCTAAACTACTACATGCTCCTTTTCGATCCTTTGGATCGTTCTGGATAGAAATTCGCGTACTGAAAGCAAGGCACGATCGTCTGCCTGCATGACTCGAGTGCTCCTTTTGCCGCCAAAACCGCCGCGCATATGCGCGCGCAGCTGCGCAGAAGCTTCACTTTTCTGTCCACCGCCATTTTCGCTTGGCAGCTTTGGATTTTGGTTCCCGGTGAATTCGTAGAATTTAGTCTGCAAACTAGCTTTTTGCGATATATTCTTACAGAATTTCACCTGCCACGTTCATAGACATCGTTTTGTGTCTATTTGGATAAGTATTGGTCGATAGTTTGTTACTTGCTAGATCGTCAGCGATTTGTATAGCCAGTTCACCCTATTATCGTCCATCCGTCGTACTTGATAGTGTACTTGTTGTTTACATCTATCAATAGTTCTACGTTAATTTTCTACTGTATATTTATTGTCATATACTGTAGTTTATATATTCGTAGTCCTCTTAGGGTTCTTTTTCAGCGCAGTCTCAGGTTTGCTTATTTTGCCCGCCCTGTTACTGTGTGTGGTTAGTTCCCTTTCATGATCATGACTTCACAATCCTCCCTTGTAGTGCAGGTTCTTAGCTCATAATTTTGGAGGAATTGTTCACATTGTGATAAAAGCATGAAACTTTGCAGAGGGGTAGAGTATCACTCACTGATCAATATAAGCTAGGGAGCCATTCTCAATATGGCATGTGGCGGATATGGCAGCCATTTTTCTTTTTGCAGTAAATCGACCTAAAACGGCCTGTTTGAGAAATCGGTTATTTCTATCTGTGCATGTCAAATATTATCCAATATCAACAAAATTGGTATCAAACTGACCGGAATAACAAGACAAACCCACTTATAATAGAAAAAGATAATTATATCGAAAAAAAGTTTTTTGCTTGAATTTTGACAAGTTATCTATGTATCTCGTAGTCGGACATGTACAATAGGTGTGCCTGCACCCCCTCACCGCATGATCATCTGAAATTATTTTTTTTAGTTAGATTTCATCCTATTATTGATTATTAGGGAGATTCCAGAGACCCACCAATGGTTGAAAATGGTTGTTTTGGTCCTTCTCCAAAATGGCCGCCATCGAAAATGCCGAAATCATGTTTTGGGCCATAACTCGGCTTCTTTTGCAGGTAGAGACATGATTTTGGTGTCCCATGTTTTTGATACTGAAGAATACAATTCTGTCATTGCTGGGTACCTGTGTCTGTTGGTTGCTTCAGTCTGTCTGACAAGGTGCGAATGATATGTGTAGAAACCCTGAGATGGGACCAGATTGATAGCAGTTCCATTCTCACATAACACGCTCAGAAGATAAGAATCAATTTACAGAAATATGAATGTGAATGAATGCGACACTCGCTTGTAGTCATTAAAAAAGAGTGCAGTTTTCTGTCATTTGACCTGGTAAGAAAGTCAAAAATGCACATGAACCAGTATATGGGGTCTGCAGTAGCCATCTTTATTAGTTGTAAATGTAATACAACACCTTTTCACTTCACGGAAAACGAGGGAAATCCAAGATGGCTACCAAAGCCAATAGATAATTTTTGAATATAAGCAAGGTCTCTGCATAAAAATGATCAGTATTGGAACTGAACAATCCAATGAAGCATGGTCATTGTTGAAAAGCTTTCCCGTTGACACAGTAGCATAATCGTGCTAATGTGTTTAATACAATAAAAATGATTACTCCTCATGTATGGCACAGAAATATGTGTAATTCTTGGTGCAGCATGGTATGACAGTGAACTGAAAACAATGCAGTAGCTCCCGACAAATTATATGCCAATCCTAGCTTGACCTCTAGTCTCAAGAACGATTACACAGCAAATAAGTATTGGTATATACATGTTCATCCCAATTAGGATCTTCTGGATTCGCCAGGTGAACTATATTTTGTGCAGTGGCATTTGACACAAAGGTCAAAGACATCCTTGAAAAAAAGCATTATGGTCTAGATGGGAACCATCTTTGTTGTCTGTTTGAACAGTGTTTTGAACAGCCCATACTGGTTAAAGGGCTTTAGTTCGTGTCCTTTATTGGAGGTCTTCTGATATGTTGTTCTAGCACATCACTTGTTTCAGGAATTCATTATATATGACTGATCTTTTGAAAGAGAACCTTCATCCCGACAAGGTCAACGTTGATGTCATCAGTGATAAATTCATGATCCTATTTCATGCATTCACTGGATCTGACAGAGCGTCCTCCTTCATATGTTAGTATCATCTGAGCTGAGAAGATGCAATTGGTCTGTGATGACGCAATTGTTCTGTGGGCTGTCCTTCATTGAATCAATTATTTATGATATCAACATTGACCTCGTAAGCACAGGGACTAGAGCCCATTAACCACTAGGGGTTGTTCAAAACCCTACAGGGCATGGATGGAATGAGAAAGACGTCAAGAAATGTCCCATGTTAACCACAATATCTTGTGTCAGGTATGTCTGTTCTTGATGTCAAATGTCATTGCACAAACCCTTGTCAAATTTGCGAATGCAAAGAGGTCTAACTTGGAATATATACATGTAAATGACATTCCAAATTTGCCGTGTAATCATTCTTGAGACTAGAGGTCAAAGCTATCACTGGCATAGAACATTTATCTTGAGCGACCGTTTCGAGCTATTGTTTTCAAGTAACTGTCATATCCTTCTGGACAAACAAATCACATGTCACCACTGTATCATACATAAGGGGCAACTCCTGTGTCAACCGGAAACCAATCAACAGTGAACATGCTCCATTTGCCACGCAGAACAAAACTGGTGCATGGGTGTTGAGGCAGAGATGTTTCCCATGTTAATGGCAGCTGATAAGATCAACAAACACGTGGTAGAAGTGACCTTTATTGGCATTCTATGGTGCCTTGATTCCAATGCAATAGAAGGGAAATTACAGGATCCGTACTGGTCTATCATTGGATTGTTTAGTTTTATCATTACTGGTAATTTTTATGCAGAGGCCTTGCATAAATTCAGAAGTTATCTGTTGGCCATGAGGGCCATCTTGGATTTGATTTCTGTGAAGTAAAAAGTGCTGCATTCCATGCACAACTGATAATGATGGCTTCTGCAGACTAAATACTAGTTCATTTGTATTTTTCGCCATCTTACTAGGTAAATGCCAGGAAAATGCAATATTTTCCAGAGACCACAAACGAGCATCACATTTTATCATCGAGTCATGTATCCAGGAATTCAAAAGAATCCACCTTGGCACTAATTCTGTAAATTGATTCTTATCTTTTGAGCTTGATATGTGGGACTGGAAATGCTTTTACCATCAAACTGGCCTCTTTTAGGATTTCTACTCATATCAGTCGCACCATGCTTGGAAATGTGCTTTTCGCCAGTTTCATTGTCAGCCATTCGTAATTCTGAAGCAATCAACAGTCACAGGTAGTCAGCATTGATAAAATCGGATTCCCCAGTATCAAAAACATATGTATAGCACCATGTCTCTACCTGCAACAGAAGCTGAGATATAGCCCAAAACATGATTTCAGAGTTTTCATCGGCGGCCAGTTTGAAAACGGCCCAGAAACCCATATTTGCCAGCGATGGGTCTCTAGAAACAGTATTAATAATCAGTAATATGTTCGAAGTTAACTAAAAAAAAATAATTTCATAAAATCATCGGGGGGAGGGGGAGGAGAAGATGCAGGCACACCTATCATACATGCCCGATCCATGAATAATTTGCAAAATTCAAGCAAAAGACTGGGTTTTTTTACATATTGCTGGAGAACATTCAATATAATTATCTTTTTTCATCATAAGTGGGTTGGTCTTGTTATTCCGGTCAGTTTGATACCAATTTTGTTGATATTGGATAATATTTGACATGCACAGGTAGAAATAACCGATTTCTCAAACAGGCCGTTTTAGGTCGATTTACTGCAAAAAGAAAAATGGCTGCCATATCCGCCACAGGCCATATTGAGAATGGCTCCCTAGCTTATATTGATCGGGGAGTGATACTCTACCCCTCTGCAAAGTTTCATGCTTTTATCACAATGTGAACAATTTTTTTGCTAAGAACCTGCACTATTGGTACCGGTGCCATGGACGAACGTCCATGCCCGAAGTGTCTGGTCAATACCCTCTGAGGAGGGGAGAAACACAGTTTGTGTTTCGACTGTTTGGACCATGGCCCGGTATCTATGGAGGATTTGAGGTGTGATCTGTGCCGTTTCTGGCGTCCCTCTTTATTCATGCAGGCGACTGCAAAGTATTCTGAAGCCTCGTTGGCTCGTCAGGATGCTTTGAGGCTTGCGGAAGCTTCGGCTCCGCAAGTCCGCCAGTCGCCCATGGAGGTGGAGACTCCGCCTGTGACGGCTCAGATTGCGTCCGGTGTTAGCCAGCCCCTGGGGCTAACTCAGGACATGGTCAACGCGGCTGTGCAATCCTTTTTTGCACAGTCGCTGTCATCCCTTCAGGGTCCTCTCCTGCCGGGTCTCTCTTCCCTGCTTGGACAGGGAGTCCCGGCCGGTTCTTCGGCTGCCCCTTCGTCGCAGGGAGAGCTTGCTCCCCCTGCTGGCAAGAAGTCGAAACCTTCTAAGAAGAAGGTTTCAGTTCTTGCCAAGACGAAAGCAGTCAAGGAACCGCACTCCACCTTCGTCGTCCTTCAGTCGGGGCCGATCGAGGTGGAGGGGTCCGTTGTCTCTTCCCCTGGGCCTTCCAAGAAGAGGAAGCGTGCTTCCTCTAAGCGCCGTGGTGCTGAGACCACATCGATTTTTGATGTGGCTCAGGCTTCGTCCGACCTCTCGGTGGGCGACGATCAGGCTTCGGGCTTCGATCGGCGGAGCATCTTGGATGGCTCGTTCGGGTCCTCGGTCTCGAGGTTCGAGGGGGAAGAGTTCCCTTTGTTTGGGGGTGAGGCTCTCGATCGTTCGTGCGATCGGGAGTCTTCACTTGGCGGTCGTGCTCCTGGTCCTCGATCAGGGCACGATCGGGCGGGTGGTGCTGGGGTCGTTCCTCAGGACCACTCAAGTCCTGTGTACGGGGATGTAAGTTGCCGGACGGGCGTGATCGCTGAGCAGGTATTCCCTCGCCCGTCCTTTGATGTACCCTTGGGGTCATCAAGGTCTTCGATCGGACCTGTGAGGTCCAACGATCGGGGGGGTCGAGTGGAAGCTGATCAGGAGTCGTCCTCCTCGGAGGATGAGACTTCCGATCAGGCCGGGGGTTCTAACTTCCGGTGGGCTTTGGAGTCGGTGGCAAGGCGTATGGACTTGCCGATCGATGCTCCAGGGCCCTCACGGGGAACCGGTAGGTTCGCGTCGGCGCCAGTTCGTCGGCCGATCCGGCTCCCTGTGGCTCCCACGTTGGTCAAGTCTTTCGACAAGATCAACAAGGGAGTTACGGCTAAGAAGGATGTGGCTCGTGCGGAGTCGACATTCCCGACTAGCCGGTTCGACCTGAGTCGATCGACACCTATCGGACTATAGAGTCTGAGGGTGGACATCAGACTTCCGTCCCGGTCAAAGACCCTAACCTTCACCTGCTTTCCCGGAAGCAGGGTACGGTCTGGTCAGCTTATGTGAAAAAGGCTCGCCTTTCTCACTGGCAGACGCTGTCTCATCAATTGGCAGCACTTGGCGTCTCGGCCGGAGTGGTGCATGCTGCTGAGCGTGACAGTGCGCACCTGGGCGCACAATTGGATCTCACCATACGTGATGCCAATCCGTCTGCTTGACGTGTCCGCTACGGACGTCGCTGAGCTATGTGGGAGGCCGTTTTTCTCGGGCTATACCTACGCCAACCTCTCTTGATCGGATATTTCTGTCATGTGGGAACATCTCCTGGATGAGGCTATGGCCAAGGCTTTGCTTGGGAAGTCGGCGGGGTCTGGGACAGGCAAGAAGACCAAGGGTCAGAAGCCTGCCCAACCTCAGGCACCACATGCACCCGCTTCTGCGCAGCCGCCCTTTCGGGGGGCGCAGCCTCCCCCTTCTCAGGGGGATGGCAAGCGTGGAGGCAAAGGGGGTGGACGCTTCAAGGGCAAAGGGAAATCTTCTGCTAAGAAGTGACTCGTTGCAGGAAAGCGTAGGCTCTGTGGAAGGTTCAGTTCTGTCGGAATTCGATCTTCCACAACCTGGATCCATCGGGGGGCGCCTGGCTCAGTTCGTCCAGAACTGGAGCAATCTGGCGTCGTCAGACAATTCAGTCGTGGCATGGGTGAAGTTCGGTCTCACCTTCAGATGGGAGGCTGGAAAACCACCGATCAGACCCAAAGCATGGTTCTTCCCTGTGCCCGGCGATCGGGAAAAGTTTCAGCTTCTGCAGCACGAGGTGCAGCAGTTGCTAGAGAAACGTGCGATCGAGGTGGGCAAGGACGAGAGAGGATTCTATTCTCTCATCTTCCTAGTGCCGAAAAAGACAGGCGGGTGGTGTCCCGTTTTCGATCTGTCAAACCTCAACAAATTCCTGATCATACCCAGGTTCAAGATGGAGTCGGCGCTTTCCGTTCAGAAAGCTCTGTCCAAGGGGAAGTGGGCAGTCAGTATCGACGTCAAGGACGCAAACTTACATGTGCGCATCCACCCAGCCGATCGGCGATACCTCAAGTTCGCCTTCGAGGGCTCGGTGTATCAGTTCAGGGTACTTCCTTTTGGAGTAGCCACCGCCCCTTACGTGTTCACCCGTATCGTAAGGGCGATGGCAGCCAGGTTTCGATCGATTGGAATTCAATTCCACCATTACATCGACGATTGGTTAATCATAGCCGACTCCCCGTCTCAGGCTATAGAGCAATCCGGGTTCGTCCTCCGGTTGGCGACCAGCCTTGGCTGGATCCCCAATTGGGCGAAGTCTCATCTGTCCCCGATGCAGAGATTCGAGTATGTCGGGGTAGATTACGATCTAGATCGAGGAGTAGCTCTTCCTCCGCGGAAGAGAGTTCTCAAGGCGATTGCGGCGATGGATGTCGCGCTGACGCTGTCGTCGATCACAGCTCGACAGTTTCTGTCCATCATCGGTCTGTTGGCGTCGATGGAGAAACAGGTGCCGTTCGGCAGGTGCTTCCTCAGACCCATTCAATGGTGTCTAGCGTTGCAATGGCGGATCCTCACCGATCGACTAGACCAAGTCGTATCGGTGGACGATCGTGCTCGGGAAGCAATGCATTGGTGGCGGGACCATCGGAATCTTTTCCGAGGGATGCCACTGGCGGAGTATCTGCCCGATCGGACCTTCTTCACCGATGCGTCAGAATTGGCTTGGGGAGCTCATATGGACGAGCACGAACTCTCTGCTGTGTGGAACACGAGCGAGAGGGCGTTGCATATCAATGTCCTAGAGCTGCGAGCGGTGAGACGTGCGTTCGAGATCTAGGGGCCTCAGAGTCCCCCAGGGACGAAATGGCTGGTCTTCACAGACAACAGCACAGTAGTGGCGCACGTAAACAAACAAGGTGGAACTCGGTCGAGTCAGCTTTGTTTGGAGGCCGAGTGTCTGATCAGGTTTGCCTTCAAGTCCCGCCTGTTTATCAGCGCAAGGCACCTACCGGGGCTCAGGAATGTCTTAGCGGACGCTCTGTCGAGACCGGACAAGATCATAGGCACGGAGTGGAGTTTACATCCGGGGGTGTTTCGTCGCATTTGTCAGGCGTTCGGGACACCGAACATAGACCTGTTCGCAACCTCTCGGAATCACAAGCTCCCGGTCTACTTCTCACCTCTGCCAGAGAGCGAGGCACTGGCTGTGGACGCGATGTCTCAGTCGTGGGACGGGATGTTCGGGTATGCGTACCCGCCAACCCGGTTCCTAACGGAAGTGCTGCACAAAGTAGCCAGGTCTCAGTGCGAGATTCTGTTGGTGGCGCCATGCTGGCCGATGCAGGCGTGGTTCCCGCTGCTACTGTCCCTCCTGATCGATGTACCACGGGTTCTCCAGATCGAGGACAGGTTGCTGAAGCAACCGGGGCGGGATATATTTCACCATTCCGTCCACGTGCTCAAATTACATGTGTGGAGGTTATCGAGCGATCCTTCCAGAAGGCAGGATTTTCTCAGCAGGTGTCCGTACATCTCTCGAGAAAGAATAGGAGATCCTCCTCTAAAACGTATGAGGCTGAATGGAGAGTATTCGTACGTTGGTGTAACGGAAGGCGCATTGATCCGCTCTCTGCCCCTCTGAATGCAGTGCTAGACTTTCTCTGCTATCTCTTTGATAGGCTTAATTTGAAGCCTACTACGATCGAGGGATACAGGTCCATGCTGGGCCCTGTATTCCGTGCTAGGGGGATCGATTTAACTAATAATCGTATCCTTGCTGATCTGTTGGCGTCCTTTAGGACGCAAAGGCCACGGGGAGTTCCTACTCTACCGGATTGGGACATGGCTTTTGTGCTATATTGTCTTACTAAAGCACCTTGGGGAGCCTCTCAAGGAAGTTTCCTTGCAGAGGCCAACTCTTAAGACTTTCTTGTTAGTCATGCTGGCAAGTGGTCGAAGACGCTCAGATGTCGCGGCGATCGACGTATCGCGAGTGGCATTTGGCGCGGATGGGTCCGTTTCCTTATACCCAGTACGTGATTTTATGCCTAAGACACGTGCTGCGGTTGAGGGCGGGAAAGCGTTCTCCCCTATCGTAATTCCGTCACTGGGCGATTACGTAGGACGGAATGAGCCGGACGCTCTATTGTGCCCGGTAAGAGCGCTGAAAATCTACATCGATCATACCAGATCGATCAGGAAAGATCGTAAGCGATTATTTATTTCCTATCAGCCTAAAAGGGCTACGGATATTTCCACAGCTACACTATCCAGATGGGTGAAGGTTGTAGTGAGGACTGTCTATGCGGAGTCAGGTGCTGACGATCGAGTCACTTACAAAATATCGTCCCACCAAATCCGACACATCTCGATGTCTTTGGCGGCCAGGTCGAATATCCCGTTGGAATATATCGTGAGGGCCGGAATGTGGACTAATTCTACGACATTCATCGGGTTCTATCTGTCCAATGCTGCCGAACTTCAGGACCAGTCGTCCAGATTTAGACTGGGTCCGCTGGTCGTAGCACAGGCTATTGTTTGAACCAGCTGGACAGAAAAGTCTTGGTTTTAACGTGCACGTGTATATAAGCAACACTTTGTGTTTGTCTTTGAGTTCTTTATGTTACGGTCTCAAGTAGAGTTCCGTTTTCCACCGATGGGTGAAGAAGAAATTCGTGCATGTCGGAGGCAAGCGATCGCACCACTAGGTGAGTATCTTTATTATATTAATAAAGATATATCGAAAATGTAGCATTTTAGCGATTCGCTTGAAATCAAGACTATCATCTGTTTTCATGACTCTCTAGCACTACTGCTCCACCGCCTATCCTTTGATTCTAAGGAGCATGTAGTAGTTTAGATTGGTGATGTATAAAATAAACTTCCCAAATTTTAATTGTAAATTTGCCGTTTATTGTTATTACTCACCTCTAAACTACTACAGTAAAGGCCCTCCCATCCATCCCCGCCAGTTTTGTGCTAGGGGCTTCCTTTTGTCGTTTTTGGACAGAAAAGTGAAGCTTCTGCGCAGCTTCGCGCGCATATGCGCGGCGGTTTTGGCAGCAAAAGGAGCGCTCGAGTCATGCAGGCAGACGATCGTGCCTTGCTTTCAGTACGCGAATTTCTATCCAGAACGATCCAAAGGATCGAAAAGGAGCATGTAGTAGTTTAGAGGTGAGTAATAACAATAAACGGCAAATTTACAATTAAAATTTGGGAGATTTGAGACCTATTGCTTTTGCAGGACGTGCATTCACACAAGCTGAGTCAAATTATAGTACCACGGAACAAGAGCTTCTAGCAGTAGTGTACAGTGTCAAACATTTCAAAGTTTATCTCGAAGGTTCAGAATTTGACTTATATACAGATCACGCTGCTCTCAAGTGGATATTAGGGAAAAGTGATCTCACTGCACGACTAGCACGATGGGCCTGCATCTTACAAGGCTATAACTTCATCACCAAGCACATCAAAGGCTCACTAAATGTTGTACCTGACGCACTCTCCCGTATAGAACATACAAAGTGCAATCAAGAAGTAATCGAGCAAATCGAAAATTTCCCTGATTTGAACATGCTTCAATTGGCTGATTCTCCTGACCGAACTGATCAAACGTTGACACCTTTTGTCTCTCATGATTCTGACATTTGTGACGCTATTTCACACCCCGAGCTGATGACAATTAATCCGACGCCTTTTGATAATTGCACTCCAGGCATTGACTTTTCTGGTGATGATATCGAATATGAACATTTTCATCGGACTTCACACAGAAACACTAAAATGACCCAGTAATTGGTAATCTTGTGGACACTAACCTTTCCGACATAGTTGTGACTCCAATCCTAAAACATAAAATGAACTCTTCTGTGACAAATAATAAACACATATCTAGCTCTCTGTCATCTTTGTCACTAATTTTCCCTGCTAACCATGATGCCCTACCGTCACCTAACTACCTGTGTTCAGTCAGTAAATCGGACAAACGACGAAACAGATTACGGCCAGCTCTACAGGACTCTGCTCAGGATCCGTTGGACGTTATTGACCTGTCACCCCGCAACATCCTGGACGAACAACTCAAGGATCCACAATGTAAAGCAATCGCAAATTTCCTTCGCTTTGGTGTTCTCCCTCGAGATAATCGCGAAGCACGTGCCCTCATTCTCAGACAGGATGATTATATCATAATCGACAGACTACTGTATCACCTATACAGCTCAGCTGGTCCCAAGAAATCGACAACTACAGCACAACTAGTACTCCCTAAAAATCTCAAGACACATGTCCTAAACCTGTTTCATGACAGCTCGTTTGGAGGTCACCTCGGCACGGCAAAAATGGTTTCCATCATGAGGAACAAATTTCACTGGATTGGAATGATTCGCAATGTCCATGAGTATGTCGCCACTTGCCCATCATGTAATGCCACCAAATCCACGCCATACCGTGCGAAACCCCCAATGACACTCTGTGATCCCGCTCCTGCACCATTTGACTCAATTATCATCGATACAGTCGGCGAGCTACCACAGACATTTAACAAAAACATACATTTTGTCTGTGTTACAGATGTTTACAGTCGGTACATAATCGCATGACCAACACCAGATATTAAAGCCGCCACATTGGCTAGACAATTGTACGACAAGGTCATTTGCGTGTTCGGCACCCCACGATATGTATATTCTGATAACGGCAAGGCGTTTACGTCAGAACTTTTCAGGAACATGTCTAAATGCTTCAACATCAAACAAGTATTCTCCACTGCATACCACCCAAAATCCCAAGGTATATGTGAAAGGGCCAACAGATCGATTTTGACATTGCTACGCAACTTCGTAGATACCAAGCAGCGGACATGGGATGTGCATATACCAAGTGTTGTATTCAGTCTCAACACTAGTGATAATTATGCCACTGGAATAAGCAGCTACTTTCTCCTCTTCGGACGCCACCCCACCTTCCCATCAGACGTCACCCTTCCTGACCCCTTTGAGGCACCATTGTCTGTCCAGCAACGGCTGGAAGAAATCCTTCACAGCTGACGAGATCGCCACTAAAAACATGGCACGCATGCAAGAGAAAATGAAATAATGGCATGACAAGTCAGCAAATGACAGAACATTCAAACCTGGTGACATTGTGTATGTGTATTTACCAACCCTTAGATCTGCACACACAAAACGGAAACTACAAGCGTCATTTCACGGTCCTTACGTAATTTCTCGCTATGTGACAAAAACTACAGTGTCATTACGCCGGGTATCAGACGGAAAATTCATTAAGAAATCTGTGAACATCGAGAGACTGAAAAAGGGGCATCTTAGATCCAATGTCAACAATTGGGACCCATTGTCTGTCGATGTGACAACAGACGACGATGACTCCCTCGACGCCACGGACTTACCAGACAACAGCTTTCAAGTCTCCCAATCAAACCAGCCTGTGAAAGCACAAACACAACCAACAAAGAAATCAAAGGCTTTAACTAAACAGCCCGATACACCATTTACAGCCACCAAATCCCACCAAAACGACCCTAACCCAAGCTTCCACCCAGTCACCAAGGTGCTAGGAGGTTGTATAACACCTGAAAACACAGCAAAATTCCACCTTCTGTTTGGGGACAAAAGCACACATTGGGTAATAAAAGAGGCCTGCAATAAAGAACTGCAAGACGAAATTGAACGCCAACTAAACAATGATATGTTACACCTACGCCATGTTCCAAACCTTCGCAATCGGAGTCATTATATGCAACATTTACAACCCATTGTACATGTATCTCTTACAATCAATCTACATCTCCAAAACTGTTCACAACACTATAAAATCTTACTTCTCACAACCCTCATTCATTGTCACACACGGACATTGGAAGGACACTGTCAGTTTGATTGGACTTCAAATCATTACAACAACTATACATATCTCTTATTTACATCATTCCGGATTACACGCCACGTCTCCATCGATAAGCCAAATCTAACATGTTCATCAAGATCAACATCTCTGCGTCATTTGAACAATTCTCACTTTGTCCCTTTTTTTTGCATTATATGGTAAATTTGTCACCAGTTTGTTGATGTAGGAGTTATATTTAATTCAATTTTGAAAATGTAAACTCTGTTGCCACTTATAAGACTTTTATATACAATCTCTTGCAACTTAGTTATATTTTCACTATAGTGAGAATACGCGCGCTTAGAAATATAACCTCTATATCCCACACAGTATGACTCACATTTACTACAATGGAATCGGCCTCAGTATTCACGTTCTACTCGGTGATAGTCATCATCGTCACACAAACGACAAAGGCATTGGGCAACTCGGAGCCCTATATTCCCAGCGGCCTCGCTTTCTATACTGCAATGGAGCCACGACAAAATTATGGGATTCTTTTCCAAAAGCTCCCTGCCAGGCTTCTCTCGGGACATGACACCTATGACGCGATATTCAAGATCCCAATCCCAAGAACTCCGGACCTCACAAACATTACGCTTCTGCGTTGTTCGATTCGACGCCCAAACCAGGGATGCCTTCCGCACGAAGGATTCCCCGACAACAACGCCCACTACCTGGAGTCGCTCAAGTCGGACATTCGCGACCAGTCGGCTCAAATAGCAGCTTTGCTCTAATCTGGACTGCAAACCCAGACTGGGACCCGCAACAGTCGCGCACCCTTTGGATTTATTGGCTCCTTGAGTAAATCTTTATTTAATACGGCTACGATGGACGACCTTCGCGTTTTATACGATAAAATTGTGGCTATCGAAAAACAATGTTAATTCACGTGATGAATCAGATAGTAAACTGTCAAACATGATGATTCACATCGTTAATGAAACTAATGCTAGGTTGAACATATTTTCCAAGGAACTCAGAGACAACCACAACATCATTACGCAACTAACTCACGGTTTTAGTTGCCATTAACAGTGAAGTAAAACAAACAGTTGTCTCATTAAATAATTTTACCGTATACTTTCGGAACATGTCATCCCACCTGTACACCCTAATTAGAGAACATACTGCCATTGTCCATCATCTTGAATCTATCCGAACACACCAGTCGACTTTCATAAATGGGTTATCGGACCTAACACAAGGCATACTCTCATCCTCACTCATCCATCCGGCACACATGAAACAGATGATACACAAAATCAAACACCACCTCCTTTCACAGCGCACACAGTACACACTCGTCCATGACCACATGTCATTCTATTACACACACCACCTTTCCCTTTTTACCCACACTCCATCACATATATACATCCACCTTTCAGTTCCCATTTCACAAACGACTGCACTATTCAACATCTACAAAACATACACACTTCCTGTTTTCCTCGATACCAACAACTCCTCCCGCACTGGATATACATTGATTACCAACACAGCAGACATAATTGCAGTCGATCCCTCTAGCAACATATATACATTGAAATCCCCTCAGATTCCTACTCCATTTGCAATTCTTATGACGATATCGTTACTTGCCCCATGCTGCTACCACACATGCACAGACTAGACCTGACATGTACAGCCAGCTTATTTTTAGGAAGAGCAGGGCTCTTCCTCTATGATGTTGGTTTTTTTTGGATTTTTGAATTTTTTCTTTTGTTTACATTCTTGAAAGTGCCACTTGGAACCACAACAGGCTATTCAACTGTGGCTAATTGGGAGGGCCCGGGGCCCGTTGGGAGGAAAATGACGCCCGTGTACCTAATCATGGTTAATGTAATAAGTTATTAGCAATAATAATCCCAGGAGACGTGTGTTCCGACCGTTTTTTTTTTTTGTATGTCACCGTTTCATACCCATCACCACTCCCGTTTTGATCTCCACTGGAACAGTGCTTTCTTGCAATCATATGCACTCAAAGTTTTGGATATACATTCCGCACAATATATAGATACAGTATGGTATTGCAACAATGAAAAACAAGTTGATACGGCAACATAATAATTATGTGTTAGTGGTGGTATTCCATATTCCAGTGGGCAAATTCAATTCTCGTGTGGCCCCGATAAGCAGTCACGGCAGTCGGCCCGCCAGCCAGAGAGTCACTGAATTGTCCAATCGGGAAGCTGTCTTGGCGGATACACCCACATGTTTATGAAATACACGTGGATATAATGATATGCAAATGATCACGTGAGCGAGTCCCGCCAATTAGCGTACTGCCCCAAAAAATTGCTGCAGGGTCAAGGTCAAAATGCCAGCCGCCAAGAGATCGTTTTCACGAAAGGCGGCGCTCCAGCACCCGTACGGGTGCTTCAGAGTGCCGTCTGGTGGACAAAACGGCCAAGAGATCGTCCAACTGAGTGCGGTATTTGTGGAAATACTTGTTACGACCCAAATAAATGGTCTTTTCTATGACTCTTTCCTACTTCACTGGTAATACTTCATAAAAATATCACCACCGAAAGCTTGTTTATGGGGGAATTTAATTAAAAATGCCATTGAAGTGAAGCGAGATTTCAACGAGATTTGACTAAAAGGAACAGTCGGAAACAAACAAACAAAACTTGGCAGATTTGCGGAGCTTTTACACGGGAAAAAACTTAGTTTCCTCCTAAAATAAGCAGAAACAAATGGATACTAGATCTAGCACTTTTATCATGTTTATATTGCCGACGAGAATTGTCAGTGCTGATTTTGATAGCAGTCACACGAGCGGCGATTCGGGGTGGGGGGTGTGCCTGGGCTACTTCAGTATTTGGCAGCTGACACTACACCCTGCACACTGACACATGTACGCTGATCTTCAAACCAACATTTGGGCAAGGAGAAACATGATCGCATTGATGAAAAAAGCTTTCATGCATGTCATGAATTATTGGAAATGCAGACAAGTTACTGAAATGTCTCTGCAGTACAAATCAAAACACTGAAAAAAAATCCATAAAGAAATTTAAATCTAAGACTAAAGCTCAAAAAACATTGTGCCCCCTAAATCAGAAAAACATAATCAGAACCTTGAAAATCTTACACATTGGTCCCAAAAATAGTCAGGTGATTTTTAAACGTGTTCAACAAGGTAAAGCTTCTGACTTGTAGAGATTTCATGGCTGTAACGGAATAAGTAACATTAGTTTTATTGATTAAGTCTTATTGGCCACAATAAAAATAATTATTACAAGAAACATTTATTATTGGGTTCAACAATGTAAAGGTTCTGGGGCCCAGACGAGTCGACAGGTACCCAAATTCGGGGCGGGTCATACAATTACCTGGATCGGAATTTTGTTACTCGTATTTGAGAACAAATAAAGATATAGTTTTGAATATTTGTGATAAACACTAGTGAAATCACAAGAATGACAAGGAAATCATCAGGAAAAAAAACGATAGTTTTATGAGGTCATGACATTGTGATCTTTCTCAAACTTGAAAATACCGGTAATTTCTGACGAAACAAATAATATGTGTCAAAGATCAATGTCTGGCGTTTACGTGTTACAAATTGCTTCAGTGAGTATCATTCAAATTTTGCTATATATTTGGACGGGTCGGGTCAGACGACACAGGTACCCGGTTCGGAAATTTCCGACTCACTCGGGCCCTAAAAAGTTCTATCCAGTCATGACTAACCGAATAGGTTATCATTAGTTTTACTAGTTAAGTCTATTATTGACCACAAAAAATAGTTACATGACAAGAAAATAGTTACATGACAAATTTATTGGCCCAACAAGGTATAGATTCTGCCCAGTAGAGTTTCCTGCACACAGTAAATTTCGCTTTAATAACCCACTTTGAGTTTTCCCCTACTAATTTACACAATTCTTCTTCCTCCCCCACACCAATACACATTGACCTACCCGATCTTAAAGCATACACAGACTCATTCACGGACCGTCAGATAGACCTTGGAGCGCCACATAGCCATATTTCCCTTTTCCCAAGCGACGAGCAAGCGACGGTCCGTCAGATAGCCCTTGTAGCGCCACATAAGAATATTTCTCTGTCTTCAAGTGACGGGCAAGTGACCGTCAGATAGGCCTTGGAGCGCCACATAGCAAAATTACCCTTTCTCCAAGTGACCATATTTCCCTTTCCCCAAGTGACGAGCAAGCGACGGTCCGTCAGATAGCCCTTGTAGCGCCACATAATAACATTTCTCTACCTCCATGTGACGAGCAAGTGACCGTCAGATAGTCCTTGTAGCGCCACATAAACAATTTCTCCGTCAGATGTACGTTATAGCGCCACAAAGCAATATTCACCTTTCTCCAAGTGACGGGCAAGTGACGGGCAAGTGACGGTCCGTCACATGGACATTATAGCGCCACATAGCAATATTTCCCTGCCCCAAGTGACGGGCAAGCGACGGTCTGTCAGATAGACGTTATAGCGCCGCATAGCAATATTTCCCTGCCCCAAGTGACGGGCAAGCGACGGTTCGTCACATGGATGTTATAGCGCCGCATAGCAATAATTCCCTTCCCCAAGTGACGGGCAAGTGACGGTCCGTCAGATAGATGTTAGAGCGCCGCATAGCAATAATTCCCTTCGCCAAGTGATGAGCAAGCGACAGTTCGTCAGATAAAACATTATAGCGCAACATAGCAATATATTCCTTCAGCAAGTGATGGGCAAAAAGCGCCACACAGCAAGATTTCCCTTCCCCAAGTGATGAGCAAGTGACTGTCCGTGAGATAGATGATATAGTGCCACATGAAAAACACGCTATAAGTGGTGAACACTGCACAATCCCTGATGCATTAAGATGTATTGTCTGAAATCAAATGAATATATGATGAGAAATAAATGTTATCTCTGTGTACATATTCAAAATGCATGGGATCCGGTTAGAAGCAACTATTGTTTTCCTTGTGGACCTTTGATATCAGGAACATCAAACAATGACATGCAATTCAAACCAATATCTCACCACATGATAATGACCCTAACATTGGCACTGATTGTGGATATTAGTGCAATTAGTGCAATTAGTGCATATATTAGTGCAATTAGTGGATACTGCTGTCACAGATGACTTGGCTGATAAGCCTAGGACGAAAGAGACTGGGGTTTATACAAACAGTGACATCAGACATGGGCCCAGAGGGTGAGCTAGGGTGAGGGGGAGGGGAGGGGGGTGGGGGGGGGGACATGCACAGATGATATAGAATGCAGGACATCAGTGTTGCACTGGTGGCGTGGAGGACAAGGGCACTTCAGGTGGATTTTCAAAGACAATGATGATAATATTGAGAAGGGTACAGTATACATGTACATGTCAGATGGCCAAATTGTGATTCTGCATCATGTTTACTATAGGACAATAATTTTCATCCATGGGGTCTGTTTTTCAGAAAAATAACTTTCATCCATGGGGTCTGTTTCTCTGTCAAGGAATTAATACTGTAAAACGAATAATATTGGCGGACGATTTATTTGGCGGATTTGACAGTAGGGGAAAAACCGCGAAATTAAATCGTCCGCCAAATTAAGTAGACACATGTTAAGAAATATATATGGTTTTGAAACCGCCAAATTAAATATCCGCCAAATAACGTGGGGCACACAACCGCCAAATGTAATAGCTGCCAAAATTAGTCTTTTTACAGTATCTACATTCAGACAGTTCTGTCTTGGTGGGAACTCACAATATCATTATCATATCTTTTGCAGTACTTTCCATTCACAGAGGTCATCAGAATGCAATAGATATACATGTATCTCACTGTTGAAAGTGTGTTTCGATATGTGTTTCTTTTTTGGACTGTCCCTCCACTTATTCGAAGTTACATGTTGAAATGAAGTTTTCAATGATTGAGAAATGTAACCATACATGTACATGTGTTACAAACAGTTCCATTTTGTAATCCATGATCTGAACTTTAAAGACAATTAAAGGAACTTTGTTGCCTAGTATAACATCAGAAGAATCAGAAATGCAATCATCATTGGAATTCATGATCAGCCCAAACTGTCTCCACCAGAAACTCGCAATGAAATCAATTACAAATGGGCATCTCTTTGGCCATACAAGTGCAGATATAAAACTGTCTGTTTTTTCCTTCGATCAGAAAGGTATGGCAAAGTCCATAACTTTCTGCCAATATCACTTTAACATTAGTTTTATGAGTTCAGTGTGTTAGTTTATTTACTTGTACAAATTAATTGTACATACTATGTAGATTTGCTCCAAGTGGAAGAATATTGCTGATTAAGTCAACATTAGTTTTACTACTTCAGTGTGTTAGTTTATTTACTTGTACAAAAAAATTTATATACTATATAGGTTTGCTCAAACTGGAAGAATATTGCTGATCATGTTAACGTGAGTTTTATTAATTCAGTGCATTAGTTTATTTACTTGTACAAATAAATTCTATATACTATGTAGGTTTGCTCTAAATGGAAGAATAGTGCTGATTAAGTTAACTTCAGCTTTATTGATTCAGTGTGTTAATTTATTTACTTGAACAAAATAATTGTACATATTATATCGGTTTGCTCTAACTGGAACAATATCGCTGATCATGATAACCTTAGTTTTATCAGTTCAGTGCACTAGTTTATTTACTGGTACAAATAAGTTCTATATAATATGTAGGTTTGCTGTAACTGGTAGAATAGTGCTGATCACTATATACATGATATAGGTTTTCTCTAACTGGAAGAATATTGCTAATTAAGTTAACATTAGTGTTATTAGTTCAATGAGTTAGTTTATTTACTTGTACAAATAAATTCTATATACTATGTACATGATGTAGGTTTGCTCTAACTGGAAGAATATTGCTGATTAAGTTAACATTAGCGTTATTCAGTTATTGGTTCAGTGTTTTAATTTATTTACTTGAACACAAATTGTACATATTATATAGGTTTGCTCTAACTGGAAGAATATTGCTGATCATGTTAAGGTAGTCCGCTCCAGACAGTGAGGGAAGGGGGTCAGAGGGTTTTTTGAAATAAATACCTGTTTCAACATAATCTAGAGCTTCAAAATGATATATTTTATAGAGTAACTGTTCAGCATCCTAAAACTGAATAGAAAATAGGGGGTCTCCGTATCCGTTCGCATGGAAAACACGATGCAAGATGTGAATATGGACAAAAAAATGATCAAAAAAGCCAGAAATTATGTCATTTTAGGTAAATATGTGTAATTTTGATCGAATATGTAGAACAAACGAACACGGTGACCCCCTATTTTCTTTTCAGTATTAGGATGCTGATCATTTACTCTATAAAATAATGTCATTTTGAAGAGATAATATTCAAGAAATGACTTTTAAATTTTGATTCTCCGTTACCTCCATGTTTGTAGCGGACTACGTTAACATTAGTTTTATTAGTTCAGTGTGCTGGCTTATTTATTGTACAAATTAATTCTATATACTATGTTTAGGTTTGCTCCAACTGGAAGAATATTGCTGAATAAGTTAACAGTAGTTTTATTAGTTTAGTGCATTACTTTATTTACTTCCTCAAATAAATTCTATATGCTATGTAGGTTTGCTCTAACTGGAAGAATTTTGCTGATTAAGTTAACATTAGTTTTATTAGTTCAGTGTGCTGGTTTATTTACTTGTACAAATAAATTCTATATACCATGTAGGTTTGCTATAACTGGAAGAATATTACTGATTAAGTTAACATTAGTTATATTAGTTCAGTGCGTTAGTTTATTTACTTGTACAAATAAATTCTATATACTATGTAGGTCTGCCCTGCCTGGAAGAATATTGCTCATTAAGTTAACATTACTGTTATTACTTCAGTGCATTAGTTCATTTACAAGTGCAAATAAATTCTACGTATTACGTAGCTTCGCTTAACTGGAAGAATATTGCTGATTAAGTTAACCTTAGTTTTATAAGTTCAGTGCGTTAGTTTATTTACTGGTACAGATAAGTTCTATATAATATGTAGGTTTGCTCTAACTGGAAGAATATTGCTGATTAAGTTAACCTTAGTTTTATTAGTTCAGTGCGTTAGTTTATTTACTTGTACAAATAAATTCTATATACTATGTAGCTTCGCTCTAACTGGAAGAATTGTGCTGATTAAGTTAACATTAGCTTTATTCAGTTATTGGTTCAGTGTGTTAATTTATTTTACTTGAACACAAAATTGTACATATTATATAGGTTTACTCTAACTGGAAGAATATCGTTGATCATATTAACATTATTTTTATTAGTTCAGGGTGCTGGCTTATTCATTGTACAAATTAATTCTATATACTATGTATAGGTTTGCTCCAACTGGAAGAATATTGCTGAATAAGTTAACAGTAGTTTTATTAGTTTAGTGCATTACTTCATTTACTTGTTCAAATAAAATCTATATGCTATGTAGGTTTTCTCTAACTGGAAGAATTTCGCTGATTAAGTTAACATTAGTTTTATTAGTTCAGTGTTCTAGTTTATTTACTTGTACAAATAAATTCTATATACCATGTAGGTTTGCTATAACTGGAAGAATATTACTGATTAAGTTAATACTAGTTATTATTATATATATTATATATTAGTTATATTAGTTCAGTGCGTTAGTTTATTTACTTGTACAAATAAATTCTAAATACTATGTAGGTTTGCCCTACCAGGAAGAATATTGCTCATTAAGTTAACATTACTGTTATTACTTCAGTACGTTAGTTCATTTACTTGTGCAAATAAATTCTATATATTACGTGGCTTCGCTCTAACTGAAGAATATTGCTGATTAAGTTAAACTTAGGTTTATTAGTTCAGTGTGTTAGTTTCTTTACTGGTACAAATAAGTTCTATATAATATGTAGGTTTGCTCTAACTGGAAGAATATTGCTGATCATGTTAACATTAGTTTTATTACTTCAGTGCTTTCCTTCATTTACTTGTACAAATAAATTCTACATACTATGTAGGTTTGCTCTAACTGGAAGAATAGTGTTACATGTATTTAAGTTAACATTACTTTTACCAAATCAGTGCATTGTTTTATTTACTTGTACAAAGAAATTGTGTATCATATTGGTTTGCTCTAACTAGAAGAATATTGCTCATTCAGTTTACCGCTGCCGTCGAAGACTTTAGAAAATTGTCGACTTCAACAATGACTTTGAAGGTACATTTGCAGATATGTGTATAACCTCATGATAAAATCAGTGACATTCGGTATAATAAAATAAATGGTCACTCGTTTGTCAGGAAATGTTCCCCCTCAAAGGCAATGTTAACCTCGGCTTCGCCTCCGGTAACATTGTCTCCTCGAGGGAACATTTTGCCATGTTCCCCTCCAAAACAGTCACCATTTATATGGTACATAATATATAGGTGTGCTCTAACTGGAAGAATATTGCTGATTAAGCTAACATCACTTTTGCAAGTTCAGTGTGTTATTGTATCCCCCGAACAAAGTTCGGCGGATACTATGGATTTGGCTTCGTCGTCCGCGTCCGCGTCCGCGTCCGTGTCCGCGTCCGCAGAGATTTTCTTGTGAACGCGCTACAGGCCGCAATTCTCACCCGATCACCATTATTTTTTGCAGGCACATATATAATGGTAAGATCCCGACACCAATCGATTTTGGTTGCCGTGGCAACTAAATTGGTCGTTTGGGGACACATTTTGCATTGAAAACAGCCTGTTTGAGACACATGGCTTGTGAACGCGCTACAGGCCGCAATTCTCACCCGATCACCATTATTTTTTGCAGGCACATATATTATGGTAAGGTCCTGACACCAATCGATTTTGGTTGCCGTGGCAACTGAATTGGTCATTTGGGGACACATTTTGCATTGAAAACAGCCTGTTTGAGACACATGGCTTGTGAACGCTCTACAGATGGCAATTTTTGACGAATCTGGATAATATTTGGATGTGTTGTTGGGAAGGGCTGTCACACGAAACCAATCGTTTTTTAGAATGATCATATAAATATTAATATGTTAACAGCCTAACTTATTACAGAATTTTGAAATATCCATTTTGACATGTACGATCATTCCAATAGCCTGTACAATGGGAGGTAATGACACTGGTTTTTTGTTCAAAATGGAGAACTGAAGTTTTCAGTGAAAACAGGACAATATTACTGAATAAGTTAACATTAGTTTTACTAGTTAAGTTTATTATTGTCCACAATAAAAATAGTTAAGACGAGAAACGTTTATTATTAAGCTCAACAAGGTGAAGGTTTTGTCCAGTACAGATTTCATGGGTGTAACTGAATAAGTTAACATTATTTTTAATAGTTAAGTCTATTATTGACCACAATAAAAATAGTTAAGACAAGAAATATTTATTATTAACCTCAACAAGGTAAATGTTTTGTCCAGTACAAATTTCATTGGTGTAACCGAATAAGTTAACATTATTTTCACTAGTTAAGTCTATTATTGACCACAATAAAAATAGTTAAGTCTATTATTGACCACAATAAAAATAGTTAAGATGAGAACTATTTATTATTAAGCTCAACAAGGTGAAAATATGTCCTGTACAGATTTCATGGGTGTACTGAATAAGTTAACATTATTTTTACTAGTTTAGTCTATTATTGACCACAATAAAAATAGTTAAGACAAGAAATATTTATTATTGGGCTCAACAAGGTAAAGATTCTGTCCAGTAGACATTTTATGTCTGTAACCAAATAAGTTAACATTTTTTTTGCTAGTTAAGTCTATTATTGACCTCAATAAAAATAGTTAAGATGAGAAACAATTATTATTGAGCTCAACAAGGTTAAGGTTTTGTCCGGTATAAATTTCTGGGTGTAACCGAATAAGTTAACTTTATTTTTACATGTTAAGTCTATTATTGACCACAATGAAAATAGTTAAGACAAGAAATATTTATTATTGGGCTCAACAAGGTGAAGGCTTCGTCCAGTAGAGATTTTGTGGCTGTGACCAAATAAGTTAACATTATTTTTTTGCTAGTTAAGTCTATTATTGATCACAATAGCTTTTTATGAAAACATTGATGAACTTTTACTTTGAATTTCGACTTGAGACCATATTTGGCACAAATTATGAGTTAAAATATAACTTATGGTGAAAAATTCGATCTGGCTCCAATTTCGTCATCTTGAAATGCAGTTTTGGTCAACTTTTACTTTGAATTTCAACTTGAAAGCATGTTTGGCACGTATTATAAGTCGAAACATAACTTATGATGAAAAGTTCGATCTGGCTCCAATTTCTTCATCTTGAAATGCAGTTTTGGTAAACTTTTAGCTTGAATTTCAACTTGAAACCAAGTTTGGCACATATTATGAGTTAAAATATAACTTATGACGAAAAGTTCTATCTGGCTCCAATTTTGTCATCTTGAAATGCAGTTTTGGTCAACTTTTACATTGAATTTCAACTTAATACCAAGTTTGGCACATATTATGAGTTGAAATATAACTCATGGCGAAAAGTTTGATCTGGCTCCAATTTCGTCATCTTGAAATGCAGTTTTGGTTAACTTTTAGTTTGAATTTCAACTTGAAATCAAGTTGGGCAGGTATTATGAGTTAAAATATAACTCATGACGAAAAGTTTGATCTGACTCCAATTTTGTCATCTTGAAATGCAGTTTTGATTAACTTTTACTTTGAATTTCAACTTGAAACCATGTTTGGCACATACATGTATTATGAGTCGAAATATAACTTAGGCCATTATTTTTTGAATGATTGTTTTACAAACCCACCGACTCCACATAAAATTGGCCGATGAGAAATAAATTCAACAGTTCCTGTTTTTATTTTTATTCTACCCACCGACTGGAAAATAATGCCCTGATAAAAATTTACAGCATCAAAACAATCAGTCTTTGCCTTCATGGTTATGCAAAGGATTTTAGTCTCCTTTCAAACCGATTATATGTCTCACTCTCCCTATCTGTCTGTATGTCTGGTTGTCTGTCTGTGCTTGACTATGGTTCTTCTACAATATCTTGCTCATAGTTCTCTCCAGACATGTCCTTTTTTAATATAACTGGTGATCTGGTGATCCATATATAGATTATTCAATGATTAATTTCGTTACATTTATATGTGTACTTTCATAGGTGGATCTTCAGAAATTGAGCCCTTATGTATTCTGTAACTTTTTTGAATTATCAAAAATTGTGTGGCAAGTAAAATTTAGTAGTGATGAAATATTTAAATGATTCTGGAGATGAAATTTTCGTTGCTCTTTATCAAAATATCAAGCTGCATTGTGTTGGAGTATGATGTTGTTTCCTGACGTCATCACACTGTATTAATTCCAAAACATAGAGAGTTGAATTTTTATATTTTACTCACCTAAATTCACTCATTGAAATCAAGCTGAAAATTTGGCAAATCCTGTCTTAGTTGGGTTGCAAGGGAACTAGTAACGATTGTGAAAAAAATCTTTTTCCATCTCTATGCCCATACTAAAAGTGAGTTTTGACTATATATGTTTATGACAAGGGCTATTTCTGGGCTGCATATCAATGCACATTGAGTTTTTGTGCACAAACACGCTGGTAAATTAACGTGCAGGAAATGTTGAATTGTTCACAGTTACACTTTTTTTTATTAGCCCGACCACATATTTTCAGCAACTTTTATTTTTATTCCTTCCTACCGACCGACTTGAAATTTTTCAAACAAAAAAGTTCGTAAAACAATTAATTAAAAAACGATGGCCTTATGGTGAGAAGTTCAATCTGGCTTCAATTTCGTCATCTTGAAATGCATTTTTGGTCAAATTTTACTTTGAATTTCAACTTGGAACCAAGTTTGTAAAATATTCTGACTTGAAATATAAATAGGTGAAAAGGTTGATCTATCTGTATTTTCGTTATTTTATCAAATTCATATAAAGATTTCAGTGGTGATTTTGAATTCGACCTTCAGTAACCTCGAAAAATCAGTGCAGCAATTTTGGTGGGGAAAAGAAAACAGTTGTGACTTGAGATTTAACATTTCTCTGGTAATCTTTTTTAGCCCTTGCTCTAGTTTTTCACACTTGACAGTGATATATTTGGGGCAACAGAGATGATAGGGCTACGGGGGATACACCCAAGCGGTCGTAGGCGACCGGAAGCGTCTAGTTTTATGTACAAAGAAATGGTATCCTAAATAGGTCGCTCGAACTGAAAGAATATTGCTGATTTAGTTAACATTGCCTTTACTACTTCAGTGTGTTATTTTATTTACATATACAGATAAACATGATAAATTGCAACAATTGTAACCTGAAAGTGTTCATTAATTGCTACTGCTAAATTTGTCAAAAGAATAACAACAATCAGTGATGCCACTGAAAGGAAAGTATGACATGATACCAGTTACCATTGGTTACAATGGAATGATATAGCTGAACATTACCTTTACTGGTAAACGTCTTTATTCCAACAAGTTAGAATATGTGCCAGTTGTTTGAAAACGAATGACACTGGATATGTCTAGAAATATAGGTCTGCTGTTACCACGGTTACCATGGTAACTGGAAAATTATTGATGATTAAGACCACATTGGTTTTACTAGTTCATTGCATTAACACTTGTGTCAGTAAGTTGAAAACAAATGGCAATGGATATGCGTGAAAGCATTTTTCTGCTCTAACTAAGAATATTTGTGATGGAGTCATTACTTTCACTACTCCAATGTGTCATTTGATTTACATATACAAATAAATATTGCATACATTTCAGCCCCTACAGCAACGACAGTAGTTAATTACCTAGAACTGATAGATTTTGCAGAAAAGTAACAACATTCAGTGATGTGATTGCCAGGAAAGTATAGCATGATATCATTAACCATTGCCCAAAATGAATAATATTGAGGAATAAATGAACATGTCTTTGACTAGTCAAAGTTTTATTCCAACAACTTAAAATATGGCAGTCAAATGCCCCTTAATATGTGTAGAAATATTGGGGTGCTACTTTTTCACCACAATGAAAGAACATTGCTGATCAACCCCCCCCCCCCCCCCCCCCCTTCACCCTCTGGGCCCATGTCTGATGTCACTGTTTGTATAAACCCCATTGTCTTTTGTCTCAGGCTTATCAGCCAAGTCATCTGTGACAGCAGTATCCACTAATTGCATATAACTGACAATATAAGCATCTTCTATGATGTTTATATCTAAAGCACAATCAGTGCCAATGTTGGGATCATTATCATTTGGTCGGATATTGCTTTGAAATGCTTGTCATTGTTTGATGTTACTGATATCAAAGGTCCACAAGGAAAACAATACTTGCTTCTCACCCAATGTACGCAGAGATTTATTTCTCAAAATATTCTTTGATTTCCGGACATATGTCCCAATGCATCAGAAATTGTCCAGTTTTCAAAGTTAATAGTGTTTTTCATGTGGGGGTATCAGCTCTATCTGACGGGCCGTCACTTGCCCGTCACTTGGAGAAAGGGGAGAAATCTTTTGTGGCGCTATAACGTCTATCTGACGGACCGTCACTTGCCCGTCGCTTAGAGATAGGCTAATCTTGGTATGTGGTGCTCCAAGGCCTATCTGAAGGTGACTTGCACGTCACTTGGAGGAAGACAAATGTTCTTATGTGGCGCTACAAGGGCTATGTGACGGACCGTCACTTGCTCGTCGTTTGGGGAAATGGAAATTTGGCTATGTGGCGCTATAAGGTCTATCTGACGGACCGTCGCTTGCTCGTCACTTGGAGAAAGGGTAATCTTGCTATGTGGTGCTCCAAGGCCTATCTGATGGTCACTTGCCCATCACTTGGAGACAGAGGAATATTCTACAAGGGTCATCTGACGGACCGTCACTTGCTCGTCACTTGGGGAAAGGGAAATATGGCTATGTGGCGCTCCAAGGCCTATCTGACGGTCAATTGCCCGTCACTTGGAGAAAGAGAAATGTTCTTATGTGGCGCTACAAGGGTCATCTGACGGACCGTCACTTGTTCGTCGCTTGGGCAGAGAAAATATTCTTATGTGGCGCTTCGAGGGCTATGTGACGGACCGTCACTTCCCCGTCACTTGGAGAGAGGGTAATCTTGCTATGTGGTGCTACAAGGCCTATCTGACGGTCACTTGCCCGTCACTTGGAGAAAGAGAAATTGTTTATGTGGCGCTACAAGGGCTATCTGACCGTCACTTGCCCGTCACTTGGGGAAGGGAATTATTGCTATGCGGCGCTATAACGTCTATGTGACGGACCGTCGCTTGCCCGTCACTTGGGGCAGGGAAATATTGCTATGTGGCGCTATAAGGTCCATGTGACGGACCGTCACTTGGCCGTCACTTGGAGAAAGAGAAATTGTTTATGTGGCTCTACAAGGGCTATCCGACGGACCGTCGCTTGGTCGTCACTTGGAGAAAGGGAAACATTCTTATGTGGCGCTATAACGTCTATGTGACGGACCGTCACTTGCCCGTTACTTGGAGACAGAGAAATGTTGTTATGTGGCGCTACAAGGGCTATCCGACGGACCGTCGCTTGGTCGTCACTTGGAGAAAGGGAAAAATTCTTATGTGGCGCTATAACGTCTATGTGACGGACCGTCGCTTGCCCGTCACTTGGAGAAAGGGTAGTTTCCCTATGTGGCGCTCCAAGGCCTATCTGACGGTCACTTGCCCGTCACTTGGAGACAGAGAAATATTCTTATGTGGCGCCACAAGGGCTATCTGACGGACCGTCGCTTGCTCGTCGCTTGGGGAAAGGGAAATATGGCTATGTGGCGCTCCAAGGCCTATCTGACGGTCACTTGCCCGTCACTTGGAGACAGAGAAATGTTGTTATGTGGCGCTACAAGGGCTATCTGACGGACCGTCGCTTGGTCGTCACTTGGAGAAAGGGAAAAATTCTTATGTGGCGCTATAACGTCTATCTGACGGACCGTCGCTTGCCCGTCACTTGGAGAAAGAGAATATTTCTTATGTGGCGCTACAAGGGCTATCTGACGGACCGTCATTTGCAGGTCACTTGGAGAAAGGGAAAAATTCTTATGTTGCGCTATAACGTCCATGTGACGGACCGTCACTTGGCCGTCACTTGGAGAAAGAAAAAAATTCTTATGTGGCGCTACAACGGCTATCTGACGGACCGTCACTTGCCCGTCACTTGCCCGTCACTTGGAGGAAGGGAAAAATTCTTATGTGGCGCTATAACGTCCATGTGACGGACCGTCGCTTGGTCGTCACTTGGAGAATGGGAAAAATTCTTATGTGGCGCTATAAGGTCCATGTGACGGACCGTCACTTGGCCGTCACTTGGAGAAAGAAAAAAATTCTTATGTGGCGCTACAACGGCTATCTGACGGACCGTCACTTGCCCGTCACTTGCCCGTCACTTGGAGGAAGGGAAAAATTCTTATGTGGCGCTATAACGTCCATGTGACGGACCGTCGCTTGGTCGTCACTTGGAGAATGGGAGAAATTCTTATGTGGCGCTATAAGGTCCATGTGACGGACCGTCATTTGGCCGTCACTTGGAGAAAGAAAAAAATTCTTATGTGGCGCTACAACGGCTATCCGACGGACCGTCACTTGGAGAAAGGGAAAAATTCTTATGTGGCGCTATAACGTCCATGTGACGGACCATCACTTGGCCGTCACTTGGAGAAAGAGAAATGTTCTTATGTGGCACAACAACGGCTATCCGACGGACCGTCACTTGCCCGTCACATAAACAGAAACAGTGTGAAGCGACGCTACAGGGTGGCTCTGACGGACCGCCGCATGGCCGTCGCATAAAATTGCACTGGATAAGATTTCGTGGGAGCTAATTTCGCGTCAGCTTACCATGAACTACCTACCACCTGATACACCACATATGCCAGTGTCTCCCCCGCCCCCGTCCCCTCCTCCCTTCAAGATGAAGCCCTACGTCCTATAACAATTCATCTAGAGTATATTATTTGTGACCATTCAGAAAAAAAAAAAAAAAAAGGTGTCACCATTAATCTTATTAATATTCATGTATACTTGTACATGTGTATCGGAGAGTTATGTCCGTTCATTCTAATGGCTTGCGGAGTATTGTATATATATATATGTCGTTTCACATGTAGATGTAGCAGAATGTCTGTAATACTCATGCCTACCTATGATCTTGCATTGATATCATATCATGTGTATATCATTACTTTGTATTAGATATTCGTGTTTATTAGTATTTGAGGGTGTACAACAATCCAATATCTGTCTTCTATATAGTTTGTGTCTCGCATTCGTATTGTTTATTTTTCATGTCTGAATGTACATGTATTGTTCAAACTCTTGTCTGTATAGATTGTAAATGAATTATGTATGATGCTAATACCAGCTGATGGTTGTTATTTGATTTACCTTCTGTACAAACCAAATTCACTTTTTATGTGTGAATGTGTGTATAGCTGTCGTATTAGTCCTGTGCTATTTCTCATTACATGGGTAATAATCACAATATGTTTAGCAGATATGTATAGCCGTATAAGTCTATGTAGTGATATAACGAAAATTTGGTAACACCATTTAAGACTTATCAATGGTTTATAGGTCACAAGCTTTCGACCCAACACAGGCCTTCATCAGGTGTGTGGAAACAGAACACAACAAGGGTATTTATACATGAGAAATGAGATATATATGTGAGCAAGTTGACTAGAGATTAATGAACTAGTTAATCCAAAGTGTAATGGCTCAGAAAACCTGAGTCTCTGTTTAATCCATTGTTCAGACTGTCAAACATTTTAATGAGTCTCTGCTCAGCAACACGACGATTGTGGGTGGATTTTAGATTGCCTTGTAAGACCTGTACTTTCATATCCATCGAGGAGTGATCAATAGAATTGAAGTGCTCTCCAACAGGGACATATGTGTTGTTGGAATTGATGGTGAATCTGTGACCATTGATGCGAGATCGTAGTGTTTGTTCAGTTTCACCAATGTAATATGTCACCAATGTAATATGTTTAGCGTTGATCACAATATGTTTAGCGTTGATTCCCACGTGTTTAATTACCTGTAATAGTTTTCCCGAAATCCCTTGCCATATTCTTTCATATGTTGTTCATTATGTTTTATGTATTTTTCGCACAGTGGAAGTGCTATTTTTCATAGAAGGGGACAATGTTATGATACCATAGTTTAGATTGTAATTTCAATATAAAACATTATTCATTCATGCTTATAAAACAGTATCCATTCATTCCCCCAATTCATGTCCACACCAATAAATTATATATATCAAAGGTAACACCACCGCATGTCAAACCCACTTAATTACACATATTATGTAATCTAATTGTCCAGTTTTATTGCCCATTGACCAACATCGTCCCCGATTCATCTGTCCCCCAATTTGTCTGTCCACCAACTCTAAAGTGTTAATTGTGTTCCCTTTGTGGTCCACCCCTTTGTATTTCTGTATTGATGTCACCTGTTTGTAATTTTGTATAAAAACCCCAGCCTCACGGCTGTGGGGAGGAGATTAAAATGAGAGAATTCACAAGAAGAAATGAAGCAATCGCACAAAGAGCTAGGACTTGGCAAAATAAAGTTAATGATCTTGAAGAGAGGTCTATAAACTAGCTTTGGTCTATAAACCCCTGCGTCATCATACTGTAATATATATATATATATATATATATATATATATATATATTTATATATATTTTTTTAATTATTTATTTGTCGTTAACTAAATTGTACATTTACTAAATTGTGTTGTTATGTTGTTTATAATTAAATGCATGATCATGATTCTGTAAGTTAAAAATAGAGAGACTTGAACCCGGGTCTGTGGATTGAGAGTTTTATATGTTGGAAAATCAATACTCTGCATCTCTGATGATTGCGGTAAGCTACAGCACCCTTGGTGTTATGTTTTTTTTTTTTATTCGGCTCCGAGGTCCGATAACTTGAAATATATTCAGGCAATAGTTGCAGAACTTTGCATGGTTTATATACCACCAGGGAAGAACCCTATTGATTTTGGGATTGATCATTCAAACGACCTTTGACCTAGAGGTCGAAATAATTTTTTGCTGACCCATCCTTCAGGCTTCCTGCATATCTCAGAAATGGTACGTCGTAGAGCGAAACGGACGTTATTTCCGGACTCGTCGCCCTAGACGAAAATGTCTGAGGGGTATTATGGATGAACTTTCACATTGACCCGAATTTTTTTTGCCGAGTCGGATTTTTCGTTTTCGTTGATATCTCGGGAACGGTGCATCTTAGAGCGAAACAGACGTTATTTTTGGACCCGTCGCCCTAGACAAACATGTCTGAGGGGTATTATGGCTAAACTTTGACCTTGACCCGAAATTTTTTAGTCGAGTCGGCATTTTTCATTATCGTCGATATCTCAGAAACGGTGCGTCGTAGAGCAAAACGTACATTATTTTCGGACTCATCGCCCTAGACAAACTTGTCTAAAGGGTATTATGGATGCACTTTGACCTTGATCCGAAATTCTTTTGCTGAGTCGACATTTTTCTTTTTCGTCGATATCTCGGAAACGGTGCGTCGTAGAGCGAAACGGACGTTATTTTCGGACTCGTAGCCCTAGACAAACATGTCTGGGGGGTAATATAGATGCACTTTGACCTTGACCCGAAATGCGTCGGCATGTTTCATTTCCAGTGATATCTCGGAAAGGTTGCTTCTTAGAATGAAACAGACGTTGTTTTCATATTCTCCCCGCTAGACAAACATGTCTAATTCAAACATGTCTTTTCATTTTTGTCGATATCTTGGGAACAGTGTGTCGTAGAGCCCATGTGAACATATTATAAATGTTATAAATTAGTCTTAACACCGAAATGCCTCCAAGGCATCTTCAGGCCTTGACGTCTAGTTGAATATAGGGGAAGGCGCAGGATATGATACTTGGGCCCAAATCTTTTGGAAGATGGTCAAGGTTGGATTTAAGTTGGGGTTAATCCAGTTTATTTAATCCAGTTATTTAGGCTTAATCCGAGAAATATGCAAAACATCGTGTCCGGTTCGATCTTGTTTTATTGATAGTCCGACTTCGTTATTGATGGTATAGTCAGGAGGAATATTGAGTGTATAGCACTCAGGGTGGAAATGTAGTACAGACTTTTTTTATCGATTGATATGGCTTCATAATGGTCTAAGACAAACTTTTTCAGAGGGTGTGTAAAATTTCCTCCTGGGCTAACTTTTTAATGGCCTTTTTCAAAATGACTGCCACTGAAAACTTGGTATTTTAGGAAAAATTAAGATTATCCTCCTGTTATGATGCTTTAGGTCTAATATGATACACATTAGTTATATGGAAACATATTCTTCCTAACAATACTACTAATACTGATCCAGACCCCCAAAAATGAAAAAAAAATCCAAGATGGCCGCCAAATTCTCACCGTTTTTACACAAATATCCATTACTTCCTGCCAAATTGAGATAGGAAGCCAATTTTGGTGTCTAACCCTGTTTTTTTGGGTATGAGGATTTCAAATAAATAACCAGTTTCGTGATTGGATGATTCGAAGCTGCTCAAAATACAAGATGGCTGCCAAATTATAGCTCGATTTCGGAAATGAGCACCAATAACCGTCACATATTCAAAATAAGAAGGCAATTTTGGTGGCCAGTCCTGGGGTTTGGGGTATGCGGGTGTTACCTGAAGAAATACTTTTGTGTGTATATGGTGATTTGCCAGTTTAAAGCTATCCATCTGTTCAAAAGCCAAGATAAGGACTAATTAATTAAACACATGCAGACAAATCTGTTCAATAGCACTTACTTGCACTTTAAAATAAACACTACCACTACCAGGCATAACTTTTTCCGAGCAATCAAACCCAAGAATATTATATTAGGCATATCAATACCAAGTATATTATATTAGGCATATAAAGCCATATAACAGGTGCCAGAATGTTTGATCACAGAGTAAAAAAAACTCCTTGAAATTGATGATCACTTCACCAATCAAATTGGCAAAGTCTGTGACTACTTTGTTTCAATTGAGTTTCTACAAGGAGATTGGCCTCACATTGGTACTTACATTCACTGCCTTTTCTGAGTATAAAATCCTCCTAAACTGGACATATAACTTGATGAGGAAGTTGTTGACGTTATTAACAAATACAATGTATATCAACACAGAAGACGTTGATTAGACGAGATACATCAAGTTTCATGACATTATGAATGATGTTCAGCTTCATTCCAAGAATTATACAAGGTCATGCAAGAAGGGTAACAGGACCTACAGGTTCAGGTTATCCCGTCCACCTTCTTGTCAGACCTTTATGTGCCATCCCAGCAGACACTGCTCCAGATGAGTGAAAAACGCTGCTGAAGAACAAGCCTGGAACATTATAGGCTCCACAAAATGGTTGTACATAAGCACAAACACTGATGAGTAAGTCAGTACAAATCAAAACCCTTTGAAAGCCTGGAATCCTAATTTTGACTTACAATATGTTGTTGATGCATATGCCTGCATCCGATATATTGTGTCATATTATTGCAGCAAGAAGCAGAGTGAAGATGGTCAACTCCTCCATGAAGAACTATGCAGAGCACAATATGTTGGTATAAGACATATGATAAGCTACAATGACTCGGCAAAACTTACCTGACCAACAGGGAGATGAGTGTCACGGAGGCTATCTACAAGGCCACAGGCACACCTCTCAAAACTGTAGTCGGGATGTTGTTTGGATACTTGTAGATCCAACAAGTACCAGACTGACACTTCTACTCTTACTGCTGGGCCACTGAGATCCAGGCATTGAACACGTGTGGCTACACTGTACATCTGTACTAGACAGGTACATGTACATGTACCATGCACGCCCTCCTGTAGATATTCTCAAAGACCTGTCCGGTTGAAATTGTATCCCTCTTCAAGGTTGATAGTAAACCAGGTAGAGATTATGTACCATCTGAAGAAAATTCTACCCATAACAACGACAACCGGTCCAATGTTCCATATGCTGATCTCAAGACGGAAATCTTCCAGTAAAGCTTGCACATCTGTGGGGACAGTGAGAAACATTATCAGAATCTCATGGTTCTTTATCTTCACCACTTTGGAATGGATTTAAATGAGTGGGAGCATTTCCTACTATGGCAAAAGGACAAGCATCAGCAACATTATCAGAGAAAAGCAAGCGCTATTTGGAAATAATATCAAAGAGGTTGAAGTAGCCATGAAGAGATCCAAGAAAATCATCTTGCAGAAGATGCCTTGGCAGACATTGCCCCAGAATGTGGCGGCTGGACGCTTGGAAACAAAAGCCAACCTAGATGACGCTTAACTAGAGGACATCAGTCTGGAAGACCTGCCAGATTGTAAAATGAGTGGCCTGCCTCGGAGCTCCAACACCAAGATGGGCTCAGTTGTCAGTAGAACACAGCATCTTGGCAATCCCATAGAACCAGGCTCAAGTTCTCATGCAGTGCATGAACAATATGCAATTGAAAGTCTTCATTCATACTCGCTAGTGGTGCATCGATAAGATTAATGGGGAATTCTGGGGAATTTCAATATATTGGTAAAGGAAAGTTTTATGCATTGTATCATCAAAGCTATGATGTGTGGCTTCAACTGGCAAAGCAGCGTTTACTATCAGTGGCAGAACCATGCTTCTATGCAAAGGGGTGTAGGACAAAAGTATATACCACTTTCTGAAGAGCTCATCACTGCCCCCACAGGTTAGGTATTGAAACCTCGAGCCGATAATCATTGATGAGATCTCAGCAGAGGCATGCTGAATTTCATCAGAGGTCGTCTGGATCAACTCAAGAGAATCAAGAGTTCTTCATGATCCTGGTAGTCCGTGATTTTATCCACTGCCGCATGTAAGAGGACAAATACTAAGACCCAGCTGCCCTTGCAGAGCCTTGGGACGACTTGAAGGCTACTACTTTGACCGACATAATGAGACAAAAAATGACAAATCGTTTTCGGAGATGTTGAATCATAAAGCTCTAAAAATTAGGAGATTAAGGATCACAGATCCAAGCAGATGTACTTCATGTGTTTCCTTTCCAAAAAGTTGCTGCTGCACACAATGTAAAGATGACTGATTCTTTGAACAGACAGAAATCGAAGATTGTGGCTGTGAATGTTATCGAGAATAGATCTGGCTTGAAGAAGAATACAACACCTTTACCCTTTGAATGCAACTTTTCTGCTGATGTTACACTCTGTGATTGCTCCATGATGACTATGATGAGCAATCCCAATGTAGAGGATGGTCTGGTGAGTGGCGTCATGGGAACGGTCTTGAGGATCATCGAAGGATCCAAACCTCTACGCCAACCACAATGTGTGTGTTAGATTTGACAATGACCAACTTGGCATCAATGCCCGTGCCTTATCACCAACAGACCTCCCGAAGAGTTGGCTCAGAAATTTTTTTCTCTCTCTGATAGTGGTTGATTCTGTTGATTTTGTGCGAGTGGGTGCTATTAGACGGGTTGGTTTACATGTTTCACATTGTTTAATGGTTATCTTCGCCTTTGAACACCTCTAAATTGGCCAGTCACCATCTACACACAAGAGTATTTCTTCAAGTAGCACCCTTATACTCCAAAGCCCCGGACTGGCCACCAGAGTTGGCTTGTTATCTTGATATATATGACGGTCATTGGTGCTTATTTGCGAAATTGGGCTATAATTTGGCAGCCATCTTGGATTCTGAGCAGCTTCAAACCATCCAATAACAAAACTGGTTATATATTTGAAATCCTCATATCCCAAAACCCAGGGTTAGACACCAAAATTGGCTTCCTATCTCAATTTGGCAGAAAGTTATGAGCATTTGTGTAAAAATGGCGAGAATTTGGCGGCCATCTTGGATTTTTAGGTTACCGGACCTTTGGTCCGATAACCTATTGGCATGGCGTTGCGTCCGTCGTCCGTCCGTCCGTCCGTCCGTCCGGCGTTAACATTTTTAGGTTACCGGACCTATGGTCCGATAACCTATTGCCGTCACGTTGCGTCCGTCGTCCGGCGTCCGTCGTCCGTCCACAGCTGTATCTTTAAAGTTTACAGGCGGATTTTTCTGAAATTTTGCACAAAAATGCCTAAAAATATTTCAAGAGGGAGTTTTTTTTTAGTTTTTTTATTTTCGCATTTTTCTCAAAATGGCGGCCATTTTTGACGAAAAATGGCCAATTTTGGACTTTGGCAGCCATTTTCTCAAAAACTGTCTGATCAGTTTTGAGATTTTTGTTTCAAAAGATTCCCCTTATGTACCTTTATGATGTGTATAAGTTTTGTTGCCCTTGAATCGCCGGTCTCCGTGTGGCGGCCATTTTGAATTTTTGACGGGAAAATTTTTTTTGCCCCAAATCGCGTTACTATCCATTTCGGGCCATTTCTAGGCAAAAAAAAATTTTTCACCCTTTGAAAAAAATTTTGGACTTAGAAAATTTTCGGCACCTTTTTCCTTCATAATGGGAGCTGCCAGGACTGTACTCATAGAACGCTTAAAGATAGAGCTTAGATATTGGCACTTTCAAATGGGAAGTCATATATGGCGACTTGTGTGGTGACCTTGAATTTGACCTTGGATGACCTTGAAAGGTCAAAATAGCCATTTTTGGGTCGAAAAATGCCCAAATTTGCAGCTTTTCTGTCTTTTCTCGAAAACTGTCTGATCAGTTTTGAGATTTTCGTTTTCAGAATATTCCCCTTATGTACCTTTATGATGTGTATAAGTTTTGTTGCCCTTGAATCGCCGGTCTCCGTGTGGCGGCCATTTTGAATTTTTGACGGTTTGGCGAAAAAAAAATTTTTTGCCCCAAATCGCGTTACTATCCATTTCGGGCCATTTCTAGGCAAAAAAAAATTTTTCACCCTTTGAAAAAAATTTTGGACTTCGAAAATTTTCGGCACTTTTTTCCTTCATAATGGGAGCTGCCTAGACTGTACTCATAGAATGCTTGAAGATAGAGCTTAGAAATTAGCACTTTCAAATGGGAAGTCATATATGGCGACTTGTGTGGTGACCTTGAATTTGACTTTGGATGACCTTGAAATGTCAAAACAGCCATTTTTGAGTCGAAAAATGCCCAAATTTGCACCTTGTTTGTCTTTAATCGAAAACTGTCTGATCACTTTTGAGATTTTTAATTGGGGTTTTTGACATGATGTGTATAAATATGTATATAGTGTATAAAGTGCCTTGAATTGCTCAAAAGGCTAGAAATTTAGGCTGAATAGGCCCCAAATTTAATTTTTGGTCGTTTTCCTTCAAATTTATCTGATCAGTTTTGAGATTTTTGTTATAAAACATGCTAATTGGGGTCCCTGACATTGTGTATAAAGATGGAGTGCTTTGAATTGCTTAAAAGGCCCCTTGAGTGTGTAAATTGGCCTCTACAGCCAAAAAATGTTTGTAGGTATAGCTGGAATTGGAAGTCCTATACATGTATACCACATATATATGTGGCTTTTTTGGGTGACGTTGAACTTGACGTCAGATGACATTGAGTGCTATATCTCAGTGTCACGTCCAACAAGAAATGTGTAAATTTCGTTTATAGACAAAAGACTTGTAGATAGACCTTGTATTTATATTTTGAACATACATGTACATGAATACAAGGTTATATGCTGCACACTTAATGATGACATTGAAGTTCACGAAGATGATTGGTTTATCTTAACGTCATATCTCACCTGTCCTGTTTCAACTAAAGTTGTCCGGTAACCTATCTTAGCCCTTGGGCTAATTTTTAGGTTACCGGACCTTTGGTCCGATAACCTATTGGCATGGCGTTGCGTCCGTCGTCCGTCTAGCCGTCCGTCCGTCCGTCCGTCCGTCCGTCCGGCGTTAACATTTTTATCTTTAAAGTTAACGATCGAATCTTTCTGAAATTTTGCACAAAAATGCCTAAAAATATTTTGAGAAGGAGGTATTTTTTTGTTTTTTGATTTTCGCATTTTTTTCAAAATGGCGGCCGTTTTTGTCGAAAAACGCTCAATTTTGGACTTTGACGGCCATTTTCTCAAAAACTATCTGATCAGTTTTGAGTTTTTGGTTTCAAAAGATTCCCCTCATATACCTCTGTGATATGTATAAGTTTGGTTGCCCTAAATCTGCCGGTTTTCGTGTGGCGGCCATTTTGAATTTTTGGCGGGTCGGCGAAAAAAATTTTTTTCGCCCCAGATCGCATTACTATCCATTTTGGGCCATTTCTAGAGCAAAAAAAAATTTTCACCCTTTGAAAAAAATTTTGGACTTAGAAAATTTTCGGCACTTTTTCCCTTCATAATGGGAGCTGTCCGGACTGTACTCATAGAACGCTTGAAGATAGAGCTTAGAAATTGGCACTTTCAAATGGGAAGTCATATATGGCGACTTGTGTGGTGACCTTGAATTTGACCTTGGATGACCTTGAAAGGTCAAAACAGCCATTTTTGGGTCGAAAAACGCTCAAATTTGCACCTGGTCTGTATTTTCTCAAAAACTCTCTGATCAGTTTTGAGATTTTTGCTTAAAAAGATTCCTCTTATATACCTCTGCGACGTGTATAAGTTTTGTTGCCCTTGAATCGGCGATCTCAGTGTGGCGGCCATTTTGAATTTTTGACGAGTCGGCGAAAAAAAAATTTTTCGCCCCAAATAACATTACTATCCATTTTGGGCCATTTCTAGGCAAAAAAAAATTTTCACCCTTTGAAAAAAATTTTGGACTTGGAAAATTTTCGGCACTTTTTTCCTTCATAATGGGAGCTGTCAGGACTGTACTCATAGAACGCTTGAAGATAGAGCTTAGAAATTGGCACTTTCAAATGGGAAGTCATATATGGCGACTTGTGTGGTGACCTTGAATTTGACCTTGGATGACCTTGAAATGTCAAAACAGCCATTTTTGAGTCGAAAAATGCCCAAATTTGCACCTTGTTTGTCTTTAATCGAAAACTGTCTGATCACTTTTGAGATTTTTAATTGGGGTTTTTGACATGATGTGTATAAATATGTATATAGTGTATAAAGTGCCTTGAATTGCTCAAAAGGCTAGAAATTTAGGCTGAATAGGCCCCAAATTTAATTTTTGGTCGTTTTCCTTCAAATTTATCTGATCAGTTTTGAGATTTTTGTTATAAAACATGCTAATTGGGGTCCCTGACATTGTGTATAAAGATGGAGTGCTTTGAATTGCTTAAAAGGCCCCTTGAGTGTGTAAATTGGCCTCTACAGCCAAAAAATGTTTGTAGGTATAGCTGGAATTGGAAGTCATATACATGTATACCACATATATATGTGGCTTTTTTGGGTGACGTTGAACTTGACGTCAGATGACATTGAGTGCTATATCTCAGTGTCACGTCCAACAAGAAATGTGTAAATTTCGTTTATAGACAAGACTTGTAGATAGACCTTGTATTTATATTTTGAACATACATGTACATGAATACAAGGTTATATGCTGCACACTTAATGATGATATTGAAGTTCACGAAGATGATTGGTTTATCTTAACGTCATATCTCACCTGTCCTGTTTCAACTAAAGTTGTCCGGTAACCTATCTTAGCCCTTGGGCTAATTTTTATCTTTAAAGTTAATGATCAAATCTTTCTGAAATTTTGCACAAAAATGCCTAAAAATATTTTGAGAAGGAGGTATTTTTTTGTTTTTTGATTTTCGCATTTTTTTCAAAATGGCGGCCGTTTTTGTCGAAAAACGCTCAATTTTGGACTTTGACGGCCATTTTCTCAAAAACTGTCTGATCAGTTTTGAGTTTTTGGTTTCAAAAGATTCCCCTCATATACCTCTGTGATATGTAATAAGTGTGGTTGCCCTAAATTCGCCGGTTTCCGTGTGGCGGCCATTTTGAATTTTTGGCGGGTCGGCGAAAAAATTTTTTTTCGCCCCAAATCGCATTACTATCCATTTTGGGCCATTTCTAGGGCAAAAAAAATTTTTCACCCTTTGAAAAAAATTTTGGACTTAGAAAATTTTCGGCACTTTTATCCTTCATAATGGGAGCTGTCCGGACTGTACTCCTAGAACGCTTGAAGATAGAGCTTAGAAATTGGCACTTTCAAATGGGAAGTCATATATGGCGACTTGCGTGGTGACCTTGAATTTGACCTTGGATGACCTTGAAAGGTCAAAACAGCCATTTTTGGGTCGAAAAACGCTCAAATTTGCACCTGGTCTGTATTTTCTCAAAAACTGTCTGATCAGTTTTGAGATTTTTGCTTAAAAAGATTCCTCTTATATACCTCTGTGACGTGTATAAGTTTTGTTGCCCTTGAATCGCCGATCTCAGTGTGGCAGCCATTTTGAATTTTTGACGAGTCGGCGAAAAAAATTTTTTTCGCCCCAAATCGCATTACTATCCATTTTGGGCCATTTCTAGGCACAAAAAAGTTTTCACCCTTTGAAAAAAATTTTGGACTTAGAAAATTTTCGGCACTTTTTTCCTTCAAAATGGGAGCTGTCCGGACTGTACTCATAGAACGCTTGAAGATAGAGCTTAGAAATTGGCACTTTCAAATGGGAAGTCATATATGGCGACTTGTGTGGTGACCTTGAATTTGACCTTGGATGACCTTGAAATGTCAAAACAGCCATTTTGGGGTCAAAAAATGCCCAGATTTGCCTCCGTAGATGAAATGCTTGCAGATAGAGCTCATGTTTGCATTATGAACATATAGGAAGACATATATGGCACAACTAATGATGACCTTGAACTTGACGTCAGATGACCTTGAGTGCCAAATGTCTGACTTGGAATGTGTAAATTGACCTGAGCGGCCTAAACGATTCCACCCAAAATATAGAATATCAAATGCCGCACACATATATGTAATGGTAACATCGAAGTTCATACGGATGACCTTGATTGGTAAATCCCAAGGTCATATGTTTACACTGCGAACCTTGATTGGTAAATCTCAAGGTCTGTTACCTGCCAATGCTGCCATGGCCAAACCAAAATTGTCCGGTAACCTATCTTAGCCTTTGGGCTAATTTTTAGGTTACCGGACCTATGGTCCGATAACCTATTGGCATGGCGTTGCGTCCGTCGTCCGTCGTCCGTCGTCGTCGTCGTCGTCCGTCGTCGTCGTCGTCGTCGTCCACATTTTTATCTTTTTTGTTTACGGGCGAATTTTTCTGAAATTTTGCACAAAAATACCTAAAAATAATTCAAGAAGGAGGTATTTTTTAGTTTTTTGATTTTCGCATTTTTTTCAAAATGGCGGCCATTTTCGACGAAAAATGCCTGATTTTGGACTTTGGCGGCCATTTTCTCAAAATCTGTTCAGTAACTTTTTTTCTTTCTGATACATAAGACTCTTCATATGTACTCCTATGATGTCTATAAATTTCGTTGCGCTTGAATCACTCGAAGTGGGCCATTTTGGCCCAAACTCGGCCCAAATGGGACTTTCCCATGTTAAATTCTCCTATGCCTCATAATGGGACACATTATGCCTAATATCTCACTTAATATTGAGATTAGAGACTAGGAATCAATTGTGGACATATAGGAAATGATATATGCTGAATATTCTCGTGACCTTGAATTTGACCTCTGACCTCAGTATCAAGGTCAGAGCACAAAATGGCTTATATCTGGCTTATTATTGACTCTACAGCTTAGGAATCAATTGTGGACATATAGGAAATAATATATGCTGAATATTCTCGTGACCTTGAATTTGACCTCTGACCTCAGTTTCAAGGTCAGAGCACAAAATGGCTTATATCTCGCTTATTATCGACTCTACAGCTTAGGAATCAATTGTGGACATATAGGAAATGATATATGCTGAATATTCTGATGACCTTGAATTTGACCTTCGACCTCATGTTCAAGGTCATAGGACAAAATGGCTAATATCTCGCATGTTATCGACTTTACAGCTTAGCAATCAATTATGAACATATAGGAAATGATATATGCAGATTATTGTCATGACCTTGAATTTGACCTTTGACTTCATTTTCAAGGTCACAGGACAAACAGGCAAATATCTTACTTATTATCGATTTTACAGCTTAGGAATCGATTGTGGATATATAGGAAATGATATATGCTGAATATTCTCGTGACCTTGAATTTGACCTCTGACCTCATTGTATGGCTTGGGAATCAATTGTGAACATGATATAGAAAATGATCTACATTGAATATTTTGATGACTTTAAATTTGACCTTTGCCCCTTCATTTTCAAGGCCACAGCACAAAATTGCTAATATCTCTGTGATTATTGAATTTACAGCTTAGCAATCAACTGTGGACATGATATATACTTAATGTTATATATGCTGAATATTCTCTTGACCTTGAATTCAACCAGTGACCTGGCTAACATCTAAAATATTAAACATTGTCCGGTAACCTATCTTCGGCCCTTGGCCTAATTTTTTCCATTTTCGGGGCGTTTGAATCGGTATTATTAGTATTGTTATGAAGAATATATCTCGATATAACTAAATGTCACCTTAATTAGACCAAAAGCATCATGCCAAGAGGATAATTTTAATTTTTTCCTAAAATACCAAATTTTCCATGTCAGCCATTTGAAAAAGGCCATAAGAAAGTTAGCCCAGAAGGAAATTTTACAAAAATGCGTGTGGCGGCCATTTTGTTTTTTTGACGGGTCGGCGAAAAAAATTTATTTTGTCCCAAATCAAGTCACTACACTCACCTTTGGAAAAACGGTCCTAAAAGATGACATTTTTGATAACATAACCACATTTGATAGAATTAGTTACGAGTCCGTCACATTCTGGTTGCGGCTATGTACTGCCACTGGGATGTTCTACAAGGTGTAGTAATTTTTACAATCTCTTACAATCATTTATAAGAAAATAAATGATGTTGTAACTGTCATGTGTCGGTTCAAACCTGTCCAAGATTTCTTTGGATGAACGGTCCGCTTTTTTTCCTTCAAAATGGGAGCTGTCCGGACTGTACTCATAGAACGCTTGAAGATAGAGCTTAGAAATTGGCACTTTCAAATGGGAAGTCATATATGGCGACTTGTGTGGTGACCTTGAATTTGACCTTCGATGACCTTGAAAGGTCAAAACAGCCATTTTGGGGTCAAAAAATGCCCAGATTTGCCTCCGTAGATGAAATGCTTGCAGATAGAGCTCATGTTTGCATTATGAACATATAGGAAGACATATATGGCACAACTAATGATGACCTTGAACTTGACGTCAGATGACCTTGAGTGCCAAATGTCTGACTTGGAATGTGTAAATTGACCTGAGCGGCCTAAACGATTCCACCCAAAATATAGAATATCAAATGCCGCACATATACATGTAATGGTAACATCGAAGTTCATACGGATGACCTTGATTGGTAAATCCCAAGGTCATATGTTTACACTGCGAACCTTGATTGGTAAATCTCAAGGTCTGTTACCTGCCAATGCTGCCATGGCCAAACCAAAATTGTCCGGTAACCTATCTTAGCCTTTGGGCTAATTTTTTCCATTTTCGGGGCGTTTGAATCGGTATTATTAGTATTGTTATGAAGAATATATCTCGATATAACTAAATGTCACCTTAATAGACCAAAAGCATCATGCCAAGAGGATAATTTTAATTTTTTCCTAAAATACCAAATTTTCCATGTCAGCCATTTGAAAAAGGCCATAAGAAAGTTAGCCCAGAAGGAAATTTTACAAAAATGCGTGTGGCGGCCATTTTGTTTTTTTGACGGGTCGGCGAAAAAATTTTATTTTGTCCCAAATCAAGTCACTACACTCACCTTTGGAAAAACGGTCCTAAAAGATGACATTTTTGATAACATAACCACATTTGATAGAATTAGTTACGAGTCCGTCACATTCTGGTTGCGGCTATGTACTGCCACTGGGATGTTCTACAAGGTGTAGTAATTTTTACAATCTCTTACAATCATTTAGAAGAAAATAAATGATGTTGTAACAGTCATGTGTCGGTTCAAACCTGTCCAAGATTTCTTTGGATAAACGGTCCGCTTTTTATGACGTAAACTCACCAGGAGGAACAACGTCTTTTCACGTAAAATGCACGGGTTACGTCGGGTATATGTTATAGCATGCCATAGGCAATAGCAGTTTACCATTAGCCATGCCATACATCATGTACAAGAATAGTATGATGGGTGTACATGTTCTTCGTGGCAAACATGTGAGAGTGGCCTTTTATGGGTCGTCAATGTTCATAATCAATTTGAGTGAAATAAAACAAACAGCCAACAAATATATCTTCTGTCATCACAAGCCGGTAGTCAGTGCAGAATGTGTATAGGGCTACATGGAAATAAAGTATTACGCTGCATGCGCTATGGCGTCATTGATTAGTTAACCAATCACACAGGAGAATCACATCATATGGTATAGGGAAACCCCAAAATAAATATCCTTATATGACAATTCACGAGGCACTATGTCATCAACAGACCTAGCGAAAAAAATATTCCATTTGTTGACTTGGTTACCAGTAAATCTCTGTGTACTAGTTAGTATTTGAGAGAAAGAAATGCTGCGCATGAAAATTAAAATTTTGGAGGGGTGATCAAAGGATATCATGGATAGAAGGTGAAACCCGATTGGTATGTGTACAGCATCGCATAACCACCTTTGCATAACCATGAAGACAAAGACTGACCGTTTTGATGCTGTAAATTTTAGGTTACCGGACCTATGGTCCGCTAACCTATTGGCATGGCGTTGCGTCCGTCGTCCGTCGTCGTCCGTCGTCGTCCGTCGTCTGTCGTCGTCCGTCGTTCACATTTTTATCTTTTTTGTTTGCGGTTGAATCTTTCTGAAATTTTGCACAAAATGCTTAAAAATAATTCAAGAAGGAGGGATTTTTTATTTTTTTTATTTTCGCAATATTTTCAAAATGGCGGCTGTTTTCGTTGAAAATCGGCCAATTTTGGACTTTGGCGGCCATTTTCTCAAAATCTGTTCAGTAACTTTTTTTTTTTTTTGCACAAGGATGCCTTATTATGTCCTTCATAAAGTGTATAAGTTTCGTTGCCCTTGAATCGCTCGAAGTGGGCCATTTTGGCCCCAAACTCGGCCCAAATGGGAATTTCCCATGTTAAATTCTCCTATGCTTTATAATGGGACACATTAAAGCCCAATATCTCACTTAATATTGAGATTAGAGACTAGGATTAGAGACTAGTTTAGGAATCAATTGTGAACATATAGGAAAGGATATATGCTGAATATTTTCGTGACCTTGAATTTGACCTTTGACCTCATTTCCAAGGTCACAGGACAAAATTGCTAATATCTCACTTATTATCGACTTTACAGCTTAGGAATCAATTGTGAACATATAGGAAATGATATATGCTGAATATTCTCGTGACCTTGAATTTGACCTTTGACCTCATTTTCAAGTTCACAGGACAAAATTGCTAATATCTCGCTTATTATTGACTTTACAGCTTAGAAATCTATTGTGACCATATAGGAAATGATATATGCGGAATATTCTCATGACCTTGAATGTGACCTTTGACCTAATTTTCAAGGTCAAAGCACAAAATGGCTAATATCTCTCTTATTATCGACTTTACAACTTGAGAGTCAATTGTGGACAGATAGAAAATGATATATGCTGAATATTGTCATGACCTTGAATTTGACCTTTGACCTCATTTTCAAGGTCAGAACACAAAATCGCTAATATCTCGCTTATAATTCACTTTACAGCTTAGGAATCAATTGTGGACATATAAGAAATGATATGAGCTGAATATTCTCATGACCTTGAATGTGACCTTTGACCTTATTTTCAAGGTCAAAGCACAAAATGGCTAATATCTTGCTTATTATCGACTTTACAGCTTAGGAATCAATTGCGGACATATAGAAAATGATATATTTTGAATACTCTGATGACCTTGAATTTGACCTTTGACCTAGTTTTCAAGTTCATAGCACAAAATGGTTATTATCTCGCTTATAATCGACTTTACAGCTTAGAAATCAAATGTGGACATATGGGAAATGATATACCAGGTATGCCGAGTATTCTGACGACCTTGAATTTGACCTTTCACCTCATTTTCAAGGTCAGAGCACAAAATGACTAATATCTCGCTTATGATTCACTTTACAGTTTGGGAATCAATTGTGGACATATAAGAAATGATATAAGCTGAGTATTCTCATGACCTTGGATATGATCTTTGACCTCATTTTCAAGGTCAAAACACAAAATGGCTAATATCTCGCTTATTATCAACTTTACAGCTTAGAAATCAATTGCGGACATATAAGAAATAATATATGCTGAATATTCTGATTACCTTGAATTTGACCTTTGACCTCATTTTCAAGGTCAGAGCACAATATGGCTGATATCTCGCTTATTATTTACTTTACAGCTTACGAATCAATTGTGGACATATAGGAAATGATATATGCGAAATATACTTGTAACCTTGAAGTTACCAGACCATCGGTCTGATCACCTATTGGCTAGCCGGTAATCTTCAAGTCCCTTGGGCCTATGTTTTGATTTTTCATTTTTTCTCAAACAGGCAGCCGTTTTCATCCAAAAACGCTCAGTTTTGAACTTTGGCGGCCATTTTCTCAAAAACTGTCAGATCAGTTTTGAGATTTTTGTTTAAAAACATTTCTCTTATATACCTTTGTGACGTGCATAAGTTTTGTTGCCCTTGAATCGCCGATCTTTGTGTGGTGGCCATTTTGAATTTTTGGTGAGTAGGAAAAAATATTTTTTTTCGCCCCAAATCGTATCACTATCCATTTTGGGGCATTTCCAGGGAAAAAAATTTTTCACCCTTTGAAAAAAATTTCGGACTTAGAAAATTTTCGGCACGTTTTTCCTTCATAATGGGAGCTGCCGGGACTGTACTCATAGAACACTTGAAGATAGAGCTTAGAAATTGGCACTTTCAAATGGGAAGTCATATATGGCGACTTGTGTGGTGACCTTGAATTTGACCTTGGATGACCTCGAAAGTTGTCTGTCTTTTCTCGAAAACTGTCTGATCACTTCTGAGAGTTTTGTTTCAAAACATGCTAAGTTGGATCCTTGATATTGTGTATAAAGATGGAGTGCCTTGAATCGATTGATAGGCCCAAAATTATGGCTCAAATGGCCCAAAAAGGCTCAAAATTTAGTTTTTAGGTTACCGGACCGGACCGGCCGGCCGGCTTTAACATTTTTATCTTCAAAGTTAACGATCGAATCTTTCTGAAATTTTGCACAAAAATGCCAAAAAATATTTTGAGAAAGAGGTATTTTTTTGTTTTTTGATTTTCGCATTTTTTTCAAGATGGCGGCCGTTTTTGTCGAAAAACGCTCAATTTTGGACTTCGACGGCCATTTTCTCAAAAACTGTCTGATCAGTTTTGAGTTTTTGGTTTCAGTAGATTCCCCTCATATACCTCTGTGATATGTATAAGTTTGGTTGCCCTAAATTCGCCGGTCTTCGTGTGGCGGCTATTTTGAATTTTTGGCGGGTCGGCGAAAAAAAAATTTTCCGCCCCAAATCGCATTACTATCCATTTTTGGCCATTTCTAGGCAAAAAAAATTTTCCACCCTTTGAAAAAAATTTTGGACTTGGAAAATTTTCGGCACTTTTTTCCTTCATAACCTATCTACAAGCATCTGATCAGTTTTGATATTTTTCTTTCAAAACATGCTGATTTGTGTCCTTGACATTGTTTATAAAATGGAAGTGCCTTGAATTACTGAAAAGGCCCAATCTGTGGGCTAGAAAGGCCTAAAATTGCCGATATTTACAAATTGCCATATGGAGCAAAAACGGTTGAACATATGGCTTAGGTTTGTATTATAAGCATATGAGGTTGACCTAAGATGACCTTGAAGGCTAAATCTCAAGGTCACGGGGACATGAAATGTGTAAATTGTCCTCTATAGACAAAATGCTTGTAGATAGGTTATGTTTGTAGTATGAGCATTTAGGAAGTCTTTTGGTGACCTTGTTTTTGACCTCAGATGACCTTGAGTAGTAAATCTCAATGTCAGATCTAACATGAAATGTGTAAATTGGCTTGTGTGGGTAGAACAATTGCACATACAGGTTAGGATTGCTTTATTAGCATATAGGGAGTCAGAAGAGCAGGAGGTCACCATCTTTTGGTGACCTTAAAGGGTATATATCACGAAAATATGATATCAGCTCATTTGAAGCCACTCGTTGAGTTGAATAGAAAAGTCTTTATAGAATGTTGATATCTCGATTTGTTAAAAAGTTATGGCTATTTTAATATTGAAAATCCGGCAAATTTCTCCAGATAGTCTTGAAAAATCTGTAAGCTAATTAGTATGCAAATAAGATGTGTGACGTCATTGACAGCTTGCTTTTTAATTAGGCGATTTAACATGTCACAATTAAGCATTTAAGCTCATATTTGGTCAACAAAACTCACCAGATATATCATTCAGTAGGAATAGTCAGTGAGTGCATATAAATTTTGGTTGCCATGGCAAGCAATGGGCTGATTCGGCCCTTAGCAACCAGGTTGCTAAGGCTGGTATTCAAGTTAATATAGGATATGAAAGTATCAAACCAATTTAGATAGCAAGGTAGTGACTATATTTTGTGGAATTGATCAACAAAATGTTCAAAAACACACCTTAGCAACCGATACAGGCCTGAGAAGTCACTGACGTTTAGAGCCATTTGTAGATAATGGATGCTATTACTGCTTGTTTCCCAAGCCTGTATTGGTTGCTAAGGGTTGTGTTCAGACATTTTGATGATATATTCATCAATATATTGTCAATACTCTATTGTCTGAAATGGTTTCATGCAAGTATATATTGTTTTTGATTAGATATTGACCTTAGCAACCATGGTTGCTAAGGGCCCAGCCAGACCATTGGTTGCCATGGCAACCACGAATTTTTTGAAATCACTGACTATTCGAACTAAAAAGCATAAAAAATGGGTTTTGGTGAACACATATTGATACAAATGGTCTCATTATTCCATTTAAAAATGCCTAATTAAAAAGCAGTCTGTCAATGACGTCATACATCTCATTTGCATATTAATTAGCTGTCAGACTTTGTTGTCAGATTCTGTAATTATGTACATGTTTAAAGTGTCATAACTTTGGAAGGAATCATGATATCAATATGCAGTGAAGACCAATTTGTTCGGTTCCAAAAGGGCTTTCACATACATACCAGAACCCAATATCCAATTTTCGTGATATATACCCTTTAAGGTTGACTTCAGTCGACCGTGAAGGCCTAATCTCAAGTTCATGCCTGACCTGAATTGTGTAAATTGGCCTTTACAGACAAAATACTTGTAGATAGACATTATATTTGTATTATGAATATATGTTGTATACAAAATTATATGCAGCACACCTAATGGTGACATTGACGTACACAAAGATGACCTTGATTGGTGAATCTCAATGTTATATCTCACCTGTGGTGCTTGAACCAAAATTGTGTGGTAACCTATCTTACCCCTTGGGCTAATATTAGGTTACCGGACCTTTGGTCCGATCACCTATTGCCGTGACATTGCGTCCGTCGTCGTCATCTTCCGTAGTCGTCTGTCTACATTCTTATCTTTAAAGTTTACAATCGGATCTTTCTGAAATTTTGAACAAAAATGCCCGAAAATATTTTGAGAGGGAGGTATTTTTTATTTTTTTGATTTTCGCAATTTTAAGGTTACCGGACCTTTGGTCCGATAACCTATTGGCATGGCGTTGCATATGTTGGCGGCGTCGGCGTCATCCGTCCACATTTTTATCTTTAAAGTTTACGGTCAGATCTTCCTGAAATTTCGCACAAAAATACTTTAAAATATTTCAAGAGGGTTTTTTTTTGTTTTTCCATTTTCAAATTTTTTTTAAAATGGCGGCCATTTTCGCCGAAAAACGGCCAATTTCTGACTTTGGCGGCCATTTTGTCAAAAACTGTTCAGACAGTTTTGAGATTTTTATTTCAAAAGATTGCTCTCACATACCTCTGTGATATGTATAAGTTTTGTTGCCCCTGAATCACCGGTCTGCGTGTGGCGGCCCTTATCATGTTCTCGAAGGGCCCCAAACAGGACTTTCCCATGTTAAATTCTCCTATGCTTTATAATGGCACACATTTTGCCTAATATCTCACTTAATATTGAGATTAGAGACTAGGAATCAATTGAGCACATATAGGAAATGATATAGTCCGAATATTCTGATGACCTTGAATTTGACCTTTGACCTCATTTTCAAGGTCAAAGAACAAAACGGCTAATATGTCGTTATTATCCACTTTACAGCTTGGGACTAAATTGTGGACGTATAGAAAATGATGTATGCTGAATATTTTGATGACCTTGAAATTGACCTTTGACCTCATTTTCAAGGTCATTCACAAAATGGCTAATATCTCGCTTATTATTGACTTTACAGCTTAGGAATCAATTGTGGGCATATAGGAAATAACATATGCTGAGTATTCTGATGACCTTGAATTTAACCTTCGACCTCATTTTCAAGGTCAGAGCACAAAATGGCTAATATCTCGCTCATTATCGAATTTACAGCTTAGGAAAGAATTGTGGACATATAGGAAATGATATATGCTGAATATTGTCATGACCTTGAATTTGACCTTTGACCTCATTATCAAGGTCAGAGCACAGAATGGCTAATATCTCGCTTATTATCAGTTTTACAGATTAGGAATCAACTCTGGACATATAAGAAATGATATATCCTGAATATTGTCGTGATCTTGAATAGAATTTGACCTCATTTTCAAGTTCTCACAGGACAACTTGGCTAATAACTTGATTATTATCAAATTTACAACTTGAGATTCTATTGTGGAAATCCATCAAATGATATGTGCTGAATATTCAGATGACCTTTGAAATGACTTTTGACTTCATTTTCAAGGTCACACTGACAGGACATAATGAGTAGTATATCTCTTATTACAGAATTTACAAGTTATTAATCAATTGTGAACCTATTCGGAATCATATATATGTATGCTGAATACTCTCGAGACTTTAAATTTGACCGTGACCTTATTTTCAAGGCCACAGGACAAAATAGCTATTATATATCGTCCGGTAACCTATCTTAGCCCTTGGGCTAATTTTTTTAGGTTACAGGACCTATGGTCTGCTAATCTATTGCCGTGGCGTTGCGTCCGTCGTCGTCGTCGTCGTCGTCCGTACATATTTTTAGCTTACCGGCCCATGGCCCGATAAGCTATTATCGTGGTTTTTTGTCCGTTGTCCGTCCAGGTCAGTAATTAAGGGATTTCGGCAGAAATGCCTTTATGGTTTTAGCAGAATTTTTTTCTTTTTTTTTCTTTTTTAGGTTACCGGACCATAGGCATGGCGTTGCGTCCGTCGTCGTCCGTCAACATTCATATCTTTAAAGCTTATGATCGAATCTTCCTGAAATTTTGCACAAAAATGCTTAAAAATATTTCGAGAGGGAGGTATTTTTTTAGTTTTTTTATTTTCGAATTATTTTCAAAATGGCGGCCATTTTTGACGAAAAACAGCTACTTTTGGACTTTGACGGTCGTTTTCTCAAAAACTGTCTGATCAGATTTGAGATTTTTGTTTCAAAAGATTCTCCTTATGTACCTCTGTGATGTGTATAAGTTTGGTTGCCCTTGAATCGCCGATCTCCGTGTGGCGGCCATTTTGAATTTTTGACGAGTCAGCGAAAAAACATTTTTTTCGCCCCAAATCGCATTAATATCCATTTTGGGCCATTACTAGGCAAAAAAAAAATTTCACCCTTTGAAAAAAAATTTTGGAAATTTTTCGGCACTTTTTTCCTTCATAATGGGAGCTGTCAGGACTGTTCTCATAGAACACTTGAAGATAGAGCTTAGAAATTGGTACTTTCAAATGGGAAGTCATATATGGCGATTTGTGTGGTGACCTTGAGTTTGACCTTCGATGACCTTGAAAGGTCGGAACAGCCATTTTGGGGTCAAAAAATGCCCAGATTTGCCTCTATAGATGAAATGCTTGCATATAGAACTCATGTTTGCATTATGAACATATAGCAAGACATATATGGCACAACTAATGATGACCTTGATCTAGACGTCAGATGACCTTCAGTGCCAAATGTCTGACTCGTAATGTGTAAATTGACCTGAGCGGCCTAAACAATTCCACCCAGATATATTTTTGTATTATGAACATATAGAATATCAAATGCCGCACACATACATGTAATGGTGACATCGAAGTTCACACGGATGACCTTGATTGGTAAATCTCGAGGTCATTTGTTCACACTGCGAACCTTGATTGGTAAATCTCAAGGTCTGTTACTTGCCAATGCTGCCATGGCCAAACCAAAAACAAATTGTCCGGTAACCTGTCTTAGCCTTTGGGCTAATTTTCTTCTTCCGCCGTTTTGGTTTCCGGACGATAACTTTAGATTGCCTTGACGGATTCTTGTCAAATTTTCACCACAAGTCAGAAATGATATGTGGAAGAACCCTATTCTTTTTGAGCCGGATCCGAGGTCTGTGAGGATGAAATCAAGGTTTTTGGTTTCCGGACGATAACTCGGAAAATATTCAGGCAATAGATGCAGAACTCTGTATGGAGGTTCATATGCCACCAGGGAAGAACCCTATTCATTTTAGGATCAAACCGTCAAACGACCTTTGACCTAGAGGTAAAAATAATTTTTTGCTGATTCATCCTTGAGGCTTCCTGCATATCTCAGAAACGGTGCGTCGTAGAGCGAAACGGACGTTATTTTCGGACTCGTCGCCCTGGACAAACATGTCTATGGGGTATTTTTAGGTTACCGGACCTATGGTCCGATAACCTATTGCCATGGCGTTGCATTCATCGTCCGTCCGTCCGTCCGTCCGTCTTCCGTCTGTTAACATTTTTATCTTTTTTGTTTACGGACGAATTTTTCTGAAATTTTGCACAAAAATGCCTAAAAATATTTCGAGAGGGAGGTATTTTTTAGTTTTTTGATTTTCGCATTTTTTTCAAAATGGCGGCCGTTTTCGTCGAAAAATGCCTGATTTTGGACTTTGGCGGCCATTTTCTCAAAAACTGTTCAGTAATGGGACACATTATGTCTTATATCTCACTTAATATTGAGATTAGAGACTAGGAATCAATTGTGGACATATAGGAAATGATATATGCTGAATATTGTCGTGACCTTGAATTTGACCTCTGACCTCGGTTTCAAGGTCAGAGCGGCCGTTTTCGTCGAAAAATGGCCAATTTTGGACTTGACGGTCGTTTTCTCAAAATCTGTTCAGTAACTTTTTTTTGTATTGATGCATAATACTCCTCATATGTACCCCTGTGACATGTATAAATTTCGTTGCCCTTGAATCGCTCGAAGTGGGCCATTTTGGGCCCAAACTCGGCCCAAATGGGACTTTCCCATGTTAAATTCTCCTATGATTTATAATGGGACACATTAAGCCATAATATCTCACTTAATATTAAGATTAGAGACTAGTATTCAATTGTGGACATATAGGAAATGATATATGCCGAACATTGTCGTGACCTTGAATTTGACCTTTGACCTCGGGTTCAAGGTCAGAGCACAAAATGGCTAATATCTCGCTTATTATCGACTTTACAGCTTAGGAATCAATTGTGAACATATAGGAAATGATATATGCTGAATATTCTCGTGACCTTGAATTTGACCTTATTTTCAAGGTCACATGACAAAAATGGCTAATATCTCGCTTATTATCGACTTTACAGCTTAGGAATCAATTGTGAACATATAGGAAATGATTTATGCTGAATGTTCTCGTGACCTTGAATTTGACCTCTGACCTCGGTTTCAATGTCAGAGCGGCTGTTTTCGTCGAAAAATGGCCAATTTTGGACTTTGACGGTCGTTTTCTCAAAATCTGTTCAGTAACTTTTTTTCTTATTGATGTATTAACTGTACATATTTTTCATATTACTGAATATATGTTCTCTTTCCAGTTTTGATTGCGCTATACCTGACATTGCACATTCTTTCACATATACAATCCTTACCATTCGAAGTTAAGCCTGAGGCGAAGTGTTTGGGGTTCACTTCTTAATACGTCCCCCGAATGGTTTTGATTGCTATATGTCTATGTGTGTGTAGGTGTCTTTATGTTTCATTTAAGAAAACTTGTATTTCCCCTATTTACCTTCGTTAATTTCGGTATTAATATGAGAGAAGGCCGCGAGCCTGTGTATCTGTGAAAGATGCACACACAATCCCTTTAACAGGTGGCACGCATCCACTCGACCGCAACAAACCACAGATTGCTTTATGGCCCCATGGCGACAAAGTTAACGAGTTTGAATGCCTTCGAAAGCATGCCTCAGGAGCATGAGCAGACGGTTTGGTGATCACTGATCAAGGTTATAAAAGACAGTCAACCGGTGTTTGACGGTTAACCGGTTAATCGTTTGGAGATTTAACAGCCGGTTATTCGCGGTTATTAAAAAAATGCTAGCCGTCGGCGGTTAACCCATTAATCGTGCAGGCCCTATTTATTATTGACTTTACAGCTTAGGAATCAGTTGTGCACCTATGGGGAATGATGTGTACATGCCAAATATTTTGATGACCATTGATTCGACCTTCGACCTAATTTTCAAGGTCATGGAACAAAATTGCTATTTTGTTTTACTTGTTATTGAATTTACAGCTTAGCAAACAATGGACATATCGGGATTCCAAAATGTTCTATTTTACGTTTGTTTTTGGCATCATCAAAATCTGACTATTGGTGGTAATAAATTGATACTTACTTTCATATCACTGAGTCAGTGTCACTGCTGGCGGACGTTGAATCTGTCCCCGAGGATACCATCAACTCAGTAGCCTTCGGGCTTGTGATTAGGTACTTATGTACTTGTCATATATCTATTCCATGGGGCTTGTTTCAGATTTCTAAATTATTTTCATAGGTTGTTGGGCAGTTGTATACTAATTCCATCAGGTGTACAGTAGAAACAACTACATTTAACACACTGTCTGCCCCTGATGACGCCAGCGTGTCTTTGGATAAACTATTTGGTCGGGCTTGTTTCTATTCCAAAATGTTCTATTTTACGTTTGTTTTTGGCATCATCAAAATCTGACTATTGGTGGTAATAGATTGATACTTACATTCATATTACTGAGTCGGTGTCACTGTTGGCGGACGTTGAATCTGTCCCCGAGGATACCATCAATTCAGTAGTTTTCTGGCTTGTGATTAGGTACTTATGTACTCGTCATATATCTATTCCATGGGGTTTGTTTCAGATTTCTAAATTATTTTCATAGGTTGTGGGCAGTTGTATACTAATTCCATCAGGTGTACAGTAGAAACAACTACATTTAACACACAGTCTGCCTCTGATGACACCAGTGTGTCTTTGGATAAACTATTTGGTCGGGCTTTGAATATATTGGTCAGGAATATAAAACATATTTTGTCCGGTAACCTGTCTTAGCCCTTGGGCTAATTTTTAGGTTACCGGATCTATGGTCCGTAACCTATTGGCATGGCCATGCGTCCGGCGTCCTCGTCGTCGTCCGTCAACAATTTTATCTTTAAAGTTTACGATCGAATTTTTCTGAAATTTTGCACAAAAATGCCTAAAAATATTTCGAGAGGGAGGTATTTTTTAGTTTTTTGATTTTCGCACTTTTAGGTTACCGGGCCTTTGGTCCGATAACCTATTGCCGTGGCGTTGCGTCCGTCGTCCGTCGTCCGTCCGTCCACATTTTTATCATTAAAGTTTACAGTCAAATATTTCTGAAATTTTGCACAAAAATACCTAAAAATATTTCCAGGAAAGGTTTTTTTTAGTTTTTAGGTTACCGGACCTTTGGTCCGCTAACCTATTGGCATGGCGTTGCGTCCGGCGTCGGCGTCGGCGTCGTCCACATTTTTATCTTTTTTGTTTACGGACCAATCTTTCTGAAATTTTGCACAAAAATGCACAAAAATAATTCAAGAAGGAGGTATTTTTAAGTTACCGGACCTATGGTCCGATAACATATTGGCATGGCGTTGCGTCCGTCGTCGTCCGTCGTCGTCGTCGTCGTCCACATTTTTATCTTTTTTGTTTACGGGCGAATTTTTCTGAAATTTTGCAGAAAAATACTTAAAAATAATTCAAGAAGGAGGTATTTTTTAGTTTTTTAATTTTCGCTTTTTCTTCAAAATGGCGGCCGTTTTCGACGAAAAATGTCTGATTTTGGACTTTGGCGGCCATTTTCTCAAAATCTGTTCAGTAACTTTTTTTTTTTTTGATACATAAGACTCCTCATATGTACTTCTATGATGTCTATAAATTTCGTTGCGCTTGAATCGCTCGAAGTGGGCCATTTTGGCCCAAACTCGGCCCAAATGGGACTTTCCCATGTTAAATTCTCCTATGCTTTATAATGGGACACATTATGCCTAATATCTCACTTGATATTGAGATTAGAGACTAGGAATCAATTGTGGACATATAGGAAATGATATATGATGAATATTCTCGTGACCTTGAATTTGACCTTTGACCTCATTTTCAAGGTCACAGGACAAAATGGCTAATATCTCACTTATTATCGATTTTACAGCTTAGGAATCAATTGTGGACATATAGGAAATGATATATGCTGAATATTCTCGTGACCTTGAATTTGACCTCTGACCTCATTTTCAAGGTCCAAGGACAAACTGGCTCATATCTAGCTCCTCTATTGACTGTATGGCTTGGGAATCAATTGTGGACATGATATACAAAATGATATACATTGAATATTTTGATGATCTTGAATTTGACTTTTGCCCCTTCATTTTCAAGGCCACAGCACAAAATTGCTAATATCTCTCTGATTATTGAATTTACAGCTTAGCAATCAACTGTGGACATGATATATGCTTAATGTTATATATGCTGAATATTCTCTTGACCTTGAATTCAACCAGTGACCTGGCTAACATCTAAAATATTAAACATTGTCCGGTAACCTATCTTCGGCCCTTGGCCTAATTTTGTAGTTTTCTGATTTTCGCAATTTTTTCAAAATGGCGGCCGTTTTTGTCGAAAATCAGCCAATTTTGGACTTTGGCGGCCATTTTCTCAAAATCTGTTCAGTAACTTTTTTTCTTTTTGATACATAACACTCCTCATATGTACTCCTATGATGTCTATAAATTTCGTCGCGTTTGAATCGCTCGAAGTGGGCCATTTTGGCCCATACTCGGCCCAAATGGGACTTTCCCATGTTAAATTCTCCTATGCTTTATAATGGTACACATTGAGCCTAATATCTCACTTAATATTGAGATCAGAGACTAGGAATCAATTGTGGACATATAGGAAATGATATATGCTGAATATTCTCGTGATCTTGAATTTGACCTCTGACCTTGGTTTCAAGGTCATAGCGGCCGTTCTCGTCGAAAATGGCTAATTTTGGACTTTGATGGTCGTTTTCTCAAAATCTGTTCAGTAACTTTTTTTCTTATTGATGCATAACACTCCTCATATGTACTTCTGTGACATGTATAAACTTAGTTGCGCTTGAATCACTCGAAGTGGGCCATTTTGGGCCCAAACTCGGCCCAGATGTGACTTTCCCATGTTAAATTTTCCTATGCTTTATAATGGGACACATTAAGCCTAATATCTCACTTAATATTGAGATTAGAGACTAGGAATCAATTGTGGACATATAGGAAATGATATATGCTGAATATTCTCGTGACCTTGAATCTGACCTTTGACCTCATTTTCAAGGTCACAAGACAAAATGGCTAATATCTCGCTTATTATCGACTTTACAGCTTAGAAATCAATTGTGAACATATAGGAAATGATATATGCTGAATATTCTCAAGACCTTGAATTTGACCTTTGACCTCATTTTCAAGGTCACAGGACAAAATGGCTAATATCTCGTTTATTATCGACTTTACAGCTTAGGAATCTATTGTGAACTTATAGGAAATGATAAATGCTGAATATTCTCGTGACCTTGAATTTGACCTTTGGCCTCATTTTCAAGGTCACAGGACAAAATGGCCAATATCTTGCTTATTAGCGACATTGCAGCTTAGGAATCAATTGTGAACATATAGGAAATGATATATGCTGAATATTCTAGAGACCTTGAATTTGACCCTTGACCTAAATTTCAAGGTTAGTCATTTTATTTTCAAGGTCAGAATACAAAATGGCTTAGATCTCGCTTATTATCAAATTTACAGCTTATATAGTGAACATATAGGAAATGATGTATGCTGAATATTTTGGTGATCTAGAATTTGACCTTTGATCTCATTTTCAAGGTCAGAGAACAAAATGGCTAATATATCGCTTATTATCATCTTTACATCTGCCCCTGATGACGCCAGTGTGTCTTTGGATAAACTATTTGGTCGGGCTTTGTTTCTATTGCAAAATGTTGTATTTTACGTTTCTTATTGGCATCATCAAAATTTGATTGTATTGGTGGTAATAGATTGATACTTACATTTATACCACTGAGTCGGTGTCACTGCTGGCGGACGTTAAATCTGTCCCCGAGGATACCATCAACTCAGTAGCCTTCGGGCTTGTGATTGGGTACTTTTGTACTTGTCATGTGTCTATTCCATGGGATTAGATTCAGATTTCTAAATTATTTTCATAGGTTGTTGGGCAGTTGTATACTAATTCCATCTGGTGTACAGTAGAAACAACAACTACATTTAACACATTTGGTCGGGCTTTGTTTGTTTCTATTGCAAAATGTAGTATTTTACGTTTCTTATTGGCATCATCAAAATCTGATTGTATTGGTGGTAATAGATTGATACTTACATTTACAGCATAGGAATCAATTGCAAATATAGAGGAATGATATATACTGAATATTTTCATGACCTTGAACTGGAACTTTGACCTCATTTTCAAGGTCACGTCACAGAATGGCTAATGTCTCACTTATTATCGACTTTACAGCTTAGGAATTTATTGTGGACATACTAGAAGTGATATATTTGTTGAAAATTTCATGGCCTTGAATTTATCAGTGACTTTATTTTCAAGGTCACTGGACAAAAGGCTAATATCTAAAATGTATATTGTCCGGTAACCTTTCTTAGCTCTTGGGCTAATTTTTTGATTTTCACATTTTTTTCAAAATGGCGGCCGTTTTCGTCGAAAAATTGCCAATTTTGGACTTTGACGGTCGTTTTCTCAAAATCTGTTCAGTAACTTTTTTTGTTATTGATGCATGACACTCCTCCTGTGTACCCCTGTGACATGTATAAATTTCGTTGCCCTTGAATCGCTCGAAGTGGGTCATTTTGGGCCCAAACTCGGCCCAAATGGGACTTTCCCATTTTAAATTCTCCTATGCTTTATAAATGGGACACATTAAGCCCAATATCTCACTTAATATTGAGATTAGAGACTAGGAATCAATTGTGGACATATAGGAAATTATATATGCTGAATATTATCGTGACCTTGAATTTGACCTCTGACCTCGGTTTCAAGGTCAGAGCACAAAATGTCTATTATCTCACTTATTATTCACTTTACAGCTTAGGAATCAATTGTGGACGTATAGAAAATGATGTATGCCCAATATTCTGATGACCTTGAATCTGAACTTTGACCTCATTTTCAAGGTCACACGACAAAATGTCCAACATCTCACTTATAATCGACTTTACAGCTTAGGGATCAATTGTGGACATATAGGAAATGATATATGCCGAATATTCTGATGATCTTGAATTTGACCTTTGACCTCATTTTCAAAGTCACAGGACAAAATGGCTAATATCTCACTTATTATCGATCTTACAGCTTAGGGATCAATTGTGGACATATAGGAAATGATATATCCTGAATATTCTCGTGACCTTGAATTTGACCTCTGACCTCAGTTTCAAGGTCAGAGCACAAAATGGCTAGTATCTTGCTTATTATTGACTTTACAGCTTAGGAATCAATTGAGGACATATAGGATATGATATATGCCGAATATTCTGATGACCTTGAATTTGACATTTGACATGATTTTCTAGGTCACAGGACAAAATGGCTAATATCTCGCTTCTTAACGACTTTACAGCTTAGGAATCAATTGTGGACATATAGGAAATGATATATCCTGAATATTCTCGTGACCTTGAATTTGACCTTTGACCTTATTTTCAAGGTCACAGGACAAAATGGCTAATATCTCGGTTATTATTGACTTTACAGCTTAGGAATCAATTGTGGACATATAGGAAATGATATACGCAAAATATTCTGATGACCTTGAATTTGCCCTTTGATCTTATTTTCAAGGTCATAGTACAAAATGGCCAATATCTCGTTTATTATCAATTTTACAGCTTGGGTATCAATTTTGGACATATAGGAAATGATATACGCCGAATATTCTGATGACCTTGAATTTGACCTTTGACTTTATTTTCAAGGTCATAGTACTAAATGGTCAATATGTCGCTTATTATCGACTTTACAGCTTAGGGATCAATTGTGCGCATATAGGAAATATTCTCATGATCTTTAATTTGACCTCTGACCTCATTTTCAAGGTCAGAGCACAAAATGGCCAATGTCTCGCTTATTATTGACTTTACAACTTAGGAATCAATTGTGGACCCATAGGAAATGATACATGCTGAATATTGTCATGACGTTGAATTCGACCTTAGACCTCATTTTGAAGGTCAGAGCACAAAATGGCTAATATCTCGCTTATTATTGATTTTACTGCTTAGCAATCAATTGTGAACATATAGGAAATGATATAATGTTGAATATTCTGGTGACCTTGAATTTGACCTTTGACTTTATTTTCAAGGTCAGAGAACAAAATGGGTAATATCTCGCTCATTTTAGACTACAGCATAGGAATCCATAGTGGACATATAGGAAATGATATATGCTGAATATTTTGGTGACCTTGAATTTGACCTTGACCTCATTTTCAAGGGCAGAGAACAAAAAAAGTTAATATCTCACTTGTTAGGGACTTTACGGCTTAGGAGTTAATTGCGAACATATTGGAAATGATATATGCTGAATATTCTCATGACCTTGAACTTGACCTCTGACCTCATTTTCAAGGTCAGATCACAAAATGGCTAATATCTCAATTATTATGGACTTTACAGCTTAGGAATCAATTGTGGACATGCTAGAAATGATATGGGCAGAATGTTCTCGTGACCTCAAATTGACCAATTACCTTGTTTTCAAGGTCATGGGACAAAAGGCTAATATCTAAAATATACATTGTCCGGTAACCTTTCTTAGCCCTTGGGCTAATTTTTTTATTTTCGCTTTTTCTTCAAAATGGCGGCCGTTTTGGACGAAAAAGGCCTGATTTTGGACTTTGGCGGCCATTTTCTCAAAATCTGTTCAGTAACTTTTTTTCTCTTTGATACATAAGACTCCTCATGTACTTCTATGATGTCTATAAATTTCGTTGCGCTTGAATCGCTCGAAGTGGGCCATTTTGGGCCCAAACTCGGCCCAAATGGGACTTTCCCATGTTAAATTCTCCTATGCTCCTATTATTAGGGCATTTCGGCACGAAATGTCCTTATGGTTTTCTCAGAATTTTTTTTTTTTTTTTTTTTTTTTTTTTTTTTTTTTTTTCACTTTTTGGTTTCCGGACGATAACTCGAGAACGCCTTGACGAATCTTCGAGAAATTTTCACCAGTTATCACATATATTACATAGATGAACCCTATTGTTTTGGAGCCGGCTCCGAGGTCCGGTTAGTCCGTGAGGATGAATTTTGTGTCAAATGGTTTCCGGATGATAGCTCAAAAAGTGCTTGTGCTACCATTCTGAAACTTGACATATATGTTGATATAGTGTCACAGAGGAACCCTATTGATCATGGGATCAATCCCTCAAACGACCTTTGACCCACGGGCCGAAAACAATTTTGGTGAGTCATCCTTGAGGCTCATTTTATATCTCAGAAACGGTGCATCACAGAGCGAAATGGACGTTATTTTCGGACTCGTGACACTAGACAAACATGTCTTGGGGGTATGTTGGGTGAACTTGGCCCTGGGCCAAATTTTTTTTTGCTGAAGCGAAGTTTTTCATTTTGGGCCATATCTCGGAAACGGTGCGTCGTAGAGCGAAACGGAGGTTATTTTCGGACTCGTCACACTAGACAGACTTGTCTTAGGGGTATGTTGGGTGAACTTGGCCCTGGGCCAAATTTTTTCTTGTTGAGTCAGCGTTTTTCATTTTCGTCCATATCTCGGAAACGGTGCGTCGTAGAGCGAAACGGACATTATTTTCGGACTCATGACACTAGACAAACATGCCTTAAGGGTATGTTGGGTGAACTTGGCCCTGGGCCAAATTTTTTTTTGCTGACGCAGCGTTTTTCATTTTCTGCCATATCTCGGAATTGGTGCGTCGTAGAGCGAAACAGACGTGATTTTCGGACTCGTAACACTAGACAAGCATGTCTTAGGGGTATGTTGGGTGAACTCGGTCCTGGGCCAAATTGTTTTTGCTGAGTCAGCGTTTTTTATTTTTGGTCATATCTCGTTTATTTTCATTTATATCTCAGAAACCGTCATCTTAGAATGAAATGGATGTATCTACATAATCATTTTGGTTGCAGAGTTGTCAGTAATTAACAGTTCACCTGTGATTGTGTTGTGTATCGAAATGCCCCAAGGCCTCTAGGCCTTTACGTCTAGTTTATAATGGGACACATTAAAGCCTAATATCTCACTTAATATTGAGATTAGAGACTAGGAATCAATTGTGGACATATAGGAAATGATATATGCTGAATATTGTCGTGACCTTGAATTAGACCTCTGACCTTGGTTTCAAGGTCAGAGCGGCCGTTTTCGTCGAAAAATGGCCAATTTTGGACTTCGACGGTCCTTTTTTCTCAAAATCTGTTCAGTAACTTTTTTTTCTTATTGATGAAAAACACTCCTCATATGCACCACTGTGACATGTATAAATTTTGTTGCGCTTGAATCGCTTGAAGTGGGCCATTTTGGGCCCAAACTCGGCCCAAATGTGACTTTCCCATGTTAAATTTTTCTATGCTTTATAATGGCACACATTAAGCCTAATATCTCACTTAATATTGAAATTAGAGACTAGGAATGAATTGTGGACATATAGGAAATGATATATGCTGAATATTCTCGTGACCTTGAATTTGACTTTTGACCTCATTTTCAAGGTCACAGGACAAAATGGCTAATATCTCGCTTATTATCGACTTCACAGCTTAGGAATCAGTTGTGAACATATAGGAAATGATATATGCTGAATATTTTCGTGACCTTGAATTTGACCTTTAACCTCATTTCCAAGGTCGCAGGACAAAATTGCTAATATCTCGCTTATTATCGACTTTACAGCTTAGGAATCAATTGTGAACATATAGAAAATGATATATGCTGAATATTCTCGTGGCCTTGAATTTGAGCTTTGACCTCATTTTCAAGGTCACAGGACAAAATGGCCAATATCTTGCTTATTAGCGCCTTTACATCTTAGAAATCAATTGTGAACATATAGGAAATGATATATGCTGAATATTCTAGTGACCTTGAATTTGACTTTTGACCTCATTTTCAAGGTCAACAGGACAAAATGGCTAATATCTCGCTTATTATCGACTTTACAGCTTAGGAATCAATTGTGAACATATAGGAAATGATATATTCTGAATATTTTAATGATATTGAATTTGACCTTTGACCTAAATTTCAAGGTCAGTCATTTTATTTTCAAAGTCAGATTACAAAATGGCTTATATCTCGCTTATTATCAAATTTACAGCTTAGGGGTCCATAGTGAACATATAGGAAATGATGTATGCTGAATAGTTTGGTGATCTAGAATTTAACCTATGATCCCATTTTCAAGGTTAGAGATATGGCGATTTCAGTGGTCACCTTGAATTTGACCTTCAACTTTCTCGGCTTAACTCTGTATATTTCTCCGGTAACCTTTCTAGCCCATTGGGCTAATTTTTTTTTTGATTCGACTCCGAGGTCCGTGAGGTCCGTGAGGATGGTTTCCGGACGATAACTCGAAAAATATTGAGGCAATAGTTGCAGAACTTTGCATGGAGGTTTATATACCACCAGGGAAGAACCGTATCGATTTTGGGATTGATCCGTCAAACGACCTTTGACCTAGAGGTCGAAATAACTTTTTGCTGACTCATCCTTGAGGCTTCCTGCATATCTCGGAAACGGTACGTCGTAGAGCGAAACAGACGTTATTTTCGGACTCGTCGCCCTAGACAAACATGTCTAAGGGGTATTATGGATGAACTTTGACCTTGACCCGAAATTTTTTTGCCGAGTCGGCATTTTTCATTTTCGTCGATATCTCGGAAACGGTGCGTCGTAGAGCGAAACGGACGTTATTTTCAGACTCGTCGCCCTAGACAAACATGTCTGAGGGGTATTATGGATGAACTTTGACCTTGACCCGAAATTTTTTTGCCGAGTCGGCATTGCTTTGTTTTGTCGATATGTCGGAAACAGTGCGTCGTACAGCGAATCGGACGTTATTTTCGGACTCGTCGCCCTAGACAAACAGGTCTAAGGGGTATTATGGATGAACTTTGACCTTGACCCAAAATTTTTTTGCCGAGTCGGCATTTTTCGTTTTCGTCGATATCTCGGAAACGATGCATTGTAGAGCGAAACGGACGTTATTTTCGGACTCGTCGCCCTAGACAAACATGTCTAAGGGGTTTTATGGATGAACTTTGACCTTGACCTGAAATTTTTTTGCCGAGTCGGTATTTTCGTTTCCGTCGATATCTCGGAAAGGGCGCGTCGTAGAGCGAAACGGACGTTATTTTCGGACTCGTCGCCCTAGACAAACATGTCTGAAAGGTATTATGGATGAACTTTGACCTTGACCCGAAATTTTTTTCGCTGAGTCAACATTTTTCATTTTCGTCAATATCTAGCAACCGGTGCGTCATAGAGATTGTGGCAAACATTTGTTTAAATATTACGAATTAGTCCTAACACCGAAATGCCTCCAAGGCTTTTTTAGGCCTTGACGTCTAGTTTTTTTTGGCATGATGAATTTTCCCCATAATTTTGTCAGAACATACCTTAGGCCAGCCAATATCTGAAAACTTGTTTTAATATTTTTATTGAATCATTTTTGTTGACTTGCAGCCATTTTTTACCAAAAATGGCCAATTTTGGACTTTAGTGGCCATTTTCTCAAAAACTGTCTGATCAGTTTTGAGATTTTTGTTTCAAAACATTCCTCTCATGTACCTCTATGACATGTATAAGTTTCGTTGCCCTTGAATCGCCGGTCTGCATGTGGTGGCCATTTTGATTTTTTGACGGGTCGGCAAAAAAAAATTGTTTGGTCTCAAATTGAGTCACTATTCGTTTTGAGCCATTTGCAGCAAAAAAAAAAACTTTTTTTTTGGCCATTGAAAATTTTTTTGGACTTGAAAATTTCACCCAATTTTTAGGTTACCGGACCTATGGTCCGATAACCTATTGGCATGGCGTTGCGTCCGTCGTCCGTCGTCCGTCGTCGTCCGTCGTCGTCCGTCGTCGTCGTCGTCGTCGTCGTCCACATTTTTATCTTTTTTTTTTACGGGCGAATTTTTCTGAAATTTTGCACAAAAATACTTAAAAATAATTCAAGAAGGAGGTATTTTTTAGTTTTTTGATTTTCACATTTTTTTCAAAATGGCGGCCGTTTTCGACGAAATATGCCTGATTTTGGACTTTGGCGGCCATTTTCTCAAAATCTGTTCAGTAACTTTTTTTCTTTTTGATAAATAACACTCCTCATATGTACTCCTATGATGTCTATAAATTTCGTTGCGCTTGAATCGCTCGAAGTGGGCCATTTTGGCCCAAACTCGGCTCAAATGGGACTTTCCCATGTTAAATTCTCCTATGCTTTATAATGGGACACATTATGCCTAATATCTCACTTGATATTGAGATTAGAGACTAGGAGTCAATTGTGGACCTATAGGAAATGATATATGCTGAATATTCTCGTGACCTTGAATTTGACCTCTGACCTCACTTTCAAGGTCAGAGCACAAAATGGCTTATATCTCGCTTATTATCGACTCTACAGCTTAGGAATCAATTGTGGACATATAGGAAATGATATATTCTGAATATTCTCGTGACCTTGAATTTGACCTCTGACCTCAGTTTCAAGGTCAGAGCACAAAATGGCTTATATCTCGCTTATTATCGACTCTACAGCTTAGGAATCAATTGTGGACATATAGGAAATGATATATGCTGAATATTCTGATGATCTTGAATTTGACCTTCGACCTCATTTTCAAGGTCACAGGACAAAATGGCTAATATCTCGCTTGTTATCGACTTTACAGCTTAGCAATCAATTATGAACATATAGGAAATGATATATGCAGATTATTGTCATGACCTTGAATTTGACCTTTGACCTCATTTTCAAGGTCACAGGACAAAATGGCTAATATCTCACTTATTATCGATTTTACAGCTTAGGAATCAATTGTGGACATATAGGAAATGATATATGCTGAATATTCTCGTGACCTTGAATTTGACCTCTGACCTCATTTCCAAGGTCCAAGGACAAACTGGCTCATATCTTGCTCCTCTATTGACTGTATGGCTTGGGAATCAATTGTGGACATGATATACATGATATAGAAAATGATATACACTGAATATTTTGATGACCTTGAATTTGACCTTTGCCCCTTCATTTTCAAGGCTACAGCATAAAATTGCTAATATCTCTCTGATTATTGAACTTACAGCTTAGCAATCAACTGTGGACATGATATATGCTTAATGTTATATATGCTGAATATTCTCTTGACCTTGAATTCAACCAGTGACCTGGCTAATACCTAAAATATTAAACATTGTCCGGTAACCTATCTTTGGCCCTTGTTTTAATTTTAGGTTACCGGACCTTTGGTCCGATAACCTATTGGCATGGTGTTGCGTCCGTCGTCCGTCCGTCCGTCCGTCCGTCCGTCCGTCCGTCCGGCGTTAGCATTTTTATCTTTAAAGTTAACGATCGAATCTTTCTGAAATTTTGCACAAAAATGCCTAAAAATATTTTGAGAAGGAGGTATTTTTTTGTTTTTTGATTTTCGCATTTTTTCCAAAATGGCGGCCGTTTTTGTCGAAAAACGCTCAATTTTGGACTTTGACGGCCATTTTCTCAAAAACTGTCTGATCAGTTTTGAGTTTTTGGTTTCAAGAGATTCCCCTCATATACCTCTGTGATATGTATAAGTTTGGTTGCCCTAAATCTGCCGGTTTTTGTGTGGCGGCCATTTTGAATTTTTGGCGGGGTCGGCGAAAAAAATTTTTTTCGCCCCAAATCGCATTACTATCCATTTTGGGCCATTTCTAGGGCAAAAAAAATTTTTCACCCTTTGAAAAAAATTTTGGACTTAGAAAATTTTCATCACTTTTTCCCTTCATAATGGGAGCTGTCCGGACTGTACTCATAGAACGCTTGAAGATAGAGCTTAGAAATTGGCACTTTCAAATGGGAAGTCATATATGGCGACTTGTGTGGTGACCTTGAATTTGACCTTGGATGACCTTGAAAGGTCAAAACAGCCATTTTTGGGTCGAAAAACGCTCAAATTTGCACCTGGTCTGTATTTTCTCAAAAACTGTCTGATCAGTTTTGAGATTTTTGCTTAAAAAGATTCCTCTTATATACCTCTGTGACGTGTATAAGTTTTGTTGCCCTTGAATCGCCGATCTCAGTGTGGCGGCCATTTTGAATTTTTGACGAGTCGGCGAAAAATTTTTTTTTTGCCCCAAATAACATTACTATCCATTTTGGGCCATTTCTAGGCAAAAAAAAATTTTCACCCTTTGAAAAATATTTTGGACTTAGAAAATTTTCGGCACTTTTTTACTTCATAATGGGAGCTGTCAGGACTGTACTCATAGAACGCTTGAAGATAGAGCTTAGAAATTGGCACTTTCAAATGGGAAGTCATATATGGCGACTTGTGTGGTGACCTTGAATTTGACCTTCGATGACCTTGAAAGGTCAAAACAGCCATTTTGGGGTCAAAAAATGCCCAGATTCGCCTCTGTAGATGAAATGCTTGCAGATAGAGCTCATGTTTGCATTATGAACATATAGGAAGACATATATGGCACAACTAATGATGACCTCGAACTTGACGTCAGATGACCTTGAGTGCCAAATGTCTGACTTGGAATGTGTAAATTGACCTGAGCGGCCTAAACGATTCCACCCAAAATATAGAATATCAAATGCCGCACACATACATGTAATGGTAACATCGAAGTTCATACGGATGACCTTGATTGGTAAATCCCAAGGTCATATGTTTACACTGCGAACCTTGTGCTGCCATGTTTTTCACCCTTTCAAAAAAATTTTGGACTTAGAAATTGGCACTTTCAAATGGGAAGTCATATATGGCGACTTGTGTGGTGACCTTGAATTTGACCTTCGATGACCTTGAAAGGTCAAAACAGCCATTTTGGGGTCAAAAAATGCCCAGATTCGCCTCTGTAGATGAAATGCTTGCAGATAGAGCTCATGTTTGCATTATGAACATATAGGAAGACATATATGGCACAACTAATGATGACCTCGAACTTGACGTCAGATGACCTTGAGTGCCAAATGTCTGACTTGGAATGTGTAAATTGACCTGAGCGGCCTAAACGATTCCACCCAAAATATAGAATATCAAATGCCACACACATACATGTAATGGTAACATCGAAGTTCATACGGATGACCTTGATTGGTAAATCCCAAGGTCATATGTTTACACTGCGAACCTTGTGCTGCCATGTTTTTCACCCTTTCAAAAAAATTTTGGACTTAGAAAATTTTCGGCACTTTTTTCCTTCATAATGGGAGCTGTTCGGACTGTTCTCATAGAACACTTGAAGATACAGCTTAGAAATTGGTACTTTCAAATGGGAAGTCATATATGGCGATTTGTGTGGTGACCTTGACTTTGACCTTCGATGACCTTGAAAGGTCAGAACAGCCATTTTGGGGTAAAAAATGCCCTGATTTGCCTCTATAGATGAAATGCTTGCAGATAGAACTCATGTTTGCATTATGAACATATAGCAAGACATATATGGCACAACTAATGATGACCTTGATCTTGACATCAGATGACCTTGAGTGCCAAATGTCTGACTCGTAATGTGTAAATTGACCTGAGCGGCCTAAACGATTCCACCCAGATATATCTTTGTATTATGAACATGTAGTGGTGAAATCGAAGTTCACACGGATGACCTTGATTGGTAAATCTCAAGGTCATTTGTTCACACTGCGAACCTTGATTGGTAAATCTCAAGGTCTGTTACCTGCCAATGCTGCCATGGCCAAACCAAAATTGTCCGGTAACCTGTCTTAGCCTTTGGGCTAATTTTTCCTTCATAATGGGAGCTATACAGAGTAATCTCATAGAGCACTTCAAGATAGAGCCTAAGTATTGGCATATTCAAATGGGAAATCATATATTGTGGTTTGAGTGGTGACTTTGAATTTCGTTGAAAAACAGTCAGAAAAACAGAATTTTGGCGGCCATTTTCTCAAAAACTGTCAGAACAGATTTGAGATTTTTGTCTCAAAAGATTCCCCTTATGTACCTCTGTGATGCGTATAAGTTTGGTTGCCCTTGAATCGCCGGTCTGCGTATGGCGGCCATTTTGAATTTTCGACGGGTCGACGAAAAAGAAATTTTGGCCCAAATCGCATTACTATCTATCTATTTTGGGCCATTTCTAGACAAAAAAAAATTTTCACCCTGTGAAAAAAATTACGGACTTAGAAATTTTTCGGCAGTTTTCTGACCTTGGATGACCTTGAATAGTCAAAACAGCCATTTTTGGTCGAAAAATGCCCAAATTTGCACCTTGTCTGTCTTTTCTCGAAAACTGTTTGATCAGTTTTGAGAATCTGGTTTCAAGAGATTCCCTGTATGTACCTTTATGATGTGTAAAGGTTTTGTTGCCCTTGAATCGCCGGTCTTCGTGTGGCAGCCATTTTGAATTTTTGATGCCTCGGCGGAAAAATTTTTTTTTGCCTCAAATCGCATTACTATCCATTTTGGACCATTTCAGGCAAAAATAATTTTTAACCCTTTGAAAAAAATGTTGGAAGAACATTTTCGGCACTTTTTTCCTTCATAATGGGAGCTGCCAGGACTGTGCTCATAGAACGCTTGACGATAGAGCTCAGATATTGGCACTTTTAAATGGGAAGTCTTATATGGCGATTTGTGTGGTGACCTTGAGTTTGACCTTTGAGGACCTTGAAAGGTCAAAACAGCCATTTTGGGGTAAAAAAATGCCCAGATTTGCCTCTACAGATGAAATGCTTGTAGATATAGCTTAAGTTTGCATTATGAGCATATAGGAAGTCATATATCATGTACATGGCACAACTAATGATGACCTTGAACTTGACGTCAGATGACCTTGAGTGCTGAATGTCTGATGTGAAATGTGTCAATTAGCCACTGAGGCTTGAAGACTTGCACATACAGGTTAGGATTGTGTATAAGCTTACAAGAAATCATGTATTTATAGCACATCTCCTGGAGACCTTGAATTTGACCTTATGTATGACCTTGAAATCCAAATCTCACAACCTTGCCTGACCTGACGTGTAATTTGGCCTCTACAGACAAAATACTTGTTGATGGAGCTTATATGTTTGTATTATGAACATATATGAAGTCATATGCAGCATACCTCATGGTGATATTGCAGTTCACAAAGATTACCTTGATTGGTAAATCTCAAAGTCATATGTCACTTGCAATGCTTAAAGCCAAAATTGTCCGGTAACCTACATGTATCTTAGCCCTTGGGCTAATTTTTTTTTACCAACTCGGCACTTCCTGTTTGGCCGTATCTCTTAAACGGTGCATTTTAGAGCGAAACGGAGCTCAATTTCGGTCTCCTGGCTCTAGACAAAGTAGTCTAGGGGATATCTTCGGTCGAGATGACCCCTGGTGTCGAATTTTTTCCCAAACTCGGCACTTCCTGTTTGGCCGTATCTCGGAAACGGTGCGCCGTGAGCGAAACGGAGCTCAATTTCGGCTTCCTGTCACTAGACAAACTAGTCTAGGGGGTATCTTGTGTCGAGACGACCCCTGGTGTCAAATTTTCTTTCGCCGACTTGTCACTTCCTGTTTGGCTATATCTCAGAAACGGCCTCCTGGCACCAGACAAACTAGGCTAGGGGTATCTTGGGTTGAGACGACCCCTGGTGTCGGATTTTTTTTTCACCGACTTGGCACTTCCTGTTTGGCTATATTTTGGAAACGGTGCGTCTGACAGCGAAATGGAGCACACTTTGTTGTCAAATTTTTTTTCTGCCCACTCGGCACTTCCTGTTTGGCTGTATGTTGCTCCGTTTCTAGGCTAGCGGGTATCTTGGGTCAAGACGATCCCTGGTGTCGATTTTTTGCCGCAGACTCGGCACTTCCCGTTTGGCCGTATCTTGGAAAAGGTGCTTCGTAAAGCGAAACTGAGCTTCATTCGGCTTTCTGGCACTAGACAAACTAGTTTAGGGGAACGGTGTGAATATTGGGTCGAGACGACACCTGGTGTCAAATTTTTTTCCCGATTCAATATCTTCAATATCTCAGAAACGGTCCATCGTAGAGCAAAACGGGCGTTATTTTCAGAATCGTTGCCCTAGACAAACGTATCTAAAGGGTATTAGGGATGTCATCATGGTCCTAGACGAGATCTTTTAGGTGTATGTTACCTGGGCTTGCCGTTCGCCAATTCGCCGTCGGCGATTTATTACATGTTCTGGCAATTCAAGTCTGGTATTCAATCGCCAAACTGGGGAAATACACGAATCCAAACATACATCTTTCACATGAAGCAATTTTCACACAAACACCCAAATTATTTGTTTACATGACTTTCACCTTCACCAATTACTTCCGGATTGACAGCGCCATCTGTCGAATGAATGTACATGTACAGTGCCCCCTCATATGCGGGAATGCTCTGTCAACAGCAGATGCTATTTCACAGTATTAATAAATCCATCCAATCTGACCGAATCCTACCGATTTATTGTACTATTATCATTATTCAATCATCTGAATCAATATTTTATAAGCTATTGGCCATGATTGTCTATATATTTCTTGTTGGAATCAATATTGTTATGCCATGATTTGTGATTAAAATCAGTAAAGTTTCATGAACTTTTTTGCGCCATGTGCCGTGATGTGGACATTACGGTCGCCATAACGTCACTCACCCCAAACTGGAACTTGAAAATGTACGCAGTTGCTGATTTGATACCTGTTTCTGAATAAATAGAGTCAACGATTTGAACCGGCCAATGGCTAAAGGTGTTCAAATTTGGCTAAAAACAATTAGGTTAAAGATTTTCCAGTTTGGCTAAAGGATTTGATTGAATTTTTTAACTGGTTAAAAATCCCAGCATAAGCCCAAGTTAGGTAGGAATAGAGCTTCTTACGAAATGCCCCAAAGGCATCTTTAGGCCATGACGTCTAGTTTCAGTCGAAATGCTTCAAGGCATCTTTAGGCCTTGATGTCTAGTTCTGTCAGATTGCATGTGGTAAGGAGATACTCATTGCCGGTAATGACAGAACTACTGTTGGCATGTAAGCATCATATGCTGGGGCTTAGCTGAGTGCATGTAGCTGTGAATGATTACTATGTGTCCTCGTCTTTCAGCATGACCTCGAACTAGTGGATCCACATGGCCGTACCGCTCTACACTTGGCGACGTCTCTGGGGCACATCGAGTCTGTCCGTGTTCTCCTGAACCATGGAGCGAATGCAAACACTGAGAACAAGAATTACTGGACAGGTAGCATATATAATGACAGCCATTACAGGTTGCTTCCAATGTGAGCCAAGCTGTATTAACCCGCTTCTTTGACAGTGAGAGCAGTGAGAGTCAATAGTTCGAACAGCTAAAAATAATAAAAATTTTTGAAATGTTCGAATTATTAGATTCACGATAAAATCGTCCGTCAAAACGAAAAAAAACCCCCAAACCCAGATCGATCATGCCATGGCAGATAGGCCTACGCGAGTTGACAGATGCCGCTCATGCTGGCTGGTTAGGGCCTGTACGATTGATAGGTTAACTGCAGACAACTAGCATTTTAAAAAAACTTGAATAACTGGCTGTTAAATTGCGGGGTAACTGTAACTTATAATCTCGCATTGATGCTAGATTCTAGTCATATTGCATGTGCAATCGAGTCACTCGACTCAGAAAATCTTAAATGGCCCGCAAAACGACTGGCACTATGAGATCCTCGCTTTTTGTAATACCCTGGCATTGGTGATCGCACACACTGCCACCTGGCGAATTTATCGCTGATTACTCATTTCGTAGTGCTGCCACCTGGCGAGTTGTAAGTTGTGGCAGCTGACAAGTTGATTTCGTTCGTTGTTCCAATCGAAATTTTGATCGTAAATTTGACTGTTCGAATTAAACGAGTCAATTTAAAAATTATTTTCTTGAAAAATTTTTTGTGTTCGAATTATTATATTGTTTGAACTAATTGAATAATTACGGTACCTTGTATTCTCTTATTGTCTCGCATTGAGAGCCAATACTTTGTCATCTGTTGTTGTCTTGCAGTGAGAGCCAATACTCTGTCATCTGTTGTTGTCTCGCAGTGAGAGCCAATACCCTGTCATCTGTTATTGTCTCGCAGTGAGAGCCAATACCCTGTCATCTGTTGTTCTCTCGCAGTGAGAGCCAATACCCTGTCATCTGTTGTTGTCTCGCAGTGAGAGCCAATACCCTGTCATCCGTTGTTGTCTTTCAGTGAGAGCCAATACCCTGTCATCTGTTGTTGTCTCACAGTGAGAGCCAATACTCTGTCATCTGTTGTTGTCTCACAGTGAGAGCCAATACCCTGTCATCTGTTGTTGTCTCGCAGTGAGAGCCAATACCCTGTCATCTGTTGTTGTCTCGCAGTGAGAGCCAATACTCTGTCGTCTGTTGTTGTCTCGCAGTGAGAGCCAATACCCTTTGATCTGTTGTTGTCTCGCAGCGAGAGCCAATATCCTGTCATCTGTTGTTGTCTCGCAGTGAGAGCCAATACCCTGTCGTCTGTTGTTGTCTCGCAGTGAGAGCCAATACTCTGTCGTCTGTTGTTGTCTCGCAGTGAGAGCCAATACCCTTTGATCTGTTGTTGTCTCGCAGCGAGAGCCAATATCCTGTCATCTGTTGTTGTCTCGCAGTGAGAGCCAATACCCTGTCGTCTGTTGTTGTCTCGCAGTGAAAGCCAATACCCTGTCATCTGCTGTTGTCTCGCAGTGAGAGCCAATATCCTGTCATCTGTTGTTGTCTCGCAGTGAGAGCCAATACCCTGTCGTCTATTGTCATCTCGCAGTGAGAGCCAATACTCTGTCATCTGTTGTTGTCTCGCAGAGAGAGCCAATACTCTGTCATCTGTTGTTGTCTCGCAGTGAGAGCCAATATCCTGTCGTCTATTGTCATCTCGCAGTGAGAGCCAATACCCTGTCGTCTGTTGTTGTCTCGCAGTGAGAGCCAATACCCTGTCATTTGTTGTCATCTCGAAGTGAAAGCTAATATCCTGTCGTCTATTGTCATCTCGCAGTGAGAGCCAATACCCTGTCATCTGTTGTTGTCTCGCAGTGAGAGCCAATACCCTGTCATCTGTTGTTGTCTCGCAGTGAGAGCCAATACCCTGTCATCTGTTGTTGTCTTGCAGTGAGAGCCAATACCCTGTCTTCTGTTGTAGTCTTGCAGTGAGAGCCAATACCCTGTCATCTGTTGTTGTCTCGCAGTGAGAGCCAATACCCTGTCATCTGTTGTTGTCTCGCAGTGAGAGCCAATACCCTGTCATCTGTTGTAGTCTTGCAGTGAGAGCCAATACCCTATCATCTGTTGTTGTCTTTCAGTGAGAGCCAATACCCTGTCGTCTGTTGTTGTCTCACAGTGAGAGCCAATACCCTGTCGTCTGTTGTCTCGCAGTGAGAGCCAATACCCTGTCATCTGTTGTTGTCTTGCAGTGAGAGCCAATACCCTGTCATCTGTTGTTGTCTCGCAGTGAGAGCCAATACCCTGTCATCTGTTGTTGTCTCGCAGTGAGAGCCAATACCCTCTCATTTGTTGTTGTCTCGCAGTGAGAACCAATGCCCTGTCATCTGTTATTGTCTCGCAGTGAGAGCCAATAACCTGTCGTCTGTTGTTGTCTCGCAGTGAGAGCCAAGCTTTATTACCCTGTGATCTGTTGTTGTCTCGAAGTGAGAACCAATACCCTGTCATCTGTTGTTGTCTTGCAGTGAGAGCCAATACCCTGTCATCTGTTATTGTCTGGCAGTGAGAGCCAATACTCTGTCATATGTTGTTGTCTCGCGGTGAGAGCCAATACCCTGTCATCTGTTGTTGTCTCGCAGTGAGAGCCAATACCCTGTCATCTGTTGTTGTCTCGCAGTGAGAACCAATACCCTGTCATCTGTTGTTACTCATTTCGTAGTGCTGCCACCTGGCGAGTTGTAAGTTGTGGCAGCTGACAAGTTGATTTCGTTCGTTGTTCCAATCGAAATTTTGATCGTAAATTTGACTGTTCGAACTAAACGAGTCAATTTAAAAATTATTTTCTTGAATAATTTTTTGTGTTCGAATTATTATATTGTTTGAACTAATTGAATAATTACGGTACCTTGTATTCTCTTATTGTCTCGCATTGAGAGCCAATACTTTGTCATCTGTTGTTGTCTCGCAGTGAGAGCCAATACTCTGTCATCTGTTGTTGTCTCGCAGTGAGAGCCAATACCCTGTCATCTGTTATTGTCTCGCAGTGAGAGCCAATACCCTGTCATCTGTTGTTCTCTCGCAGTGAGAGCCAATACCCTGTCATCTGTTGTTGTCTCGCAGTGAGAGCCAATACCCTGTCATCTGTTGTTGTCTTGCAGTGAGAGCCAATACCCTGTCATCTGTTGTTGTCTCACAGTGAGAGCCAATATACTGTCGTCTGTTGTTGTCTTGCTGTGAGAGCCAATACCCTGTCATCTGTTGTTGTCTCGCAGTGAGAGCCAATACCCTGTCATCTGTTGTTGTCTCGCAGTGTGAGCCAATACCCTGTCAGCTGTTGTTGTCTCGCAGTGAGAGCCAATACCCTATCAGCTGTTGTTGTCTCGCAGTGAGAGCCAATACCCTGTCATCTGTTGTTGTCGCGCAGTGAGAGCCAATACCCTGTCATCTGTTGTTGTCTCGCAGTGAGAGCCAATACTCTGTCGTCTGTTGTTGTCTCGCAGTGAGAGCCAATACCCTTTGATCTGTTGTTGTCTCGCAGCGAGAGCCAATATCCTGTCATCTGTTGTTGTCTCGCAGTGAGAGCCAATACCCTGTCATCTGCTGTTGTCTCGCATTGAGAGCCAATACCCTGTCATCTGTGGTTGTCTCGCAATGAGAGCCAATACCCTGTCATCTGTTGTTGTCTCGCAGTGAGAGCCAAGCTTCATTACTCTGTCATCTGTTGTTGTCTCGCAGTGAGATCCAATACCCTGTCATCTGTTGTTGTCTCGCAGTGAGAGCCAATACCCTGTCATTTGTTGTTGTCTCGCAGTGAGAGCCAATACCTTGTCATCTGTTGTTGTCTCGCAGTGAGAGCCAATACCCGGTCATCTGTTGTTGTCTCGCAGTGAGAGCCAAGCTTCATTACTCTGTCATCTGTTGTTGTCTCGCAGTGAGATCCAATACCCTGTCATCTGTTGTTGTCTCGCAGTGAGAGCCAATACCCTGTCATTTGTTGTTGTCTCGCAGTGAGAGCCAATACCCTGTCATCTGTTGTTGTCTCGCAGTGAGAGCCAATACCCTGTCATCTGTTGTTGTCTCGCAGTGAGAGCCAATACCCTGTCATCTGTTGTTGTCTCGCAGTGAGAGCCAATACCCTTTCATCTGTTGTAGTCTTGCAGTGAGAGCCAATACCCTGTCATCTGTTGTTGTCTCGCAGTGAGAGCCAATACCCTGTCATCTGTTGTTGTCTCGCAGTGAGAGCCAATACCCTGTCATCTGTTGTAGTCTTGCAGTGAGAGCCAATACCCTGTCATCTGTTGTTGTCTTGCAGTGAGAGCCAATACCCTGTCGTCCGTTGTTGTCTCGCAGTGAGAGCCAATACCCTGTCATCTGTTGTTGTCTCGCAGTGAGAGCCAATACCCTCTCATTTGTTGTTGTCTCGCAGTGAGAACCAATGCCCTGTCATCTGTTATTGTCTCGCAGTGAGAGCCAATAACCTGTCGTCTGTTGTTGTCTCGCAGTGAGAGCCAAGCTTTATTACCCTGTGATCTGTTGTTGTCTCGAAGTGAGAGCCAATACCCTGTCATCTGTTGTTGTCTTGCAGTGAGAGCCAATACCCTGTCATCTGTTATTGTCTGGCAGTGAGAGCCAATACTCTGTCATATGTTGTTGTCTCGCGGTGAGAGCCAATACCCTGTCATCTGTTGTTGTCTCGCAGTGAGAGCCAATACCCTGTCATCTGTTGTTGTCTCGCAGTGAGAACCAATACCCTGTCATCTGTTGTTACTCATTTCGTAGTTCTGCCACCTGGCGAGTTGTAAGTTGTGGCAGCTGACAAGTTGATTTCGTTCGTTGTTCCAATCGAAATTTTGATCGTAAATTTGACTGTTCGAACTAAACGAGTCAATTTAAAAATTATTTTCTTGAATAATTTTTTGTGTTCGAATTATTATATTGTTTGAACTAATTGAATAATTACGGTACCTTGTATTCTCTTATTGTCTCGCATTGAGAGCCAATACTTTGTCATCTGTTGTTGTCTCGCAGTGAGAGCCAATACTCTGTCATCTGTTGTTGTCTCGCAGTGAGAGCCAATACCCTGCCATCTGTTGTTGTCTCGCAGTGAGAGCCAATATCCTGTCATCTGTTGTTGTCTTGCAGTGAGAGCCAATACTCTGTCATCTGCTGTCATCTCGAAGTGAGAGCCAATATCCTGTCGTCTATTGTCATCTCGCAGTGAGAGCCAATACCCTGTCGTCTGTTGTTCTCTCGCAGTGAGAGCCAATACCCTGTCATCTGTTGTTGTCTCGCAGTGAGACCCAATATCCTGTCATCTGTTGTTGTCTCGCAGTGAGAGCCAATACCCTGTCATCTGCTTTTGTCTCGCAGTGAGAGCCAATACCCTGTCATCTGTGGTTGTCTCGCAATGAGAGCCAATACCCTGTCATCTGTTGTTGTCTTGCAGTGAGAGCCAAGCTTCATTACTCTGTCATCTGTTGTTGTCTCGCAGTGAGATCCAATACCCTGTCATCTGTTATTGTCTCGCAGTGAGAGCCAATACCCTGTCATCTGTTGTTGTCTCGCAGTGAGAGCCAAGCTTTATTACTCTGTCATCTGTTGTTGTCTCGCAGTGAGAGCCAATACCCTGTCATCTGTTGTTGTCTTGCAGGGAGAGCCAATACCCTGTCATCTGTTGTTGTCTCGCAGTGAGAGCCAATACCCTGTCATCTGTTGTTGTCTCGCAGTGAGAGCCAATACCCTGTCATCTGTTGTTGTCTTGCAGTGAGAGCCAATACCCTGTCTTCTGTTGTAGTCTTGCAGTGAGAGCCAATACCCTGTCATCTGTTGTTGTCTCGCAGTGAGAGCCAATACCCTGTCATCTGTTGTTGTCTCGCAGTGAGAGCCAATACCCTGTCATCTGTTGTAGTCTTGCAGTGAGAGCCAATACCCTATCATCTGTTGTTGTCTTTCAGTGAGAGCCAATACCCTGTCGTCTGTTGTTGTCTCACAGTGAGAGCCAATACCCTGTCGTCTGTTGTCTCGCAGTGAGAGCCAATACCCTGTCATCTGTTGTTGTCTTGCAGTGAGAGCCAATACCCTGTCATCTGTTGTTGTCTCGCAGTGAGAGCCAATACCCTGTCATCTGTTGTTGTCTCGCAGTGAGAGCCAATACCCTCTCATTTGTTGTTGTCTCGCAGTGAGAACCAATGCCCTGTCATCTGTTATTGTCTCGCAGTGAGAGCCAATAACCTGTCGTCTGTTGTTGTCTCGCAGTGAGAGCCAAGCTTTATTACCCTGTGATCTGTTGTTGTCTCGAAGTGAGAACCAATACCCTGTCATCTGTTGTTGTCTTGCAGTGAGAGCCAATACCCTGTCATCTGTTATTGTCTGGCAGTGAGAGCCAATACTCTGTCATATGTTGTTGTCTCGCGGTGAGAGCCAATACCCTGTCATCTGTTGTTGTCTCGCAGTGAGAGCCAATACCCTGTCATCTGTTGTTGTCTCGCAGTGAGAACCAATACCCTGTCATCTGTTGTTACTCATTTCGTAGTGCTGCCACCTGGCGAGTTGTAAGTTGTGGCAGCTGACAAGTTGATTTCGTTCGTTGTTCCAATCGAAATTTTGATCGTAAATTTGACTGTTCGAACTAAACGAGTCAATTTAAAAATTATTTTCTTGAATAATTTTTTGTGTTCGAATTATTATATTGTTTGAACTAATTGAATAATTACGGTACCTTGTATTCTCTTATTGTCTCGCATTGAGAGCCAATACTTTGTCATCTGTTGTTGTCTCGCAGTGAGAGCCAATACTCTGTCATCTGTTGTTGTCTCGCAGTGAGAGCCAATACCCTGTCATCTGTTATTGTCTCGCAGTGAGAGCCAATACCCTGTCATCTGTTGTTCTCTCGCAGTGAGAGCCAATACCCTGTCATCTGTTGTTGTCTCGCAGTGAGAGCCAATACCCTGTCATCTGTTGTTGTCTTGCAGTGAGAGCCAATACCCTGTCATCTGTTGTTGTCTCACAGTGAGAGCCAATATACTGTCGTCTGTTGTTGTCTTGCTGTGAGAGCCAATACCCTGTCATCTGTTGTTGTCTCGCAGTGAGAGCCAATACCCTGTCATCTGTTGTTGTCTCGCAGTGTGAGCCAATACCCTGTCAGCTGTTGTTGTCTCGCAGTGAGAGCCAATACCCTATCAGCTGTTGTTGTCTCGCAGTGAGAGCCAATACCCTGTCATCTGTTGTTGTCGCGCAGTGAGAGCCAATACCCTGTCATCTGTTGTTGTCTCGCAGTGAGAGCCAATACTCTGTCGTCTGTTGTTGTCTCGCAGTGAGAGCCAATACCCTTTGATCTGTTGTTGTCTCGCAGCGAGAGCCAATATCTTGTCATCTGTTGTTGTCTCGCAGTGAGAGCCAATACCCTGTCATCTGCTGTTGTCTCGCAGTGAGAGCCAATACCCTGTCATCTGTGGTTGTCTCGCAATGAGAGCCAATACCCTGTCATCTGTTGTTGTCTCGCAGTGAGAGCCAAGCTTCATTACTCTGTCATCTGTTGTTGTCTCGCAGTGAGATCCAATACCCTGTCATCTGTTGTTGTCTCGCAGTGAGAGCCAATACCCTGTCATTTGTTGTTGTCTCGCAGTGAGAGCCAATACCTTGTCATCTGTTGTTGTCTCGCAGTGAGAGCCAATACCCGGTCATCTGTTGTTGTCTCGCAGTGAGAGCCAAGCTTCATTACTCTGTCATCTGTTGTTGTCTCGCAGTGAGATCCAATACCCTGTCATCTGTTGTTGTCTCGCAGTGAGAGCCAATACCCTGTCATTTGTTGTTGTCTCGCAGTGAGAGCCAATACCCTGTCATCTGTTGTTGTCTCGCAGTGAGAGCCAATACCCTGTCATCTGTTGTTGTCTCGCAGTGAGAGCCAATACCCTGTCATCTGTTGTTGTCTCGCAGTGAGAGCCAATACCCTTTCATCTGTTGTAGTCTTGCAGTGAGAGCCAATACCCTGTCATCTGTTGTTGTCTCGCAGTGAGAGCCAATACCCTGTCATCTGTTGTTGTCTCGCAGTGAGAGCCAATACCCTGTCATCTGTTGTAGTCTTGCAGTGAGAGCCAATACCCTGTCATCTGTTGTTGTCTTGCAGTGAGAGCCAATACCCTGTCGTCTGTTGTTGTCTCGCAGTGAGAGCCAATACCCTGTCATCTGTTGTTGTCTCGCAGTGAGAGCCAATACCCTCTCATTTGTTGTTGTCTCGCAGTGAGAACCAATGCCCTGTCATCTGTTATTGTCTCGCAGTGAGAGCCAATAACCTGTCGTCTGTTGTTGTCTCGCAGTGAGAGCCAAGCTTTATTACCCTGTGATCTGTTGTTGTCTCGAAGTGAGAGCCAATACCCTGTCATCTGTTGTTGTCTTGCAGTGAGAGCCAATACCCTGTCATCTGTTATTGTCTGGCAGTGAGAGCCAATACTCTGTCATATGTTGTTGTCTCGCGGTGAGAGCCAATACCCTGTCATCTGTTGTTGTCTCGCAGTGAGAGCCAATACCCTGTCATCTGTTGTTGTCTCGCAGTGAGAACCAATACCCTGTCATCTGTTGTTACTCATTTCGTAGTTCTGCCACCTGGCGAGTTGTAAGTTGTGGCAGCTGACAAGTTGATTTCGTTCGTTGTTCCAATCGAAATTTTGATCGTAAATTTGACTGTTCGAACTAAACGAGTCAATTTAAAAATTATTTTCTTGAATAATTTTTTGTGTTCGAATTATTATATTGTTTGAACTAATTGAATAATTACGGTACCTTGTATTCTCTTATTGTCTCGCATTGAGAGCCAATACTTTGTCATCTGTTGTTGTCTCGCAGTGAGAGCCAATACTCTGTCATCTGTTGTTGTCTCGCAGTGAGAGCCAATACCCTGTCATCTGTTATTGTCTCGCAGTGAGAGCCAATACCCTGTCATCTGTTGTTCTCTCGCAGTGAGAGCCAATACCCTGTCATCTGTTGTTGTCTCGCAGTGAGAGCCAATACCCTGTCATCTGTTGTTGTCTTGCAGTGAGAGCCAATACCCTGTCATCTGTTGTTGTCTCACAGTGAGAGCCAATATACTGTCGTCTGTTGTTGTCTTGCTGTGAGAGCCAATACCCTGTCATCTGTTGTTGTCTCGCAGTGAGAGCCAATACCCTGTCATCTGTTGTTGTCTCGCAGTGTGAGCCAATACCCTGTCAGCTGTTGTTGTCTCGCAGTGAGAGCCAATACCCTATCAGCTGTTGTTGTCTCGCAGTGAGAGCCAATACCCTGTCATCTGTTGTTGTCGCGCAGTGAGAGCCAATACCCTGTCATCTGTTGTTGTCTCGCAGTGAGAGCCAATACTCTGTCGTCTGTTGTTGTCTCGCAGTGAGAGCCAATACCCTTTGATCTGTTGTTGTCTCGCAGCGAGAGCCAATATCCTGTCATCTGTTGTTGTCTCGCAGTGAGAGCCAATACCCTGTCATCTGCTGTTGTCTCGCAGTGAGAGCCAATACCCTGTCATCTGTGGTTGTCTCGCAGTGAGATCCAATACCCTGTCATCTGTTGTTGTCTCGCAGTGAGAGCCAATACCCTGTCATTTGTTGTTGTCTCGCAGTGAGAGCCAATACCTTGTCATCTGTTGTTGTCTCGCAGTGAGAGCCAATACCCGGTCATCTGTTGTTGTCTCGCAGTGAGAGCCAAGCTTCATTACTCTGTCATCTGTTGTTGTCTCGCAGTGAGATCCAATACCCTGTCATCTGTTGTTGTCTCGCAGTGAGAGCCAATACCCTGTCATTTGTTGTTGTCTCGCAGTGAGAGCCAATACCCTGTCATCTGTTGTTGTCTCGCAGTGAGAGCCAATACCCTGTCATCTGTTGTTGTCTCGCAGTGAGAGCCAATACCCTGTCATCTGTTGTTGTCTCGCAGTGAGAGCCAATACCCTGTCATCTGTTGTAGTCTTGCAGTGAGAGCCAATACCCTGTCATCTGTTGTTGTCTCGCAGTGAGAGCCAATACCCTGTCATCTGTTGTTGTCTCGCAGTGAGAGCCAATACCCTGTCATCTGTTGTAGTCTTGCAGTGAGAGCCAATACCCTGTCATCTGTTGTTGTCTTGCAGTGAGAGCCAATACCCTGTCGTCTGTTGTTGTCTCGCAGTGAGAGCCAATACCCTGTCATCTGTTGTTGTCTCGCAGTGAGAGCCAATACCCAGTCATCTGTTGTTGTCTCGCGGTGAGAGCCAATACCCTGTCATCTGTTGTTGTCTCGCAGTGAGAGCCAATACCCTCTCATTTGTTGTTGTCTCGCATTTGTCGTCTATTGTCATCTCGCAGTGAGAGCCAATACCCTGTCGTCTGTTGTTGTTTCGCAGTGAGAGCCAATACCCTGTCATCTGTTGTCATCTCGAAGTGAGAGCCAATATCTTGTCGTCTATTGTCATCTCGCAGTGAGAGCCAATACCCTGTCGTCTGTTGTTGTCTCGCAGTGAGAGCCAATACCCTGTCATCTGTTGTTGTCTCGCAGTGAGAGCCAATATCCTGTCATCTGTTGTTGTCTCGCAGTGAGAGCCAATACCCTGTCATCTGCTGTTGTCTCGCAGTGAGAGCCAATACCCTGTGATCTGTTGTAGTCTTGCAGTGAGAGCCAATACCCTGTCATCTGTTGTTGTCTCGCAGTGAGAGCCAATACCCTGTGATCTGTTGTAGTCTTGCAGTGAGAGCCAATACCCTGTCATCTGTTGTTGTCTCGCAGTGAGAGCCAATACCCTGTGATCTGTTGTAGTCTTGCAGTGAGAGCCAATACCCTGTCATCTGTTGTTGTCTCGCAGTGAGAGCCAATACCCTGTCATCTGTTGTTGTTTCGCAGTGAGAGCCAATACCCTGTCATCTGTTGTAGTCTTGCAGTGAGAGCCAATACCCTGTCATCTGTTGTTGTCTTGCAGTGAGAGCCAATACCCTGTCGTCTGTTGTTGTCTCACAGTGAGAGCCAATACCCTGTCGTCTGTTGTTGTTTTGCAGTGAGAGCCAATACCCTGTCATCTGTTGTTGTCTTGCAGTGAGAGCCAATACCCTGTCATCTGTTGTTGTCTCGCAGTGAGAGCCAATACCCTCTCATTTTTTGTTGTCTCGCAGTGAGAACCAATACCCTGTCATCTGTTATTGTCTCGCAGTGAGAGCCAATAACCTGTCGTCTGTTGTTGTCTCGCAGTGAGAGCCAAGCTTTATTACCCTGTGATCTGTTGTTGTCTCGAAGTGAGAGCCAATACCCTGTCATCTGTTGTTGTCTCGCAGTGAGAGCCAATAACCTGTCGTCTGTTGTTGTCTCGCAGTGAGAGCCAAGCTTTATTACCCTGTGATCTGTTGTTGTCTCGAAGTGAGAGCCAATACCCTGTCATTTGTTGTTGTCTCGCAGTGAGAGCCAATACCCTGTCATCTGTTGTTGTCTCGCAGTGAGAGCCAATATTCTGTCATATGTTGTTGTCTCGCAGTGAGAGCCAATACCCTGTCATCTGTTGTTGTCTCGCAGTGAGAGCCAATACCCTGTCATCTGTTGTTGTCTCGCAGTGAGAGCCAATACCCTGTCATCTGTTGTAGTCTTGCAGTGAGAGCCAGTACCCTGTCATCTGTTGTTGTCTCGCAGTGAGAGCCAATACCCTGTCATCTGTTGTTGTCTCGCAGTGAGAGCCAATACCCTGTCATCTGTTGTAGTCTTGCAGTGAGAGCCAATACCCTGTCATCTGTTGTTGTCTTGCAGTGAGAGCCAATACCCTGTCGTCTGTTGTTGTCTCGCAGTGAGAGCCAATACCCTGTCATCTGTTGTTGTCTCGCAGTGAGAGCCAATACCCAGTCATCTGTTGTTGTCTCGCAGTGAGAGCCAATACCCTGTCATCTGTTGTTGTCTCGCAGTGAGAGCCAATACCCTCTCATTTGTTGTTGTCTCGCATTTGTCGTCTATTGTCATCTCGCAGTGAGAGCCAATACCCTGTCGTCTGTTGTTGTTTCGCAGTGAGAGCCAATACCCTGTCATCTGTTGCCATCTCGAAGTGAGAGCCAATATCCTGTCGTCTATTGTCATCTCGCAGTGAGAGCCAATACCCTGTCATCTGTTGTAGTCTTGCAGTGAGAGCCAATACCCTGTCATCTGTTGTTGTCTTGCAGTGAGAGCCAATACCCTGTCGTCTGTTGTTGTCTCGCAGTGAGAGCCAATACCCTGTCATCTGTTGTTGTCTCGCAGTGAGAGCCAATACCCAGTCATCTGTTGTTGTCTCGCAGTGAGAGCCAATACCCTGTCATCTGTTGTTGTCTCGCAGTGAGAGCCAATACCCTCTCATTTGTTGTTGTCTCGCATTTGTCGTCTATTGTCATCTCGCAGTGAGAGCCAATACCCTGTCGTCTGTTGTTGTTTCGCAGTGAGAGCCAATACTCTGTCATCTGTTGTCATCTCGAAGTGAGAGCCAATATCCTGTCGTCTATTGTCATCTCGCAGTGAGAGCCAATACCCTGTCGTCTGTTGTTGTCTCGCAGTGAGAGCCAATACCCTGTCATCTGTTGTTGTCTCGCAGTGAGAGCCAATATCCTGTCATCTGTTGTTGTCTCGCAGTGAGAGCCAATACCCTGTCATCTGCTGTTGTCTCGCAGTGAGAGCCAATACCCTGTCATCTGCTGTTGTCTCGCAGTGAGAGCCAATACCCTGTCATCTGTTGTTGTCTCGCAGTGAGAGCCAATACCCTGTGATCTGTTGTAGTCTTGCAGTGAGAGCCAATACCCTGTCATCTGTTGTTGTCTCGCAGTGAGAGCCAATACTCTGTGATCTGTTGTAGTCTTGCAGTGAGAGCCAATACCCTGTCATCTGTTGTTGTCTCGCAGTGAGAGCCAATACCCTGTCATCTGTTGTTGTTTCGCAGTGAGAGCCAATACCCTGTCATCTGTTGTAGTCTTGCAGTGAGAGCCAATACCCTGTCATCTGTTGTTGTCTTGCAGTGAGAGCCAATACCCTGTCGTCTGTTGTTGTCTCACAGTGAGAGCCAATACCCTGTCGTCTGTTGTTGTTTTGCAGTGAGAGCCAATACCCTGTCATCTGTTGTTGTCTTGCAGTGAGAGCCAATACCCTGTCATCTGTTGTTGTCTCGCAGTGAGAGCCAATACCCTGTCATCTGTTGTTGTCTCGCAGTGAGAGCCAATACCCTCTCATTTTTTGTTGTCTCGCAGTGAGAACCAATACCCTGTCATCTGTTATTGTCTCGCAGTGAGAGCCAATAACCTGTCGTCTGTTGTTGTCTCGCAGTGAGAGCCAAGCTTTATTACCCTGTGATCTGTTGTTGTCTCGAAGTGAGAGCCAATACCCTGTCATCTGTTGTTGTCTTGCAGTGAGAGCCAATACCCTGTCATCTGTTATTGTCTGGCAGTGAGAGCCAATACTCTGTCATATGTTGTTGTCTCGCAGTGAGAGCCAATACCCTGTCATTTGTTGTTGTCTCGCAGTGAGAGCCAATACCCTGTCATCTGTTGTTGTCTCGCAGTGAGAACCAATACCCTGTCATCTGTTGTTGTCTCGCAGTGAGAGCCAATACCTTGTCGTCTGTTGTTGTCTCGCAGTGAGAGCCAAGCTTTATTACCCTGTCATCTGTTGTTGTCTCGCAGTGAGAGCCAATACTCTGTCGTCTGTTGTTGTCTCGCAGTGAGAGCCAATACCCTGTCCTCTGTTGTTGTCTCGCAGTGAGAGCCAATACCCTGTCATCTGTTGTTGTCTCGCAGTGAGAGCCAATATTCTGTCATCTGTTGTTGTCTCGCAGTGAGAGCCAATACCCTGTCATCTGTTGTTGTCTTGCAGTGAGAGCCAATACCCTGTCATCTGTTGTTGTCTCGCAGTGAGAGCCAATACTCTGTCATCTGTTGTTGTCTCGCAGTGAGAGCCAATACCCTCTCATTTGTTGTTGTCTCGCAGTGAGAACCAATACCCTGTCATCTGTTATTGTCTCGCAGTGAGAGCCAATAACCTGTCGTCTGTTGTTGTCTTGCAGTGAGAGCCAAGCTTTATTACCCTGTGATCTGTTGTTGTCTAGAAGTGAGAGCCAATACCCTGTCATCTGTTGTTGTCTTGCAGTGAGTGCCAATACCCTGTCATCTGTTATTGTCTGGCATTGAGAGCCAATACTCTGTCATATGTTGTTGTCTCGCAGTGAGAGCCAATACCCTGTCATCTGTTGTTGTCTCGCAGTGAGAGCCAATACCCTATCATCTGTTGTAGTCTTGCAGTGAGAGCCAATACCCTGTCATCTGTTGTTGTCTTGCAGTGAGAGCCAATACCCTGTCGTCTGTTGTTGTCTTGCAGTGAGAGCCAATACCCTGTCGTCTGTTGTTGTCTCACAGTGAGAGCCAATACCCTGTCGTCTGTTGTTGTTTTGCAGTGAGAGCCAATACCCTGTCATCTGTTGTTGTCTTGCAGTGAGAGCCAATACCCTGTCATCTGTTGTTGTCTCGCAGTGAGAGCCAATACCCTGTCATCTGTTGTTGTCTCGCAGTGAGAGCCAATACCCTCTCATTTTTTGTTGTCTCGCAGTGAGAACCAATACCCTGTCATCTGTTATTGTCTCGCAGTGAGAGCCAATAACCTGTCGTCTGTTGTTGTCTCGCAGTGAGAGCCAAGCTTTATTACCCTGTGATCTGTTGTTGTCTCGAAGTGAGAGCCAATACCCTGTCATCTGTTGTTGTCTTGCAGTGAGAGCCAATACCCTGTCATCTGTTATTGTCTGGCAGTGAGAGCCAATACTCTGTCATATGTTGTTGTCTCGCAGTGAGAGCCAATACCCTGTCATTTGTTGTTGTCTCGCAGTGAGAGCCAATACCCTGTCATCTGTTGTTGTCTCGCAGTGAGAACCAATACCCTGTCATCTGTTGTTGTCTCGCAGTGAGAGCCAATACCTTGTCGTCTGTTGTTGTCTCGCAGTGAGAGCCAAGCTTTATTACCCTGTCATCTGTTGTTGTCTCGCAGTGAGAGCCAATACTCTGTCGTCTGTTGTTGTCTCGCAGTGAGAGCCAATACCCTGTCCTCTGTTGTTGTCTCGCAGTGAGAGCCAATACCCTGTCATCTGTTGTTGTCTCGCAGTGAGAGCCAATATTCTGTCATCTGTTGTTGTCTCGCAGTGAGAGCCAATACCCTGTCATCTGTTGTTGTCTTGCAGTGAGAGCCAATACCCTGTCATCTGTTGTTGTCTCGCAGTGAGAGCCAATACTCTGTCATCTGTTGTTGTCTCGCAGTGAGAGCCAATACCCTCTCATTTGTTGTTGTCTCGCAGTGAGAACCAATACCCTGTCATCTGTTATTGTCTCGCAGTGAGAGCCAATAACCTGTCGTCTGTTGTTGTCTTGCAGTGAGAGCCAAGCTTTATTACCCTGTGATCTGTTGTTGTCTAGAAGTGAGAGCCAATACCCTGTCATCTGTTGTTGTCTTGCAGTGAGTGCCAATACCCTGTCATCTGTTATTGTCTGGCAGTGAGAGCCAATACTCTGTCATATGTTGTTGTCTCGCAGTGAGAGCCAATACCCTGTCATCTGTTGTTGTCTCGCAGTGAGAGCCAATACCCTATCATCTGTTGTAGTCTTGCAGTGAGAGCCAATACCCTGTCATCTGTTGTTGTCTTGCAGTGAGAGCCAATACCCTGTCGTCTGTTGTTGTCTCGCAGTGAGAGCCAAGCTTTATTACCCTGTCATCTGTTGTTGTCTCGCAGTGAGAGCCAATACCCAGTCATCTGTTGTTGTCTCGCAGTGAGAGCCAATACCCTGTCCTCTGTTGTTGTCTCGCAGTGAGAGCCAATACCCTGTCATCTGTTGTTGTCTCGCAGTGAGAGCCAATATTCTGTCATCTGTTGTTGTCTCGCAGTGAGAGCCAATACCCTGTCATCTGTTGTTGTCTTGCAGTGAGAGCCAATACCCTGTCATCTGTTGTTGTCTCGCAGTGAGAGCCAATACTCTGTCATCTGTTGTTGTCTCGCAGTGAGAGCCAATACCCTCTCACTTGTTGTTGTCTCGCAGTGAGAACCAATACCCTGTCATCTGTTATTGTCTCGCAGTGAGAGCCAATAACCTGTCGTCTGTTGTTGTCTTGCAGTGAGAGCCAAGCTTTATTACCCTGTGATCTGTTGTTGTCTCGAAGTGAGAGCCAATACCCTGTCATCTGTTGTTGTCTTGCAGTGAGTGCCAATACCCTGTCATCTGTTATTGTCTGGCAGTGAGAGCCAATACTCTGTCATATGTTGTTGTCTCGCAGTGAGAGCCAATACCCTGTCATCTGTTGTTGTCTCGCAGTGAGAGCCAATACCCTGTCATCTGTTGTTGTCTCGCAGTGAGAACCAATACCCTGTCATCTGTTGTTGTCTCGCAGTGAGAGCCAATATCCTGTCCTCTGTTGTTGTCTCGCAGTGAGAGCCAATACCCTGTCATCTGCTGTTGTCTCGCAGTGAGAGCCAATACCCTGTAATCTGTGGTTGTCTCGCAATGAGAGCCAATACCCTGTCATCTGTTGTTGTCTCGCAGTGAGAACCAATACCCTGTCATCTGTTATTGTCTCGCAGTGAGAGCCAATAACCTGTCGTCTGTTGTTGTCTCGCAGTGAGAGCCAAGCTTTATTACCCTGTGATCTGTTGTTGTCTCGAAGTGAGAGCCAATACCCTGTCATCTGTTGTTGTCTTGCAGTGAGAGCCAATACCCTGTCATCTGTTGTTGTCTCGCAGTGAGAGCCAATACCCTGTCATCTGTTGTTGTCTCGCAGTGAGAGCCAAGCTTTATTACTCTGTCATCTGTTGTTGTCTCGCAGTGAGAGCCAATACCCCGTGATCTGTTGTTGTCTTGCAGGGAGAGCCAATACCCTGTCATCTGTTGTTGTCTCGCAGTGAGAGCCAATACCCTGTCATCTGTTGTTGTCTCGCAGTGAGAGCCAATACCCTGTCATCTGTTGTTGTCTCGCAGTGAGAGCCAATACCCTGTCATCTGTTGTAGTCTTGCAGTGAGAGCCAATACCCTGTCATCTGTTGTTGTCTCGCAGTGAGAGCCAATACCCTGTCATCTGTTGTTGTCTCGCAGTGAGAGCCAATACCCTGTCATCTGTTGTAGTCTTGCAGTGAGAGCCAATACCCTGTCATCTGTTGTTGTCTTGCTGTGAGAGCCAATACCCTGTCGTCTGTTGTTGTCTCACAGTGAGAGCCAATACCCTGTCGTCTGTTGTTGTCTTGCAGTGAGAGCCAATACCCTGTCATCTGTTGTTGTCTTGCAGTGAGAGCCAATACCCTGTCATCTGTTGTTGTCTCGCAGTGAGAGCCAATACCCTGTCATCTGTTGTTGTCTCGCAGTGAGAGCTAATACCCTCCTCATTTGTTGTTGTCTCGCAGTGAGAACCAATACCCTGTCATCTGTTATTGTCTCGCAGTGAGAGCCAATACTCTGTCGTCTGTTGCTGTCTCGCAGTGAGAGCCAATACCCTTTGATCTGTTGTTGTCTCGCAGTGAGAGCCAATATTCTGTCATCTGTTGTTGTCTCGCAGTGAGAGCCAATACCCTGTCGTCTGTTGTTGTCTCGCAGTGAGAGCCAATACCCTGTCATCTGTTGTTGTCTCGCAGTGAGAGCCAATATCCTGTCATCTGTTGTTGTCTCGCAGTGAGAGCCAATACCCTGTCGTCTATTGTCATCTCGCAGTGAGAGCCAATACTCTGTCATCTGTTGTTGTCTCGCAGAGAGAGCCAATACCCTGTCATCTGTTGTTGTCTCGCAGTGAGAGCCAATATCCTGTCGTCTATTGTCATCTCGCAGTGAGAGCCAATACCCTGTCGACTGTTGTTGTCTCGCAGTGAGAGCCAATACCCTGTCATTTGTTGTCATCTCGAAGTGAGAGCCAATATCCTGTCGTCTATTGTCATCTCGCAGTGAGAGCCAATACCCTGCCATCTGTTGTTGTCTCGCAGTGAGAGCCAATACTCTGTCGTCTGTTGTTGTCTCGCAGTGAAAGCCAATACCCTTTCATCTGTTGTTGTCTCGCAGTGAGAGCCAATATCCTGTCATCTGTTGTTGTCTCGCAGTGAGAGCCAATACCCTGTCGTCTGTTGTTGTCTCGCAGTGAAAGCCAATACCCTGTCATCTGTTGTTGTCTTGCAGTGAGAGCCAATACTCTGTCATCTGCTGTCATCTCGAAGTGAGAGCCAATATCCTGTCGTCTATTGTCATCTCGCAGTGAGAGCCAATACCGTGTCGTCTGTTGTTGTCTCGCAGTGAGAGCCAATACCCTGTCATCTGTTGTTGTCTCGCAGTGAGAGCCAATATCCTGTCATCTGTTGTTGTCTCGCAGTGAGAGCCAATACCCTGTCATCTGCTGTTGTCTCGCAGTGAGAGCCAATACCCTGTCATCTGTGGTTGTCTCGCAATGAGAGCCAATACCCTGTCATCTGTTGTTGTCTCGCAGTGAGATCCAATACCCTGTCATCTGTTGTTGTCTCGCAGTGAGAGCCAATACCCTGTCATTTGTTGTTGTCTCGCAGTGAGAGCCAATCTTTATTACTCTGTCATCTGATGTTGTCTCGCAGTGAGAGCCAATACCCTGTCATCTGTTGTTGTCTCGCAGTGAGAGCCAATACCCTGTCATCTGTTGTTGTCTCGCAGTGAGAGCCAATACCCTGTCATCTGTTGTAGTCTTGCAGTGAGAGCCAATACCCTGTCATCTGTTGTTGTCTCGCAGTGAGAGCCAATACCCTGTCATCTGTTGTTGTCTCGCAGTGAGAGCCAATACCCTGTCAACTGTTGTAGTCTTGCAGTGAGAGCCAATACCCTGTCATCTGTTGTTGTCTTGCAGTGAGAGCCAATACCCTGTCGTCTGTTGTTGTCTCGCAGTGAGAGCCAATACCCTGTCATCTGTTGTTCTCTTGCAGTGAGAGCCAATACCCAGTCATCTGTTGTTGTCTCGCAGTGAGAGCCAATACCCTGTCATCTGTTGTTGTCTCGCAGTGAGAGCCAATACCCTCTCATTTGTTGTTGTCTCGCAGTGAGAACCAATACCCTGTCATCTGTTGTTGTCTCGCAGTGAGAACCAATACCCTGTCATCTGTAGTTGTCTCGCAGTGAGAGCCAATATCCTGTCATCTGTTGTTGTCTCGCAGTGAGAGCCAATACCCTTTCATCTGCTGTTGTCTCGCAGTGAGAACCAATACCCTGTCATCTGTGGTTGTCTCGCAATGAGAGCCAATACCCTGTCACCTGTTGTTGTCTCGCAGTGAGAGCCAAGCTTCATTACTCTGTCATCTGTTGTTGTCTCGCAGTGAGATCCAATACCCTGTCATCTGTTGTTGTCTCGCAGTGAGAGCCAATACCCTGTCATCTGTTGTTGCCTCGCAGTGAGAGCCAAGCTTTATTACTCTGTCATCTGTTGTTGTCTCGCAGTGAGAGCCAATATCCTGTCATCTGTTGTTGTCTCGCAGTGAGAGCCAATATCCTGTCATCTGTTGTTGTCTCGCAGTGAGAGCCAAGCTTTATTACTCTGTCATCTGTTGTTGTCTCGCAGTGAGAGCCAATATCCTGTCATCTGTTGTTGTCTCGCAGTGAGAGCCAATATCCTGTCATCTGTTGTTGTCTCGCAGTGAGAGCCAATATCCTGTCATATGTTGTTGTCTTGCAGGGAGAGCCAATACCCTGTCATCTGTTGTTGTCTCGCAGTGAGAGCCAATAACCTGTCATTTGTTGTTGTCTCGCAGTGAGAGCCAATACCCTGTCATCTGTTGTTGTCTCGCAGTGAGAGCCAATACCCTGTGATCTGTTGTAGTCTTGCAGTGAGAGCCAATACCCTGTCATCTGTTGTTGTCTCGCAGTGAGAGCCAATACCCTGTCATCTGTTGTTGTTTCGCAGTGAGAACCAATACCCTGTCATCTGTTGTAGTCTTGCAGTGAGAGCCAATACCCTGTCATCTGTTGTTTTCTTGCAGTGAGAGCCAATACCCTGTCGTCTGTTGTTGTCTCACAGTGAGAGCCAATACCCTGTCGTCTGTTGTTGTCTTGCAGTGAGAGCCAATACCCTGTCATCTGTTGTTGTCTTGCAGTGAGAGCCAATACCCTGTCATCTGTTGTTGTCTCGCAGTGAGAGCCAATACCCTGTCATCTGTTGTTGTCTCGCAGTGAGAGCCAATACCCTCTCATTTGTTGTTGTCTCGCAGTGAGAACCAATACCCTGTCATCTGTTATTGTCTCGCAGTGAGAGCCAATAACCTGTCGTCTGTTGTTGTCTCGCAGTGAGAGCCAAGCTTCATTACCCTGTGATCTGTTGTTGTCTCGAAGTGAGAGCCAATACCCTGTCATCTGTTGTTGTCTTGCAGTGAGAGCCAATACCCTGTCATCTGTTATTGTCTGGCAGTGAGAGCCAATACTCTGTCATATGTTGTTGTCTCGCAGTGAGAGCCAATACCCTGTCATCTGTTGTTGTCTCGCAGTGAGAGCCAATACCCTGTCATCTGTTGTTGTCTCGCAGTGAGAACCAATACCCTGTCATCTGTTGTTGTCTCGCAGTGAGAGCCAATACCCTGTCGTCTGTTGTTGTCTCGCAGTGAGAGCCAAGCTTTATTACCCTGTCATCTGTTGTTGTCTCGCAGTGAGAGCCAATACCCTGTCATCTGTTGTTGTCTTGCAGTGAGAGCCAATACCCTGTCATCTGTTGTTGTCTCGCAGTGAGAGCCAATACTCTGTCATCTGTTGTTGTCTCGCAGTGAGAGCCAATACCCTCTCATTTGTTGTTGTATCGCAGTGAGAACCAATACCCTGTCATCTGTTATTGTCTCGCAGTGAGGGCCAATAACCTGTCGTCTGTTGTTGTGTTGCAGTGAGAGCCAAGCTTTATTACCCTGTGATCTGTTGTTGTCTCGCAGTGAGAGCCAATACCCTGTCATCTGCTGTTGTCTCGCAATGAGAGCCAATACCCTGTCATCTGTTGTTCTCGAAGTGAGAGCCAATATCCTGTCGTCTATTGTCATCTCGCAGTGAGAACCAATACCGTGTCGTCTGTTGTTGTCTCGCAGTGAGAGCCAATACCCTGTCATCTGTTGTTGTCTCGCAGTGAGAGCCAATATCCTGTCATCTGTTGTTGTCTCGCAGTGAGAGCCAATACCCTGTCATCTGCTGTTGTCTCGCAGTGAGAGCCAATACCCTGTCATCTGTGGTTGTCTCGCAATGAGAGCCAATACCCTGTCATCTGTTGTTGTCTCGCAGTGAGAGCCAAGCTTCATTACTCTGTCATCTGTTGTTGTCTCGCAGTGAGATCCAATACCCTGTCATCTGTTGTTGTCTCGCAGTGAGAGCCAATACCCTGTCATTTGTTGTTGTCTCGCAGTGAGAGCCAATCTTTATTACTCTGTCATCTGATGTTGTCTCGCAGTGAGAGCCAATACCCTGTCATCTGTTGTTGTCTCGCAGTGAGAGCCAATACCCTGTCATCTGTTGTTGTCTCGCAGTGAGAGCCAATACCCTGTCATCTGTTGTAGTCTTGCAGTGAGAGCCAATACCCTGTCATCTGTTGTTGTCTCGCAGTGAGAGCCAATACCCTGTCATCTGTTGTTGTCTCGCAGTGAGAGCCAATACCCTGTCAACTGTTGTAGTCTTGCAGTGAGAGCCAATACCCTGTCATCTGTTGTTGTCTTGCAGTGAGAGCCAATACCCTGTCGTCTGTTGTTGTCTCGCAGTGAGAGCCAATACCCTGTCATCTGTTGTTCTCTTGCAGTGAGAGCCAATACCCAGTCATCTGTTGTTGTCTCGCAGTGAGAGCCAATACCCTGTCATCTGTTGTTGTCTCGCAGTGAGAGCCAATACCCTCTCATTTGTTGTTGTCTCGCAGTGAGAACCAATACCCTGTCATCTGTTGTTGTCTCGCAGTGAGAACCAATACCCTGTCATCTGTAGTTGTCTCGCAGTGAGAGCCAATATCCTGTCATCTGTTGTTGTCTCGCAGTGAGAGCCAATACCCTGTCATCTGCTGTTGTCTCGCAGTGAGAACCAATACCCTGTCATCTGTGGTTGTCTCGCAATGAGAGCCAATACCCTGTCACCTGTTGTTGTCTCGCAGTGAGAGCCAAGCTTCATTACTCTGTCATCTGTTGTTGTCTCGCAGTGAGATCCAATACCCTGTCATCTGTTGTTGTCTCGCAGTGAGAGCCAATACCCTGTCATCTGTTGTTGTCTCGCAGTGAGAGCCAAGCTTTATTACTCTGTCATCTGTTGTTGTCTCGCAGTGAGAGCCAATATCCTGTCATCTGTTGTTGTCTCGCAGTGAGAGCCAATATCCTGTCATCTGTTGTTGTCTCGCAGTGAGAGCCAATATCCTGTCATCTGTTGTTGTCTTGCAGGGAGAGCCAATACCCTGTCATCTGTTGTTGTCTCACAGTGAGAGCCAATAACCTGTCATTTGTTGTTGTCTCGCAGTGAGAGCCAATACCCTGTCATCTGTTGTTGTCTCGCAGTGAGAGCCAATACCCTGTGATCTGTTGTAGTCTTGCAGTGAGAGCCAATACCCTGTCATCTGTTGTTGTCTCGCAGTGAGAGCCAATACCCTGTCATCTGTTGTTGTTTCGCAGTGAGAGCCAATACCCTGTCATCTGTTGTAGTCTTGCAGTGAGAGCCAATACCCTGTCATCTGTTGTTTTCTTGCAGTGAGAGCCAATACCCTGTCGTCTGTTGTTGTCTCACAGTGAGAGCCAATACCCTGTCGTCTGTTGTTGTCTTGCAGTGAGAGCCAATACCCTGTCATCTGTTGTTGTCTTGCAGTGAGAGCCAATACCCTGTCATCTGTTGTTGTCTCGCAGTGAGAGCCAATACCCTGTCATCTGTTGTTGTCTCGCAGTGAGAGCCAATACCCTCTCATTTGTTGTTGTCTCGCAGTGAGAACCAATACCCTGTCATCTGTTATTGTCTCGCAGTGAGAGCCAATAACCTGTCGTCTGTTGTTGTCTCGCAGTGAGAGCCAAGCTTCATTACCCTGTGATCTGTTGTTGTCTCGAAGTGAGAGCCAATACCCTGTCATCTGTTGTTGTCTTGCAGTGAGAGCCAATACCCTGTCATCTGTTATTGTCTGGCAGTGAGAGCCAATACTCTGTCATATGTTGTTGTCTCGCAGTGAGAGCCAATACCCTGTCATCTGTTGTTGTCTCGCAGTGAGAGCCAATACCCTGTCATCTGTTGTTGTCTCGCAGTGAGAACCAATACCCTGTCATCTGTTGTTGTCTCGCAGTGAGAGCCAATACCCTGTCGTCTGTTGTTGTCTCGCAGTGAGAGCCAAGCTTTATTACCCTGTCATCTGTTGTTGTCTCGCAGTGAGAGCCAATACCCTGTCATCTGTTGTTGTCTTGCAGTGAGAGCCAATACCCTGTCATCTGTTGTTGTCTCGCAGTGAGAGCCAATACTCTGTCATCTGTTGTTGTCTCGCAGTGAGAGCCAATACCCTCTCATTTGTTGTTGTCTCGCAGTGAGAACCAATACCCTGTCATCTGTTATTGTCTCGCAGTGAGGGCCAATAACCTGTCGTCTGTTGTTGTCTTGCAGTGAGAGCCAAGCTTTATTACCCTGTGATCTGTTGTTGTCTCGCAGTGAGAGCCAATACCCTGTCATCTGCTGTTGTCTCGCAATGAGAGCCAATACCCTGTCATCTGTTGTTGTCTCGCAGTGAGAGCCAAGCTTCATTACTCTGTCATCTGTTGTTGTCTCGCAGTGAGATCCAATACCCTGTCATCTGTTGTTGTCTCGCAGTGAGAGCCAATACCCTGTCATCTGTTGTTGTCTCGCAGTGAGAGCCAACCTTTATTACTCTGTCATCTGTTGTTGTCTCGCAGTGAGAGCCAATACCCCGTGATCTGTTGTTGTCTTGCAGGGAGAGCCAATACCCTGTCATCTGTTGTTGTCTCGCAGTGAGAGCCAATACCCTGTCATCTGTTGTTGTCTCGCAGTGAGAGCCAATACCCTGTCATCTGTTGTTGTCTCGCAGTGAGAGCCAATACCCTGTCATCTGTTGTAGTCTTGCAGTGAGAGCCAATACCCTGTCATCTGTTGTTGTCTCGCAGTGAGAGCCAATACCCTGTCATCTGTTGTTGTCTCGCAGTGAGAGCCAATACCCTGTCATCTGTTGTCATCTCGAAGTGAGAGCCAATATCCTGTCGTCTATTGTCATCTCGCAGTGAGAGCCAATACCCTGTCGCCTGTTGTTGTCTTGCAGTGAGAGCCAATACTCTGTCATCTGTTGTTGTCTTGCAGTGAGAGCCAATACTCTGTCATCTGCTGTCATCTCGAAGTGAGAGCCAATATCCTGTCGTCTGTTGTCATCTCGCAGTGAGAGCCAATACCCTGTCGTCTGTTGTTGTCTCGCAGTGAGAGCCAATACCCTGTCATCTGTTGTTGTCTCGCAGTGAGAGCCAATATCCTGTCATCTGTTGTTGTCTTGCAGTGAGAGCCAATACTCTGTCATCTGCTGTCATCTCGAAGTGAGAGCCAATATCCTGTCGTCTATTGTCATCTCGCAGTGAGAGCCAATACCCTGTCGTCTGTTGTTGTCTCGCAGTGAGAGCCAATACCCTGTCATCTGTTGTTGTCTCGCAGTGAGAGCCAATATCCTGTCATCTGTTGTTGTCTCGCAGTGAGATCCAATACCCTGTCATATGCTGTTGTCTCGCAGTGAGAGCCAATACCCTGTCATATGTGGTTGTCTCGCAATGAGAGCCAATACCCTGTCATCTGTTGTTGTCTCGCAGTGAGAGCCAAGCTTCATTACTCTGTCATCTGTTGTTGTCTCGCAGTGAGATCCAATACCCTGTCATCTGTTGTTGTCTCGCAGTGAGAGCCAATACCCTGTCATTTGTTGTTGTCTCGCAGTGAGAGCCAATCTTTATTACTCTGTCATCTGATGTTGTCTCGCAGTGAGAGCCAATACCCTGTCATCTGTTGTTGTCTTGCAGTGAGAGCCAATACCCTGTCATCTGTTGTTGTCTCGCAGTGAGAGCCAATACCCTGTCATCTGTTGTTGTCTCGCAGTGAGAGCCAATACTCTGTCGTCTGTTGTTGTCTTGCAGTGAGAGCCAATACCCTTTCATCCGTTGTTGTCTCGCAGTGAGAGCCAATATCCTGTCATCTGTTGTTGTCTCGCAGTGAGAGCCAATACCCTGTCGTCTGTTGTTGTCTCGCAGTGAAAGCCAATACCCTGTCATCTGTTGTTGTCTCGCAGTGAGAGCCAATATCCTGTCATCTGTTGTTGTTCTGCAGTGAGAGCCAATACCCTGTCATCTGCTGTTGTCTCGTAGTGAGAGCCAATACCCTGTCATCTGTGGTTGTCTCGCAATGAGAGCCAATACCCTGTCATCTGTTGTTGTCTCGCAGTGAGAGCCAAGCTTCATTACTCTGTCATCTGTTGTTGTCTCGCAGTGAGATCCAATACCCTGTCATCTGTTGTTGTCTCGCAGTGAGAGCCAATACCCTGTCATCTGTTGTTGTTTCGCAGTGAGAGCCAACCTTTATTACTCTGTCATCTGTTGTTGTCTCGCAGTGAGAGCCAATACCCCGTGATCTGTTGTTGTCTTGCAGGGAGAGGCAATACCTTGTCATCTGTTGTTGTCTCGCAGTGAGAGCCAATACCCTGTCATCTGTTGTTGTCTCGCAGTGAGAGCCAATACCCTGTCATCTGTTGTTGTCTCGCAGTGAGAGCCAATACTCTGTCATCTGTTGTTGTCTTGCAGTGAGAGCCAATACCTTGTCGTCTGTTGTTGTCTCACAGTGAGAGCCAATACCCTGTCGTCTGTTGTTGTCTCGCAGTGGGAGCCAATACCCTGTCGTCTGTTGTTGTCTCGCAGTGAGAGCCAATACCCTGTCATCTGTTGTTGTCTCGCAGTGAGAGCCAATACCCTGTCATCTGTTGTTGTCTCGCAGTGAGAGCCAATATTCTGTCATCTGTTGTTGTCTCGCAGTGAGAGCCAATACCCTGTCATCTGTTGTTGTCTTGCAGTGAGAGCCCTGTCATCTGTTGTTGTCTTGCAGTGAGAGCCAATACCCTGTCATCTGTTGTTGTCTTGCAGTGAGAGCCAATACCCTGTCATCTGTTGTTGTCTCACAGTGAGAGCCAATACCCTGTCATCTGTTGTTGTCTCACAGTGAGAGTCAATACCCTGTCATCTGTTGTTGTCTCGCGGTGATAGCCAATACCCTGTCATTAGGCATCCCGAGAGACCTTATGTTTTTTTTTTTTTCTTTTTTTAGGTTACCGGACCTTTGGTTCGATAACCTATTGCCGTGGCGTTGCGTCCGTCGTCCGGCGTCCGTCGTCCGTTCACATTTTTATCTTTAAAGTATATGATCGAATCTTTCTGAAATTTTGCACAAAAATACCTAAAAATATTTCAAGGGAAGGTTTTTTTTAGTTTTTCGATTTTCGCATTTTAGGTTACCGGACCTTTGGTCCGATAACCTATTGGCATGGCGTTGCGTCCGTCGTCCGTCCGTCCGTCCGTCCGGCGTTAACATTTTTATCTTTAAAGTTAACGATCGAATCTTTCTGAAATTTTGCACAAAAATGCCTAAAAATATTTTGAGAAGGAGGTATTTTTTTGTTTTTTGATTTTCACATTTTTTTCAAAATGGCGGCCGTTTTTGTCGAAAAACGCTGAATTTTGGACTTTGACGGCCATTTTCTCAAAAACTGTCTGATCAGTTTTGAGTTTTTGGTTTCAAAAGATTCCCCTCATATACCTCTGTGATATGTATAAGTTTGGTTGCCCTAAATCTGCCGGTTTTCGTGTGGCGGCCATTTTGAAATTTTGGCGGGTCGGCGAAAAAAAAATTTTTCGCCCCAGATCGCATTACTATCCATTTTGGGCCATTTCTAGAGCAAAAAAAAATTTTCACCCTTTGAAAAAAATTTTGGACTTAGAAAATTTTCGGCACTTTTTCCCTTCATAATGGGAGCTGTCCGGACTGTACTCATAGAACGCTTGAAGATAGAGCTTAGAAATTGGCACTTTCAAATGGGAAGTCATATATGGCGACTTGTGTGGTGACCTTGAATTTGACCTTGGATGACCTTGAAAGGTCAAAACAGCCATTTTTGGGTCAAATTTGCACCTGGTCTGTATTTTCTCAAAAACTCTCTGATCAGTTTTGAGATTTTTGCTTAAAAAGATTCCTCTTATATACCTCTGCGACGTGTATAAGTTTTGTTGCCCTTGAATCGCCGATCTCAGTGTGGCGGCCATTTTGAATTTTTGATGAGTCGGCGAAAAAAAATTTTTTCGCCCCAAATAACATTACTATCCATTTTGGGCCATTTCTAGGCAAAAAAAATTTATCACCCTTTGAAAAAAATTTTGGACTTAGAAAATTTTCGGCACTTTTTTCCTTCATAATGGGAGCTGTCAGGACTGTACTCATAGAACGCTTGAAGATAGAGCTTAGAAATTGGCACTTTCAAATCGGAAGTCATATATGGCGACTTGTGTGGTGACCTTGAATTTGACCTTGGATGACATTGAAAGGTCAAAACAGCCATTTTGGGGTCAAAAAATGCCCAGATTTGCCTTTGTAGATGAAATGCTTGCAGATAGAGCTCCTGTTTGCATTATGAACATATAGGAAGACATATATGGCACAACTAATGATGACCTTGAACTTGACGTCAGATGACCTTGAGTGCCAAATGTCTGACTTGGAATGTGTAAATTGACCTGAGCGGCCTAAACGATTCCACCCAACATATAGAATATCAAATGCCGCACACATACATGTAATGGTTACATCGAAGTTCATACGGATGACCTTGATTGGTAAATCCCAAGGTCATATGTTTACACTGCGAACCTTGATTGGTAAATCTCAAGGTCTGTTACCTGCCAATGCTGCCATGGCCAAACCAAAATTGTCCGGTAACCTATCTTAGCCTTTGGGCTAATTTTTTTTTTTCTTCCGCCGTTTCGTTTCCGGATCATAACTCTTGAATGCCTTGATCTATCTTTCCGAAATTTTCACAGCTCATCTGAAATTCTTTGCTCCTAACCCCTATTGTTTTTCGTCGAGATCCGAAATCCAAGATGGCCGCCAGCGGCCATTTTGGAAAAAAAAATCGGGCGATTCCTGTCAATGTCATAATTTGATTCAGGCAATTTCCAGGAGAAAAAAATTTTTTGGGTGTATTTTTTTTTTTTTTGGACTTGGAATTTTCCCTTGCCTGCCCCCATGCAGATGTAATACTGTAACTGAGCCATGCTACTGTATTCACTGACTGCAGCCTGCATGTCCAGCATGAGGCTAGGCTCTGCCCTCTCAGCTCGTGCAGTATATGAGAGCCCTGCTCAGTAATGCCTTACAAGATCAGCCACTCTGTCCAGCACAGCGATAGGCTCCGCCCCTCTCAGCCAGCCCTGCTCAGTTAGCCTTACAAGATCAGCCAGTCTGTCCAGCACAGCAATATAGGCTCCGCCCTCTTAGCCAGCCCTGCTCAGTCATGCCTGACAAGTGATACAGCTAGCATGTCCAACTTGACCCCAGGCTCATATCCATGCATAATCCCTCACTCCCCCCTCTTAGCCAGCCCTGCTCAGTCATGCCTGACAAGTGATACAGCTAGCATGTCCAACTTGACCCCAGGCTCATATCCATGCATAATCCCTCACTCCCCCCTCCAAAGCCTGGTTTACTAGTGTGTGTACATGGTAAAAGAATGAAGTTCCACCCCACAGAATACAATAGTTGGTTAATGAGCCACACACATGACACAACATGCTTGGGGGATGATTTGCCCTGTCTGCATTTATATTGTACAAACATGTATTGTTTGAATGTTTTGTTATCCAACTCTATTTCACATGCAATGACCAAATCATCATTGTTAGGTTACCGGACCTTTGGTCCGATAACCTATTGGCATGGCGTTGCGTCCGTCGTCCGTCCGTCCGTCCGTCCGTCCGTCTAGCCGTCTAGCCGTCCGTCCGTCCGTCTGTCCGTCCGTCCGTCCGTCCGTCCGTCCGTCCGTCCGGCGTTAACATTTTTATCTTTAAAGTTAACGATCGAATCTTTCTGAAATTTTGCACAAAAATGCCTAAAAATATTTTGAGAAGGAGGTATTTTTTTGTTTTTTGATTTTCGCATTTTTTTCAAAATGGCGGCCGTTTTTGTCGAAAAACGCTCAATTTTGGACTTTGACGGCCATTTTCTCCAAAACTGTCTGATCAGTTTTGAGTTTTTGGTTTCAAAAGATTCCCCTCATATACCTCTGTGATATGTATAAGTTTGGTTGCCCTAAATCTGCCGGTTTCCGTGTGGCGGCCATTTTGAATTTTTAGCGGGTCGGCAAAAAAAACTTTTTTTCGCCTCAAATCTCATTACTATCCATTTTGGGCCATTTCTAGGGCAAAAAAATTTTTTCACCCTTTGAAAAAATTTTTGGACTTAGAAAATTTTCGGCACTTTTTCCCTTCATAATGGGAGCTGTCCGGACTGTACTCATAGAACGCTTGAAGATAGAGCTTAGAAATTGGCACTTTCAAATGGGAAGTCATATATGGCGACTTGTGTGGTGACCTTGAATTTGACCTTGGATGACCTTGAAAGGTCAAAACAGCCATTTTTGGGTCGAAAAACGCTCAAATTTGCACCTGGTCTGTATTTTCTCAAAAACTGTCTGATCAGTTTTGAGATTTTTGCTTAAAAAGATTCCTCTCATATACCTCTGTGACGTGTATAAGTTTTGTTGCCCTTGAATCGCCGATCTCAGTGTGGCGGCCATTTTCAATTTTTGACGAGTCGGCGAGAAAAAATTTTTTCGCCCCAAATAACATTACTATCCATTTTGGGCCATTTCTAGGCAAAAAAAAATGTTCACCCTTTGAAAAAAATTTTGGACTTAGAAAATTTTCGGCACTTTTTTCCTTCATAATGGGAGCTCTCAGGACTGTACTCATAGAACGCTTGAAGATAGAGCTTAGAAATTGGCACTTTCAAATGAGAAGTCATATATGCCGACTTGTGTGGTGACCTTGAATTTGACCTTCGATGACCTTGAAAGGTCAAAACAGCCATTTTGGGGTAAAAAAATGCCCAGATTTGCCTTTGTAGATGAAATGCTTGCAGATAGAGCTCATGTTTGCATTATGAACATATAGGAAGACATATATGGCACAACTAATGATGACCTTGAACTTGACGTCAGATGACCTTGAGTGCCAAATGTCTGACTTGGAATGTGTAAATTGACCTAGGCAGCCTAAACGATTCCACCCAACATATAGAATATCAAATGCCGCACACATACATGTAATGGTTACATCGAAGTTCATACGGATGACCTTGATTGGTAAATCCCAAGGTCATATGTTTACACTGCGAACCTTGATTGGTAAATCTCAAGGTCTGTTACCTGCCAATGCTGCCATGGCCAAACCAAAATTGTCCGGTAACCTATCTTAGCCTTTGGGCTAATTTTTTTTCAAAATGGCGGCCGTTTTCGACGAAAAATGCCTGATTTTGGACTTTGGCGGCCATTTTCTCAAAAACTGTTCAATAACTTTTTTTCTTTTTGATACACAACACTCCTCATATGTACTCCTGTGATGTGTATAAGTTTCGTTGCGCTTGAATCGCTCGAAGTGGGCCATTTTGGGCCAAACTTGGCCCAAATGGGACTCCCATTTTAAATTCTCCTATGCTTTATAATGGGACACATTATGCCTTATATCTCACTTAATATTGTGATTAGAGACTAGGAATCAATTTTGGACATATAGGAAATGATATTTGCTGAATATTCTCGTGACCTTGAATTTGACCTCTGACCTCAGTTTCAAGGTCAAAGAACAAAATGGGTAATATCTCGCTTATTATCGACTTTACAGCTTAGAAATCAATTTTGGACATATAGGAAATGATATATACCGAATATTCTGATGACCTTGAATTTGACCTTTGACCTTATTTTCAAGGTCACAGGACAAAATGGCTCATATCTCACTGTTTATCGACTTTACAGCTTAGGAATCAATTATGACCATATAGGAAATGATATATGCAGATTATTGTCATGACCTTGAATTTGACCTTTGACCTCATTTTCAAGGTCACGGGACAAAATGGCTAATATCTCGCTTATTATCGACTTTACAGCTTAGGAATCAAATGTGGACATATAGGAAAGGATATACGCTGAATATTCTGATGACCTTAAATTTGACCTTTGACCTTATTTTCAAGGTCATAGCACAAAATGGCTAATATCTCGCCATTATGGATTTTACAGCTTAGGAATCAATCGTGGACATATAGGAAATGATAATTATATCCATAATATTTTTGTGACTTTGAATTTGACCTTTGGCCTCATTTTCAAGTTTTTTTAGGTTACCGGACCTATGGTCCGATAACCTATTGGCATGGCGTTGCGTCCGTCGTCCGTCGTCGTCCGTCAACAATTTTATCTTTAAAGTTTACGATCGAATTTTTCTGAAATTTTGCACAAAAATGCCCAAAAATATTTCGAGAGGGAGGTATTTTTTAGTTTTTTGATTTTCGCATTTTTTTCAAAATGGCGGCCGTTTTCGACGAAAAATGCCTGATTTTGGAATTTGGCGGCCATTTTCTCAAAATCTGTTCAGTAACTTTTTTTTTTATTGATGCATAACACTCCTCATATGTACCCCTGTGACATGTATAAATTTCGTTGCGCTTGAATCGCTCGAAGTGGGCCATTTTGGGCCCAAACTCGGCCCAAATGGGACTTTCCCATGTTAAATTCTCCTATGCTTTATAATGCGACACATTAAAGCCTAATATCTCACTTAATATTGAGATTAGAGACTAGGAATCAATTGTGGACATATAGGAAATGATATATGCTGAATATTGTCGTGACCTTGAATTTGACTTTGAATTTGGTTTCAAGGTCAGAGTGGCCGTTTTCGTCGAAAAATGGCCAATTTTGGACTTCGATGGTCGTTTTCTCAAAATCTGTTCAGTAACTTTTTTTTCTTATTGATGAAAAACACTCCTCATATGTACCCCTGTGACATGTATAAATTTCGTTGCGCTTGAATCGCTTGAAGTGGGCCATTTTGGGCCCAAACTCGGCCCAAATGTGACTTTCCCATGTTAAATTTTCCTATGCTTTATAATGGCACACATTAAGCCTAATATCTCACTTAATATTGAAATTAGAGACTAGGAATCAATTGTGGACATATATGGAAATGATATATGCTGAATATTCTCGTGACCTTGAATTTGACTTTTGACCTCATTTTCAAGGTCACAGGACAAAATGGCTAATATCTCGCTTATTATCGACTTTACAGCTTAGGAATCAGTTGTGAACATATAGGAAATGATATATGCTGAATATTCTTGTGACCTTGAATTTGACCTTTGACCTCATTTTCAAGGTCACATGACAAAATGGCTAATATCTCGCTTATTATCGACTTTACAGTTTAGGAATCAATTGTGAACATATAGGAAATGATATATGCTGAATATTTCCGTGACCTTGAATTTGACCTTTGACCTCATTTCCAAGGTCGCAGGACAAAATTGCTAATATCTCGCTTATTATCGACTTTACAGCTTAGGAATCAATTGTGAACATATAGGAAATGATATATGCTGAATATTCTCGTGGCTTTGAATTTGAGCTTTGACCTCATTTTCAAGGTCACAGGACAAAACGGCCAATATCTTGCTTATTAGCGACTTTACAGCTTAGGAATCAATTGTGAACATATAGGAAATGATATATGCTGAAAATTCTCATGACCTTGAATTTGACCTTTGACCTCATTTTCAAGGTCACATGACAAAATGACTAATATCTTGCTTATTATTGACTTTACTGCTTAGGAATCAATTGTGAACATATAGGAAATGATATATGCTGAATATTCTCATTACCTTGAATTTGACCTTTGACCTCATTTCCAAGGTCACAGGACAAATGTGCTAATATCTCGCTTATTATCGACTTTACAGCTTAGGAATCAATTGTGAACATATAGGAAATGATATATGCTGAAAATTCTCATGACCTTGAATTTGACCTTTGACCTCATTTTCAAGGTCACATGACAAAATGGCTAATATCTCGCTTATTATCGACTTTACAGCTTAGGAATCAATTGTGAACATATAGGAAATGATATATGCTGAATATTCTCATGACCTTGAATTTGACCTTTGACCTCATTTCCAAGGTCACAGGACAAAATAGCCAATATCTTGCTGATTAGCGCCTTTACAGCTTAGAAATAAATTGTGAACATATAGGAAATGATATGTGCTGAATATTCTAGTGACCTTGAATTTGACTTTTGACCTCATTTTCAAGGTCAACAGGACAAAATGGCTAATATCTCGCTTATTATCGACTTTACAGCTTGGGAATCAATTGTGAACATATAGGAAATGATATATTCTGAATATTAGGTTACCGGACCTTTGGTCCGATAACCTATTGGCATGGCGTTGCGTCCGTCGTCCGTCCGTCCGTCCGTCCGGCGTTAACATTTTTATCTTTAAAGTTAACGATCGAATCTTTCTGAAATTTTGCACAAAAATGCCTAAAAATATTTTGAGAAGGAGGTATTTTTTTGTTTTTTGATTTTCGCATTTTTTTCAAAATGGCGGCCGTTTTTGTCGAAAAACGCTCAATTTTGGACTTTGACGGCCATTTTCTCAAAAACTGTCTGATCAGTTTTGAGTTTTTGGTTTCAAAAGATTCCCCTCATATACCTCTGTGATATGTATAAGTTTGGTTGCCCTAAATCTGCCGGTTTTCGTGTGGCGGCCATTTTGAAATTTTGGCGGGTCGGCGAAAAAAATTTTTTTCGCCCCAGATCGCATTACTATCCATTTTGGGCCATTTCTAGAGCAAAAAAAAATTTTCTCCCTTTGAAAAAAATTTTGGACTTAGAAAATTTTCGGCACTTTTTCCCTTCATAATGGGAGCTGTCCGGACTGTACTCATAGAACGCTTGAAGATAGAGCTTAGAAATTGGCACTTTCAAATGGGAAGTCATATATGGCGACTTGTGTGGTGACCTTGAATTTGACCTTGGATGACCTTGAAAGGTCAAAACAGCCATTTTTGGGTCGAAAAACGCTCAAATTTGCACCTGGTCTGTATTTTCTTAAAAACTCTCTGATCAGTTTTGAGATTTTTGCTTAAAAAGATTCCTCTTATATACCTCTGCGACGTGTATAAGTTTTGTTGCCCTTGAATCGCCGATCTCAGTGTGGCGGCCATTTTGAATTTTTGACGAGTCGGCGAAAAAAAAGTTTTTCGCCCCAAATAACATTACTATCCATTTTGGGCCATTTCTAGGCAAAAAAAAATTTTCACCCTTTGAAAAAAATTTTGGACTTAGAAAATTTTCGGCACTTTTTTCCTTCATAATGGGAGCTGTCAGGACTGTACTCATAGAACGCTTGAAGATAGAGCTTAGAAATTGGCACTTTCAAATCGGAAGTCATATATGGCGACTTGTGTGGTGACCTTGAATTTGACCTTGGATGACCTTGAAAGGTCAAAACAGCCATTTTGGGGTCAAAAAATGCCCAGATTTGCCTTTGTAGATGAAATGCTTGCAGATAGAGCTCCTGTTTGCATTATGAACATATAGGAAGACATATATGGCACAACTAATGATGACCTTGAACTTGACGTCAGATGACCTTGAGTGCCAAATGTCTGACTTGGAATGTGTAAATTGACCTGAGCGGCCTAAACGATTCCACCCAACATATAGAATATCAAATGCCGCACACATACATGTAATGGTTACATCGAAGTTCATACGGATGACCTTGATTGGTAAATCCCAAGGTCATATGTTTACACTGCGAACCTTGATTGGTAAATCTCAAGGTCTGTTACCTGCCAATGCTGCCATGGCCAAACCAAAATTGTCCGGTAACCTATCTTAGCCTTTGGGCTATTTTTTTTTTTTCTTCCGCCGTTTGGTTTCCGGATCATAACTCTTGAACGCCTTGATCTATCTTTCCGAAATTTTCACAGCTCATCCGAAATACTTTGCTCCTAACCCCTATTGTTTTTCGTCGAGATCGGAAATCCAAGCTGGCCGCCAGCGGCCATTTTGGAAAAAAAAATCGGGCGATTCCTGTCAATGTCATAATTTGATTCAGGCAATATCCAGGAGAAAAAAATTTTTTGGGTGTATTTTTTTTTTTTTTTTTGGACGGATTTTTTCCCTTGCCTGCCCCCATGCAGATGTAATACTGTAACTGAGCCATGCTACTGTATTCACTGACTGCAGCCTGCATGTCCAGCATGAGGCTAGGCTCTGCCCTCTCAGCCAGTGCAGTATATGAGAGCCCTGCTCAGTAATGCCTTACAAGATCAGCCACTCTGTCCAGCACAGCGATAGGCTCCGCCCCTCTCAGCCAGCCCTGTTCAGTTAGCCTTACAAGATCAGCCAGTCTGTCCAGCACAGCAATATAGGCTCCGCCCTCTCAGTCATGCCCTGCTCAGTCATGCCTGACAAGTGACACAGCTAGCATGTCCAACTTGACCCCAGGCTCATATCCATGCATAATCCCTCACTTACCCCCCCCCCCCCCCCCCCCCCCCGCCAAAGCCTGGTTTACTAGTGTGTGTACATGGTAAAAGAATGAAGTTCCACCCCACAGAATACAATAGTTGGTTAATAAGCCACACACATGACACAACATGCTTGGGGGATGATTTGCCCTGTCTGCATTTATATTGTACAAACATGTATTGTTTGAATGTTTTGTTATTCAACTCTATTTCACATGCAATGACCAAATCATCATTGTTTTAGTTAGCTGGGAAATGTTTGGCTTTGGTTATAATGTGAATGCGAAAATTCCGCTGTATTGTACAAGTTTTGAAATCACAAAATTGGCCAAGATGACACAGCATTCTTTTAGTCACGTATCATTTTACATTTGACAGGAGCACCTGAAAATATCACGAACATCCTGATTAAATATACTAGTATTCTGAATATTGGCTGGGTAGTTCTCTGAATATTGGCTGGGTAATTGTCCATTCATTTTGGGTGGCAAATGTCTGGTGGGCCAAGTTGTCAAGATGATAGAAAGCAGTTCTGGTAAGAAACTGTCTGATGAGCTCTCACTCTTACCCACATACAATGGCCTATGTATCTTTTTTTCTCAGTCCAGTATGACCATTTGAAATAATAACAAATTGGGGGATGCCACAAAGCCTATAGGCTTTTATGTCTAGTCTGTTGTTGTCTCGCAGTGAGAGCCAATATCCTGTCATCTGTTGTTGTCTGGCCGTGAGAGCCAATACTTTTTGTTGCAGTGGTGCAGGAAGCGGTGTGTACCGGCGACCCGATGTTGCTGCAGCTGTGTCTCCAACACCGTGACAACCAGAGACGCACAGAGAGAACAGAGGGTGTGCAGGGCCTGCTGCAAAAACTGCGCGAGGTTTGTGACCATGGTGACCGTTTTGTTCTCATCACAGTATTAGACAAGTTCTTTCAGTCAATAATCAGTTATACTTCTTGTCTGGCAGGCTCCTGATTTTTATGTTGAAATGAAATGGGAATTCACCAGTTGGGGTGAGTATGAATTTTAAAATCTATCCTGATTACAAATTTATGGCAGTTTTGTTTTTGGTTTCAACCTGTATTGGTTTTGTAGAAGCATAATGCTCCAAAGCAAAATTTCCCACATTGGCACACAGAAGGATTAAAATTATTTTTTACATCACCAAGTTAAACTATTACATGCTCTTTTTCGCTCCATTGGATCAGTCTGGATAGGAAATTATCGTCTTACTGCATGACGTGACACTCTTTTCACCACCAAGCATATGTTTTCAGGTTACCGGACCTATGGTCCGATAACCTATTGCCATTGCATTTTGCGTCCGTTCGTCCGTTCACATTTTAGGACCTTTGGTCCGATAACCTATTGGCATGGCGTTGCGTCCGTCGTCCGTAAACAATTTTATCTTTAAAGTTTACAGTCGAATCTTTCTGAAATTTTGCACAAAAATGCCTAAAAATATTCCAAGAAGGAAATATTTTTAGCTTACCGGCCCTTTGGGCCCATGAGCTATTATCGTGGTTTTTCGTCCGTCGTCCGTCGTCCATCCGGGTCTGTAACTTCTTTTGGCATGATGAATTTCCCCATAAATTTGTCAGAACATACCTTAGGCCAATATCTAAAAACTTTTTTAAAATTTTTTTGATTGAATCGTTTTTGCCGATTTGGCGGCCATTTTTGACGAAAAATTGCCAATTTTGGACTTTGGTCGCCATTTTCTCAAAAACTGTCTGATCAGTTTTGAGATTTTTGTTCAAAACATTCCTCTCATGTACCTCTATGACATGTATAAGTTTCGTTGCCCCTGAATCGCCGGTCTGTGTGTGGCGGCCGTTTTGATTTTTTGACGGGTCGGCGAAAAAACATTTTTTTGTCCCAAATCAAGTCACTATTCGTTTTGAGCCATTTCCAGCAAAAAAAAATCAATCTTTTTTTTTGACCCATTGAAAATTTTTTTGGACTTTTTTGAAAATATCACCCAATTTTTCCTTCATAATGGGAGCTATGCAGTGCAATCTCATAGAACACTCAAGATAGAGCGTAAGTATTGGCACATTCAAATGGGAAATAATATATTGCGGTTTGAGTGGTGACCTTGAATTTGACCTTCAATGACCTTGAAAGGTCAAAACGACCTTTTTTGTAAAAAAAAACGATGAATTGTGCCTTTGGTGGTTATTTTCTCAAAATCTATTCACACAGTTTTCCTCAAAATCATGTATAAGATTCTCCTTGTGTACCTTTGTGATGTATATAAATTTCGTTGCCTTTGAAATGACGGTCTGCGTGGGTCGGCCATTTTGATTTTTAGGTTACCGGACCTTTGGTCCGATAACCTATTGCCGTGGCGTTGCGTCCGTCGTCCGCCGTCGTCGTCGTCCGTCGTCGTCCGTCTACATTTTTAGGTTACCGGACCTTTGGTCCGATAACCTATTGGCATGGCGTTGCGTCCGTCGTCCGTTAGTCCGTCCGTCCGTCCGTCCGTCCGTCCGGCGTTAACATTTTTATCTTTAAAGTTAACGATCGAATCTTTCTGAAATTTTGCAGAAAAATGCCTAAAAATATTTTGAGAAGGAGGTATTTTTTTGTTTTTTGATTTTCGCATTTTTTTCAAAATGGCGGCCGTTTTTGTCGAAAAACGCTCAATTTTGGACTTTGACGGCCATTTTCTCAAAAACTGTCTGATCAGTTTTGAGTTTTTGGTTTCTAAAGATTCCCCTCATATACCTCTGTGATATGTATAAGTTTGGTTGCCCTAAATCTGCCGGTTTCCGTGTGGCGGCCATTTTGAATTTTTGGCGGGTCGGCGAAAAAAATTTTTTTCGCCCCAAATCGCATTACTATCCATTTTGGGTCATTTCTAGGGCAAAAAAAATTTTTCACCCTTTGAAAAAAATTTTGGACTTAGAAAATTTTCGGCACTTTTTCCCTTCATAATGGGAGCTGTCCGGACTGTACTCATAGAACGCTTGAAGATAGAGCTTAGAAATTGGCACTTTCAAATGGGAAGTCATATATGGCGACTTGTGTGGTGACCTTGAATTTGACCTTGGATGACCTTGAAAGGTCAAAACAGCCATTTTTGGGTCGAAAAACGCTCAAATTTGCACCTGGTCTGTATTTTCTCAAAAACTCTCTGATCAGTTTTGAGATTTTTGCTTAAAAAGATTCCTCTTATATACGTCTGTGACGTGTATAAGTTTTGTTGCCCTTGAATCGCCGATCTCAGTGTGGCGGCCATTTTGAATTTTTGACGAGTCGGCGAAAAAAAATTTGTTCGCCCCAAATAACATTACTATCCATTTTGGGCCATTTCTAGGCAAAAAAAAATTTTCACCCTTGAAAAAAATTTTGGAGCTGTCAGGACTGTACTCATAGAACGCTTGAAGATAGAGCTTAGAAATTGGCACTTTCAAATGGGAAGTCATATATGGCGACTTGTGTGGTGACCTTGAATTTGACCTTGGATGACCTTGAAAGGTCAAAACAGCCATTTTGGGGTCAAAAAATGCCCAGATTTGCCTTTGTAGATGAAATGCTTGCAGATAGAGCTCATGTTTGCATTATGAACATATAGGAAGACATATATGGCACAACTAATGATGACCTTGAACTTGACGTCAGATGACCTTGAGTGCCAAATGTCTGACTTGGAATGTGTAAATTGACCTGAGCGGCCTAAACGATTCCACCCAACATATAGAATATCAAATGCCGCATACATACATGTAATGGTTACATCGAAGTTCATACGGATGACCTTGATTGGTAAATCCCAAGGTCATATGTTTACACTGCGAACCTTGATTGGTAAATCTCAAGGTCTGTTACCTGCCAATGCTGCCATGGCTAAACCAAAATTGTCCGGTAACCTATCTTAGCCTTTGGGCTAATTTTATCTTTAAAGTTTACGATCGAATCTTTCTGAAATTTTGCACAAAAATGCCTAAAAATATTTCGAGAGGGAGGTATTTTTTAGTTTTTTGATTTTCGCAATTATTTCAAAATGGCGGCCGTTTTCTTCGAAAAATGGCCAATTTTGGACTTTGGCTGTCGTTTTCTCAAAATCTGTTCAGTAACTTTTTTTCTTATTCATGCATAACACTCCTCATATGTACCTCTGTGACATGTATAAATTTCGTTGCCCTTGAATCGCTCGAAGTGGGCCATTTTGGGCCCAAACTCGGCCCAAATGGGACTTTCCCATGTTAAATTCTCCTATGCTTTATAATGGGACACATTAAGCCTAATATCTCACTTAATATTGAGATTAGAGACTAGGAATCAATTGTGGACATATAGGAAATGATATATGCTGAATATTGTCGTGACCTTGAATTTGACCTTTGACCTCATTTTCAAGGTCACAGGACAAAAAGGCTAATATCTCGCTTATTATCGACTTTACAGCTTAGGATTCAATTGTGAACATATAGGAACTGATATATGCTGAATTTTCTCGTGACCTCGAATTTGACCTTGACCTCATTTTCAAGGTCACATGACAAAATGGCTAATATCTCGCTTATTATCGACTTTACAGCTTAGGAATCAATTGTGAACATATAGGAAATGATATATGCTGAATATTTTTGTGACCTTGAATTTGACCTTTGACCTCATTTTCAAGGTCACAGGACAAAATGGCCAATATCTTGCTTATTAGTGACTTTACACCTTATGAATCAATTGTGAACATACAGGAAATGATATATGCTGAATATTCTAGTGACCTTGAATTTGACCTTTGACCTCATTTTCAAGGTCAACAGGACAAAATGGCTAATATCTTGCTTATTATCAATTTTACAGCTTAGGAATCAATTGTGAACATATAGGAAATGATATATTCTGAATATTCTCATGACCTTGAATTTGACCTTTGACCTAAATTTCAAGGCCAGTCATTTTATTCTCAAGGTCAGAATACAAAATGGTTTATATCTCTCTTATTATCAAATTCACAGCTTAGGGGTCTATAGTGAACATATAGGAAATGATGTATGCTGAATATTTTGGTGATCTAGAATTTGACCTTTGATCCAATTTTCAAGGTCAGAGAACAAAATGGCTAATATGTCGCTTATTATCATCTTCACAGCTTCGGAATCAATTGCGAATATAGAGGAATGATATATACTGAATCTTTTCATGAACTTGAACTTTGACCTCATTTTCTAAGTCACATCACCGATCACAGAATGGCTAATATCTCACTTATTATCGACTTTACAGCTTAGGAATTTATTGTGGACATACTAGAAGTGATATATTTATTGCAAAATTATTTTCAAGGTCACTGGACAAAAGGCTAATATCTAAAATGTATATTGTCCGGTAACCTTTCTTAGCCCTTGAGCTAATTTTTAGGTTACCGGACCTATGGTCCGATAACCTATTGGCATGGCGTTGCGTCCGTCGTCCGTCGTCGTCGTCTTCGTCGTCGTCGTCCGTCGTCGTCGTCGTCGTCGTCCACATTTTTATCTTTTTTGTTTACGGGCGAATTTTTCTGAAATTTTGCACAAAAATACTTAAAAATAATTCAAGAAGGAGGTATTTTTTAGTTTTTTGATTTTCGCATTTTTTTCAAAATGGCGGCCATTTTCGACGAAAAATGCCTGATTTTGGACTTTGGCGGCCATTTTCTCAAAATCTGTTCAGTAACTTTTTTTCTTTCTGATACATAAGACTCTTCATATGTACTCCTATGATGTCTATAAATTTCGTTGCGCTTGAATCGCTCGAAGTGGGCCATTTTGGCCCAAACTCGGCCCAAATGGGACTTTCCCATGTTAAATTCTCCTATGCTTTATAATGGGACACATTATGCCTAATATCTCGCTTAATATTGAGATTAGAGACTAGGAATCAATTGTGGACATATAGGAAATGATATATGCTGAATATTCTCGTGACCTTGAATTTGACCTCTGACCTCAGTTTCAAGGTCAGAGCACAAAATGGCTTATATCTGGCTTATTATTGACTCTACAGCTAAGGAATCAATTGTGGACATATAGGAAATAATATATGCTGAATATTCTCGTGACCTTGAATTTGACCTCTGACCTCAGTTTCAAGGTCAGAGCACAAAATGGCTTATATCTCGCTTATGATCGACTCTACAGCTTAGGAATCAATTGTGGACATATAGGAAATGATATATGCTGAATATTCTGATGACCTTGAATTTGACCTTCGACCTCATGTTCAAGGTCACAGGACAAAATGGCTAATATCTCGCTTGTTATCGACTCTACAGCTTAGCAATCAATTATGAACATATAGGAAATGATATATGCGGATTATTGTCATGACCTTGAATTTGACCTTTGACTTCATTTTCAAGGTCACAGGACAAACAGGCTAATATCTTACTTATTATCGATTTTACAGCTTAGGAATCAATTGTGGACATATAGGAAATGATATATGCTGAATATTCTCGTGACCTTGAATTTGACCTCTGACCTCATTTTCAAGGTCCAAAGACAAACTGGCTCATATCTCTATTGACTGTATGGCTTGGGAATCAATTGTGGACATGATATAGAAAATGATATACATTGAATATTTTGATGACCTTGAATTTGACCTTTGCCCCTTCATTTTCAAGGCCACAGCACAAAATTGCTAATATCTCTCTGATTATTGAATTTACAGCTTAGCAATCAACTGTGGACATGATATAATTATGCTTAATGTTATATATGCTGAATATTCTCTTGACCTTGAATTCAACCAGTGACCTGGCTAACATCTAAAATATTAAACATTGTCCGGTAACCTATCTTCGGCCCTTGGCCTAATTTTTGACGAGTCGGCAAAAAACTTTTTTTTTGTCCCAAATCGAGTCACTATTCGTTTTGAGCCATTTCCAGCAAAAAAAAAAATTGAAAATTGTTTTGGAAAATTTCACCCAAATTTTCCTTCATAATGGGAGCTATGCAGAGTAATCTCATAGAACACTTCAAGATAGAGCCTCTGTATTGGCACATTCAAATGGGAAATCATATATTGTGGTTTGAGTGATGACCTTGAATTTGACCTTCAATGACCTTGGAAGGTCAAAAACGATGAAGTTTTTCTTTGGTGGCCATTTTTCTAAATCTATTCAGACAGTTTTTCTCAAAATCATGTATAAGATTCTCTTTATGTACCTTTGTGATGTGTAATTTGATTTCGTATTATAGTCCATACAGAAAATGTGTTTCCAGCAACATTTACGAACATGTTTTGACAATTAGAATTCAAGATCAGTGTAACAATTTATATGTTGGAAAATCAATACTCCGCGTTCATCATGATTGCCCGTAAGCTACATCACCCTTGGTTCTATGTTTCCAAAATGGCGGCCATTTTTGTCGAAAAATGGCCAATTTTGGATTTTGGCGGCCATTTTCTCAATAACTGTTCGATCAGATTTGAGATTCTTGTTTCAAAAGATTACCCTGATATACCTTTGTGCTGTGTATAAGTTTCGTTGCCCTTGAATTGTCGGTCTGCGTGTGGCAGCCATTTTTATTTCTCGACCGGTCCCAGATAGGACTTTCCCATGTTGCATAAGCCTATGCTTTATAATGGGGACAAATTTCTCCTAATATCTCACTTGATATTGGGATTAGACATTGGGAATAAATTGTGAATATATAGGAAATTATATATGCCGGTTATTCTCGTGACCTTGAATTTGACCTTCGACCTAATTTTCAAGGTCACAGCACAAAATGGCTAATATCTCGCTTGTTATCGACTTTACAGCTTAGGAATCAGTTATGAACATATAGGAAATGATATATGCAGATTATTGTCATGACCTTGAATTTGACCTTTGACCTCATTTTCAAGGTCGCAGGACAAAATGGCTAATATCTCACTTATTATCGACTCTACAGCTTAGGAATCAATTGTGGACATATAGGAAATGATATATGCTGAATATTCTGATGACCTTGAATTTGACCTTTGACGGCATTTTCAAGGTCATAGGACAAAATGGCTAATATCTCGCTTGTTATCGACTTCACAGCTTAACTAGTGACCTGGCTAACATCCAAAATATTAAACATTGTCCGGTAACCTATCTTTGGCCCTTGGCCTAATTTTTCTACTGTATATTTATTGTCATATACTGTAGTTTATATATTCGTAGTCCTCTTAGGGTTCTTTTTCAGCGCAGTCTCAGGTTTGCTTATTTTGCCCGCCCTGTTACTGTGTGTGGTTAGTTTCCTTTCGTGATCATGACTTCACAATCCTCCCTTGGTACCGGTGCCATGGACGAACGTCCATGCCCGAAGTGTCTGGTCAATACCCTCTGAGGAGGGGAGAAACACAGTTTGTGTTTCGACTGTTTGGACCATGGCCCGGTATCTATGGAGGATTTGAGGTGTGATCTGTGCCGTTTCTGGCGTCCCTCTTCCTTCGTGCAGGCGACTGCAAAGTATTCTGAAGCCTCGTTGGCTCGTCAGGATGCTTTGAGGCTTGCGGAAGCTTCGGCTCCGCAAGTCCGCCAGTCGCCCATCGAGGTGGAGACTCCGCCTGTGACGGCTCAGATTACGTCCGGTGTTAGCCAGCCCCTGGGGCTAACTCAGGACATGGTCAACGCGGCTGTGCAGTCCTTTTTAGGTTACCGGACCTTTGGTCCGATAACCTATTGGCATGGCGTTGCGTCCGTTCGTTCGTTCGTCCGTCCGTCCGTCCGTCCGGCGTTAACATTTTTATCTTTAAAGTTAACGATCGAATCTTTCTGAAATTTTGCACAAAAATGCCTAAAAATATTTTGAGAAGGAGATATTTTTTTGTTTTTTGATTTTCGCATTTTTTTCAAAATGGCGGCCGTTTTTGTCGAAAAACGCTCAATTTTGGACTTTGACGGCCATTTTCTCAAAAACTGTCTGATCAGTTTTGAGTTTTTGGTTTCAAAAGACTCCCCTCATATACCTCTGTGACATGTATAAGTTTGGTTGCCCTAAATTCGCCGGTCTCCGTGTGGCGGCCATTTTGAATTTTTGGCGTGTCACGAAAAAAATTTTTTTCGCCCCAAATCGCATTACTATCCATTTTGGGCCATTTCTAGGCAAAAAAAAATTTTCACCCTTTGAAAAAATTTTTGGACAGATTTGCCTTTGTAGATGAAATGCTTGCAGATAGAGCTCCTGTTTGCATTATGAACATATAGGAAGACATATATGGCACAACTAATGATGACCTTGAACTTGACGTCAGATGACCTTGAGTGCCAAATGTCTGACTTGGAATGTGTAAATTGACCTGAGCGGCCTAAACGATTCCACCCAACATATAGAATATCAAATGCCGCACACATACATGTAATGGTTACATCGAAGTTCATACGGATGACCTTGATTGGTAAATCCCAAGGTCATATGTTTACACTGCGAACCTTGATTGGTAAATCTCAAGGTCTGTTACCTGCCAATGCTGCCATGGCCAAACCAAAATTGTCCGGTAACCTATCTTAGCCTTTGGGCTAATTTTTGCACAGTCGCTGTCGTCCCTTCAGGGTCCCCTCCTGCCGGGTCTCTCTTCCCTGCTTGGACAGGGAGTCCCGGCCGGTTCTTCGGCTGCCCCTTCGTCGCAGGGAGAGCTTGCGTGCTTCCTCTAAGCGCCGTGGTGCCGAGACCACATCGATTTTCGATGTGGCTCAGGCTTCGTCCGACCTCTCGGTGGGCGACGATCAGGCTTCGAGCTTCGATCGGCGGAGCATCTTAGATGGTTCGTTCGGGTCCTCGGTCTCGAGGTTCGAGGGGGAAGAGTTCCCTATGTTTGGGAGTGAGGCTGTCGATCGTTCGTGCGATCGGGAGTCTTCACTTGGCGGTCGTGCTCCTGGTCCTCGATCAGGGCACGATCGGGCGGGTGGTGCAGGGGTCGTTCCTCAGGACCACTCAAGTCCTGTGTACGCGGATGTAAGTCGCCGGACGGGCGCGATCGCTGAGCAGGCATTCCCTCGCCCGTCCTTTGATGTACCCTCGGGGTCATCAAGGTCTTCGATCAGACCTGTGAGGTCCAACAATCGGGGGGGTCGAGTGGAAGCTGATCAGGAGTCGTCCTCGGAGGAGGATGAGACTTCCGATCAGGCCGGGGGTTCTAACTTCCGGTGGGCTTTGGAGTCGGTGGCAAGGCGTATGGACTTGCCGATCGATGCTCCAGGGTCCTCACGGGGAACCGGTAGGTTCGCGTCGGCGCCAGTTCGTCGGCCGATCCAGCTCCCTGTGGCTCCCGCGTTGGTCAAGTCTTTCGACAAGATCAACAAGGGAGTCACGGCTGAGAAGGATGTGGCTCGTGCGGAGTCAACATTCCCGACTAGCCGTGTTCGACCTGAGTCGATCGACACCTATCGGACTATAGAGTCCGAGGGTGGACATCAGACTTCCGTCCCAGTCGAAGACCCTAACCTTCACCTGCTTTCCCGGAAACAGGGTACGGTCTGGTCAGCTTATGTGAAAAAGGCTCGCCTTTCTCACTGGCAGACGCTGTCTCATCAATTGATGGGGCAGTTCTCGTTGACAGATCACCTAACCACTTTGGTTCAAGAGTTTGTGGACGAGGCGGATCTGGAGGAGGGGAGTCGCGCCAACATTCATGCAGCACTCGGCGTCTTGGCCGGAGTGGTGCATGCTGCTGAGCGTGGGGCGCACAATTGGATCTCACCATGCGTGATGCCGATCTCCGTTTGCTTGACGTGTCCGCTACGAACGTCGCTGAGCTACGTGGGAGGCCGCTTTTCTCGGGGTATACCTACGCCAACCTCTCTCGATCGGATATTTCCGTCATGCGGGAACATCTCCGGGATGAGGCTATGGCCAAGGCTTTGCTTGGGAAGTCGGCAGGGTCTGGGACAGGCAAGAAGACCAAGGGTCAGAAGCCTGCCCAACCTCAGGCACCACATGCACCCGCTTCTGCGCAGCCGCCCTTTCGGGGGGCGCAGCCTCCCCCTCCTCAGGGGGATGGCAAGTGTGGAGGCAAAGGGGGTGGACGCTTCAAGGGCAAAGGGAAATCTTCTGCTAAGAAGTGACTCGTTGCAGGAAAGCGTAGGCTCTGTGGAAGGTTCAGTTCTTTCAGAATTCGATCTTCCACAACCTGGTCCAGTCGGGGGGCGCCTGGCTCAGTTCGTTCAGAACTGGAGCGATCTGGCGTCGTCAGACAACTCAGTCGTGGCATGGGTGAAGTTCGGTCTCATCTTCAGATGGGAGGCTGGAAAACCACCGATCAGACCCAAAGCGTGGTTCTTCCCTGTGCCCGGCGATCGGGAAAAGTTTCAGCTTCTGCAGCACGAGGTGCAGCAGTTGCTAGAGAAACGTGCGATCGAGGTGGTCAAGGACGAGAGGGGATTCTATTCTCTCATCTTCCTAGTGCCGAAAAAGACAGGCGGGTGGCCTCCCGTTTTCGACCTGTCAAACCTCAACAAATTCCTGATCATACCCAGGTTCAAGATGGAGTCGGCGCTTCCGTTCAGAAAGCTCTGTCCAAGGGGAAGTGGGCAGTCAGTATCGACGTCAAGGACGCATACTTACATGTGCGCATCCACCCAGCCGATCGGCGATACCTCAAGTTCGCCTTCGAGGGCTCGGTGTATCAGTTCAGGGTACTTCCTTTTGGAGTAGCCACCGCCCCTTACGTGTTCACCCATATCGTAAGGGCGATGGCAGCCAGATTTCGATCGGTTGGAATTCAATTCCACCATCACATCGACGATTGGTTAATCATAGCCGACTCCCCGTCTCAGGCTATAGAGCAATCCGGGTTCGTCCTCAGGTTGGCGACCAGCCTTGGCTGGCCCCCCAATTGGGCGAAGTCTCATCTGTCCTCGACGCAGAGATTCGAGTATGTCGGGGTAGATTACGATCTAGATCAAGGAGTAGCTCTTCCTCCGCGGAAGAGAGTTCTCAAGGCGATTGCGATGATGGATGTCGCGCTGACACAGTCGTCGATCACAGCTCGACAGTTTCTGTCCATCATCGGTCTGTTGGCGTCGATGGAGAAACAGGTGCCATTCGGCAGGTGCTTCCTCAGACCCATTCAATGGTGTCTAGCGTTGCAATGGCGGATCCTCACCGATCGACTAGACCGAGTCGTATCCGTGGACGATCGTGCTCGGGAAGCAATGCATTGGTGGCGGGACCATCGGAATCTTTTCCGATTCCGCTGCCACTGGCGGAGTATCTGCCCGATCGGACCTTCTTCACCAATGCGTCAGAATTGGCTTGGGGAGCTCATATGGATGAGCACGAACTCTCGGCTGTGTGAAACACGAGCGAGAGGGCGTTGCACATTAATGTTTTAGAGCTGCGAGCGGTGAGACTTGCGTTCGAAATCTGGGGGCCTCTGGGGGCCTCAGGGTCCCCCAGGGACGAAATGGCTGGTCTTCACAGACAACAGCACAGTAGTGGCGCACGTAAACAAACAAGGTGGAACTCGGTCGAGTCAGCTTTGTTTGGAAGCCGAGTGTCTGATAAGGTTTGCCTTCAAGTCCTGTCTGTTTATCAGGGCAAGGCACCTACCGGGTCGCAGGAACGTCCTAGCAGACGCCCTGTCGAGACCGGACAAGATCATAGGCACGGAGTGGAGTTTACATCTGGGGGTGTTTCGTTGCATTTGTCAGGCGTTCGGGACACCGAACATAGACCTGTTCGCAACCTCTCGGAATCACAAGCTCCCGGTCTACTTCTCACCTCCGCCAGAGAGCGAGGCACTGGCTGTGGACGCGATGTCTCAGTCGTGGGACGGGATGTTCGGGTATGCGTACCCGCCAACCCGGTTCCTAACGGAAGTGCTGCACAGAGTAGCCAGGTCTCAGTGCGAGATTCTGTTAGTGGCGCCATGCTGGCCGATGCAGGCGTGGTTCCTGTTGTTACTGTCCCTCCTGATCGATGTACCACGGGTTCTCCCGATCGAGGACAGGTTGCTGAAGCAACCAGGGCGGGATATATTTCACGATTCCGTCCATGTGCTCAAGTTACACGTGTGGAGGCTATCGAGCGATCCTTCCAGGAGGCAGGATTTTCTCAGCAGGTGTCCGTACATCTCGTGAGAAAGAATAGGAGATCTTCCTCTAAAACGTATGAGGCTAAATGGAGAGTATTCGTACGTTGGTGTAACGGAAGGCGCATTGATCCGCTCTCTGCCCCTCTGAATGCAGTGCTAGACTTTCTCTGCTATCTCTTTGATAGGCTTAATTTGAAGCCTACTATGATCGAGGGATACAGGTCCATGCTTGGCCCTGTATTCCGTGCTAGGGGGATCGATTTAACTAATAATCGTATCCTTGCTGATCTGTTAGCCTCCTTTAGGACGCAAAGGCCACAGGGAGTTCCTACTCTACCGGATTGGGACATGGCTTTTGTGCTATATTGTCTTACTAAAGCACCTTGGGAGCCTCTCAAGGAAGTTTCCTTGCAGAGGTTAACTCGACTTTCTTGTTAGTCATGCTGGCAAGTGGTCGAAGACGCTCAGATGTCGCGGCGATCGACGTATCGCGAGTGGCATTTGGCGCGGATGGGTCCGTTTCCTTATACCCAGTACGTGATTTTATGCCTAAGACACGTGCTGCGGTTGAAGGCGGGAAAGCGTTCTCCCCTATCGTAATTCCGTCACTGGGCGATTACGTAGGACGGAATGAGCTGGACGCTCTATTGTGCTCGGTAAGAGCGCTGAAAATCTACATCGATCGTACCAGATCGATCAGGAAAGATCGTAAGCGATTATTTATTTCCTATCAGCCTAATAGGGCTTCGGATATCTCCACAGCTACACTATCCAGATGGGTGAAGGTTGTAGTGAGGACTGTCTATGCGGAGTCAGGTGCTGACGATCGAGTCACTTACAAAATATCGTCCCACCAAATCCGACACATCTCGATGTCTTTGGCAGCCAGGTCGAATATTCCGTTGGAATATATTGTGAGGGCCGGAATGTGGACTAATTCTACGACATTCATCGAGTTCTATCTGTCCAATGCTGCCGAACTTCAGGACCAGTCGTCCAGATTTAGACTGGGTCCGCTGGTCGTAGCACAGGCTATTGTTTGAACCAGCTGGACAGAAAAGTCTTGGTTTTAACGTGCACGTGTATATAGCAACAATTTGTGTTTGTGTTTGAGTTCTTTATGTTACGGTCTCAAGTAGAGTTCCGTTTTCCACCGATGGGTGAAGAAGAAATTCGTGCATGTCGGAGGCAAGCGATCGCACCGCTAGGTGAGTATCTTTATTATTTTACTGAAGATATATCGGAAATGTAGCATTTTAGCGATTCGCTTGAAATCAAGACTATCGTCTGTTTCATGACTCTCTAGCACTACTGCTCCACCGCCTATCCTTTGATTCTAAGGAGCATGTAGTAGTTTAGATTGGTGATGTATAAAATAAACTTCCCAAATTTTAATTATATATGGCGATTTGGGAATTTTGGAGAAAATTCCCAAATTTTAATTGTAAATTTGCCGTTTATTGTTATTACTCACCTCTAAACTACTACAGTAAAGGCCCTCCCATCCATCCCCGCCAGTTTTGTGCTAGGGGCTTCCTTTTGTCGTTTTTGGACAGAAAAGTGAAGCTTCTGCGCAGCTGCGCGCGCATATGCGCGGCGGTTTTGGCGGCAAAAGGAGCGCTCGAGTCATGCAGGCAGACGATCGTGCCTTGCTTTCAGTACGCGAATTTCTATCCAGAACGATCCAAAGGATCAAAAAGGAGCATGTAGTAGTTTAGAGGTGAGTAATAACAATAAACGGCAAATTTACAATTAAAATTTGGGAATTTTCTCCAAAATTCCCAAATCGCCATATATAATCTTCTAAACATGCTATTAACATGATTTTGATGTCTAACCATATGTTTCCAAGGTCAAAGAATTCAATTAGCACACCCAAACTATTACTGGATAACATTTTGTTGAAGTATATCATAGTGGAAGAAAGTTTGATCGACTTAAATCCAAGATGGCCACCATCGACTTTTTCGTAATTCCTCAAATCACCATATCTAATCTTCTATGCCTGCTATTAACATGATTTTGATGTCTAATCATATGTTTCCGAGGTCAAGGAATTCAACTAGCACACCCAAAGTAATACTGGATGACATTTGGTTGAAGTACATGTATATCATAGTGGAAGAAAGTCTGATCGACTTAAATCTTTTTTCGTCAATCCCCAAATCACCATTTCTTCTATGCATGCTATTAACATGATTTTGATGTGTAACCATATGTTTCCAATGTCAATTAGCACACTCAAACTCAAAGTTAATTAGCACACTCAAATTAATACTGGGTGACATTTGGTTGAGTTTTCACATATTTCTATTTTTTGACTGTTTTTAGGTTACCGGACCTATGGTCCGATAACCTAATGCCATGGCGTTGCGTCTGTCGTCCGTCCGCATTTTTATCTTTAAAGTGTACGGTCCAATCTTTCTGAAAATATGGGAAAAGATACCTTAAAATAATTCAAGAAGGAGGTATTTTTTAGTTTTTTGATTTTTCAATTTTTCTCAAAATGGCGGCCGTTTTCGTCGAAAAACGCTCAATTTTGTACTTTGGCGGCCATTTTCTCAAAAACTGTCTGATCAGTTTTGAGATTTTTGTTTCAAAAGATTCTCCTTATGTACCTCTGTGATGTGTATAAGTTTGGTTGCCCTTGAATCGCCTGTCTGCGTATGGTGGCCATTTTGAATTTTCGACGGGTCGACGAAAATATTTTTTTTCGGCCCAAATCGCAATACTATCCATTTTGGGCCATTTCTAGAAGAAAAAAAAAATTTTCCCCCTTTGAAAAAAATGGACTTTTTTTCGACACTTTTTTCCTTCATAATGGGAGCTGCCGGAACTGTACTCATAGAACACTTGAAGATAGAGCTTAGAAATTGGCACTTTCAAATGGGAAGTCATATATTGCGACTTGTGTGGTGACCTTGAGTTTGACCTTGGATGACCTTGAGAGGTCAAAACAGCCATTTTGGGGTCGAAAAATGCCCAATTTTGAACCTTGTCCGTCTTTTCTCGAAAACTGTTTGATCAGTTTTGAGATTTTTGTTTCAAAAGATTCCCCCTATGTACCTTTATGACGTATATAAGTTTTGTTGCCCTTGAATCACCGGTCTTTGTGTGGTGGCCATTTTGAATTTTTGACGGGTCGACGGGAGAAAAATTATTTTGCCTCAAATCGCATTACTATCCCTTTTGGGTCATTTCTAGGCAAAAAAAAGTTGTTCACCCTTTGAAAAAAATGTTGGACTGAAATGTGTAAATTTTGTCTAATGACAAAATACTTGTAGATAGACCTTGTATTTCTATTTTGAAGGTTATATGCTGCACACTTGATGGTGACATTGAAGTTCACGAAGATGACCTCGAATGGTTGATCTGAATATCATATCTCACCTGTTGTACTTCAACCAAAATTGTCCGGTAACCTATCTTAGCCCTTGGGCTAATTTTTCTTTGAAGAATCACCATTTATTTATGATGGGGAAAGAACTTGACTCTGAACTTGAAGATGGCATTGGATGAAAGTTTGAGTCAACAACAAATGTGGGAATTGTTCCAGCGACAAAACTCTGTTAGAGTTAGAGCTTAGTGTTGTATTACAGAGTCATGATGATATAAGACCACATTATACTAGTAACTATCAAAATCCATTTGATGAAATATTCTGGTTGCCTTTTAATTCCGGTGAGCTACAGGGTCCTTGGCCCTATGTTTCTTTACTACCAAAAGGCTGACCGAAACAGTACTTGCAACCATACCCATATTACTACTCAACGAGCTGAGAAATATTGACTTTGATTAGCAACAGAGATTGCACAGGCTTTTGAAACTGCCACAAAATGGGCTTTGAAGTTGCCATCAGATCAAAATGTGAATGAAATCAGTGCATCAAAACTGTGTCAGCAACGTCTACAAGGATGCAGCGCACAGCAGTCATGATGCTTGACTTTTTTTTCAGAATTGTAAGCAGTCGCTATATTATTGGTCATTAGGGTGCAGGGCTACATTTTTGGGCATTTACCATTTTTGACCCTTTGGGCCGATAAGCTATTATCGTGGTTTTTCGTCCGTCCTCCGTCCGGGTCTGTAACTTTTTTTTGGCATGATGAATTTCCCTATAAATTTGTCAGAACATACCTTAGGCCAATATCCAAAAAATTTTTTAAATTTTTTTGATTGAATCGTTTTTGCCGATTTGGTGGCCATTTTCTCAAAAACTGTCTGATCAGTTTTGAGAGTTTTGTTTCAAAACATTCCTCTCATGTACCTCTATGACATGTATAAGTTTCGTTGCCCTTGAATCACTGGTCTGCGTGTGGCGGCCATTTTGATTTTTTGACGGGTCGGCGAAAATTTTTGTTGTTGACGCAAATCAAGTCACTATTCGTTTTGAGCCATTTCCAGCAAAAAAAAAAATTTTTTTCTTTGACCATTGAAAATTTTTTTGGACTTAAAAAATTTCACCCAATTTTTCCTTCATAATGGGAGCTATGCAGAGTAATCTCATAGAACACTTCAAGATAGAGCCTAAGTATTGGCACATTCAAATGGGAAATCATATATTGCGGTTTGAGTGGTGACCTTGAATTTGACCTTCAATGACCTTGAAAGGTCAAAACGACCTTTTTTGTTGAAAAAACGATGAATTTTGCCTTTGGTGGTCATTTTATCGAAATCTATTCAGACAGTTTCTTCAAAATCATGTATAAGATTCTCCTTATGTACCTTTGTGATGTGTATAAATTTCGTTGCCTTTGAAATCACGGTCTGCGTGGGGCGGCCATTCTGATTGTTGGAAATTTTTTTGTCCCAAATCGAATCACTATTTGTTTTGAGCCATTTCCAGCAAAAAAAAAAAATTTTTTTTTTTGGCCATTGCAAATTGTTTCGGAAAATTTTACCCAAGTTTTCCTTCATAATGGGAGCTATGCAGAGTAATCTCATAGAACACTTCAAGATAGAGCCTAAGTATTGGCACATTCAAATGGGAAATCATATATTGCGCTTTGAGTGGTGATTTTGAATTCGACCTTCAATGACCTTGAAAGGTCAAAACGACCTTTTTTGTCGAAAAAACGAATTTTGCTTTTGGTGGTCATTTTATCGAAATCTATTCAGACAGTTTCCCTCAAAATCATGTATAAGGTTATCCTTATGTACGTTTGTGATGTGTATAAGCTTTGTTGCCTTTGAATCGACTGTCTGTGGAAATTTGTCATTAACGAAAAAAATCTTTCCAGATGTAACTTGATTTCGTATTATAGTCCATACAGAAAATGTGTTTCTATCAACATTTACAAAGATGTTTTAACATATTGATTCCTCAGTGTAACAATTTATATGTATTCAGTATTCTACGCAATTCACATGATTGCCGGTAAGCTACAGCACCCTTGGTGCTATGTTTGTGAAGTTGTTGCCATTTCAGTACAACAGTCACGGTGAAATAAAAGTATTTTTGCCACATTTTTATCATTTATTGTTTTGCATCTTTTGGGGGCATGAATGCCTTCAGTATTGCCATGAATGTTAGAGTTTGTTGATGGTTGTATTATTCTGCAAATTTTGATACCACACATGAGTCGATAGCTGTATTATGCATGATTTTATTGACATTTTTGTGTTTTCGAGATCGGAGAAGAACGAGACCAGGGGCGTATCATTCAAAGGGGCCAAAATAGTATGCGGTGCATGTTGCTGGGATGCCAACATCACTTTTCATGATCAGTAGATGTATATCTTTCATTTGGTATATGTTGGCACATCCTACTAAAAAGAATCACCTGTGACCATTTCTAGGCCCCTTCTCAGATCTACATCCTGACCACATAGAACACTTGAAGATGGAGCTTAGAAATTGGCACTTTCAAATGAGAAGTCATATATTGCGACTTGTGTGGTGACCTTGAATTTGACCTTGGATGACCTTGAGAGGTCAAATCAGCCATTTTTGGGTCGAAAAAGGCCCAAATTTGCACCTTGTTTGTCTTTCGTCGAAAACTGTATGATCACTTTTGAGATTTTTGTTTCAAAACATGCTAATTGATGACCTTGACATTGTTTATAAAGATGGAGTGCCTTGAATCGATCGATAGGCCCAAAATTATGGCTCAAATGGCCCAATAGTCCTAAAATTCAGTTTTTAGCTGTTTTCTCGAAAACTGCTTGATCGGTTTTCAGATTTTTGTTTCAAGCCATGGTGATTGAGGTCTTTGACATTGTTTTCAAAGATGGAGTGCCTTGAATCGATCGATAGGCCCAATATCATGGCCCAAAAAGGCTCAAAATTGAGTTTTTGGTTGTTTTCTTGAAAACTATTTGATCAGTTTTGAGATTTTTGTTTCAAAACATGCTACATGTAATTGGAGTCCTTGACATTGTTATAAAGAGAAGTGCCTTGAATTGCTGAAAAGCCCAATCTGTGGGCTGGAGAGGCCTAAACAGGCCGATATTTTCAAATTGCCATATAGGGCAAAAACGCTTGTACATAGCGCTTAGATTTGTATTATAAGCATATAGAAAGTCATAAATGGTGCATCTTTTTGTGACCTTGAGGTTGACCTCAGATGACCTTGGAGGCTGAATCTCAAGGTCACGGGGACATGAATTGTGTAAATTGGCCTTTATAGACAAAATGCTTGTAGAGAGGTTGTGTTTATATTATGAGCATTTAGGAAGTCTTTTGGTGACCTTGTTTCTGACCTCAGATGATATTGAGTACTAAATCTCAATGTCAGATCTAACATGAAATGTGTAAATTGGCTTGTGGGGCTAAAACAATTGCACATACAGGTTAGGATTGCATTATTAGCATATAGTCAGAAGAGCAGGTCACCATCTTTTGGTGACCTAGAGGGACGTCAACTGTGAAGGCTTAATCTCAAGGTCATGTCTGACCTGAAATGTGTAAATTGGCCTTTACGGACAAAATACTTGTAGATAGGCATTATATTTGTATTATGAATATATGTTGTATACAAAATTATATACAGAACACTTAATGGTGATATTGACATATGTACAGAAAGATGACCTTGATTGATAAATCTGAATGTTATAGCTCACCTGTGGTGCTTGAACCGAAATTGTCCGGTAACCTATCTTAGCCCTTGGGCTAATTTTTTCTTATTGATGCATAACACTCTTCATATGTACCCCTGTGACATGTTTAAATTTTGTCGCCTTGAATCGCTCGAAGTGGGCCATTTTGGGCCCCAACTCGGCCCAAATGGGACTTTCCCATGTTAAGTTCTCCTATGCTTTGAGATTAGAGACTAGAAATCAATTGTGGACATATAGGAAATGATACAAGCTGAATATTCTCGTGACCTTGATTTTGACCTCTGACCTCGGTTTCAAGGTCAGAGCGGCCGTTTTCGTCGAAAAATGGCCAATTTTGGACTTCGACGGTCGTTTTCTCAAAATCTGTTCAGTAACTTTTTTTCTTATTGATGCATGACACTCCACCTATGTACCCCTGTGACATGTATAAATTTCGTTGCCCTTGAATCGCTCGAAGTTGGCCATTTTGGGCCCAAACTCAGCCCAAATGGGACTTTCCCATGTTAAATTCTCCTATGCTTTATAATGAGACACATTAAGCCTAATATCTCACTTAATATTGAAATTAGAGACTAGGAATGAATTGTGGACATATAGGAAATGATATATACTGAATATTCTCGTGACCTTGAATTTGACTTTTGACCTCATTTTCAAGGTCACAGGACAAAATGGCTAATATCTCGCTTATTATCGACTTTACAGCTTAGGAATCAGTTGTGAACATATAGGAAATGATATATGCTGAATATTCTTGTGACCTTGAATTTGACCTTTGACCTCATTTTCAAGGTCACATGACAAAATGGCTAATATCTCGCTTATTATCGACTTTACAGTTTAGGAATCAATTGTGAACATATAGGAAATGATATATGCTGAATATTTTCGTGACCTTGAATTTGACCTTTGACCTCATTTCCAAGGTCGCTGGACAAAATTGCTAATATCTCGCTTATTATCGACTTTACAGCTTAGGAATCAATTGTGAACATATAGGAAATGATATATGCTGAATATTCTCGTGGCCTTGAATTTGAGCTTTGACCTCATTAGGTTACCGGACCTTTGGTCCGATAACCTATTGGCATGGCGTTGCGTCCGTCGTCCGTCCGTCCGTCCGTCCGGCGTTAACATTTTTATCTTTAAAGTTAACGATCGAATCTTTCTGAAATTTTGCACAAAAATGCCTAAAAATATTTTGAGAAGGAGGTATTTGTTTGTTTTTTGATTTTCGCATTTTTTTTAAAATGGCGGCCGTTTTTGTCGAAAAACGCTCAATTTTGGACTTTGACGGCCATTTTCTCAAAAACTGTCTGATCAGTTTTGAGTTTTTGGTTTCAAAAGATTCCCCTCATATACCTCTGTGATATGTATAAGTTTGGTTGCCCTAAATCTGCCGGTTTTCGTGTGGCGGCCATTTTGAATTTTTGGCGGGTCGGCGAAAAAAAATTTTTTCGCCCCAAATCACATTACTATCCATTTTGGGCCATTTCTAGGGCAAAAAAAATTTTTCACCCTTTGAACAAAATTTTGGACTTAGAAAATTTTCGGCACTTTTTCCCTTCATAATGGGAACTGTCCGGACTGTACTCATAGAACGCTTGAAGATAGAGCTTAGAAATTGGCACTTTCAAATGGGAAGTCATATATGGCGACTTGTGTGGTGACCTTGAATTTGACCTTGGATGACCTTGAAAGGTCAAAACAGCCATTTTTGGGTCGAGAAACGCTCAAATTTGCACCTGGTCTGTATTTTCTCAAAAACTGTCTGATCAGTTTTGAGATTTTTGCTTAAAAAGATTCCTCTTATATACCTCTGTGACGTGTATAAGTTTTGTTGCCCTTGAATCGCCGATCTCAGTGTGGCGGCCATTTTGAATTTTTGACGAGTCGGCGAAAAAAAATTTGTTCGCCCCAAATAACATTACTATCCATTTTGGGCCATTTCTAGGCAAAAAAAAATGTTCACCCTTTGAAAAAAATTTTGGACTTAGAAAATTTTCGGCACTTTTTTCCTTCATAATGGGAGCTGTCAGGACTGTACTCATAGAACGCTTGAAGATAGAGCTTAGAAATTGGCACTTTCAAATGGGAAGTCATATATGGCGACTTGTGTGGTGACCTTGAATTTGACCGTCGATGACCTTGAAAGGTCAAAACAGCCATTTTGGGGTCAAAAAATGCCCAGATTTGCCTTTGTAGATAAAATGCTTGCAGATAGAGCTCATGTTTGCATTATGAACATATAGGAAGACATATATGGCACAACTAATGATGACCTTGAACTTGACGTCAGATGACCTTGAGTGCCAAATGTCTGACTTGGAATGTGTAAATTGACCTGAGCGGCCTAAACGATTCCACCCAACATATAGAATATCAAATGCCGCACACATACATGTAATGGTTACATCGAGGTTCATACGGATGACCTTGATTGGTAAATCCCAAGGTCATATGTTTACACTGCGAACCTTGATTGGTAAATCTCAAGGTCTGTTACCTGCCAATGCTGCCATGGCCAAACCAAAATTGTCCGGTAACCTATCTTAGCCTTTGGGCTAATTTTTTGTTATAAAACATGCTAATTGGGGTCCCTGACATTGTGTATAAAGATGGAGTGCTTTGAATTGCTTAAAAGGCCCCTTGAGTGTGTAAATTGGCCTCTACAGCCAAAAAATGTTTGTAGGTATAGCTGGAATTGGAAGTCATATACATGTATACCACATATATATGTGGCTTTTTTGGGTGACGTTGAACTTGACGTCAGATGACATTGAGTGCTATATCTCAGTGTCACGTCCAACAAGAAATGTGTAAATTTCGTTTATAAGACAAAAGACTTGTAGATAGACCTTGTATTTGTATTTTGAACATACATGAATACAAGAATATATGCTGCACACTTAATGATGACATTGAAGTTAACGAAGATGATTGGTTTATCTTAACGTCATATCTCACCTGTCCTGTTTCAACTAAAGTTGTCCGGTAACCTATCTTAGCCCTTGGGCTAATTTTTTTCAAGGTCACAGGACAAAATGGCCAATATCTTGCTTATTAGCGACTTTACAGCTTAGGAATCGATTGTGAACATATAGGAAATGATATATGCTGAAAATTCTCGTGACCTTGAATTTGACCTTTGACCTCATTTTCAAGGTCACAGGACAAAATGGCTAATATCTCACTTATTATCGACTTTACAGCTTAGGAATCAATTGTGAACATATAAAAAATGATATATGCTGAATATTCTCGTGACCTTGAATTTGACCTTTGACCTCATTTTCAAGGTCACATGACAAAATGGCTAATATCTCGCTTATTATCGACTTTACAATTTAGGAATCAATTGTGAACATATAGGCAATGATATATGCTGAATATTTTCATGACCTTGAATTTGACCCTGACCTCATTTCCAAGGTCACAGGACAAAATGGCCAATATCTTGCTTATTAGCGACTTTACAGCTTAGGAATCGATTGTGAACATATAGGAAATGATATATGCTGAAAATTCTCGTGACCTTGAATTTGACCTTTGACCTCATTTTCAAGGTCACAGGATAAAATGGCTAATATCTCACTTATTATCGACTTTACAGCTTAGGAATCAATTGTGAACATATAAAAAATGATATATGCTGAATATTCTCGTGACCTTGAATTTGACCTTTGACCTCATTTTCAAGGTCACATGACAAAATGGCTAATATCTCGCTTATTATCGACTTTACAATTTAGGAATCAATTGTGAACATATAGGCAATGATATATGCTGAATATTTTCATGACCTTGAATTTGACCCTGACCTCATTTCCAAGGTCACAGGACAAAATTGCTAATATCTCGCTTATTATCGACTTTACAGCTTAGGAATCAATTGTGAACATATAGGAAATAATATATGCTGAATATTCTCATGACCTTGAATTTGACCTTTGACCTCATTTTCAAGGTCACAGGACAAATTGACCAATATCTTGCTTATTAGCGACTTTACAGCTTAGGAATCAATTGTGAACATATAGGAAATGATATATGCTGAAAATTCTCATGACCTTGAATTTGACCTTTGACCTCATTTTGAAGGTCACATGACAAAATGGCTAAGATCTCGCTTATTATCGACTTCACAGCTTAGGAATCAATTGTGAACATATAGGAAATGATATACGCAGAATATTCTCATGACCTTGAATTTGACCTTTGACCTCATTTCCAAGGTCACAGGACAAAATTGCTGATATCTCGCTTATTATCGACTTTACAGCTTAGGAATCAATTGTGAACATATAGGAAATGATATATGCTGAATATTCTCGTGACCTTGAATTTGACCTTTGACCTCATTTTCAAGGTCACAGGACAAAATGGCCAATATCTTGCTTATTAGCGACTTTACAGCTTAGGAATCAATTGTGAACATATAGGAAATGATATATGCTGAAAATGCTCGTGACCTTGAATTTGACCTTTGACCTATTTCCAAGGTCACAGGACAAAATGGCCAATATCTTGCTTATTAGTGACTTTACAGCTTAGGAATCAATTGTGAACATATAGGAAATGATATATGCTGAAAATGCTCGTGACCTTGAATTTGACCTTTGACCTATTTTCAAGGTCACAGGACAAAATGGCCAATATCTTGCTTATTAGTGACTTTACAGCTTAGGAATTAATTGTGAACAGATAGGAAATGATATATGCTGAAAATTCTCATGACCTTGAATTTGACCTTTGACCTCATTTTCAAGGTCAACAGGACAAAATGGCTAATATCTTGCTTATTATCGACTTTACAGCTTAGGAATCAATTGTGAACATATAGGAAATGATATATTCTGAATATTTTAATGATATTGAATTTGACCTTTGACCTAAATTTCAAGGTCAGTCATTTTATTTTCAAAGTCAGATTACAAAATGGCTTATATCTCGCTTATTATCAAATTCACAGCTTAGGGGTCCATAGTGAACATATAGGAAATGATGTATGCTGAATAGTTTGGTGATCTAGAATTTAACCTTTGATCCCATTTTCACGGTTAGAGATATGGCGATTTCAGTGGTCACCTTGAATTTGACTTTCAACTTTCTCGGCTTAACTCTGTATATTTCTCCGGTAACCTTACTAGCCCATTGGGCTAATTTTTTTCAAAATGACGGCCATTTTTGTCGAAAAATGGCCAATTTTGGACTTTGGCGGCCATTTTCTCAAAAACTGTCTGATCAGTTTTGAGATATTCTGTTTCAAAAGATTCCTCTGATATGCCTTTGTGCTGTGTATAAGTTTCGTTGCCCTTGAATCGTCGGTCTGCGTGTGGCAGCCATTTTGATTTTTTCAGCCGGTCCCAGATAGGACTTTCCCATGTTAAATTAGCCTATGCTTTATAATGGGGACAAATTTCTCCTAATATCTCACTTATTATTGGGATTAGACATTAGGAATCAATTGTGCACATATAGGAAGTTATATATGCCGATTATTCTCGTGACCTTGAATTTGACCTTCGACCTAATTTTCAAGGTCACAACTCAAATTGGCTAATATCTGGCTTATTATCGACTTTACAGCTTAGGAATAAATTGTCAGCATATAGGGAATGATATATTCTGACTATTATATTGACCTTGATTTTGACCTTTGACCTCATTTTCAAGGTCACAGGACAAAATGGCTAATGTCTCGCTTATTATCGACTTCACAGCTTAGGAATCCAGGGATAGGGCTGGCGCATTTGAACAGTGAGTCAATTGGCCCCTTGACATTCAAAGCAATGGGACATTCGAAGTTATAACACATTCGTTTATTATTGACATGATCTCAAATCCATTAATAACTATAAATATCAAAATATCAATCCGTATATCCTGTGTAAAATATATCTGGAATCTATTTATTATATTTTTTACTTGATTAGTTGATGTGAATTAACAATTATAATTATTATTCATAGTGCTCAGTTACCTTGCTGAACATATCACGAATATTGCCATAAGGCAATTCAAGTTTTTTCTTAGGTGGCATCCTATGTATTATGCATGCTTCTCATGAAATATTAACCAAAAAACGCTAAACAATGGCAGCCCCGCTCGCCTACACTGAAACAGATCGTTGGAATGGAACTCATACCAATTCTGATTGATTGTGCAATTGTGTGAGTGGTGGCGTGCCCTAGCGGTTGAAAGAAACATCATGATTATTTACTATTTTTGCCCCACCTGGCGAACTTCGGCAAAACTAACTGTAATTTGTATTTTCCGATCGAATTCGAAGCAAAAAAGTTTTAATGAAGAATACTATCTAGATCTACCAGTGAAACAATCGGGATGATGTCCCATTTGATTTCATTTCGTGACAAAAACCGTATTTCGAGCGCTGCACGCGGGGAAATGCAGTATGCGTTAATTGGCGCATGGCCCATCAAAGCTATGGGTCATTTCGAATTTCTTGCTCAACTCAATGTCAACTCAATGGCGCGGGGCGCGACTCTCGGCCTGAAGTTAAATTCGTGTTTCAGTGAAACACCCTTTTTGGCTGTAGTTTCATTTTGAATATTCAGATCCACTTGAAATCTTGTGTGTCTGAATCGGGTATCATGCCGTAATTTTCCACCAACTTTAAGAAATGAAACTCAAGAAATAAAAGAGTTGGCAATCTACCGCAATGTTGAATTTCAGTCCAAAATGGCATTAAATTAATTCAAACAAATTCGGGGCTTTCATCGTGTTTATGCCCATACAGAATGAACATATTGAGCTGATTTTGGAATGTTGAATTTCAGTCCAAAATGACATTAAAGAAATTCAAACAAATTTGGGGCTTTCATCGTGTTTATGCCCGTACAGAATGAACATATTGAGCTGATTTTGGAGTTTGAAGGCATAGTCAATGTATATTAAGTAAATATGTTCATTCTGAAGCATTATTCAACTCGTACATCAAAAAAACATTTTTTTTTTGGCCAGACTGAAATTCCATGTAGAGGAGATCTAGGGGATGAAATTTAACATTGGGTTAAATTGCCAACTTCTTCAATTCATAAAAAAGAATTCTGAAATTTTGTTAAAAATTGTGGCATTATACATAATTAAACCATACCAAATTTCAACTTGTTACGATGATCCAAAAGAAAACTATGGCCAAAAAGTGCGTTTCACAGATAGCTGAAGTTGAGTTTACCCCTGGGAATCAATTGTGAACATACAGGAAATGATGTATGCAGAATATTTCGATGACCTTGAACCTGACACTTGACCTCGTTTTCAAGGTCAGAGCACAAAATCTCTAATATCTTGGTTTTTATCGACTTTACAGCTTAGGCATCAATTGAGGACATATAGGAAATTATATATGCCGAATATTCTTGTGAGTTTGAATTTGACCTTTGACCTCAATAAACTGAAACCGATACAAAAGCAAAGAATATCTTTGACAGTACTAGTCAGTTCCATTCTAGTTTCATATCATTGTATATTAGGCTCTAACACGATTGACTTACGTAGACATGGTAGAGCAAGTTTTAGGCATGAATGATGTGCAATTATTCTCTTCATGACTTCATGACATCGCTTTCAGCTTACATATAACTGAAACATATTATTATATATTATATTATTTCACTTTTGCCGTTTTGGTTTCCGATCGATAACTTGTGAGTGCCTGATCGGATCTTGTCCAAGTTTTCACTGGTCAGAAATATTACATGGAAGACCCCTATTGTTTTTTGAGCCGGCTCCGGGGTCCGTGAGGTCCATGAGGATGAAATCAAGGTTGATTTTGAGACTTGGTTTTCGATCGATAACTCAAAAAGTATTCATGCAATGGCTGCAGATCTTTGCATGGAGGTTCATATACCACCAGGGAAGAACCCTATTGATTTTGGGATCAATCCTAGAATGACCTTTGCCCTAGAGCTCGGAAGAATTTTTACCATTTCATCCTTGAGGGTTTCATGCATATCTCGGAAACGGTGTGTCGTAGAGCGAAACGGAGCTCAATTTCGGCTTCCTGGCACTAGACAAACTAGTCTAGGAGGGTATTTTGGGTCGAGACGACCTCCTGGTGTCGATTTTTAGATTACCGGACCTATGGTCCGATAACCTATTGCCATGGCGTTGCATCCGTCTTCCGGCGTCCGTCCGTCAACAATTTTATCTTTAAAGTTTATGATCGTTTTTTTCTCAAATTTTGCACAAAAATGCCTAGAAATATTTCGAGAGGGAGGTATTTTTTAGTTTTTTGATTTTCATATTTTTTTTCAATATGGCGGCCGTTTTCGTCGAAAAACGGCCAATTTTGGACTCTGGCGGCCATTTCCTCAATAACTGTCTGACCACTTTTTCTGAGATTTTCATTTCAAAAGATTTCTCTCATACACCACTTTTTCTGAGATTTTCATTTCAAAAGATTCCTCTCATATACCCCTGTGATGTATATAAGTTTCATTGGCCTTGAATCGCCGGTCTGCGTGTGGCAGCCATTTTGATTTTTTCGACAGGTCCCAAATGAGACTTTCCCATGTTAAATTCTCCTATGCTTTATAATGGGAAACATTTTTCCTGATATCTCACTTAATATTGAGATTAGAGATTAGGAGTCAATTGTGGACATATAGGAAATGATATGTGCCAAATATTCTCGTGACCTAGAATTTGACCTCTGACCTCATTTTGAAGGTCAGAGCACAAAATGGCTAATATCTCGCTTAACATCGACTTTACAGCTTAAGAATCGATTGTGGACATATAGGAAGTGATATATGCTGAATATTCCCATGACCTTGAATTTGACCTTTGACCTGTTATTAAAATGGTTAATATCTCGCTTATCTTCGACTTTACAGCTTAGGAATCAATTGTGGACATATAGGATGTCATACATGCTGAATATTTTCATGACCTTGAATTTGACCTTTGACCTAATTTTCAAGGTCAGAGCACAAAAAGGCTTATATCTTGCTTATTATCGATATTACAGCTTAGGAATCAATTGTGGACATATAGGAAATGATGTATTCTGTCGTCCGGTGTCTGTCCGTCAACAATTTTAAGTTACCGAACTTTTGGTCCGATAACCTATTGCAGTGGCGTTGCGTCCGTCGTTGTCGTCGTCGTCGTCTGTCGTCATCCATCTACATTTTTATCTTCAAAGTTTACAATCGAATTTTTCTGAAATTTTGAACAAAATTGCCCAAAAATATTTCGAAAGGGAGGGTTTTTTTTAGCTCATCGGCTGTAAGCCGTAGAGCTATCGGGATGGATTGACACGGTGTCTGTCGTGTCTGTCCCATGTTTTCCTGACCCAAATCTTTCAGAATCTTCTCCGCCGAAAGTGCTATTGCTATTGTACCCAAACTTGGCATACTGTTCGCTTATTTGGTGCTCTCCAAAGTTAAGTATGCTTAGGTGAAAATTCCAAAAGTTTTCTGGAGAAATTTAACGATTAAATATTAATTTTACTATACATGTGCTCTTGTTTATACATACGGGTTGTCGGTGGAAGGTCAGCCCATGCGCAGAGGGGACATTTCAATTGCAAATGGCGAATGTTTGTTTACCTTCGAACTTCCACCAAGAAACACGATTTATGGGGTCATAACAGTTCTGACAGGAGCGGATACCTGTGTTTTGTGCGATTCAGTTGTTATTACGTTTTAAATTCCACTGTAGTCCGTATGTCAAAGCATAAATATATCTGTTTTGCAGTGTTTAATGGAAGTACGGCTAGAAAATTTCCGATGTTGGTTAATTTATTTCCGTCAAACTTTCCGAATCTTTCCGACCAATGACGATTTAGCCTATCTACAGAGAGGTGTTTACATCCATATATCGACCAAGAAATGCGATTTGTCAGGTCATACTATCTTTGACAGGAGCAGATATACCTGTACGTGGTGGTGTATCAATTGTTACTATTTTCGAAAATCTACTGTGGTATCATATGAAAGCGTAAATATCTTAGTATTTGCCGTGTTATTCTCTTATGAATAATTCGTGACGTACTGTAAGCTCATTGGTGGATAGCCACTGGATAGCTAATCAGTGGAGAGCCTAACCTTCGGCTATCGACGAAAATTTCCTAATATGAATCAACAGAATATGGCCGCCTAAGTTGTCGAAAAGAACCACGAACTGATGAAGACGAAATCAGATAATACCGGACAAAATTCATGTGTTATTTCAGTGACAGCTGTTGCATAAACTTTTGTGAACAAATCGGTTTACACTAATTAGCAAACTTGGGAAATTTTATGGAGCGCCTAAGGCGAAATTCAAGTCTCATTGAAAATCATAATGTTCTCATCGTAACTTCTTATCTGTCATCCAAGAACTGTTGACTATTGTGCGTCATTCCTTTTCGCCTCACATTTTCTTATTGAATGAACAAAAAAAATTAGCCCAATGGATTAGAAAGGTTACCGGAGAAATATACAGAGTTAAGCCGAGAAAGTTGAAGGTCAAATTCAAGGTGACCACTGAAATCGCCATATCTCTAACCTTAAAAATGGGATCAAAGGTTAAATTCTAGATCACCAAACTATTCAGCATACATCATTTCCTATATGTTCACTATGGACCCCTAAGCTGTAAATTTGATAATAAGCGAGATATAAGCCATTTTGTAATCTGACTTAAAAAAAAAAAATAAAATGACTGACCTTGAAATTTAGGTCAAAGGTCAAATTCAATATCATTAAAATATTCAGAATATATCATTTCCTATATGTTCACAATTGATTCCTAAGCTGTAAAGTCGATAATAAGCGAGATATTAGCCATTTTGTCCTGTTGATCTTGAAAATGAGGTCAAAAGTCAAATTCAAGGTCACTAGAATATTCAGCATATATCATTTCCTATATGTTCACAATTGATTTCTAAGCTGTAAAGGCGCTAATAAGCAAGATATTGGCCATTTTGTCCTGTGACCTTGAAAATGAGGTCAAAGGTCAAATTCAAGGTCATGAGAATATTCAGCATATATCATTTCCTATATGTTCACAATTGATTCCTAAGCTGTAAAGTCGATAATAAGCGAGATATTAGCAATTTTGTCCTGTGACCTTGGAAATGAGGTCAAAGGTCAAATTCAAGGTCATGAGAATATTCAGCATATATCATTTCCTATATGTTCACAATCGATTCCTAAGCTGTAAAGTCGCTAATAAGCAAGATATTGGCCATTTTGTCATGTGACCTTGAAAATGAGGTCAAAGGTCAAATTCAAGGTCATGAGAATTTTCAGCATATATCATTTCCTATATGTTCACAATTGATTCCTAAGCTGTAAAGTCGCTAATAAGCAAGATATTGGCCGTTTTGTCCTGTGACCTTGAAAATGAGGTCAAAGGTCAAATTCAAGGTCACGAGAATTTTCAGCATATATCATTTCCTATATGTTCACAATCGATTCCTAAGCTGTAAAGTCGCTAATAAGCAAGATATTGGCCATTTTGTCCTGTGACCTTGAAATGAGGTCAAAGCTCAAATTCAAGGCCACGAGAATATTCAGCATATATCATTTCCTATATGTTCAAAATTGATTTCTAAGCTGTAAAGTCGATAATAAGCGAGATATTAGCAATTTTGTCCTGCGACCTTGGAAATGAGGTCAAAGGTCAAATTCAAGGTCACGAAAATATTCAGCATATATCATTTCCTATATGTTCACAATTGATTCCTAAACTGTAAAGTCGATAATAAGCGAGATATTATCCATTTTGTCATTTGACCTTGAAATGAGGTAAAAGGTCAAATTCAAGGTCACAAGAATATTCAGCATATATCATTTCCTATATGTTCACAACTGATTCCTAAGCTGTAAAGTCGATAATAAGCGAGATATTAGCCATTTTGTCCTGTGACCTTGAAAATGAGGTCAAAAGTCAAATTCAAGGTCACGAGAATATTCAGCATATATCATTTCCTATATGTCCACAATTCATTCCTAGTCTCTAATTTCAATATTAAGTGAGATATTAGGCTTAATGTGTGCCATTATAAAGCATAGGAGAATTTAACATGGGAAAGTCCCATTTGGGCCGAGTTTGGGCCCAAAATGGCCCACTTCGAGCGATTCAAGCGCAACGAAATTTCTACATGTCACAGGGGTACATATGAGGAGTGTTTTTCATCAATAAGAAAAAAAAGTTACTGAACAGATTTTGAGAAAACGACCGTCAAAGTCCAAAATTGGCCATTTTTCGACGAAAACGGCCGCTCTGACCTTGAAACCAAGGTCAGAGGTCAAATTCAAGGTCACGACAATATTCAGCATATATCATTTCCTATATGTCCACAATTGATTCCTAGTCTCTAATCTCAATATTAAGTGAGATATTAGGCTTTAATGTGTCCCATTATAAAGCATAGGAGAATTTAACATGGGAAAGTCCCATTTGGGCCGAGTTTGGGCCCAAAATGGCCCACTTCGAGCGATTCAAGCGCAACGAAATTTATACATGTCCAAGGGGTACATATGAGGAGTGTTATGCATCAATAAAAAAAAAGTTACTGAACAGATTTTGAGAAAACGACCGCCAAAATCCAAAATTGACCGTTTTTCGACGAAAACGGCTGCCATTTTGAAAAAATTCCTGGTCCACACACAGAGATTAGGAATCAATTATGGACATATAGGAAATGATATAAGTTGAATATTCTCGTGACCTTTGACTTCTGACCTCAGTTTCAAGGTCACAGGACAAAATGGCCAATATCTCGCTTATTATCAACTTTACAGCTTAGGAATCAATTGTGGACATATAGGAAATTATACATGCTGAATATTGTCATGACCTTGAATTTGACCTTTGACCTAAATTTTTAAGGTCAGAGCACAAAATGGCTAATATCTTGCTTATTATTGAATTTACAGCTTAGGAAACAATTATGAACATATAGGAAATGATATATGCTGAATATTCTGATGACTTTGAATTTGACCTTTGACCTCATTTTCAAGGTCACAGGACGAAATGGCTAATATCTCGCTTATTATCGACTTGACAGCTTAGGAATCATTGGGCATGTATAGGAAATGATATTTGCTGAATATTTCCATCGGCTTCAACTTGACCTTGACCTTATTTTCAAGGTCAGAGCACAAAATGGCTAATATATCGCTTATTATCGACTTTACAGCTTGTGAATAAATTGTGGTTGTATAGGAAATGATGTATGTCGAATATGGTCATGAACTCAAATCTGACCTTTGACCTCATTCTCAAGGTCAGAGCACAAAATGGCTAATATCTCATTTATCATATACTTTACTGGTTGAGAATCAGTTGTGAACATATAGGAAATGATGTATGCCGAATATTTCGATGAACTTGACCATTGACCTCATTTTCAACGTCAGAGCACATAATCGCTATGATCTTGCTTATTATCGACTTTACAGCTTCGGCATCGATTGAGGACATATAGGAAAACATAGCACCAAGGGTGCTGTAGCTTACCGGCAATCATGAAAATTGCGTAGAATATTGAATACATATAAATTGTTACACTGATCCATGTTAATGGACTATAATACGAAATCAAGTTACATCTTGAAACATTTTTTTTCGTTAATGACATATTTTCACAGACAGTCGATACAAAGTCAACAAAACTTATACACATCACAAAGGTACATGAGGAGAATCTTATACATGATTTTGAGGAAAACTGTCTGAATAGATTTTGAGAAAATGTCCACCAAAGACAAAATTCATCGTTTTTTTCGACAAAAAATGTCGTTTTGACCTTTCAAGGTCATTGAAGGTCAAATTCAAGGTCACCACTCAAACCGCAGTATATGATTTCCCATTTGATTGTGCCAATACGTAGCCTCTATCTTGAAGTGTTCCATGAAGGAAAAATTGGGTGAAAAGTCCAAAAAAATTTTCAATGGCCAAAAACATTTTTTTTTTTTGCTGGAAATGGCTCAAAACCAATAGTGACTTGATTTGGGACAAAAAAATAATTTTTCGATGCCCCTGTTAGAAAATCAAAACGTCAGAAAACCACGCGCAGACCGGCAATTCAAGGGCAACGAAACTTATACACGTCATAGATGTACATGAGAGGAATGTTTTGAAACAAAAATATCAAAACTGATCAGACAGTTTTTTCAGAAAATGGCCATCAAAGTCCAAAATTGGCAATTTTTCGTCAAAAATGGCCACCAAATCAGCAAAAACGATTCAATCGAACAAATTTAAAAAAGATTCATAGTTATTGGCCTAAGGTGTGTTCTGACAAATTTATGGGGAAATTCATCATGCCAAAAAAAAGTTACAGACCCCGACGGACGACGGTCGACGAAAATGCACGATAATAGCTTATCGGCCCAAAGGGCATGTATAACTGTCTTGGGTCCGGTCCGGTAAGCGCAGAGCCCTATGGCTCTGTTTTGATTTTCGCATTTTTCCCAAAATGGCAGCCATTTTTGATGAAAAATAGCCAATTTTGGACTTTGGTGGCCATTTTCTCAAAAACTGTTTGATCGGTTTTGAGATTTTTGTTTCAAAAGATTCCCCTTTTGTACCTTTATGATGTTTATAAGTTTTGTTGCCCTTGAATCGCCGGTCTTCGTGTGCCGGCCATCTGAATTTTTGACGGGTCGGCGAACTAATTTTTTCCGCCTCAAATCACATTTCTATCCATTTTGGGTCATTTCTGGGCGAAAAAAAAAAAACTTTTGAAAAAAACTCTCTGAGGGAACTTACCGCCAGCTGGCCATTCCCCAGAATCAGAGGTAGGTATCGCTCAGCATAACAAATCAAAAGTTTTAAAATTGACTTTTGATTTTTATGCTATGCATACTTACCTTCGATGTCCGATGGCCCACCCATCTCCCCACTGATTATCTTCTGATTCTTTTAAGATGATACTTCCCTCAGTTGACAAATTCCGGAGCAACAAAAATGAACTAGGTGGCAATGGACTGAGATGATCACGTGACCACACACAGAGAGTGAACTACTCAAGTAACTACCAGTTACCATCACAGGGTCCAAACGGACCAGCTAACTTCGTTTAGCCTTTATTCACCCATATTTCATGTGTGGTTGACGAATGAGGGTTTGCTAATTATTCTCTTCAGAATCAGAGATAAGTATGCATAGTATAAAAATAAAAGTAAATTTTGAAACTTTTGATTTTCTTTGATATTTCGGAAACGGTACATCGTAGAGTGAAACAGAAGTTATTTTTGGACTCGTCGGTCTAGACAAACATGTCTAAAGGGTATTATGGATTAACTTTGACCTCGACCTCAAATTCTTTTGCGTAGTCGACATTTTTTATTTTGGCCGATATCAAACATGTTATTAATTTTATAAATTAGTCTTAACACTGAAATGCTTCCAAGGCATCCTTAGGCCCTGACGTCTAGTTGATGTCAAAATTCATGCACATTGAATAAGTTGAAATAATCAATCATTCAAATTCAGGCTCGAGCGCTCAGAATTTTGGAAATGATGAGCCAGCACTTGATTATTTGAGCACTTGACTTAACACTAGATATTGTATTAAGTTCATATGCAGTGGCCATATTACCATTATTTCAGTCACCTCACATATGGAATATTAATCTGTCAAGATGTTACTTGATTTTGTATTATACATGAGTACGTATGGAAGTTGTGTGTCGGCTATATTTAGTAATGTGTTTTCACAGTAGAGTTGTAGATCAGTGTGGCAATTTATATTTGGGAAAATCAATACTCTGTGCGATATTCATGATCTGCCGGTAAGCTACAGCACCCTTGGTGCTATGTTTCACGATAACGGTGATGCATGTTACGGTAATCATCGGTATAGCATCGACAGTGATTCTTTAGTTTCACTATTTTTTTAGCTCGAGGAGCGGGCTGTGTTCCACCAATGGGTGAAGAGACACCTGTGCATTTTTCGCCAGTGAATTTCTCATTTTTGTGCCAATAGCTTTCTTTGTTTGAGACAATAATGAAGCCACTGAGCAGCTGTATGCACCTATGCTTGGCGGTTTTGGTGAGAGAAAGAGTATCTAGTCATGCAGACAGACAATCTTGCCTAGTTTCGTTATGCAAATTTTTTATACAGAATGATCTAAGGGATCAAAAAGGAACATGTGGTAGTTTAGAGGTGAGTATAGCAATAAACAGAGATATTAGGTTTATTATTTTTGAGTTTGATTAGCTTCGATGAATATTACACTCTTGGATGTTTTCGTGTTTCAGTGCCACTTGTGTCGCGGATGTGTCCCAGTGACACATACAGAGTCTGGAAATCAGGTCAGAGCTGACTATTTGTATCTTTCTGAACTTTGTTCAGCAAAAACTATGGATTTGCGTTCATTGCACCATGACAGCTTCTGTGTCCAGGTCTGTGTTTCAGCAGAGATTTTCTTGTGGATGCTCTATAGGCTACAGATCTCACCTGATAAAAAATTTTTTTAGGTTACCGGACCTATGATCAGATAACCTATTGAACCCGTTCGTTCACATTTTTATCTTTTTTGCTTTTGGGCAAATTTTTCTGAAATTTTGCAAAAAAATGCCTAAATATATTACGAGGAGGAGGTATTTTAGGTTACCGGACCTTTGGTCCGATAACCTATTGGCATGGTGTTGCATCCGTCGTTCGTCCGTCCGTCCGTCCGGCGTTAACATTTTTATTTTTAAAGTTAACGATCGAATCTTTCTGAAATTTTGCACAAAAATGCCTAAAAATATTTTGAGAAGGAGGTATTTTTTTGTTTTTTGATTTTCGCATTTTTTTCAAAATGGCGGCCGTTTTTGGCGAAAAACGCTCAATTTTGGACTTTGACAGCCATTTTCTCAAAAACTGTCTGATCAGTTTTGAGTTTTTGGTTCCAAAAGGTTCCCCTCATATACCTCTGTGATATGTTAAAGTTATAGTTATCAGATTTGATATAGCGCTCTTTTCAGCCGAACTAAATCCGCTTTCAAAGGCGCTTTACACTTTAACCCCAGTCTGAGTGATTGTACTTGGAGCAGCCACACTCAAAGCGCTCTATACAGCACCCATTATCAACCGGTACCCATTTAATCCTGGGTGAAGATAGACACATTAGTGGTAAATGCCTTGCCTAAGGACACTAGTGAAATGGCACAGCAGTCCAGCTCGAGACTCGAACCCATGATCTTTGGATTACGAGTCCGACGCCTTACCACTGCGCCACTCACTCCACTCACTCCACGCCACTCTGCGCCACTCACTCCATATGTATAAGTTTGGTTGCCCTAAATTCGCCGGTCTTCGTGTGGCGGCCATTTTGAATTTTTGGCAGGTTGGCGAAAAAAAAATGTTTTGCCCCAAATCGCATTACTATCCATTTTGGGCCATTTCTAGGGCCAAAAAAATTTTCACCCTTTGAAAAAAATTTTGGACTTTTTTCCTTCATAATGGGAGCTGTCAGGACTGTACTCATAGAACGCTTGAAGATAGAGCTCAGAAATTGGCACTTTCAAATGGGAAGTCATATATGGCGACTTGTGTGGTGACCTTGAATTTGACCTTGGATGACCTTGAAAGGTCAAAACAGCCTTTTTTGGGTTGAAAAATGCTCGAATTCACACCTGGTCTGTCTTCTTGAAAACTGTCTGATCAGTTTTGGGTTTATTGTTTCAAAAGATTCCCCTTATGTGCCTTTATGATGTTCATAAGTTTTGTTGTTCTTGAATCGCTGTTCTCCGTGTGGTGGCCATTTTGAATTTTTGATGGATCGGCGAAAATCGTGTTACTATCCATTTTGGGCCAATTCAGACAAAAAAAATTTTTTCACAGTTTGAAAAAAATTCTGGAAAGAATTTTTTTTTTGCCCCAAATCGCGTTACTATCCATTTTGGGTCATTTCTAGACAAAAAAAAAATTTTCACCCTTTGGAAAAAATTTTTGACTTCGAAAATTTTTGGCACTTCTTTCCTTCATAATGGGAGCTGCCAGGACTGCACTCATAATACGCTTGAAGATAGAGCGTAGAAATTGGCACTTTCAAATAGGGAGTCATATATGGCGATTTGGGAGGTGACCTTGAATTTGACCTTTGATGACCTTGAAAGGTCAAAACAGCCATTTTCGGGTGGAAAAAAATGCCCAAATCTGCCTCTACAGATGGAATGCATGTAGATAGAGCTTCAGTTTGCATTATGAACATGTAGGCAGTCATATATGGAACAACTAATGATGACCTTGACCTTGGATGACCTTGAGTGCTAAATGTCTGGCTTGAAAGTGGCCTCTGAAGCTTAAACTTTTGCACATTGAATCATTTTTTCCAAAATGGCGGCCATTTTTGTCGAAAAATGGCCAATTTTGGACTTTGGCGGCCATTTTCTCAAAAACTGTCTATCAGTTTTGAGATTTTTGTTTCAAAAGATTCCCCTGATATACCTTTGTGCTGTGTATGAGTTTCGTTGCCCTTGAATCGTCCGTCTGCGTGTGGCAGCCGTTTTGATTTTTTTGACGTGTCACAGATAGGACTTTCCCATGTTAAATTAGCCTATGCTTTATAATGGGGACAAATTTCTCCTAATATCTCACTTAATATTGGGATTAGACATTAGGAATCAATTGTGCACATATAGGATATTAAATATGCCGAGTATTCTCGTGACCTTGAATTTGACTTTCGACCTAATTTGTCAGCATATAGGAAATGATATATTCTGAATATTATCATTTTCAAGGTCACAGGACAAAATGGCTAATGTCTCGCTTATTATCGACTTTACAGCTTAGGAATCCAGGGAGAGGGCTAGAGCATTTGAACAGTGGGTCAGTTGGCTCCTTGACATTCAAAGCAATGGGACATAACACATTCGTTTGTTATTATTGACACGATCTCAAATCCATTGATAACTATAAATATCAAAATATCAATCCGTATATGCTGTGTAAAATATATCTGGAATCTATTTATTAAATTTTTTACTTGATTAGTTGATATGAATTAACAATTATAATCATTATTTGCAATGCTCAGTTACCTTGCTGAACATATCACGAATATTGCCATAAGGCAATTCCAGTTTTTTCCTAGCTGGCATCCTATGTATTCTGCATGCTTCTCATGAAATATGAGACCAAAAAAGCGCTAAACTATGGCAGCCCCGCTCGCTTACATGGAAACAGATCGTCATGCAAATTCTGATTGATTGTGCAAATGTGTGAGTGGTGGAGTGCCCTAGCGGTTGAAAGAAACATCATGATTATTTACTATTTTTGCCCCACCTGGCGAACTTCGGCAAAACTAACTGTAATTTGTATTTTCCAATCGAATTCGAAGCAAAAAAGTTTTAATGAAGAATACTATCTAGATCTACCAGTGAAACAATCGGGATGATGTCCCATTTGATTTCATTTCGTGACGAGAACTGTATTTCGAGCGCAATCTATCCCAATGTTGAATTTCAGTCCAAAATGGGATTAAATAAATTCGAACATATTCGGAACTTTCATCGTGTTTATGCACGTACTGGCGTACAGAATGAACATATTGAGCTGATTTTGGAGTTTGAAGGCATAGTCAATGTATATTAAGTAAATATGTTTATTTTGAAGCATTATCGAAGTGGGCCATTTTGGGCCCAAACTCGGCCCAAATGGGACTTTCCCATGTTAAATTCTCCTATGCTTTATAATGGGACGCATTAAAGCCTAATATCTCACTTAATATTGAGATTAGAGACTAGGAATCAATTGTGGACATATAGGAAATGATATATGCTGAATATTGTCGTGACCTTGAATTTGACCTCTGACCTTGGTTTCAAGGTCAGAGCGGCCGTTTTCGTCGAAAAATGGCCAATTTTGGACTTTGACGGTCGTTTTCTCAAAATCTGTTCAGTAACTTTTTTTTCTTATTGATGAAAAACACTCCTCATATGTACCCCTGTGACATGTATAAATTTCGTTGCCCTTGAATCTCTTGAACTCGGCCCAAATGTGACTTCCCCATGTTAAATTTTCCTATGCTTTATAATGGGACACATTAAGCCTAATATCTCACTTAATATTGAAATTAGAGACTAGGAATGAATTGTGGACATATAGGAAATGATATATGCTGAATATTCTCGTGACCTTGAATTTGACCTTTGACCTCATTTTCAAGGTCACAGGACAAAATGACTAATATATCGCTTATTATCGACTTTACAGCTTAGGAATCAATTGTGAACATATAGGAAATGATATGAGCTGAATATTCTCGTGACCTTGAATTTGACCTTTGACCTCATTTTCAAGGTCACATAACAAAATGGCTAATATCTCGCTTATTATCGACTTTACAGTTTAGGAATCAATTGTGAACATATAGGAAAGGATATATGCTGAATATTTTCGTGACTTTGAATTTGACCTTTGACCTCATTTACAAGGTCACAGGACAAAATTGCTGATATCCCGCTTATTATTGACTTTACAGCTTAGGAATCAATTGTGAACATATAGGAAATGATATATGCTGAATATTCTCGTGACCTTGAATTTGACCTTTGACCTCATTTTCAAGGTCACAGGACAAAATGGCCAATATCTTGCTTATTAGCGACTTTACAGCTTAGGAATCAATTGTGAACATATAGGAAATGATATATGCTGAAAATGCTCGTGACCTTGAATTTGACCTTTTACCTATTTTCAAAGTCACAGGACAAAATGGCCAATATCTTGCTTATTAGCGACTTTGCAGCTTAGGAATCAATTGTGAACATATAGGAAATGATATATGCTGAATATTCTAGTGACCTTGAATTTGACCCTTGACCTAAATTTCAAGGTTATGTGGCGATTTTGCCCTAAGCACGCGGCAGGTGATTATAAACATACATGCCATTTATGTGGCCTTTTCGTTCTTGGCCTTGTTTTGACATGCTCCGTTCGAGCGTGCGTTGCCACGGCAACGCATTGTAATTTACGCTCCAGTAAACTATAACAATGGTTTGATTATACCTCGCGTGCGTCCTACAGCTTGTGGTGTATTATATATACACTGGAAGCTACTCGATCGAGGAGATTGTCCAAGAGAGAGTGCCTAGGACGCACGCAGGGCTCACCATGAGCTTTGTGTTCCCTGGTCGCGAGTAGTGGGCTCTTAGAGCCCTGGGGACGATTTCCATGGGGAGGCCCGGGCTGGGAGAGACAAGTTGCTGACTCGGGGGCGCAAGCCCTGTGGATCGTCAGTTCTCTCCCTTCCCGGGACGTGTGACATAGGCTCTGGCCAGCATGTCGGACTGTACGGGGTTCCGTCCCCGAGGCAGACCGCGGCTCGCCAGGCCCCTCCAGTTAACACCGTGGTGATGAACCAGTTTCTGAACGGTGTCCGTAGGCCTGGGAGTGTCGGGTGGGCTGTTACCTGGTTACCGTTAATGATAGAGTGCTTACCGTGTCCGCAGTGGCCTCCGGTGAGCGGCGCCGCCGCAAGGATCCGGAATAGCGGATGCGCGTCCGCAAGGACTCGCGGTGAGAGGACTATCCTCGAGGATCCCAAAGAGCGGACGATAGTCAATAACTTTACATTGGTGCCGTGACCAGGATCAGTCCGACAGTGTTCCATCGCAGCCTACCGTCACAGTGTTGTTGCCTCCTTCGTCCCTGGGGATCGCCCGCTCCTCAAGGACGTCCCAAAAAGAATGACAAAAGAAAGAGATAAAGACAAAGACAAGGTCGATGAACCCAAGGGGGGGGAAACAGGTGGAAACGTCGCGGACCGCACCCGGTCGAGCGACGACCGCCGTGAGAAATCTTCGGATGACTCCGGCGGTAGTTAGGTACGTGCGGAGACCTCCGTGGACAAAACCTCGTCTACAGAGTCGACTCCGGCGTCCCTGGCTACGTCTCCGGATGTAGAGTCGCGCCCCGCGGGGCCGCAACCAAGGTTGCGATCAGGGCCTGGCCCTGATCCGTCAGGCGCGGTAGGTGGAGCTGGCAACGGCTTTACACCGCGCCCGACTAAGTCCGGGCGGGAGTCGTGGCAGGCGACACTCTCTCAGGGGACATCTCCGGATGTCCGAGATCGAGTGGACGCCGGCGCGAGTACCTCCGGGCAAGCGGACCAGCGTTTCTGGATGCCACCTCTGGCCGGAGGAGCTCTTGCGAGGGCTCCCGGCGGGGATTCCAGGCGGTCCGCGTCAGGCGGAATGGACCAGCTCACTAACACTCTTAGTGCGCTGGCTCCTTTAGGGCGCTATGACCGCGCCCGGTCGCCCCACCAAGGACGATCAGACCGGCGGAACCGTTCACCCTCTCCACTGTCACAAGGCAACTCGGGGCCTTTGACGGAGAGGGAGAGGTGGCTGATATCCGAGGCGCTTGTACAGTTCAAGCGGAATCAGCCGCCTCCGAGCGTCGATCCGTCGGCCGCGTTCAGTCCGGGGATGCCTGGGCCCATGGCCCCTCCCCAAGTCCTGCCGAGTCCGCAGGCGCCAGTGGCCCCCGCAATGGGACACGCGCCTGCTCCGCGGCTCGGAGGCACCACGTTGGCGACCGCGTCGACCGTTCCGACGGTTGGAGCGCAAGCCGCGTGGTCTACTTACCCCGACGTACAGTGTGTCGGACGGGCAGTGGCAGCAGGCGGCTTCGGCCCCAAGCTTTGCCGCCCCATCTGGAGCCTACCCAGTAGGTTCGATGGGAGTCCCGCCCGCACCTAGCCAGAGTGGGTTTTGAGCGGGAATGACCCCGGCGGCAAACGTGAGCTTTCCTGCTCCCATGTCCGCGGCGTCGATGTTTGCTCCGGCAGACTCCGTCGCAGGCACGGGTAGCTCACGGGCCTTGCCGCTGTACACGGATGACCCCGGAGCCGGGACCGCGCGTCGGGCGCGTAGCAAACGCAATGACTGGCCCGACCACTCCTCCTGGCGGAAACGGTTCAACGGGGATAACGCCGACTTGGAGGACAACTTGCTCCAAGTGTGGCGAACCGCCATGTACGAAGGATGGTCCCAGCATGAAGCTGGGCATGTCCTCGCGGGGAGCTTGGAAGGAAAAGCTCTCCGCGTTATGCCGTGTCTGCCGGTGGGAACAGTGACCTTCGGCGAGGTTGCCCATCAACTTCGCCTGCTGTTCACGCCGACGACCAATCGGTGGCAGTCTGAACGAGAGTTCAAGGCGCGTACCCGCCAACCGACTGAGTCCGTGACAGACTATGCGTTTAACCTGCGCATACTCGGCCGGAGAGCTTATCCGGACATGGACTCCAGATGGATTGAGACGATGCTGATCGATCAGTTCATCGATGGCCAGCCTTACCACTTAGCATGCGGGCTGGCCACTCATGAAAAGCGATCGATGGAGGAGGCGATAGACTCCGCACTTGCGCTCGAGGTAGCTGTCCGCCCTAGACAGTTGCCTCCGGCCCCGGCTCCGGCCTCGGCTGTTCCCGCGCAGGCAGCGACCTCTCCTCCGGCCAAAGCATCGCAGGTAACCCCGTGGCAGGACCCGGTCGTCCGGGAACCCGCCAGGGAACCTACCCCGCAGTGGGTTAGTGCGCCGGCACCCTCAACAGGGATGCCCGCACATGCGGCACCAGTCGCCGCGCCGTGCTCATCCTCGGACGAGTGCGACATGGAGGAATACGATTTCGGCGCTGCGCAGATGATTGCGCACTGCGCTGGGATCGAAGCTCCGGGACCCACAGAATGTTGCGCGTTCACCTCCGGACCAGCCCAGAACCGTCCCTGTTACTTCTGCGGAAAGCAGGGACACTTTTGGCTGAAGTGTCCGGAGTTGTTGGAGCGCCTGCGGTCGCGCGGATACCAGGGAGCCCTCCCTGGCCCGCAACGGAGGAATTCCTTCCGGTCTGGTCCTCCGGGACAGCAAGGTCGGAATCCGCGGCAGGGAAACTAGATCCGGACGTGGTGGCGACCAACACTACGTCCGGGGATAGTTGTTCCGTGGCATCAGATGCCGCCCCACCCGCTGATGGGCAGGACGAACCTCAAGTTGATATGACTTCTCCGGAAGTAGTCCTTGGGGATCAGTCTGGCTCCTCCACGGCTGCGGCGGATGGTGAGGACTCCGTAGATGAGCCCAGCGCGTGCGAACGGTATCGCCCTACCTGCGCGCTGGTGAGGGACCCCTGCTGGTACCTGCCCCTGTCCTTCGGACGGGAGCCGGTCCGGTTCCTCGTGGACTCTGGCTCGGAGGTGACCCTCGTTGCCGCAGGAACGTTCAGGAAGGAGCCCGCGCTCCGCAATCTTGAGTTGCGGGATCCCGGACCCTACAAGCTCTACGGAGCGGGTGACAACCGCATCCGTATCCACGGCATCATCGATCTGCCTATTACCCTTGGGGACAAGGTGTATCTGACAGAGGCAATCGTTGCGGATATCGGAGCGGCCGGGATTATTGGAATGAATTTTCTACGGGTCCACCGGGTGACCGCCAACTTTAGTGCTGGCGAATTCCGGATGGGAGAGGACATACACTTTCTCTTCCGCTCGGGCCCGATGCATTCATTGTATCCCCCGAACAAAGTTCGGCGGATACTATGGATTTGGCTTCGTCGTCCGCGTCCGCGTCCGCAGAGATTTTCTTGTGAACGCGCTACAGGCCGCAATTCTCACCCGATCACCATTATTTTTTGCAGGCACATATATAATGGTAAGATCCCGACACCAATCGATTTTGGTTGCCGTGGCAACTGAATTGGTCGTTTGGGGACACATTTTGCATTGAAAACAGCCTGTTTGAGACACATGGCTTGTGAACGCGCTACAGGCCGCAATTCTCACCCGATCACCATTATTTTTTGCAGGCACATATATTATCTTAAGATCCCGACACTAATCGATTTTGGTTGCCGTGGCAACTGAATTGGTCGTTTGGGGACACATTTTGCATTGAAAACAGCCTGTTTGAGACACATGGCTTGTGAACACTCTACAGATGGCAATTTTTGACGAATCTCGATAATATTTGGAAGTGTTGTTGGGAAGGGCTGTCACACGAAACCAATCGTTTTTTAGAATGATCATGTAAATATTAATATGTTAACAGCCTAACTTATTACGGAATTTTGAAATATCCATTTTGACATGTACGATCATTCCAATAGCCTGTACAATGGAAGGTAATGACACTGGTTTCTTGTTCAGAATGGAGAACTGAAGTTTTCAGTGAAAACAGGACAATATTACTGAATAAGTTAACATTAGTTTTACTAGTTAAGTCTATTATTGTCCACAATAAAAATAGTTAAGACGAGAAACATTTATTATTAAGCTCAACAAGGTAAAGGTTTTGTCCAGTACAGATTTCATGGGTGTAACTGAATAAGTTAACATTATTTTTAATAGTTAAGTCTATTATTGACCACAATAAAAATAGTTAAGACAAGGAATATTTATTATTAACCTCAACAAGGTAAATGTTTTGTCCAGTACAAATTTCATTGGTGTAACCGAATAAGTTATTTTCACTATTATTTTCACTAGTTAAGTCTATTATTGACCACAATAAAAATAGTTAAGTCTATCATTGACCACAATAAAAATAGTTAAGATGAGAAATATTTATTATTAAGCTCAACAAGGTGAAAGTATGTCCAGTACAGATTTCATGGGTGTACTGAATAAGTTAACATTATTTTTACTAGTTTAGTCTATTATTGACCACAATAAAAATAGTTAAGACAAGAAATATTTATTATTGGGCTCAACAAGGTAAAGATTCTGTCCAGTAGACATTTTATGTCTGTAACCAAATAAGTTAACATTTTTAGCTTACCGGCCCTTTGGGCCGATAAGCTATTGTCGTGGTATTTCGTCCGTCGTCCGGCGTCCGTCGTCCGCCGTCCGTCGTCCGTCCGGGTCTGTAACTTTTTTTTGACATGATGAATTTCCCCATAAATTTGTCAGAACATACCTTGGGCCAGTATCTAAAGACGTTTTTAAAATTTTTTTGATTGAATCGTTTTGGCCTATTTGGCGGCCATTTTTCACGAAAAATTGTCAATTTTGGACTTTGGAGGCCATTTTCTCAAAAACTGTCTGATCAGTTTTGAGATTTTCGTTTCAAAACATTCCTCTCATGTACCTTTATGATGTGTATAAGTTTCGTTGCCCTTGAATCGCCGGTCTGCGTGTGGCGGCCATTTTGATTTTTTGACGGGTCGGCGAAAAAAAATTTGTTTGTCCCAAATCAAGTCACTATTCGTTTTGAGCCATTTCCAGCAAAAAAAAAAAAAAAATGGGAGCTGTGCAGAGTAAACTCATAGAACACTTGAAGATAGAGACTAAGTATTGGCACATTCAAATGGGAAATCATATATTGTGGTTTGAGTGATGACCTTGAATTTGACCTTCAATGACCTTGGAAGATCAAAACGACCTTTTTTGTCGAAAAATGGCCAATTTTGGATTTTTTATGGCCATTTTCTCAATAACTGTCTGATCAGTTTTGAGATTTTTGTTTTAGAACATTTCCCTCATGTACCTCTATGATGTGTATGAGATTCGTTGCCCTTGAATCGCCGGTCTGCGTGTGGCGGCCGTTTTGATTTTTTGACGGGTCGGCGAAAAAAAATTTTTTTGTCTCAAATCAAGTCACTATTCAATTCGAGCCATTTCCAGCAAAAAAAAACATTTTTTTTTTTTTTGGCCATTGAAAAATTTGTTGGACTTAAAAAATTTCACCCAATTTTTCCTTCATAATGGGAGCTGTGCGGAGTAAACTCATAGAAGACTTCAAAATAGAGCCTAAGTATTGGCACATTCAAATGGGAAATCATATATTGCGGTTTGAGTGATGACCTTGGATTTGACCTTCAATGACCTTGAAAGGTCAAAAACGATGAATTTTGTCTTTGGTGGCCAATTTGTCAAAATCTATTCAGACAGTTTTTCTCAAAATAATGTATAAGATTCTCTTTTTCTACCTTTGTGATGTGTCACTTGATTTCGTATTATAGTCCATGCAGAAAATGTGTTTCCAGCAACATTTACGAACATGTTTTGACAATTAGAGTTCAAGATCAGTGTAACAATTTATATGTTGGAAAATCAATACTCTGAGTTTCTCATGATTGCCGGTAAGCTACAGCACCCTTGGTGCTATGTTTTTTGCTAGTTAAGTCTATTATTGACCTCAATAAAAATAGTTAAGATGAGAAACAATTATTATTGAGCTCAACAAGGTTAAGGTTTTGTCCGGTAGAAATTTCTGGGTGTAACCGAATAAGTTAACTTTATTTTTACATGTTAAGTCTATTATTGACCACAATGAAAATAGTTAAGACAAGAAATATTTATTAAAATTCGATCTGGCTCCAATTTCGTCATCTTGAAATGCAAGATTTTATAATAAAAATAGTTAAGACAAGAAATATTTATTATTAACCTCAACAAGGTAAATATTTTGTCCAGTACAAATTTCATTGGTGTAACCGAATAAGTTAACATTATTTTCACTAGTTAAGTCTATTATTGACCACAATAAAAATAGTTAAGTCTATTATTGACCACAATGAAAATAGTTAAGATGAGAAATATTTATTATTAAGCTCAACAAGGTGAAAGTATGTCCAGTACAGATTCCATGGGTGTACTGAATAAGTTAACATTATTTTTACTAGTTTAGTCTATTATTGACCACAATAAAAATAGTTAAGACAAGAAATATTTATTATTGGGCTCAACAAGGTAAAGATTCTGTCCAGTAGACATTTTATGTCTGTAACCAAATAAGTTAACATTTTTTTTAAGTCTATTATTGACCTCAATAAAAATAGTTAAGATGAGAAACAATTATTATTGAGCTCAATAAGGTTAAGGTTTTGTCCGGTAGAAATTTCTGGGTGTAACCGAATAAGTTAACATTATTTTTACATGTTAAGTCTATTATTGACCACAATGAAAATAGTTAAGACAAGAAATATTTATTATTGGGCTCAACAAGGTAAGCTCAACAAGGTTAAGGTTTTGTCCGGTAGATATTTCTGGGTGTAACCAAATAAGTTACCATTATTTTTACATGTAAAGTCTATTATTGACCATAATGAAAATAGTTAAGACAAGAAATATTTATTATTGGGCTCAACATGGTGAAGGCTTTGTCCAGTAGAGATTTAATGGCTGTGACCAAATAAGTTAACATAATTTCTTGCTAGTTAAGTCTATTATTGATCACAATAGCTTTTTATGAAAACATTGATCAACTTTTACTTTGAATTTCAACTTGAGACCATGTTTTGCACAAATTATGAGTTAAAATATAACTTATGGTGGAAAATTCGATCTGACTCCAATTTCGTCATCTTGAAATGCAGTTTTGGTCAACTTTTACTTTGAATTTCAACTTGAAAGCATGTTTGGCACATATTATAAGTCGAAATATAACTTATGGTGAAAAGTTCGATCTGGCTCCATTTTCGTCATCTTGAAATGCAGTTTTGGTCAATTTTTAGTTTGAATTTCAACTTGAAACCAAGTTTGGCACATATGAGTTAAAACATAACTTATGATGAAAAGTTCGATCTGGCTCCAATTTCGTCATCTTGAAATGCAGTTTTGGTAAACTTTTAGCTTGAATTTCAACTTGAAACCAAGTTTGGCACATATTATGAGTTAAAATATAACTTATGACGAAAAGTTCTATCTGGCTCCAATTTCGTCATCTTGAAATGCAGTTTTGGTCAACTTTTACATTGAATTTCAACTTAATACCAAGTTTGGCACATATTATGAGTTGAAATATAACTCATGGTGAAAAGTTTGATCTGGCTCCAATTTCGTCATCTTGAAATGCAGTTTTGGTCAACTTTTACTTCGAATTTCAACTTGAAACCAAGTTGGGCAGGTATTATGAGTTGAAATATAACTTATGACGAAAAGTTTGATCTGGCTCCAATTTTGTCATCTTGAAATGCAGTTTTGATTAACTTTTACTTTGAATTTCAACTTGAAACCATGTTTGACACATACATGTATTATGAGTCGAAATATAACTTATGGTGAGAAGTTCGATCTGGCTACAATTTCGTCATCTTGAAATGCATTTTTGGTCAAATTTTACTTAGAATTTCAACTTGGAACCAAGTTTTTGAGTTGAAATATAAATAGGTGAAAAGATTGATCTATCTGTATTTTTGTTATTTTATCAAACATGTCGAAATGGAAATTCATATGAAGAGATTTCAGTGGTGATTTTGAATTCGACCTTCAATAACCTCGGAAAATCAGTGCAGCAATTTTGGTGGGGAAAAGAAAACAGTTGTGACTTGAGATTTAACATTTCTCTGGTAATCTTTTTTAGCCCTTGCTCTAGTTTTTCACACTTGACATTGATATATTTGGGGCAACAGAGATGATAGGGCTACGGGGGATACACCCAAGCGGTCGTAGGCGACCGGAAGCGTCTAGTTTGAATTTCAACTTGAAATCAAGTTGGACAGGTATTATGAGTTAAAATATAACTCATGATGAAAAGTTTGATCTGGCTCCAATTTTGTCATCTTGAAATGCAGTTTTGATTAACTTTTACTTTGAATTTCAACTTGAAACCATGTTTGGCACATACATGTATTATGAATCGAAATATAACTTATGGTGAGAAGTTCAATCTGGCTCCAATTTTGTCATCTTGAAATGCATTTTTGGTCAAATTTTACTTTGAATTTCAACTTGGAACCAAGTTTGTAAAATATTCTGAGTTGAAATATAAATAGGTGAAAAGATTGATCTATCTGTGTTTTCGTTATTTTATCAATTATGTCGAATGGAAATTCATATAAAGAGATTTCAGTGGTGATTTTGAATTCGACCTTCAATAAACTCGGAAAATCAGTGCAGCAATTTTGGTGGGGAAAAGAAAACAGTTGTGACTTGAGATTTAACATTTCTCTGGTAATCTTTTTTAGCCCTTGCTCTAGTTTTTCACACTTGACAGTGATATATTTGGGGCAACAGAGATGATAGGGCTACGGGGGATACACCCAAGCGGTCGTAGGCGACCGGAAGCGTCTAGTTTCAAATGCGGGCGGCGCGCACTGTAGTAGTGCCGCCAATGAGTGAGATGATCATTGAGGCGAGGCCGCGTCGTCCCCGCATGCCCCTCGATGGTCGACCGTGTATAGTGCAACCAGTGAGCAGTTTCGCCGAAGGAACCGGACTCGTGCTGGGTGGGGCCCTGGTCATGTCCAACCCCCGCGCGATGCCCATCCTTGTGGTGAACCCCACGGATGCTCCGATTGTACTGCGGCGCGGATGCATAACAGCTACTGCTACTCCCGCGTCCTCGAGTCGTGTCCTCCCCGATGATCCTGTCTGCCGCGCTGCGTGCGCGGCGGCGGCCGCCGGAGATGACCCGTTCACCCTGCCGGACCATTTGGAGGGGTGACATAATCATGACACCCACAAGTAGTTTGGCTTTTGATACATTGTATACAATCTTTAACCTGCGAGGGTGATTAACTTCACGTCATTGATCGCCAGTGCGAAAGCTATTGCTAATGACTGTTGTTAATTACTGAAGTATTTTAGCGGGTTCCCCCGGGATGGCTTGTGTATGCAAGCCACCCGTATACATGGAGTGATAGGAGTCACCGGGGGGAGATGCGTGTATATGTATGAGATAGTGTAAAACGTTCTTTTGTCTGTCGATCGGGTAGATGCAGTGGACAGACATTTCCACGGGAACGCGTCATACGGTGCGCGTGCAGTATAACTGCCAACACTTGATGCCTTTAAATCTATGTAACTCGTTAATCTCTGGTCATTCAAGCGCTCGGCACTGGTGGAGACAGATCTGTGGGTCTGACTCCCAGTGTTTGTAGCGTTTAGAGCGCTTGATATGTCAGAAAAGAGTGATGGTTGGGAAGGTGATAAGGGAGGGGAGGGGTCTCTGGAGTGCACTAGCGTGTACTCGAGGCCCCTAGCTAGGCCTGAGGAAGATGACCGCGAGGACGTCTCCGAAGGCGCTGATGTTGATTCTGCGGAATCCAACTCCGGCTCTGGTTCTGGTACAGGAACCGAGTCCGAGAGTGAGGTCGCGGCGGACCGCCCCGCAGAGAGTGACTCGGCTACGTTAGGCGCCGAGCAGCTCTTAAATTCGTCTCCTTTTCCCCGCGTGGAAGAGTTGATGGACTGCGGTGAGGTAGGACCCGCTGGTGTAGATATTGTGTTGCACCCGTCCCCGGATATGCTTGCGTCTCTGGGGCCGGATGAGAGTACTCGTGCGGAAACCCGTCCGGATGGCCGTAGCCGTCCGGACACCGGTTCCGCCTAGAACTCCACGGTGTCCGCACCTGCGGAGTCTGGTCTGCACGACCGGAAGACACCTGGGACTTGGGCGGAGCAGGTTGACGCGGCTGAGGAAACCGCATCCCAAGCTCCGGCCCAGGAACAGGAGTCTGGCTCGAAGGAGACCGAGGACCGCGATGACTGGTTTGCATCGCCCATCTCCCGACGCACTCGCCGTCGAGCCAAGGAGATCGCTCAGAAGCAGTGGAGACAGAGGACGGGGTAACATGCCTCCTCTGTCCGGAATCCCTGGACGCGTATGAGGACCCGCACCGTGCGCTCAACTGGGATCGTAGGTATCCTTCCTACGACCATCTGAGTCGACACGTTGCGGGGTACCACTACCCCTGGGTGAGAATGTTCGTATGCAAGAGGTGCTACTCACGTAGACCGGAGCAACGATATTTCCCCAGTTTGGAGGCCCTGAACACTCACCGCGCGGGTGCACACCGCGGTGAGGGACTTCACACCGTTGGTGATGAAGCGGGGCCTGTATTCAACTTTGGATACATTCCACCACGGGTGGCGTCGTTCATGACTACGTCAGGAACGGCGAAGAACCGATTTTAGGTTACCGGACCTATGGTCCGATAACCTATTGGCATGGCGTTGCGTCCGTCGTCCGTCCGTCCGTCGTCCGTCCGTTCACATTTTTATCTTTAAAGTATACGGTCCGATCTTTCTGAAATTCTGCACAAAAATACCTAAATATATTCCCAGGAAATGTTTTTTTTAGTTTTTTGATTTTCGCATTTTTTTCAAAATGGCGGCCATTTTCGACGAAAAATGCCTGATTTTGGACTTTGGCGGCGATTTTCTCAAAATCTGTTCAGTAACTTTTTTTCTTTTTGATACATAACACTCCTCATATGTACTCCTATGATGTCTATAAATTTCGTTGCTCTTGAATCGCTCGAAGTGGGCCATTTTGGCCCAAACTCGGCCCAAATGGGACTTTCCCATGTTAAACTCTCCTATGCTTCATAATGGGACACATTACGCCTAATATCTCACTTAATATTGAGATTAGAGACTAGGAATCAATTGTGGACATATAGGAAATGATATATACTGAATATTCTCGTGACCTTGAATTTGACCCCTGACCTCGGTTTCAAGGTCAGAACGACCATTTTCGTCGAAAAATGGCCAATTTTGGACTTTGACGATCGTTTTCTCAAAATCTGTTCAGTAACTTTTCTTCTTATTGATGCATAACACTCCTCATATGTACCCCTGTGACATGTATAAATTTCATTGCCCTTGAATCATTCGAAGTGGGCCATTTTGGGCCCAAACTCGGCCCAAATGGGACTTTCCCATGTTAAATTTTCCGATGCTTTATAATGGGACACATTAAGCCTAATATCTCACTTAATATTGAGATTAGAGACTAGGAATCAATTGTGGACATATAGGAAATGATATATGCTGAATATTCTCGTGACCTTGAATTTGACCTTTGACCTCATTTTCAAGGTCACAGGACAAAATGGCTAATATATTGCTTATTATCGACTTTACAGCTTAGAAATCAATTGTGAACATATAGGAAATGATATATGCTGAATATTCTCGTGACCTTGAATTTGACCTTTGACCTCATTTTCAAGGTCACAGGACAAAATGGCTAATATCTCGCTTATTATCGACTTTACAGCTTAGGAATCCATTGTGAACATATAGGAAATGATATATGCTGAATATTCTCATGACCTTGAATTTGACCTTTAACCTCATTTCCAAGGTCACAGGACAAAATTGCCAATATCTCGCTTATTCTCGACTTGACGGCTTAGGAATCAATTGTGAACATATAGGAAATGATATATGCTGAATATTCTCGTGACCTTGAATTTGACCTTTGACCTCATTTTCAAGGTCGCAGGACAAAATGGCCAATATCTTGCTTATTAGCGACTTTACAGCTTAGGAATCAATTGTGAACATATAGGAAATGATATATGCTGAATATTCTAGTGACCTTGAATTTCACCCTTGACCTAAATTTCAAGGTTAGTCTTTTTATTTTCAAGGTCAGAATATAAAATGGCTTATATCTCGCTTATTATCAAATTTACAGCTTAGGGGTCCATAGTGAACATATAGGAAATGATGTATGCTGAATATTTTGGTGATCTAGAATTTGACCTTTGATCTCATTTTCAAGGTCAGAGAACAAAATGGCTAATATGTCGCTTATTTTCATCTTTACATCTGCCCCTGTTGACGCCAGTGTGTCTTTGGATAAACTATTTGGTCGGGCTTTGTTTCTATTGCAAAATGTTGTATTTTACGTTTCTTATTGGCATCATCAAAATTTGATTGTATTGGTGGTAATAGATTGATACTTACATATATACCACTTGAGTCGGTGTCACTGCTGGCGGACGTTAAATCTGTCCTCGAGGATACCATCAACTCAGTAGCCTTCGGGTTTGTGATTGGGTACTTTTGTACTTGTCATGTATCTATTCCATGGGGTTAGATTCGGATTTCTAAATTATTTTCATAGGTTGTTGGGCAGTTGTATACTAATTTCATCTGGTGTACAGTAGAAACAACTACATTTAACACATTGTCTGCCCCTGAAGGCGCCAGTGTGTCTTTGGATAAACTATTTGGACGGGCTTTGTTTGTTTCTATTGCAAAATGTAGTATTTTACGTTTCTTATTGGCATCATCAAAATCTGATTGTATTGGTGGTAATAGATAGATACTTACATTTACAGCATAGGAATCAATTGCGAATATAAAGGAATGATATATACTGAATATTTTCATGACCTTGAACTTGAACTTTGACCTCATTTTCAAGGTCACATCACAGAATGGCTAATGTCTCACTTATTATCGACTTTACAGCTTAGGAATTTCTTGTGGACATACTAGAAGTGATATATTTGTTGAAAATTTCATGGCCTTGAATTTATCAGTGACTTTATTTTCAAGGTCACTGGACAAAAGGCTAGTATCTAAAATGTATATTGTCTGGTAACCTTTCTTAGCCCTTGGGCTAATTTTTTACGGGGCCCATATAGGACTTTCCCATGTTGAATTCTCCTATGCTTCATAATGGGCCACAATGTTCCTGATATCTCACTTAATATTGACATTAGAGACTTGGAATCAATTGTGGACATATAGGAAATGATATATGCTGAATATCCTCATGACCTAGAATTTGACCTTTGACCTCATTTTCAAGGTCAGAGCACAAAATTGCTAATACCTCGCTTATTATTGACTTTACAGCTTAGAAATCTATTGTGACCATATAGGAAATGATATATGCCGAATATTCTGATGACCTTGAATTTGATCTTTGACCTCATTTTCAAGGTCATAGCACAAAATCGCTAATATCTTGCTTATTATTCACTTTACAGCTTGGGAATCAATTGTGGACATATAGGAAATGATATATGCTGAATATTCTCGTGACCTTGAATTTGACCTTTAACCTCATTTTCAAGGTCAGAGCACAAAATGGCCAATATCTCGCCTATTGCCTACTTTACAGCTTAGGAATCAATTGTGGACATATAGGAAGTGATATATGCTGAATATTCTCGTGAGCTTGGATTTGACCTTTGACCTCATTTTCAAGGTCAGAGCACAAAATGACGAATATCTAACTTATTATCTACTTTACAGCTTAGGAATCAATTGTGGACATATAGGGAGTGATATATGCTGAATATTCTCGTGAGCTTGAATTTGACCTTTGACCTCATATTCAAAGCACAAAATAGCTATTATCTCGTTTATTATTGACTTTACAGCTTTAGAAATCAAATTGATGATATACCAGGTATGCCAAATATTCTGATGACCTTGAATTTGACCTTTCACCTCATTTTCAAGGTCAGAGCACAAAATGGCTAATATCTCGCTTATCATTCACTTTACAGCTTGGGAATCAATTGTGGACATATTGGAAAAGATATATAGAGGATCTTGAATGAGTGCCCATTTGATATTAAATTTATTAAACGAGCCAAAGAACTTTTGCTTTTTGCGAGCCTTGGCGAGCAAAAATAAAAGTTCTTGGCGAGTTTAATAAATTTGATATCAAATGGGTACGAATTTGAGATTCTATTTATCACATGAAACGTCCATTGGCCATTTAACTGCATTTTTACCGAATTTACATCCGATTTTGCAGTGGTTTTACACTTGATTTGGCTCCGTGCAAGGCCATGTATTTACGTTATTTTACCATGGTTACGTTACGCTATATTACACGTGTTGAATATGAAATTTATGCAATGGGTTTATGCCACTGGAAAACAGCATTGCATGTGATAAATGCTGAATATTCTCATGACCTTGAGTTTGATCTTTAACCTCATTTTCAAGGTCAGAGCACAAAATGGCCAATATCTCGCTTATTATTGACTTTACAGCTTAGGAATCATTTGTTGACATATAGGAAATGATATATGCTGAATATTCTCGTGAGCTTGAATTTGACCTTTGCCCTTATTTTCAAGGTCAGAGCACAAAGTAACTAATATCCCACTTATTATTCACTTTACAGCTTGGGAATCAATTGTGGACATATAAGAAATAATATATACTGAATATTCTCGTGACTTTGGATATGACCTTTGATCTCATTCTCAAGGTCAGAGCATTATATGGCGCATATCTCACTTGTTGTCAATTTTACAGCTTACGAATCAATTGTGGACATATAAAAAATGATATATGGTGAATATACCTTGATTGACAACTTGTAACCTTGAAGTTACCAGACCATCGGTCCGATCACCTATTGGCTAGCCAGTAAGCTACAGGTCCCTTGGGCCTATGATTCTTTATAATTGGAGTTATGCAGAGTAATCTCATAGAACTCTTCAAGATAGAGCCTAAGTATTGGCCCATTCAAATGGGAAATCATATATTGCGGTTTGAGTGGTGACCTTGAATTTGACCTTCAATGACCTTGAAAGGTCAAAACGACCTTTTTTGTTGAAAAAAGGATGAATTTTGCCTTTGGTGGCCATTTTCTCGAAATCTATTCAGACAGTTTTCCTCAAAATCATGTATAAGATTCTCCTTATGTACCTTTGTATTTGTGTATAAGTTTTGTTGCCTTTGAATCGACTGTCTGTGAAAATTTGTCATTAACGAAAAAAATCTTTCAAGATGTAACTTGATTTTGTATTATATAGTCCGTACAGAAAATGTGTTTCTATCAACATTTACGAACATGTTTTAACATATACCGGTAGACTTTAACATCAGTGTAACAATATATATGTATTCAGTATTCTACGCAATTCACATGATTGCCGGTAAGCTACAGCACCCTTGGTGCTATGTTTGTGGGTTTGCCTTCGATAGTTCTGATCAAACCAATTCATCATTGTGTTACATACATTTTGCAGATTAGATTTGACAGTATCAATACTGGAGCCATGACAACATACATGTACAGAATTGTCATCAGCATGATTGTAGATTTCGCATGACTGTTCAACTTGTAAAATAGGGGAAAAAAACATACATATTTAAAACACACACACACTCATCAAAGCAAACAAAACGAATGAAGCGCGATTAACGGGCGTTGTTCCCACTTGAACCGAATCGTGCATTAACATAAGAGTATATCACAAAACACAGCACAGAGTTTGATTACGGGGGTTGCTCCCACCCGAACCGGGTCAAACTAATGAACAAAAACCAGACACACATAAAACATATAAAGTAATAAACAACTCATTCATGTAGATATAGGAAAGAAGTAAGATCACAATTACTGGTTACAGAAGTGAAATGCTAAGAGGAACTTGTAAAAGCAAATCATTAGTGAAAATGTTGTGAGAGAAGTAACCAAACAGTGACCCCTGAGGTGCACCAATATATACGTAACCAGTCACTCTTATTGTCTCCAATTTTAACCGTTTCTTTGCACTCTGTGAAATAAGGGGCCGGTCATTATTTATCGGGTGGGGGGGGTTGGATGGATTTTCCGAGAAATGAGTTTTCAAAGACCCTCCCACCGATATTGAAAAACAATGCATGACCCCCCCCCCCCCCTCCACCAAGATTAAAAATGGAAGTGTGACCTGCCCCCCCAAGCCCCCCCCCCCCCCCTATCCCCATGAACATACACAAGGCCATGAAACACAAATTATGACAATTATAAGGAGCCAGTATCATAATATATATGATACTTAAATGCTGTTTTAACACTGCATTCACATTTCTATTAAAACAATTATGATGTTTGCGCAATTTTTTTATACTACAACATCAGTGGATATTATAAATTTGTGGTCGTCGTGTGTCCACCATGTCCATTGCTTCAAGTGTGACTGCCATTACAACTGATTCAATTATTATTTGTGGGCCTATTATATCGGTATGGTATTGACAGCCTCTGATTGGATGTTGAGGGCAAGAATCACCCCCCCCCCCCCAAGACACCTATGTCTAGCATCATGTTCCCCAGAATACTGGAATCTCTTTTTTTTTTCACTCCAAACCCCACGTTTCCATGGCAAGCCCTCTTGAAACACTCGAGACCTGGGTTGAAGGTCATTCACTTCATTCATTGACACTTGAAATTTGTTGGAGGAATGAAAAAATCCATGAATCTTATACATGTTTTTTGTTTTGTTTTTTTTGTGTTTTTTTCTGGCCCTTGAGTGGTCTTAAAACACAGGATCTACTGTATCTTCCTTACAGATTAAATGGACCCCAGAGCGAACTCGGAAAAATTATGACTCTTCCACTTATCATTGATGACTCAGGCCATCCTGGACTGGTACTTTTCCGGCCTTGAATCAAATCTGTGTCGGCTTCATTGGGTTCATAATGTTCCGTGATGATCCGCGATTGTCTGTCAATGTCCTGGCCACCAAGAAAGTCAGGTACATCCGATTCACTATAGTGTCATCTGGGTCGGTCCAGGACTATTCTGCAATCCTGGGTTGAAAGGTCCATGTTTTGTTCATGGCGGTCCAAGACAGTCCTGAGCTCATTGAGGATTATCCTCAGTGGCCGGGGTTCCTGTGTTGGCAACGTGTTGAGTGGAAAGTTGGTTTGTGGTTTTGACATGCTGGTTCGAGGTCATTGGATGATGTTGGTCAGCATGGTAATGGCCGGGTTTCCATTGTTAGTCTGTGACAGTGCACTGCATGTTGAACTCCTAGCTGGCACCGTATTCAGCTGCAGTGCTGCTGTGTTCTACTAAAGGTCAATAGTTGATCCTTGGTGACAATGTTTCAGTCTGGGGGTGATGTGTGGTTGTCGATTCACATGTATCACAACATCTCCTGATTTTTGGGTGTTCCTGGATGGTCCGTTCCAGGACCAAATTTGGTGGAGCTATAGTTTCACTGATAATGTGACAAAATGATGGATTCCACATGTTACATACTCCAATGAACCATTAGTCCCTGTTGAGTGGATTGTTTTCACCTAATTCACTATTTCAACATTCAGATTTCCCCAAATTAACTAAAGTTCAAACTCTGACCCCCCCCCCCCATGTCTATTGAATATAAAATTATGCCCCCAATAATCATGATAATATTGAAAATGAAGGTGTGAACAACCCCCCCCCCCCCCACTCCCCTGACAAATAATGACCCCTAACTTGCAATAAATTTGCAAGCAGATGGGGAAACACCATACGCATTAAGTTTGGACACAAATAAACCTGGATGCCAAATATCAAAAGCTTGGGATAAATCAGCGAGTACAACACCTGACATCACTCCATTGTCTGCTCTTTGTCTACAATTTTCTACTAACCTAAGGAGGACATCTTGACAACTATAACCTTTCCTGAAACCTGACAATGAAGGAGACAAAAATCTTTCGAAATATTCTGACAGTTGTTTGACTATACATTTTTCAAATATTTTTGATATACATGTCAATATACTGATTAGTCTGTGATTGGACACAATCATGGAAACACCTTTCTTGAAGACAGGAGTTACCTCAGCTAACTTCAAAGTGTCAGGGAAAACTGATCTTTGAATACAAGTATTGATTAGCTGTTGGATGGGGTAACAAAGAACTTCTGCACCAAGCTTTAACAATTTGGGTGGAATGTTGTCATGCCCAGTTGCCTTCTTTTGATTAATTGATAACTGTGTATCCCTAACCTCATGATATTTACACTGTAAAAATCAAATTTGTTTGCACCATCATTTAGTGTTTTTTTAAATTGTATACTTTCATGATCACAATAAGCATCAAAGACTTCATATATGTCAGAGTCACAATCAAATGGTGTTGAATCCTTCCCAATGGCTAGTTTAGCAGCATCAGCAGAATAAGTATTCATCACATTACTTACCTCAAAGTTGTTATTTATTACCGACTCTTTTTCTTTCAGGATAATGCCATTATTTTGCATGTTACATTTGTCAGACATCAGAGGTTCGACTGTATTCCAGAACTGCTTTGGATTGCAGTCCCCAACACAACATTTCTGTACATGATTTCTGATAGATTGTTTGCATAGCTTGTTTACAAATTTCGTTGATGTTTGTATTTTACCCAGTTTTCTTTGGAACTACAAACTTTGTGTTTGCCTTTTAACATATTCCGGACATTTATTGCCCGTGGCATGTTTGAATTCATGTAAGGGGCCTGTTTATATCTTAGTTGTTTTTTCTTGATTGGAGCGTGTGTATTCATTACCTCTAACATTAGTGTCTGATTGAATCATTTACATCATCAAAGATATTACCTACAGAGAATGGAGCACTCATTAAATAATCTTTATAATCCTTGTTGTCAAAATGCTCATATCTTTTTGAATGTAAGACCTTTATGAAGTTGTTGAGCTGGAATTTGCAATGTTGTTCCCTTCTGACATTTTGTTTTCCCTCGTTATTTTTTTCTGATCAAGATTGACACCTGATCTCAGGGTATTTATTTATACTATTTACTGCTTGTTTTTACTTTATTCAGTGATTGATTCATGGGTATATCACTACAACAGTACAGAGCTGCTATTGGAAGTCATCATGCAATCTGTTGTGGATTGTTTTTGTGTCCCAGTTTAGCATGTGAGAATTATATCTTTTTCAGTGTTATCATTGAACTTGCCCTACTTTCTGACCCGTCAAAATTGCTCTTCATAGCGATCGTTTTGTTTCAGCTCTTGAGTACTACTGGAAACGTTGAGCTGCACCCTGGTCCACGAACTTCTGACTCTGCGTTCAACTCTTTCAATGAGCTGTACCTGTGCCATGCGAACATTCGCAGCATAAAACAGTGTCTTGATAAGATTGAGCATTTGAAAACAGAATACACAAACAAATTTGATGTGCTCACTTTGAGTGAGACTTGGTTGGAGGAGAGTGACCTGCAAGGCAACAACTTACACAAGTACAAGTTGCCTGGTTACCATGACCCGATCACTCTGTGCAGGAAAGATCGCAGAGGGGGAGGGGTTTTGGCGTGGGTTTGTGATCGACTGTTTGTAACACGTCGTCATGACTTAGAATGTACAGGCGTCGAGCAAATGTGGCTTGAGATACGTTCCAGCAACAACAAATTTGTTCTCTGTGTTGCGTACCGCACAGGCGAGCAGGCCCAATTTTGGGATGCTTTGCACAGTAGCTATGATAGAGCAGTCAATTTCAACAATATTGACTGCATCATTGTCGGTGATCTCAACACTGATCAAAATACTGTGCAAGGTGCTAAGCTTCGTGAGTTTGTGAACAGTTTCAATTTGGTAAAGCACATTAATGAGCCGACCCGTATCACCCCCACCTCCTCCTCTGAACTTGACCAAATTCTTCGAATTGTCCCCATCTAATCAAACACACAGAAGTCCTTGACCCTGTGTCTTATAATGACCATCATACTGTAGCAGCAACACTCAATTTTCAAATTAATAAGCTTGCTGCATTTACCCGGTTAGTTTGGGATTATGCTCATGCAGATTTCATTGGTTTGCAAGAAAAACTTGCCAATACTGACTGGGAACAGTGTTTCTCATCTAATGATGTTGACACTGTTGAACGAAAGTGGTCTGAGTGTCTCTTGTCTTCAGCTCGTGAATTTATTCCTAACCGGGTTGTTACAATCAGGCCATCTGACAAGTTTTTCTATAATAATTATTTGCGACGACTAAAACGAAGGAAAGATCGTGCCCACAGACTCGCCAAGGGGGACAATACAGTTCAAGCTTGGTCAGATTTCAGAGAAATTAGGAATTTTCATTACTCTGAAATCAAGCCCTGTCGCATCAACCACGAAAAGAAACTGTATGATACTATTTCAGTCAATGTGAGATATAATCCCAAAGTATGGTAGTCACTCACAAATAGACTACGTGGTAAATCTGAGTCCAGCATACCGGTTTTGCAAGCTAACGGGGTAGTTGTTGACTCTGACCAACATAAAGCTGATTATTTCAACCAACATTTCTCGAGGGCGTCTATGATAGATGAAAGTGGTTCTGAACTACCTCAGACTTACCCAGATTTGACGTCTTCGTCACTGGAGTACATATGCTTCAATGTTGACGATGTACGCAATTGTCTCGTTTCGCTCAATCCTAATAAAGCCCTTGGTCCTGATGGTCTAGGACCCCGTCTTCTGAAAGAAGTGGCACCTGCCATTTCTCAAAGTTTGTGTGACCTGTTCAATTTGTCCATTGAGCTTTGCAAGTTTCCCGCTAGTTTGAAAGCAGCCAATGTCATGCCTCTTCACAAGAAGGGCGACAGATCGAACATACAGAACTACAGATCGAACTACAGTTCAGTAGGAAAAGTAATGGAACGATTAGTGTTCAATTCTATGTTCACATTCTACAGAGAAAACTCCTTACTATCAATGTATCAATCGGGGTTTATTCCTGGTAGTTCCACTGTCACACACTTAGTCGAGTTGCATCATAAGTTTTGTCAATATGTCGAGGATGGTAAAGAAGTAAGAGTTATATTTCTTGACATATCGAAAGCATTCGACAGAGTTTGGCATAAGGGATTACTGTTCAAATTGGCCAAAAGTGGAATCAAGGGACATCTTTTGAGGTGGCTTTCTGATTACTTGACAGATCGTCGTCAAAGGGTGATCATCAATGGCCAAACCTCGAGTTGGTCTAATATTAGTGCCGGACTTCCGCAAGGTTCGGTTCTTGGGCCTTTACTCTTTCTAGTTTTCATCAACGATATTACGTTTGTTGTCAAAAACTGTAACATTCGCTTGTTTGCAGATGACACAACGCTATTTATTGAAGTTGATAACCGGGTGGAGGCTGCTAGGATGATCAACCGTGATCTTGCAGATATTCACAACTGGTCACGCCAGTGGCTTGTAACATTCAGCCCACCAAAGACTGAAAGCATGCTAATTTCCAAGAACCGGACACGTATCCCACATCCTCCTATCATTTTCGATGGCACTGAAATTGCCGCGGTGAAAAATCATAAGCATGTAGGCATCATTTTCTCTCATGACTTATCGTGGTCAGCGCACGTCTCCAACGTTGTCAGCAAAGCCAATGAAATGTTGGGTCTCCTAAGGTCTCTCAAGTTTAAACTTGATCGATTATCTTTGGAACGTTTTTATATTTCATGGATTCGCCCAACAATCGAGTATGCTGATGTTGTATGGGCCGGTGCTTCTTTATCAGACCTGGATAAGCTCAATAATATCCAAAAAGAGGCTGCCCGAGTAGTAACTGGAGCCACGGCACGGTGTTCTACTTCAGCCCTCCTTCAAGACGTGAATTGGCTTCCACTGGACGAACGTAGAAGGAGACACAAGCTTGTCTTGTTCTACAAAGTAGTCAATGGGCTCAGTCCTCCATATCTCACCAATTTGCTGCCACCAGTAGTTGGGGAACATACCTCGTATGCCTTGCGCTCAGCCTCTAACTACACTCGAGCCTTGACTCGTTTGAGCTGCTTGAGTGTTATCCTTTTTCCCTTCTACGGCTGCAATGTGGAACTCGCTGACCTCTGAGTTTCGCAACGCTACTAATGTCGGATCATTCAAGAGGGCTTTATCTTGCAACGACACTAAAAGCAACGAACTATTCAACCGAGGTCCAAGATATTATAATATTCAGTTAACACGTATGTGAATTGGGTGCAGCGAACTGAATTCTCACCTATATCATAATCTGTATGTAGTTGAGAGTCCTTGTTGTAGCTGTGGGTTTCCTAGAGAAGACCCTGATCATTTCTTTCTGCACTGCCCGCTCTATAGAGCCGAGCGCTTGCTTTTGTTTGACAAACTCGAGGGGCTTGAATTGAGTTCTCACATGTTATTGAACGGCTGTTCTAATTATTCTTCCGAAATTAATGTTAAGATAATTGACACAGCTTTAGATTTCATAGCAGCGTCTGGTAGATTTCTCAAATGTAATGTATAATAGCAATATTGCATCTCTATTCACTTGAAATCACGTGTCAAACCTGATGTCAGTTTCATTGTATACCAGCATTATTATTGTAAAGTTATTGACTACCGTCCGCTCTTCGGGATCCTCGAGGATAGTCCTCTCTCATCCGAGTCCTTGCGGACGCGCATCCGCTATTCCGGATCCTCGCGGCAGGGCCGCTCACCGGAGGTCGCGGCGGACACGGTAACTACTTCATCATTAACGGTAACCAGGTAACAGCCCACCCGACACTCCCAGGCCTACGGACACCGTTCAGAAACTGGTTCATCACCACGGTGTTAACTGGCGGGGCCTGGCGAGCCGCGGTCTGCCTCGGGGACGGAACCCCGTACAGTCCGACATGCTGGCCAGAGCCTCTGTCACATGTCCCGGGAAGGGAGAGAGCTGGCGATCCACAGGGCCGAAGGCCCCCGAGTCAGCAACTCGTCTCTCCCAGCCCGGGCCTCCCCACGGAAATCGTCCCCAGGGCTCTAGGAGCCCACTACTCAGACCCAGGGAACACAAAGCTCATGGCGAGCCTCGTGTGCGTCCTAGTCTCGATCTTGGACAATCTCCTCGAACGAGTCGCTTCCAGTGTATATATAATACACCACAAACTGTAGGACGCACGCGAGGTTAAATCGATCCATTGTTATAGTTTACTGGAACGTAAATTACAATACGTCGCCGTGGCAACGCACGCTCGAACGGAGCATGTCAAAACAAGGCCAAGTACAGAAAGGCCACATAAATGGCTTTTATGTTTACAATCACCTGCCGTGTGCTTAGGGCAAAATCGCCACATTACCCCCTTCTTACAATGTTGGTCCCCAACATGTTCCGCCCGCGCCCAAAATGCTCGAAACCCGACGAAGGCTTCGCATGGCGGGGGCCGGAAGAAGGCACGATGGCAACGCCCGGAAGTCACGGCGCAAACACTAGGACTTTAAGAGTCCCTTTTGGAAGAATGGGGAACTACCCCCGGACTTATGGAGTAAACTATAACGCGCTTTGCAATTTTGAATAAATCCTCATAAACAAGCTAAAATTTTGACCGAGGTGGTCCAAAACCGTGTGATGACCTTGAAAGGTCATCCATTATAAAAGGACGGTGTGTCGAGTCTTTGGAATATCTTTAAGGTTAGACTTTAAATTTAGAAATTTTGTAAAACGACACACCGAGTGATCAAAAGTGATAGTACCTCTAAAAATGTTGCCGACCGCCCTGCCGGCCGGCTCCTCAGATCCGCAGAACGGGTCTGAGGCAGGGCGGAGCCGCGGGAGCGACTCCGGCACGCCCGCATGACATATGTACATCTAGCAGACACACATACACCTGCGGACAGCTGTCGCAGACAGCTATCAAAGCCAACGCGGCAAGCCGCATCGACTGCCAGTATCTGTATACTGCAACCCGCACAGGCCTGTGTACAGACACGCAGATGGACGGACGTCTGCACTTTCATGCAGCCGCCCGCCCGCCCGCACATCTTCAGCACGGCCCGCATGGGGAGTTTACAACTGACAAAATCACCCGCATCTCGAACACCGGACACGCGGATCCCGCGGAATCCAGCGCCGCATCGGCGGACGAAATGCGGATGGCACAAAACACATGTGCTACACATCTGGAGATTAACAAATAATCCGGGTACGACATTTTTACATATATATACATGTAACAAATGACAGCTATACTACACGTGCAGCAATGCACGCGGTGTCGCTGCAAAACTCTGTCCCCGGTCATACTGACACACTGCCGTACCAACATACAAACACCATAAAACTCATGCGGAGGCAGTCATTTCCCTCCGGTGACTCCAAATCAAACCATGTATACGGGTAGAAAATAAATTTCTATCCCGGGGGACCTCGCAAATAACTACAGTAATTAAAATCAGTCATTAGCTAAAGCTTCCGCACTGGCGGTAAATGACGTGAAACTAATCACCAAAGCAAGGTAGAAATTGGGCATAAAATTGACAGTAACCACTAACTTGTGGCTTGTACGAATATGTCAGACGAAAACAACAATAAATTGTCATTCTCCAGTCTTTTCAAATATCACAGCAATCCGTCACTGTCAAAATTAGCGCCTTAACTCCTTACACCCCTCTCGCGAAAGCAGAAATCTCCCGATTTCTTACTCTCTATTGCACCGGAAAGGAAATTTCACATACTTGACTCACTTTGTATCAGTAAATGAGCAAGAACAGAATTCTCCAGAGACATGCCGCACACTTGTGGCTTATAATCCTCCCATAAATAATAAATGAGATGGAAAATAAACAAAATCACTCCCCATAGCCGCTGGCACGCTTACAGGGCGATCGGACATACCCATGACGTCCGGACAGACAATCGGGCGCCCTATGGGCGTTTGCAAAGCGCCCACTAGCAACCCCGACGTACTGCCCGGCCGCGGAGCGGTGCCCGGTCCAGCCCAGAGCCTCCTCAAACGACTACCGGAGCGCGGAGCCAATAGATTTAGACGCGGAGCCGGCATGGTCCATAACCGCACTGGTTAGGGGGCGAACCCTTCATACCGGCGCCCAATCTAGAGGCGCCCAAAGATGGTGAAAGCAATAGCCGGCGGACGTCCGGGGCTGCCCGCGGACGGAGTCCAGGCCGGACGTCTACCATTGTACGGCGTATTGCCCTTATCCAATGAAGATGAAATTGGAATTAGAAGCCACCACAAGTGTTGCGCATGTAATATACGACCCCCTTCTTAGAAGGAGGCCGGGGTTCCGGTCATTCCGGCCGGACCGCGTATTGTAAGGTACGATCCGGACGAGAACGAGCGTCACCCGCTGCCGCGGCTGGTCCGCACACGCGGACTTAACAACCGCTCCATTATCATAATGGATAGTCGGTTTCCTGCCGTAAGAAACCTTAATCTACTATAACCGCAATTACAGTAGTGGCTCACGGGGGATAACTACACCGAAGTGCGTCATCTTAAAGCGCCGCGGACGCCGGACGAGTCACGCGGACGAACCGCGGACATCAGTCCTCATCGGCGGACACTATCCCCGCGTCCAGAGCCAGTTCCCCAAATCCGTGGGAAGACGCTTCTCCCGTAGCGGACGTAAATCCCAACCTCAGTCTGGCCATATAAGAGGTTGTCCCGGGACCAGGGGCGTCCGGCCGAATCAGTAAATTCGTCCGGCCAGCGTAACCGTTGTACGGATTACGCCGGACAGCCGTCCACAAGGTGCGGACCGGCCATCCGCACGTCCCTGGCGCTAGAAACTACAGGAGGGCGGATGCGGAGCGGCGGCGTTACGACATGAAAGTCTCCGCGGACCTCAACTCCGAAAATGGCCACAAAGTAGCCACCCGCGGAGGTAAGTCGTGCGGACTCTCACGGAACGACCTAAAACCCGTCCGTAGTATGATCGACGGGTACCGCAGACGCATCCGCATGGGCGGAAGGTTATTCCCACCCATACCGGGCTGGCGCACGTGGTTTCCGGCGTGGCCGCCCGTCATCCGCAGGTACTGGAGGGAGTGGAGGTACCTGCGGATCGCCGTCATCTGGCTGATAGCCGCCCAGTCCATCATCTGACGGGTCAGAGAGGTCCGGGAGGCCCACCATACGGCGCACACGCTCGTCCGGAGTCCGCGGATGCTGACCGGACGGATCCCATACGGGAGCGTCATCCGGTTCCGCATCTTGAATTAGCGGATCCATGACAAGCGGGCCCTCGTACTTCTTCAGATTATCGATATGGACAACCAGAACCCTGTCCGGATCGGAATCCCTCCGGATCCGGTAGTCCACATCTGTCACCTGTTTCAGTACGGTAAACGGGCCTATCCACGGCTTAGCAAATTTATTGCCTTGCTTAAGCGGCGGATAATAGTAGCGCACCTTGTCGCCTTCCGCAAAAGCTGGCCTACCCTTAGCATGGGCGTCATAGCCTCGCTTCTGCCGGAGGGCAGACTTGTCTAGGCGCGCGCGCGCGAAATCATGGGCGTTCGCCAGGGCGCGGCGAATCCACTCCACGTACTCCGGACCGCACTGGGGTACTGCGCCGGTCTCTGCCGCAGTTGGATACATAATATCCACGGGCAAATTTAACTCCCGGCCGTACAACATCGCGTGCGGAGTAACTCCGGTCGAAGAGTGGACCGACGACCTGTATGCCATTAAGACATACGGGAGGTGGTCATCCCAATCATTCGCACGATCATTCACAAAGGCCGCCAGCATGTTGAGGACCGATCGATTAAAGCGTTCGACCTGGCCATCAGACTGGGGCCTGTAGGGGGTGGTACGCACCTTGGTACTCCCTAGCATCTGTGCTAGGTTCCGGAACAGGTTGCTCTCAAATTGCGTGCCCTGATCCGAATGTACCTGTTTAGGTACCCCATGGTACACCACCCATCTATTCACCAACAACCGAGCTACCTCGTCCGCAGTCTGGCGGCGCAGTGGGTAGGCGTCGGTATACTTGGTAAAATAGTCGGATATCACCAGGATGTACCGGAAACCGCGCGGGGTGACCCGGTGGGTATCCAGTATATCCAGAGCTATCCGATCAAACGGCGCGCCCGCCTTAACCGTGGTTAAGGGGTGGCGGCCAGGAGTCGGGACTCCTTTGCGAGCTTGACACCGAGGGCAGGCTGCGCACCACCGTTGCACGTCCAAGCCGCTACCAGGCCAATGAAAGCGCTGTTGTAGCCTATGGACGGTCCTCCGGATTCCCAAGTGACCGGTCACCCGGAGGTCATGCAACTGGTGGAGTACTTCTTTCCGCAGCTCCGCCGGAAGCACCAACTGCCATATTGGAGGCAGTGGGGTCGGTGGCTCATAGCGCCGGTATAAGAGGCCATCCCTCAAGGAGAGTCGTTCCCACTGAGATACTAGAGACAAGGTCTCCTCCCTGTAGGTCTTTCGCTCATCCTTCGAGGGCTTCTGGCCGGCCTCAAGGGCTGTGATTACCGGTGCCAGAGCTCTGTCAGCTCTCTGCGCCGCAGCTATCTGCGCCGGAGAGTAGCCACCCAAGTAATTAGGCTCCTCATCCGTCGCGTCCGGCTGCGCCGCAGCGGCCATCACCACAGGGGGCAAGGACCGCTCATACTCAGACTCTCCAGAGGACGAGGGTACCCACGAGGAGTACACCGCCGGACTCGAGGAAGACTCGCTGGAGCTGAGCCGCACCTCCGCTTCATATGCGGGACGCCCTCGCCGATATCGGCGGGTCCGCGCGCGGAGATGAGCCCTAGACGCTCCGGCCGCCGTGTTGTTAGAGGGGGCGGCGGCCTGCGGTCTCCCCGGAACGTCCAATTCCGAGTCTGAGGACGAATCCGCGGCTTGCTGGAATGGTGCCATCCCTGCACAACCCGGATTCTTGCACTTATGACAACGGGACAGGCCGTCCGCGTTGCCGTGCAACTTACCAGCGCGATGCTCTATCTGCATGTCATACTCTTGGAGTTTGACGAGCCACCGCGCCACCAAGCCGTCGGCCTCACTATAGTTGAGGAGCCATCTCAGCGAACTATGATCAGTCCGCAAACGGAAATGGCGTCCCAACAAATAGTGCCGGAAGCGCTTGGTCATCGTAACCACCGCGAGCAACTCGCGATGAGTGGTGCAGTAGTTCATTTGAGAGCGGCTCAAGGCCACACTCGCATAAGCTACTACCCGCTCTTGCCCGTCCACGATCTGCGAGAGGACACCGCCGAGTGCGAAGTTACTCGCGTCGGTGTCCAAGATGAACTCGCAGTCCGGACGAGGGTGCCGCAGCACCGGGGCCACTACCAAGGCCTGCCGGAGTCCCGAGAAGGCGTTAGCCTGCTCGGCGGACCAAACAAAATCGGCGCCCTTTTCCGTGAGGATAGTAAGGGGACGCGCGATCTCCGCAAAGCCGCGAATAAACCTGCGGTGGTAGCTCGCGAAGCCCAAGAAGGACCTCACGTCCGCCACGTTACATGGCGGAGGCCATTTCTGCACGGCCGCCACCTTTGCGGGGTCTGGTCTCACTCCGGTGCCCGTTACCATGAAGCCCAAGTACAGGATTTCCTGCGCGAATAGCTCGCACTTACTTGGCTTCAATTTAAGCCCTGCTCCGCGGATGCGATGGAGCACCATCTGGAGGTTGGTGAGGGTTTCCTCGAACGACCGGCCATACACGACGACATCGTCGATGTAGACCATACATCGCTTCCAGAGGAACCCTTTGAGTACCATCTCCATGAGGCGCTCGAACGTCGCTGGTGCGTTACAGAGCCCGAACGGCATTACCTTGAATTGGTAGAGCCCGTTCTTGGTAACGAAGGCAGTCTTCGCCCGATCACTCTCCTCCATCTCCACCTGCCAATACCCGGAGGCCAGATCTAGAGCACAGAAATAGTGCGACCCGGCCAGGGCATCGAAGGTATCCTCAATGTGCGGGAGAGGATATGAGTCCTTCCGCGTGGCATCGTTGAGTTTCCGATAGTCCACGCAGAACCTCCACGAGCCGTCCTTCTTCTTCACCATAACCACCGGACTGGCCCAAGGGCTGTCACTGGGTTCGATGATGTCCAAGTCGAGCATCTTTTGCACCTCCTGGTCTATGACCTCTTGGTGCACTATTGCTGCCCGACGAAGACGCTGCTTGAGAGGACGCTCGTCCACGAGGTCGATGCGGTGCTTGGCGACGTCAGTCTTGCCAACCGCACCATCAGGACCCATGAACACATCCGCATACTGCCGTAGCAGTCTGCGGAGCGCTTGGCGCTGCTCTTCATCCAGCCGGTCCTTCGGAACCCGAGATTCCAAATGGTCCGGCAGGGTGAACGGATCATCTCCGGCGGCCGCCGCCGCGCACGCAGCGCGGCAGACCGGATCGTCGGGGATGACACGACTCGAAGCCGCGGGAATAGCAGTAGCTGCTATGCATCCGCGCTTCAGTACAATCGGAGCATCCGTAGGATTCACCACAAGGATGGGCATCGCGCGGGGGTTGGACATGACCAGGGCCCCACCCAGCACGAGCCCAGTTCCTGCGGCGAAACTGCTCACGGGTTGCACTATACACGGACGACCATCGAGGGGCATGCGGGGACGCCGCGGCCTCGTCTCGATGATCATCTCACTCATCGGCGGCACTACTACAGTGCGCGATGTCCGCATCTGGAATGAATGCATCGGGCCCGAGCGGAAGAGGAAGTGTGTGTCCTCTCCCATCCGGAACTCGCCAGCGCTAAAGTTGGCAATCACCCGGTGGACCCGTAGGAAATTCATCCCAATTATCCCGGCCGCTCCGATATCCGCCACGATCGCCTCTGTCAGATACACCTTGTCCCCAAGGGTAATAGGCAGATCGATGATGCCATGGATACGGATGCGGTTGTCTCCCGCTCCGTAGAGCTTGTACGGTCCGGGATCTCGCAACTCAAGGTTGCGGAGTGCGGGCTCCTTCCTAAACGTTCCGGCGGCCACGAGGGTCACCTCCGAGCCTGAGTCTATGAGGAACCGGACCGGCTCCCGTCCGAAGGACAGGGGCAGGTACCAGCAGGGGTCCCTCACCAGCGCGCAGGTCGGGCGATACCTTTCGCACGCGCTGGGCTCATCTACGGAGTCCTCGCCATCCGCCTCAGCCGCGGAGGAGCTAGACTGGTCTCCAAGGACTACTTCCGGAGAAGTCATATCCACTTGGGGTCCGTCCTGCTCATCAGCGGGTGGGGCGGCATCGTTTGCCACCGAACAACTATCCCCGGACGCAGTGTTGGTCGCCACCACGTCCGGATCTAGTTTCCCTGCCGCGGGTTCCGATTCTGCTGTCCCGGAGGACCAGACCGGAAGGAATTCCTCCGTTGCGGGCCAGGGAGAGCTCCCTGGTATCCGCGCGACCGCAGGCGTTCCAACAACTCCGGACACTTCAGCCAAAAGTGTCCCTGCTTTCCGCAGAAGTAGCAGGGACGGTTCTGAGCTGGTCCGGAGGTGAACGCACAACATTCTGCGGCTCCCGGAGCTTCGAGCCCGGCGCAGTGCGCAATCATCTGCGCGGCGCCGAGGTCATATTCCTCTATGTCGCACTCGTCCGAAGGCGAGTGCGGCGCGGCGACCGGTGCCGCAGGTGCGGGCGCCCCTGTAGAGGGTGCCGGCGCACTAACCCACTGCTGGGTAGGTTCCCTGGCGGGTTCCCGGACGACCGGGTCCTGCCACGGGGTCACCTGCGATGCCTTGACCGGAGGAGGAGTCGCCACCTGCGCGGGCACAGCCGGGGCCGGAGCCGAGGCTGGAGGCAACTGTCTAGGACGGACAGCCATCTCAAGCGCAAGCGCGGAGTCTATCGCCTCCTCCATCGATCGCTTTTCATGGGTGGCCAGCCCGTACGCTAGGTGGTAAGGCTGGCCATCGATGAACTGATCGATCAGCATCGTCTCGAACCGTCTGGAGTCCATGTCCGGAAAGGCTTTCCGGCCGAGTATGCGTAAGCCGTACGCATAGTCTGTCACGGACTCAGTCGGCTGGCGGATACGCGCCTTGAACTCTCGTTCAGACTGCCGCCGATTGGTCGTCGGCGGGAACAGCAGGCGAAGTTGACGAGCAACCTCGCCGAACGTCACTGTTCCTACCGGCAGACACGGCATCACGCGGAGAGCTTTCCCTTCCAGGCTCCCCGCGAGGACGTGTCCAGCCTCAGGCTGGGACCATCCTTCGTACACGGCGGTACGCCATACCTGGAGCAAGTAGTCCTCCAAGTCGGCGTTATCCCCGTTGAACCGTTTCCGCCACGAAGAGTGGTCGGGCCCGTCATCGCGTTTGTTACGCGCCCGACGTGCGGTCCCGGCTCCGGGGTCGTCCGTGTACTGCGGCAAGTTCCGCGCGCTTCCCACGCCTGCGGCGGAGTCTGCCGGAGCAAACATCGACGCCGCGGACATAGGAGCAGGGAAGCTCACGTTTGCCGCCGGGATCATTCCCGCTGAAAACCCACTCTGGCTAGGTGCGGGCGGGGCTCCCATCGAACCTACTGGGTAGGCTCCAGAAGGGGCGGCAAAGCTTGGGGCCGAAGCCGCCTGTTGCCACTGCCCGTCCGACACACTGTACGTGCCAGGGTAAGTCGACCACGCGGCTTGCGCTCCAACCGTCGGAACGGTCGACGCGGTCGCCAACGTGGTGCCTCCGAGCCGCGGGGCAGGCGCGGGTCCCATTGCGGGGGCCACTGGCGCCTGCGGACTCGGCAGGACTTGGGGAGGGGCTACTGGCCCAGACATCCCCGGACTTAGGGTGACCGACGGGTCAACGCTCGAATGCAGCTGATTCCGCTTGAACAGTACAAGCGCCTCGGAAATCAGCCACCTCTCCCTCTCCGTCAAAGGCCCCGAGTTGCCTTGTGACAGCGGAGAAGGGGAGCGGTTCCGCCGGTCTGATCGTCCCTGATGGGGCGACCGGGCGCGATCATAGCGCCCGAGGGGAGCCAGCTCACCAAGTGCGTCGGTGAGCTGATCCACCACACTGCCCGGTGCGGACCGACCAGAACCCATGCCAGAGGCCCGCGAGGGAGCCCACCCGGCCGGGTGCGGCATCTGGTAGGACTGGTCCGCTCGTCCAGAAGGACCCGCATGCATCGGCGCTCGATTCCGGACGCTCGAAGGCGTCTTATGGAAGGGTACCGATTGCCACGGATCTGTTCTGGGCGCGGGCGGGCGCGGCGTAGAGCCGTTGCCAGCTCCACCCACCGCGCCTAACACGTCAAGGTCCGGCCTTGACGGCAACTCCTGCTGCGGCCCCGCGGGGCCCGACTCTACGTCCGAAGACGGAGCCAGGGACGCCGGAGTCGTCTCCGCGGACGGGGTCTTGTCCACGGAGGTTTCCGCGCGTTCCTTCCGGCCGCCGGAGTCGTCCGGAGACGTCTCACGGGGGCTGTCGCGTGACCGGGTGTGGTCCGCGACACTTCCACCCTTATCCCTCCCCTTGGATTCATCGGCCTTATCTTTGGCCTTCTCTTTCGCTCTCGTCATTTTTTCGAGACGTCCTTGAGGAGCGGGCGATCCCCAGGGACTAAGGAGGCAACAACACTGTGACGGTAGGCTGCGATGGAACACTGTCGGACTGATCCTGGTCACGGCACCAATGTAAAGTTATTGACTACCGTCCGCTCTTCGGGATCCTCGAGGATAGTCCTCTCTCATCCGAGTCCTTGCGGACGCGCATCCGCTATTCCGGATCCTCGCGGCAGGGCCGCTCACCGGAGGTCGCGGCGGACACGGTAACTACTTCATCATTAACGGTAACCAGGTAACAGCCCACCCGACACTCCCAGGCCTACGGACACCGTTCAGAAACTGGTTCATCACCACGGTGTTAACTGGCGGGGCCTGGCGAGCCGCGGTCTGCCTCGGGGACGGAACCCCGTACAGTCCGACATGCTGGCCAGAGCCTCTGTCACATGTCCCGGGAAGGGAGAGAGCTGGCGATCCACAGGGCCGAAGGCCCCCGAGTCAGCAACTCGTCTCTCCCAGCCCGGGCCTCCCCACGGAAATCGTCCCCAGGGCTCTAGGAGCCCACTACTCAGACCCAGGGAACACAAAGCTCATGGCGAGCCTCGTGTGCGTCCTAGTCTCGATCTTGGACAATCTCCTCGAACGAGTCGCTTCCAGTGTATATATAATACACCACAAACTGTAGGACGCACGCGAGGTTAAATCGATCCATTGTTATAGTTTACTGGAACGTAAATTACAATACGTCGCCGTGGCAACGCACGCTCGAACGGAGCATGTCAAAACAAGGCCAAGTACAGAAAGGCCACATAAATGGCTTTTATGTTTACAATCACCTGCCGTGTGCTTAGGGCAAAATCGCCACATTATGTTCGAATTGTTATTGTTGAGACCCATTAATATATGCTTTTGCATGTTTGGGGATCCTTAAATAAAGTTTATACAACAACAAAAAAATGCTCATATTTTCTGTAGTTTGTCACATTTTTTTGTTTAACAGGAGCAAAAACTTTGGTTGAGAAACATATTATGTACATCACTTGAACAAAAATCAATACTTTCTACACTGTGTATAGATTTGGGCACATGTGTACCGTATTCCCGCGATTAACCGCCAGAGCTTGAACAAGGGAATGTTTGTTTAAGTGCCGGGGCTATAGGGTAATCGAAAATAATAAGCGCCGGGGCTCAAACACCCGCCGGGAGGGGGGGGGGGGGGGGGGGTGGGGGGAGAATAAAATATCTTCAAAGTTGTTGTCTTTGGTTTTTATTTTACATCTCACGAATGCAACTATTTACCGTTGTATATCTACTTTTGCTACACCACGAGGAATCGTATTGAACTATCTCTGAAAACTTGAAGTTACAGGTACGCACCTAGTACTTCGTTGGAAGTAAATTATCAGATGACTATTCACGTGTGCAATCATGTGGAACGATTCTATAGCTTTTATAATCTACCACTAGGATTCAGCGAGCCGATTGAAGCAATTAATCTGCCGCCGCGGCTCGGTAAATGAAGCGTGGTGATTGGTCGGTGTTATCAGTGTTTGAAAAAGCCCTCACGGCCAGTCGGCTCGCTGGTCACTGACAATGGCCATAAAAACAGCGAGACAGACAAATGGAAGATTAGCTACAATATTTCTGAGTGATATATCCTCACTAAAAAAATAAGGGCCTCTGCTTGATCAACGGCATGTTTGATTTGGCGCCGGGGGGTTAACAGTACTCAAAAAAAATAACCGCCGGGGCGGTTAATCGCGGGAATACGGTAATTACTAGATCAATTACTGTGGGTTCTTTACCTTTAAAGCAAGTAGGCTCATGCACAATATTTCTGAAACCGGATAGCTGCATGATCTCTGACAGACAGTGATCGTTTTTTTGTTACATCTACATTCATATCACCAAGCACTATGCAATGTTTGAAGTTTTGTTGACATACAGTTAAGATATCTTTAAAACCATTATGGAAATGACAATTCTTCACTTGGTTGTTTGTAAACACTGTACAAAATCCATTTCTGCTTCTTAACAAGAATTCCTACAGCCATAGACTCAATCCCACCACAGTTTTCATTATTTATTTCCAACTCTGTGTGTCTCTGGGGCAACAGTTCAGATCTTACATGACACATTATACCACCAGAATTAGCCTTATGGTCATTTCTGAATAGTGTAACAAAACCAACACAACGGAGCGCGCCAAAAACGTTGGTTAGGAACGGTCACGTGATCACAGAAGACTACTGGCGGAGGCACCGTTTGCGGAAGTACCGTTCGCGGAAGCACTACTGGCGGAGGTACCGTTCGCGGAAGAGTACTCGCGGAAGGACCGTTCGCGGATGCAGCCTTCTCCAAGTGATAACGATCCCGGAAGAGTCATTCGCGGACGAGGATGTGCGCGCAGCCACCCTGGCTATAAAAGGGCGAGCCGTGCGGACGACTCCTTCTTCAGGGCCTTTGAGTCAGCGGGATTTCGACTAACTACCTGGAGAAACCAATCGACTAAACGGGACGGGAAATTTCAACGGGAAGGGACAGAGAGAAGCCTTCGGCGAAGAACTCTTTTAAGTTGTGCACTATTATTTTAACGTGATCATACAGTGCTTCATGTCTGAACTTTATATCTGTACATCACGTGGGTGACCAACAATTCTATTGTAAGTTGCTGATTTGATGTTGATAAATCTTCATTTATTTACGTCTGAGTTGATTCTTGCCTGAGTAAGCCGGCAAGCTACTCGGAGTGATGCAACGAAAATAGTGAGCACCTTTTAGTGACGGCTCTCGAATCACACCGAGCGGGAGTTACCAAAGTCTATACGATCAGGAGGCAGGGTTTTTGGGCAGACAAAAACACAACAACAAGTCATACCTACAAACGTCACAACTTGGTGCCGTGACCAGGATTCCCGATGGTTTACTGCCAGGGAACGAACCTCAGCATCACTCATGTCCGGGGGAAACGACGAAACTACCCCAGGGAAGACAGGAGGTGAAGAGGAAGACTCTTCGTGGACGGCTTCACTCGCGGAAGAGAACGACAACCGTTCGCGGAAGACGACCTTAGTGGAAGAGGACGACGACCGTTCGCGGAAGGCGACGTTCGCGGAAGACGACCGTTCACGGAAGAGCAGCTTCACAGCCAGGGGTAGACGTGGTGTTTCGACGAATGAGGAGCAACCAGGGAGGTCGAGATCTTCCATGGGCCAGTCGACAAGCCAGCAGAGACCGCGGAGCCAGACACCCGACCACCGTTTGCCTTTCAGGTCCAGTGAACACAACCCTGGGTGGCAACATGAGCGTGACAGAGAGAGGTCAACCTACCTTGAGAACGTTAGGAGGGGCCCCGAGTTACGACGAGTGCTGGGAGAAGAGTACGTCAACCTGGACGGGGAGGAAGGTGAAATCTGGGTGAGGAGGGATCGGCTACAGCTACCGGAGCAGAGTCCGAGTGTGGCACCCCGGGAGAATGCAGCATTGAGGCAGCTTTGGGACCAGTCTCAGCAGTCTGGTGCAACAGGGCAGCGATCTAGTATGACAAATCGACAATCGGGAGCGACTGGAGGACGGGTCACTTGGGCTCCAACCCAAGAGAGCAGCTCGAGAGGGAGGGGACTTTTCGCGGAAGAGAACGTTCGCGGACGAGAGGCAACCTTCGGCGGCGGGGACGCTTGCAGCCGGGGATCCTTCGTGGATGAACGTGCTCACGGGCGAGGGGGAATCTTTGGTGATGAGGATGCTTGTGACTGGGGAGGGCCCTTCGCGGACGACTAGTTCGCGGACGAGGACGACTTGCGGACAGGAGCCTTCGTGGAAGAGAGGAGTCTTCACCCAGACGGTGGCTCGATGGGAGGAGTGATCCAGGCGACCAATCTTCCTTTCCAGTTTTTCAAAGTGAACGGGGAAGACCATTCGCGGATGGGGCCGTTCGCAGAAGACCAGCGGAAGACAGCGTTCGAGGACTTACGTCTTTGGTGGAAGAACGTCTCCGAGGCATCTTAGCGGACGAGCCGGTTCGCGGAAGACAGCGTTCGCGGAAGGGGCCTATTCACGGAAGAACTTTTTCGGGAGCTGTTGGGGGAAGAGTCCGTTCGCGGAAGACAGCGTCCGCGGAAGAGGGAGGTCTTCACCCAGTCGACCACCGAGACAGCCAGCCTCCTGGAGGAATCAAGCTTCCATTTCAGGCACCCAGGGAGGCCGGAGACAGCACCCTTTCTCATCATCGGGCGATGAAGGGCCTTCATCGGATGGAGGGACCAACAGCAGCCATGGTTACTCAGGACGGGGGAGGCGACCACCGAGGCAGGGACCGCCGCTGCACCGACGAAGCCCCAGGCCAAGACAGAGGCAGGAAGACTCGTCGTCCGAGGACAGCGCAGCCCGGAACCAGAGCGGCAGAAGGAACTGGAAGATGCTGACACCTGACAAGTTTGATGGGACATCCATAGAGTGGCCGCTGTACCGGGCCCACTTTGGCGTCATCGCAGAGGTCAACGGATGGAGTAAGCGGGAACAGGGCGTCTACTTAGCCGGGAGCTTGACAGGAGAGGCGCGACGAATGTTGACGAGCCTGAGTCCTGCAGACCGGAGGGACATTGACGTTCTGACCGACAAGCTGACCCTACGATTCGACCCTGATTGTCATGAGGAGTCATACAAGGCGACCTTGGGACAGAGAACCCGTAGGAAGGCAGAGACACCCCAGCAGTACGGCTATGAATTACAGTGACTGGCCGGCCGTGGTTATCCGGATCTGAACTCCGCAGCTCAGGGGGCTATCGCCTTAGACCACTTCTGGAAGGGCCATCCAGATGGGGACATGAAGGTGATGGCGCTCATGAAGAAGATGAAGACCATGGAGGAGGCCATAGCATTCGTAACCCAGTCCGAATGTGCCAAACCCGAGCCTGGAAAGCCGGTGATGTCCATCGGGTCGGAAGACTCCGAGCTAGCACTAGGACGGGTCCTGCAGCTACTGAAGAATCAGCAGGAGGGCGATACGTCAACAAGTGGGCAGCAGAGCAATCAGCCGAACGTAGCGGGTCTACCCAGACTTCCCTACTTCAAGGGGCTGTTTGAGAGCCAGGACAGGAAGCTGGATCGAGTCAGCAAACTGATGGAGCCGTGGAGCGTCTAATGACCCAAGGAGACATCAACGAGGTTTCTGCTAGCAGCAAGGAAGACCAGCAAGTGACAACCTTGAGGCTAGAGGCTGCGATACAGCAGGGACTCCCCCATTCAACTGAACCACGTTATGGGGAAGGTGAATCGTATGTTGGTGGACACGGGTGCCTCCTCCACCGTTCTGGACGAGTGTCTCTTCGACCAATTGGATGACAAACATAAAGCGACGATAAGGCAAACGAGAATAAGGTTACGGGCAGCAACCGGAGACTACTTACAGGTTCGAGGTGAAATGACAGCACAACTTCTACTGGGCACACGACTCTTGTCGGCAGACGTACTGGTAGTCAAGCTGGGAATCCCGGGTGTGCTGGGGCTTGATGTACTTCAACAGATTGGGGGACAGCTGGATCTGCGTAAGGGCGAGTGGCAGGTGGGCGACACTACCGTAGTGATGAGCTCGACCATGAGGACGCCGTCTACACACTGGTGACGGAGGAGACGGCCACCCTTTTCAGAAATGATGGTGGACCTCAGACTGATGGGAAGTGAGGGAGGAGTTCTGAAGGCCGGCCTCGTGCAGTCTGCAAGAGATGCGATGGAGGACGACCCCCTCGTAGTGGGACGAGCCCTTGTACGACCCCGAGGACGCCTGGTACCGGTGGTACTTCTGAACGCCGGCGCTGGAGTCCGCACTGTGCTGATGGGGACCATCTCAGCTGAGTTTCACGGGATAGAGGCCGTGATCGACCTAGGATTTCGTCTCGATGGCGGGAAGACAACCAAGGACAAGCCTGAGAAAGAGCAGTGGTACCGGGAGGAGCACGGGAGGGAGCATGAGCCCCTTACACCAAATTCCACCAAGTGGCGGAACCGGACATCAGAGTGCCCGGAGCATCTACAACCGCTCCTGGAGGGAATGCATCCACACTTGACGGAGAGGGAGGTGGAGGTCGTCGGCGATCTCCGACGCCACCAGCAGGTCTTCATGGGACCAGACGGGAGGTTGGGCCGGACGTCCCTGGCAAAACACGTCATCGACACAGGAGATCACCCCCCGATCAAGCAGCCTTTGCGGAGAGTCCCGTACTACCAACAGGAGCTGATCGAGGACGAGGTCGACAAAATGTTGAAAGCCGATGTTGTGGAGCCCAGCGACAGTCCATGGTCGTCCCCCATCATACTGGTGAAGAAGAAGGATGATGCGCTGAGATTCTGTGTCGACTACTGCCGTCTAAATGATGTCACCCGAAAGGATGCGTATCCTTTGCCATGAGTCGACGAAAGTTTTGACACCTTATCAGGAGGACGATATTTTTCGATGCTAGACTTAGCTAGTGGTTACTGACAGGTCGAGATGGACAACAGGGACAAGGAGAAGACAGCGTTCACCACCCGCAGTGGACTCTATCAGTTCAAGGTGATGCCGTTTGGATTGGCAACGACCCCGGCTACGTTCGAACATCTAATGGAACTGGCGCTGAGAGGACTCCAATGGAAGAGATGTCTAATTTATTTGGACGATGTCATCTGCCTTGGGAAGACTTTCCGAAAAGCCGTGGACAACCTCGAGGACGTGTTCCAGAGACTGCAGGCTGCCGGACTGAAGCTAAAACCCGCCAAGTGTGAGCTGTTTCGACAACAGGTCAACTTCCTGGGCCATATCGTGTCCAACCGAGGCATCCAGTGCGACCCTGCCAAAGTCGAAGCCGTGACGAAGATGGTGCCACCTACCACCTTGACAGAGCTAAGGAGCTTCCTTGGGTTCGTGGGGGTATTACCGCAGGTTCATCCCTGACTTTGCCACCCGGGCGGGACCCTTCAACCACCTGTTAGAGAAGGAAGTCAACTACCATTGGAGCGAGAAGGAAGTCAACTACCATTGGAGCTCATCAGCAGGCTTTTGAGGCGCTGCGTCAACCCCTGACCGAGCACTCCCCTGCTGGTGTACCGTGATATGAACCGTGAATTTATCCTAGATACTGATGCTAGCGGCTACGGAGTAGGAGGCGTCTTATCCCAAGTGCAGGACGGACGAGAGCGGGTGATCGCCTATGCTTCCAGAGCCCTGAGGGACACCCAGCGGAACTACTGTACCACCAAGCGGGAGCTCCTGGCTGTCGTCAGTGTGATACACCTTTTCAGACATTTCTTGTGGGGGAGAGCGTTCTTGCTGCGGACCGACCACGCCTCTCTTAAGTGGCTGCTGATCTTTCGGGATGCGAAGGGAATGATCACTAGGTGGGCGGCTCGCATCGCCAGCCACACCTTCAGGTGCGAAATCCGACCGGGAGTACAACACGGGAATGCAGACGGGATGTCCAGATGTCGACAGTGCCGGAGACCAGATTGTCCCGCCCCTCGCCACACCACAAGACCCGAAGGAGAAGAGGAGGCCTGTCCGACTCAGGAGGAGTGCCCCCTACCCCTGGAGGACCTCTCTGACGAGGATCTGCTTCCGCCATTCAACGGAGAAGAATGGAGCCCCGGAGGACCCCAAGTCAACATCATACGGGAGGTCCCCTTGGAGCCCTGGATGGAGGATCATTACTGCGGAGATGGAGTCGGGATATTCCAGATCTGGGAGGTGCGCCGCCAGGAGGATCCGAGGACGACTAGGGAGCCGACCGAGGAGTCTCTGCCTGAAGACCGGAGCCCCCTACGGACGGAGGACGGAGCCAGAAGCGTCTGCAGATCCCTGCATCGGCTTTGCCCCTCTGCCTGGGTTTGGTTTCTCCTGATGATGCTTTCCACACTGCATGGTTTGGGACCGGAGGCTGTTGCCGGAGCAGCGATCGGCGCGACGGCCGACGTGTGGATGCCACAACCCAACCCTGTGGTCCAAGAACCAGAAAAACAAGTGCTGGCTGTCACGCGGGCTATAGCTACCAGAGGACGCCGAACCCCGACGGAAGGAGCCCCAGAGGTCCAGGTGCTGAATGGGTATTCCCAGGAAGACCTCGTGACCCTTCAATGAGCCGACCCTGAAGTTGGAGGCATCCTCGGGTGGAAGGATATCTTCACTGAGAGACCTGCATGGCCCGAAGTTAGAACAAAAAGTCAGCAACTGAAGACTTTGAGGCAACAGTCGGACCAGCTGGACCAGTGATGGGCTTCTGTACCGGCGGTACAGAGCGGCATGCCAGAACGCGCCAATACATCAACTGGTCGTTCCGCAGGTCCTGAGGTCCACACCGGCAAGCTGATGAGCCACCAAGGAGTCACCAAGACAGTCCACCGACTAAAAGCAAGAATGTACTGGCCGGGTATGACGAAGGACGTGGAGCGCTGGTGCCGGGAGTGCCTGAAGTGCAGCGGAAGAAAGCCGCAACCGGGGCCCAAGTACCACCCTATGGGAAATCTATCGGTGGGCGATCGGCTAGAAAGGGTGGCCATGGACATTTTGGAGCCTGGGACGATCACCAATTCTTGAAACCGATATGTACTGGTCGTGGGTGATTATTTCACCAAGTGGACTGAGGCCTACGCTCTACCCAACCATGAGGCTCAGACAGTGGCGGACGTCTTCGTGACCGAGTTTGTGTGCCGCCTGGGGATGCCAGCCAAGATACATACCGACCAGGGACGAGAGTTCGAGAGCAAGCTTTTCCTCGAAATAATCAAGATCCTAGGAGGGGAGAAGACTCGGACGACCCCTTATCACGCCAAATCAGACGGGATGGTCGAGCGGTTCAACCGGACCTTGCTGAACCTTCTAGCCGTGGTCGTGGATGAGAACCATGACGACTGGGACGACCATCTGCCCTACGTGATGGCGACTTATAGAACGTCAGTACACGAGAGCACCGGGTGTACACCATTCCAAATGATGATGGGACGAGAAGCGACCACTTCGTTGGACCTGAGGTACCGGACGAAACCGGACAATTTGGGAGGACCGGTCCCCGAGTGTGCATCTGCATACGTCGAATGGGTGGAGGAAGCCACCATACAAGCTCATGAGACTGCCCGAGAGTGCCTAAAGACGGCTACGGTGCGACAAAAGTGCCATCATGACGTCAAATCAGCTGCTCGACATTTTCCGGTGGGCACCTGGGTGATGTATTGGTATCCTCCAAAAGCCAGACCAAAATTAGGACTAGGGTGGACGGGACCATATCTAGTTGTCATCTCGGATGGATGGTGTCGATACAAGATCGACCCGGCGACAAAATTAAAGATGTCCACATTGACACTTTGAAAAGGTGTTGGTTTACCCCTGAAACTGATGCCTGGACACCCAATCCAGATGATGTGACCCCAGTCCGGACAACCAGTGATGACGAGGGCTGAATACAAAACAGCCAGAAAGCAGTCGCATCGATGTAAAAGGCAACGGGAGCGTTTGCGGACGAACCGTTCGCGGAAGCATCATTTGCGGAAGCACCGTTCGCGGAAGCACATTCGCGGAAGCATCATTCGCGGAAGAACCGTTCGTGGAAGAGGACAAAAAACGTTATTACGTTTTCTAACAATGCATTTTTCCATAGACCCCGGGTCCGCGCCTTACTTATTTAAACAGGCTGGCCTACGATGCCGTTATCACTTCAACCATGAATACGCCACCTCTGCAAATAATTGACACGCCGATATATGCAGACGAAGACTTTGGGGAAGTGCCTGATTTTGATCTCGCCGATTTTCTGCCACTTGACGTCGACGAGATGAGCGACAAGGTCGACAAGCCTGACCGGAAGCGGGAACGATCAAGGAACCGGGAGCCTCGTGAGGAGCCTCGAGGAAGCCGACGGTCCCCTGCCAGGAAGCCTTCCCTAGAGAGAGGACGAAGTTGGTGCAGCCCCTGCCGGATCCACGTGACGGCGTCTAACTTCAGCCGACACGTAGTGACCAAACACATACAGAAGGAGGGGCGGCACCTGTGCAAGTTTTGCATCCTGCGATTCGTCCACAGAGCAGACCGAGACCGGCATGAGGTGTCTCATGCGAGCGGCAACGCCCTGAAACCGGGATGGAGGAGGACGGCTAACGACACGCCCGTGTCCGACCCCCGGGATGGCCCGTCCACTGTGCCTGCCCCTGAGCTGGAGACTGTGAGTTTCACAGCCAGCCGGACGACCAGCCCCCAGCCGTCAAGCACCCGAGAGGACGCCCCCAGTCAGGCGGACGCCCCGAGACAGGAGGACGCCTCAAGCCCTGAGGTCGACCTAGCAAACAGCGAGGAGGAGCCGGAGTCCAAGCAGGAGCAGCGAGAGGAGAACTCCCCGGAGGCCCCCAACCCGAGGATGACGGACCCCCGCTCCCAGGGACTCGGCACCAGCCTACAAGCCGTTGGACTTGTTCCAACTTGAGTTCCTCAAGCCAGTACCAGAGACCGAGGAGGAGCTGCGGCCGTACGTCGAGGAGGCTCAGCTACAGGCCAAGGTGGAGCAGCGATGTCTGGAGGCGGAGGTTCGCCAGCTCAAGGAGGAGGCTTTGCAGCGGGAGAAGGCCCACAGAAGAGAACTCCGGGCTCACGTCAAGGAGAGCCGAATGCTCCGGGAGCATCTCCGGGCATACACTGACGTGAGGGACCGGCTCGCCGAGACTTCAGAGAGCGAGGTGGAGAGACAGTAGGGCAGAGGGAGAGGGCCCTCGGACGGCAGGAAGAGATGAAGAAGGAGGATGAGGCTGTGAGAAGACAGAGAAAGGATCAACAGGGACGTTGATCTCCAGAAAGGGTGGAGTTGTAACAAAACCAACACAACGGAGCGCGCCAAAAACGTTCGTTAGGAGCGCGCCAAAAACTCGCTGAAGAACCATTCGCGGATGCAGCCTTCTCCACGTGGTAACGATCGCGGAAGAGTCATTCGCGGACGAGGATGCGCGCGCAGCCACCCTGGCTATAAAAGGGCGAGCGGACGGCTGCTCAGAGAGCACTGCAACAGCGACATCGACCGTGGGGAGATCGTCACTGCCACGACCAAGGGGCTCGACGACCTCTGTACGGACGACTCCTTCTTCAGGGCCTTTGAGTCAGCGGGATTTGACTAACTACCTGGAGAAACCAATCGACTAAACGGGACGGGAAATTTCAACGGGAAGGGACAGAGAGAAACCTTCGGCAAAGAACTCTTTTAAGTTGTGCCCTCGTGCACTATTATTAAGGCATTTCGGAAGAAATGCCTTTATGGTTTTAGCAGAATTTTTTTTTTCCTTTTTTTTATTTTATTTTTTTTTTTTTTTTTTTCCGCCGTTTTGGTTTCCGACCGATAACTTTAGTTTGCCTCGATGTATCTTCGCCAAATTTTCAGCATTGGTCAGACATATTATGTGGAAGAACCCTATTGTTTTTCAGCCGGATCCGAGGTCCGTGAGGTCCGTGAGGATGAAATCAATGTTTTTTTTGGACTTTGTTTCTGCTCGATAACTCAAAAAGTATGTAGGCAATGGCTGCAGAACTTTGCACGGAGGTTCATATATCAATAGGGAAGAACCCTATTGATTTTGGGATCAATCCGTCAAACGACCTTTGACCTAGAGGTCGGAAGAGTTTTCGCCCAGTCATCCTTGAGGTTTCCTGCATATCTTGGAAACGGGGCGTCGTAGAGCGAAACGGACGTTATTTTCGGACTCGTCGCCCTAGACAAACATGTCTAAGGGGTATCAAGGATGACCATCGACCTGGACCTTGAATTTTTCTGCCAAGTCGGCATTTTTCGTTTTTGACGATATCTCGGAAACGGTGCGTCGTAGAGCAAAACGAACGTTATTTTCGGACTCGTGGCACTAGACAAACATGTCTAAGGGGTATTTTAGATACTTTGACCTTGACCTTGAATTTTTCTGCCGAGTCGGCTTTTTCGTTTTGGTCAATATCTCGGAAACGGTGCGTCGTAGAGCGAAACGGACGTTATTTTTGGACTCGTGGCACTAGACAAACATGTCTATAGGGTATTATGGATGAACTTCGATCTTGACCTAAAATTTTTTCGCCGAGTCGGCATTTTTCGTTTTCATCGATTTCTCGGAAACGGTGCGTCGTAGAGCGAAACGGACGTTATTTTCGGACTCGTCGCCATAGACAAACATGTCTAAGGGGTATTAAGGATGACCATCGACCTTGACCTTGAATTTTTCTGCCGAGTCGGCATTTTTCGTTTTCGTCGATATCTCGGAAACGGTGCGTCGTAGAGCAAAACGGACTTTATTTTCGGACTCGTTGCCGTAGACAAATATTATGGATGAACTTTTACCTTGACCTAAAATTTTTTCGCCGAGTTGGCATTTTTCGTTTTCGTCGATATCTCGGAAACGGTGCGTCGTAGAGCAAAACGGACGTTATTTTCGGACTCGTTGCTCTAGACAAATATTATGGATGAACTTTAACCTTGACCTAAAATTTTTTCGCCGAGTTGGCATTTTTCGTTTTCGGCGATATCTCGGAAACGGTGCATCGTAGAGCGAAACGGACATTATTTTCTAACTCGCCACCCTAGACAAACATGTGTAAAGGGTATTAAGGATGACCTTCGACCTTGACCTTGAAATTTTCTGCCGAGTCGGCATTTTTCGTTGTCGTCTATATCTCGGAAACGATGCATCTTAGAGCGAAACGGACGTTATTTTCGGACTCGTGGCACTAGACAAACATGTCTAAGGGGTATCATGGATGAACTTTGACCTTCACCTAAAATTTTTTTGCCGAGTCGGCATTTTTCGTTTTCGTAGATATCTCGGAAACGGTGCATCGTAGAGCGAAACGGACGTTATTTTCGACTCGTTGCCTTGCCTGTCTAAAGGGTATTGAGGATGACCTTTGACCTTGACCTTGGATTTTTCTGCCGAGTCAGCATTTTTCGTTTTTGTCGATATCTCGGAAACGGTGTATAGTAGAGCGAAACGGACGTTATTTTCGGACTCGTTGCTCTAGACAAACATGTCTAAAGGGTATTGAGGATGACCTTTGACCTTATCTTGAATTTTTCTGCCGAGTCGGCATTTTTCGTTTTCGTCGATATCTCGGAAATGGTGCGTCGTACAGCGAAACGGATGGACTCGTGGCACTAGACGAACATGTCTAAAGCGTATTATGGATGAACTTTGACCTTGACCTGAAATTTTTTCGCCGAGTGGGCATTTTTCCGTTTTCGTCAATATCTCGGAAACGGTGCGTCGTAGAGCGACACGGACATTATTTTTGGACTCGTGGCACTAGACAAACATGTCTAAGGAGTATTATGGATGAACTTTGACCTTGACCTGAATTTTTTTCGCCAAGTCGGCATTTTTCGTTTTCGTCGATATCGTGGAAATAGTGTGTCGTAGAGCATTGTAGAGCCCATGGTAAACATGTTAGAAATATTACAAATTAGTCTTAACACCGAAAAGCCTCCAAGGCATCTTTAGGCCTTGACGTCTAGTTTTAACGTGATCATACAGTGCTCCATGTCTGAACTTCATATCTGTACGTCACGTGGGTGACCGACAATTCTATAGTAAGTTGCTGATTTGATGTTGATAAATCTTCATTTATTTACGTCTGAGTTGATTCTTGCCTGAGTAAGCCAGTAAGCTACTGAGTGATGCACCGAAAATAGTGAGCACCCTTTAGTGACGGCTCTCGAATCACAACGAGCGGGAGTTACCAAAGTCTATACGATCAGGAGGCAGGGTTTTTGGGCAGACAAAAACACAACAACAAGTCATACCTACAAACGTCACAATAGTTTGAAACCTGGTACAGTAAACTGACATAATGAGAATGATTGATCCAGTTTTGTCTCTTGGATGTAAAGTACATCAATGAGTCATTCACTCATGAGTATGTCACTTATGGGCATAAATTTGTGCCGTATACTATTTATGTTTATCAAAGCCATTTCAACATTTTTCCTGTTATGAACATAGAAGTTTTTCAGCTCAGGAAAATCTTCATTTTCATTTATCTCATTTACAGATGTAACAGCATTTTCTTTTACCTTGTTTATAGATATTACAACATTTACTTTGCTGGCTCTTTCATCATGGCCGTGTCCCTAACAGAAAGGTTGAGTACCATGGTGTTTGGCCTCGTGGCCTCAGTTACCACACAACCTGCAGTCTAATTGGTAACTGTACCTACATTTGTGTGTATTGTGGTTGACTTCACCATAGTTGGTGCAACCTTTCTGTGTCCTGCCAGATGTCCTGTCACCTCTGTGTCTCTTCCAGCTGGGGTCGTGGGGCTGTTCTTGTCCAGCATGCGAGGGCCTGTGCTGGTTCTGTCTTTGGGATGAGGCATGACCTGAAGGAGACGACTTGTCATAGGGGGCCGCCTGCCGGAGGACTATGAACCGGTTTGAAGTTGGAACCCTGGCTGAGTTCTTGACTTCCTCGAGCTGTGTCAGCACGTCAATACCAGCTTCAATGATGTGGTCGAATCGTCTGGGGCCAAGGTGTTTGAAGACACAGCTTAGAAATTGGCACTTTCAAATGGAAAGTCATATGTGGTGATTTGTTTGGTGACCTTGAATTTGACCTTCAATGAGCTTGAAAGGTCAAAACAGCCATTTTGGGGTAAAAAAATGCCCAGATTTGCCTCTATAGTTGAAATGCTTGCAGATAGAGCTTATGTTTGCAGATAGAGCTTATGATGATGACCTTGAACTTGACGTCAGATGACCTCGAGTGCCAAATGTCTGACTCAGAATAATTTACCTGAGCGGCCTAAACGATTCCACCCAGATATATATTTGTATTATGAGCATATTGACTATCAAATGCTGCACACATACATGTAATGGTGACCACGAAATTCACATGGATGACCTTGATTGGTAAATTTCAAGGTCATATGTTCAAACTGCGAACCTTGATTGGTAAATCTCAAGGTCTGCACTTGCCAATGCTATCATGGCCAAACCAAAATTGTCCGGTAATCTATCTTAGCCTTTAAGCTAATTTTTTTCTTTGACATGGTGAATTTCCCCATAAAATTCATCATGTCAAAAAAAAATTATATACTCTTTGGCAGAAGTCTGGAATCACTTCTTGAAAATATTATATAATAAGTCAACCGATACTACAGTAATCTTATAATTACTATAGACTCTCATCATCAACGTATGGGAATACCGAGAGAACTTTTGCATATAAGTAACCAGCCAAATTACCGGATATGAGCATTATAGAGCACGTATGGGACATGCCGGGCAGAGACGTTCAATGCGTGGATCCACCAATATTTACTACATGTGAGAGACATGGTTGCTGCGCTACAAGATGAGTGAGCTATGATTGTAGGATACCTCAGGCAGACATCCAGAAGCTCTACAGGTTGTGACAAAATCAATGCCAAACTTGTATCCAAAGTAAGAGAGGACCAACGCATTACTGATTGGCGATTAATCGGTTGAAGGACGCAATTCGTTCAAATTTCGCATTGTTGATGTGATGCTGTCACACCTTGATTGTAGCTCCTTGAATGTTACGACATGCACAAATGCACTTGTTGCTTCACATTATTATACATGTACTTGTAATTTCACCGATTGACTTTGGTTATTTATTCTGCTCACTGAATTTATTCTATGTTCTGAAATATTTGACTGTTTCATACATCTGTTGGGTGATCCCAGACTTTCATACATCTGTTGGGTGATCCCAGACTTTCATACATCTGTTGGATGATCCCAGACTTTCATACATCTGTTGGGAGATCCCAGACTTCTGTCAAAGGGTGTAAACCAAGATGGCTTGACATTTTCAAATGTAACCTGCAATGCTTGAAACCAAAATTTTCTGGTAACCTATTACATGTACTGGTAACCTATTACATATACTGGTAACCTATTACATGTACTGGTAACCTATTACATGTACTGGTGACCTGTCACTGGAGTCTGTAAGGTAGTTTCAAATTTTACTATGTCAAACCCAAAGTCGGATATTAGCATTCATTGCATAATATGTATTGAAATATTTTGGCGATCAGGGGGATATAGCCATGCAGTTGTCAGTAATGGGTTTATGTACGCTGACTGGTTGGTTGGTATTGTACAGGCTCCAATGTCCGCATTGATACAACTCTTCTCGGATTCGACAATACTAGTTGGAGGCGAGGAAATCGTAGCTTCATCTTCAAAGGTGATGGTGAGTCAAACATCAGATTTATCCCTCCACTGGTATTGGTGATTAGGCATACTAGGTGCTGTTGGAGACCATGTTACGATGACTGTTGTGTATTACAGAGTCAACAGCAACTGTGATGGAGGTGGACCACGATGCGCGGCAGGTTTACAGCGATGTAATACGAGTCGAAGCGCCACCTGTCAACCCAGTCTGCCCCTCCGAGGACGCAGTGGCAGTTCGACTTACTGCACCAGTCATAACTACATACATCGACACCGAAAAAATAGCATTCGAAAGGTCAGACAATCAAGATACAACATCAAAACATAAAGAGGAAGCAGGAGCAATAAAGTTATTCATTGCTTCAATGTGACATGTGTAAATATGGAAACCTGAAGCAAGTCATCGAGTTGTATTTAAGGCATTTTGGCAAACATGCCTTTAAGGTTTAGCAGCATTCTTAGTTTACGGGCCCATATGGGCCGATAAGCTATTGTTGTGCTTTTTCATACATCAACTGGTACGTCATCCGTCAGGCAAATAACTTTTTAGGTTACCGGACCTTTGGTCCGATAACCTATTGCCGTGGCGTTGCGTCCGTCGTCCGGCGTCCGTCCGTCCACATTTTTATCATTAAAGTTTACAGGCGAATATTTCTGAAATTTTGCACAAAAATACCTAAAAATATTTCCAGGAAAGGTTTTTTTTAGTTTTTTGATTTTCGCATTTTTTTCAAAATGGCGGCCGTTTTTGTCGAAAAATGGCCAATTTTGGACTTTGATGGTCGTTTTCTCAAAATCTGTTCAGTAACTCTTTTTCTTATTGATGCATGACACTCCTCCTATGTACCCCTGTGACATGTATAAATTTCGTTGCCCTTGAATCGCTCGAAGTGGGCCATTTTGGGTCCAAACTCAGCCCAAATGTGACTTTCCCATGTTAAATTTTCCTATGCTTTATAATGGCACACATTAAGCCTAATATCTCACTTAATATTGAAATTAGAGACTACAGGCCTTGACATTGAGCATTTTATTGCACTGGCCCTGTCGGGCCAGTGGGGTTAGGGTCTTAGTGGACCGAAAAAGTGCGTAAACGACAACGACTTGTGAAAAAACGTGTCGAGTTCAGCTATGCTGCATAAATTGTCAAATAAATCTTTCAAGTGCTTTTATTTTATATTAAATTTATTCATTTGAACGAGTGTACATAGCCAGCGCCACCTGGCGAATGCACAGTGCATTGCTTCTCAGAAAAAGAACTCTCGAGCGGGAGGTAAATAATTGCCATTTATTGCGATCATGTGACAAAACAGATGGTGACAGCGCAACAAAAACGTTCAGAAAACGAAACCAAAACATAAACATGAACCGTGAAATGACTGCCCTTGTGTGCATGTGTGCCCGTGTATTGGTATATCGTAATCCCTGAAAATTTTAATCTTCATATCGGGCCATCAATAGAGGAAAATCTGGTGGCCCGTTTGGGCAACTGTGAAGTCATATTTGGTGGCCCGACCATGTGTTTCAGTGGCCCCGGGCCACCGGGCAAGTGTTATTGTCGAGCCCTGAGACTAGGAATGAATTGTGGACATATAGGAAATGATATATGCTGAATATTGTCGTGACCTTGAATTTGACCTCTGACCTTGGTTTCAAGGTCAGAGCGGCCGTTTTCGTCGAAAAATGGCCAATTTTGGACTTCGACGGTCATTTTCTCAAAATCTGTTCAGTAACTTTTTTTTCTTATTGATGAAAAACACTCCTCATATGTACCCCTGTGACATGTATAAATTTCGTTGCACTTGAATCGCTTGAAGTGGGCCATTTTGGGCCCAAACTCGGCCCAAATGTGACTTTCCCATGTTAAATTTTCCTATGCTTTATAATGGCACACATTAAGCCTAATATCTCACTTAATATTGAAATTAGAGACTAGGAATGAATTGTGGACATATAGGAAATGATACGTGCTGAATATTCTCGTAACCTTGAATTTGACCTTTGACCTCATTTTCAAGGTCACAGGACAAAACGGCCAATATCTTGCTTATTAGCGACTTTACAGCTTAGGAATCAATTGTGAACATATAGGAAATGATATATGCTGAAAATTCTCATGACCTTGAATTTGACCTTTGACCTCATTTTCAAGGTCACATGACAAAATGGCTAATATCTCGCTTATTATCGACTTTACAGCTTAGGAATCAATTGTGAACATATAGGAAATGATATATGCTGAATATTCTCATGACCTTGAATTTGACCTTTGACCTCATTTCCAAGGTCACAGGACAAAATTGCTAATATCTCGCTTATTATCGACTTTACAGCTTAGGAATCAATTGTGAACATATAGGAAATGATATATGCTGAATATTCTCATGACCTTGAATTTGACCTTTGACCTCATTTTCAAGGTCACAGGAGAAAATGATTAATATCTCACTTATTATCGATTTTACAGCTTCGGGATCATTTGTGGACGTGTAGGATATGATATATGCTGAATATTCTTGTGACTTTGACCTCTGACCTCATTTTCAAGGTCAAGAACACAAAATGGCTAATATCTCACTCATGGTCAACTTTATAGCTTAGGAATCAGTTGTGGGCATATAGGAAATGATAAACGCCTAATATTCTGATGACCTTGAATTTGACCTTTGACCTCATTTTTTTAAATCTTTTACTTCTTGCTGAAGATTTGGAAACTATTGAAATATAACCTCAACATATATGTATAACTCAATGAACGCCCCATGGCGACAAAGTTAACGAGTTTAAATGCCCTCAGAAGCATGCCTCAGGAGCATGAGCAGACAGTTTGGTGATCACTGATCAAGGTTATAAAAGACAGTTAACCGGTGTTTGACGGTTAACCGGTTAATCGTTTGGAGATTTAACAGCCGGTTATTCGCGGTTATTAAAAAAAATGCTAGCCGTACCCATTAATCGTGCAGGCCCTAGAAATTGGCACTTTCAAATGGAAAGTCATATATGGCGACTTGTGTGGTGACCTTGAATTTGACCTTGGATGACCTTGAAAGGTCAAAACAGCCATTCTAGTTATGTACCTCTGTGATGTGTATAAGTTTGGTTGCCCTTGAATCGCCGGTCTGCGTATGGCTACCATTTTGAATTTTCGATGGGTCGACGAAAAAAACATTTTTCGGCCCAAATCGCATTACTATCCATTTAGGGCCATTTCTAGACAATAAAATTCACCCTGTGAAAAAAATTTTGGACTTAGAAAATTTTCGGCACTTTTTTCCTTCATAATGGGAGCTGCGCGGATTGTACTCATAGAATGCTTGAAGATAGAGCTTAGAAATTGGCACTTTCAAATGGGAAGTCATATATGGCGACTTGTGTGGTGACCTTGAATTTGACCTTTGATGACCTTGAAAGGTCAAAACAGCCATTTTGGGTTAGAAAAAAATGCACAGATTTGCCTCTACAGATGAAATTCTTGTAGATAGAGCTTTAAAAGTTTGCATTATGAGCATATAGGAAGTCATATATGGAACAACTGATGATGACCTTGACCTCAGATGATTTTGAGTGCTAAATGTCTGATGTGAAATATGTAAATTAGCCAAGGCATAAACACTTGCACATACAGGTTAGGATTGTGTATAAGCTAACAAGAAGTCATGTATTTATAGCACATCTCTTGGAGACCTTGAATTTGACCTTATATATGACCTTGAAATCCAAATCTCACAACCTTGCCTGACCTGACATGTGTAAATTGGCCTCTACAGACAAAATACTTGTTGATAGAGCTTATATGTTTGTATTTCGAACATATATGAAGTCATATGCAGCATACCTAATGGTGATATTGCAGTTCACAAAGATGACCTTGATTAGTAAATCTCAAAGTCATATGTTACTTGCAATGCTTAAAGCCAAAATTTCGAACATATATGAAGTCATATGCAGCATACCTAATGGTGATATTGCAGTTCACAAAGATGACCTTGATTAGTAAATCTCAAAGTCATATGTTACTTGCAATGCTTAAAGCCAAAATTGTCCGGTAACCTATCTTAGCCCTTGGGCTAATTTTTCCTTCTTAATGGGAGCTGCCAGGACTGTACTCCTAGAACGCCTGAAGATAGAGCTTAGAAATTAGCACTTTCAAATGGGAAGTCATATATAGTGACTTGTGTGGTGACCTTGAATTTGACCTTGGATGACCTTGAAATGTCAAAACGGCCATTTTGGGAAAAATGAAAAATGACAAAATACGACAAAGTAAAAAAAATAAAGACAAAATACTTGTAGATAGACCTTGTATTTGTATTTTAACCTATACAATGTTATATGCTGCACAGTTGATGGTGACATTGAAGTTCAAGATGACCTCAAATGGTTATTCTGAATGTCATATCTCACCTGTCGTGCTTCAACCAAAATTGTCCGGTAACCTATCTTAGCCCTTGGGCTAATTTTTTGCCTAGATGAATTTTTCTGAATATTTACCAACACATTCCATGGTCTTATACCCTGAGACATTTTTAGCTTACCGGCTCTTTCACACCTTTTTAGCTTACCATAGGTCCGATAACCTATTGCCGTCACGTTGCGTCCGTCGTTTGTCCGTACCAACGAACGTATATTATGAAAAAAAAGAATTTGTGTGACTAAGTTGAATTGTGGGACTATTTTAGTGCCACAAAGCTGTCCAAACACTGTTTGTAGGACTAAAATTTAATAAGGAAAATCCGGTAAGGGTCTATTCGGACGGACCTACGTCCGATACCTTGTGGGACTTTTACATTGTGGGTTTTTTGTGTGGTACATTGTGTGGATTTCAAAAAAGTTCGCATGTTTGATACCATGTGTGTTTGTTTATCCATGTCATTGTGGGACTATGTCCAACTCACTGTGGGTTTATTAAGTAGTCTCAGAAATTATGGGTAGGATATACATTTTGGTAGGATATACATCTAACATGCAGTTATATTAATTATTAGATGTAAACACAGTAAATGTTGGATTTGGGTTGAGTTTATTATTTCAATAAAGGTAATAATAAGTTTCAACTGTTATTCATGAATAATAAACATAATATTGTAGCGTAACACTAGAAATGGCTGACATGGCATTTCAACCCATGAGATACATTTATATGCTTTCAACGTAAAATGAAATGTCCCTCAGAATCTGAAATAAAACTACGGATATCATGAGTGCTGTGCCGAAAAAAGAAATCAGGCAACAGGTCATATTAACTTACACACATTGTACATAAAAAAACTAAATTAACTTTGAAAAACTTTTTCTCCAATTTCTCCAACATAGCATAACACTAAAAATGGCCGACATGGCATTTCAACCCATAAAAGACATTTATGGATAGATAGATAGATGGGGTGATTGGGAGATAGAGAGATAGATGGATAGGTATCGCGATCTGCCCTTATTTCATGCATTCGTGTCCTTTTGTTGCAGGCAATTGTGACTTTCGTACATGTTGTGTCGATCTAATGTCCCATTTGTGTCCTTTTGGTGCAGAATGTCTGATTGTCACTTTTGCCGTCTACCTGTGACAAAAATACATCATGCTTAGTAGATAGATCGTAGATAACTAATGTCACATAGCATGTACTTTTGCTACACATGATGGATAGATAGTTCTGTTTGCTAGTACTAATGTCACAAAGCATGTACTTTTGCTACACATGATGGATAGATAGTTCTGTTTGCTAGTACTAATGTCACAAAGCATGTACTTTTGCTACACATGATGGATAGATAGTTCTGTTTGCTAGTACCGTATTCGCGCGCTTACAGTCGCATGTGCGTATAGTCGAAGGTGTGCGTATATTTCGAATATACGCACATGTGCTTGTGATTGAGAAAAAATCAAAATCAAGAATGACAGTAGAAAAAATTTTGATCGTAAGATCATCGGTTCCATCATGTGCTTGACTGATTTCATGCAATCGTGACTTCGTCAGTTCGTGTCAATCGCGGCTGTGTCTGCGGTCAATGGATTGCAAACTGTCAAATAAGTTGTGATGTTGATTGCCTAATTACCGTGAGTGTAATTGACACTTGTGATTTCCTTTGACATCTTATGATCGGGATGTGTCATTTCTGTTCATGAGTGTGGAATAAACATCAAAAGCCATTGTTTCGTTTGTGTTTGTGATGTTTGCCGCCCAGCAGGAAGTTGCCATTTTTCTAGTATGTACTCATTAATATTCATGAGCTGATTCACATTCCAACCAATCAAAAGTTACCTTTCAAAACGAATCAGCCAATAGTGAAAGGCCAGCTATGATGTCATAAAAACCCCACCAATCAGGCTGCTTGTTTCACTTTCTTCTTCCAAGTGACATGTGGATTTGTTTTGAAATAGCAACGACCCAAACAACAAATTTTATTTGTTTCCTGAAGTCCCAACAGCTTCGCACAACAGTAGGTTATACATCATGCACATACACCAACACAAGTACCGATGTCTGAATTCATTCGTGCACCAAACCATGTAATTGCAATTGACGAGTTGGGCTGTTTTGACAGTTGTGTCGGCCTCTTGATAACTGTCAAACTATCTGAGCCTGATCAAAGGGATTTGCAGTCAACCCCATATCGAAAACGATCGCACATGTGCGTATGTACGAAATATTTTTCAAATTATAAGTGGCCTAAAACAAGCAAATTTCGGATAAACGCACATGCGACTGTATGCGCGCGAATACGGTACTAATGTCACAAAGCATGTACTTTTGCTACACATGATGGATAGATAGTACTGTTTGCTAGTACTAATGTCACAAAGCATGTACTTTTGCTTCACATGATGGATAGATAGTTCTGTTTGCTAGTACTAATGTCACAAAGCATGTACTTTTGCTACACATGATAGATAGATAGTTCTGTTTGCTAGTACTAATGTCACAAAGCATGTACTTTTGCTACACATGATGGATAGATAGTTCTGTTTGCTAGTACTAATCTCACAAAGCATGTACTTTTGCTACACATGATGGATAGATAGTTATGTTTGCCAGTACCAATGTCACATAGCATTGTACTTTTGCTACACATGATAGATAGATAGTTCTGTTTGCTAGTACTAATGTCACATAGCATTGTACTTTTGCTACACATGATGGATAGATAGTTCTGTTTGCTAGTACTAATGTCACATAGCATTGTACTTTTGCTACACATGATGGATAGATAGTTCTGTTTGCTAGTACTAATGTCACATAGCATTGTACTTTTGCTACACATGATAGATAGATAGTTCTGTTTGCTAGTACTAATGTTACATAGCATTGTACTTTTGCTACACATGATGGATAGATAGTTCTGTTTCCTAGAACTAATGTCACAAAGCATGTACTTTTGCTACACATGATGGATAGATAGTTCTGTTTGCTAGTACTAATGTCACAAAGCATGTACTTTTGCTACACATGATGGATAGATAGTTCTGTTTGCTAGTACTAATGTCACATAGCATTGTACTTTTGCTACACATGATAGATAGATAGTTCTGTTTGCTAGTACTAATGTCACATAGCATTGTACTTTTGCTACACATGATGGATAAATAGTTCTGTTTGCTAGTACTAATGTCACAAAGCATGTACTTTTGCTACACATGATAGATATATAATTCTGTTTGCCGGTACTAATGTCACATAGCATTGTACTTTTGCTACACATGATAGATAGATAGTTATATTTGCTAGTACTAATGTCACAAAGCATGTACTTTTGCTACACATGATGGATAGATAGTTCTGTTTGCTAGTACTAATGTCACATAGCATTGTGCTTTTGCTACACATGATAGATAGATAGTTCTGTTTGCTAGTACTAATGTCACAAAGCATGTACTTTTGCTACACATGATGGATAGATAGTTCTGTTTGCTAGTACTAATGTCACATAGCATTGTACTTTTGCTACACATGATAGATAGATAGTTCTGTTTGCTAGTACTAATGTCACATAGCATTGTGCTTTTGCTACACATGATAGATGGATAGTTCTGTTTGCTAGTACTAATGTAACATGGCATTGTACTTTTGCTACACATGATGGATAAATAGTTCTGTTTGCTAGTACTAATGTCACATAGCATTGTACTTTTGCTACACATGATAGATAGATAGTTATGTTTGCTAGTACTAATGTCACAAAGCATGTACTTTTGCTACACATGATGGATAGATAGTTCTGTTTGCTAGTACTAATGTCACATAGCATTGTGCTTTTGCTACACATGATAGATAGATAGTTCTGTTTGCTAGTACTAATGTCACAAAGCATGTACTTTTGCTACACATGATGGATAGATAGTTCTGTTTGCTAGTACTAATGTCACATAGCATTGTACTTTTGCTACACATGATAGATAGATAGTTCTGTTTGCTAGTACTAATGTCACATAGCATTGTGCTTTTGCTACACATGATAGATGGATAGTTCTGTTTGCTAGTACTAATGTAACATGGCATTGTACTTTTGCTACACATGATGGATAGATAGTTCTGTTTGCTAGTACTAATGTCACAAAGCATGTACTTTTGCTACACATGATGGATAGATAGTTCTGTTTGCTAGTACCGTATTCGCGCGCTTACAGTCGCATGTGCGTATAGTCGAAGGTGTGCGTATATTTCGAATATACGCACATGTGCTTGTGATTGAGAAAAAATCAAAATCAAGAATGACAGTAGAAAAAATTTTGATCGTAAGATCATCGGTTCCATCATGTGCTTGACTGATTTCATGCAATAGTGACTTCGTCAGTTCGTGTCAATCGCGGCTGTGTCTGCGGTCAATGGATTGCAAACTGTCAAATAAGTTGTGATGTTGATTGCCTAATTACGGTGAGTGTAATTGACACTTGTGATTTCCTTTGACATCTTATGATCGGGATGTGTCATTTCTGTTCATGAGTGTGGAATAAACATTTTGAAAAGCCATTGTTTCGTTTGTGTTTGTGATGTTTGCCGCCCAGCAGGAAGTTGCCATTTTTCTAGTATGTACTCATTAATATTCATGAGCTGATTCACATTCCAACCAATGAAAAGTTACCTTTCAAAACGAATCAGCCAATGGTGAAATGCCAGCTATGATGTCATAAAAAACCCACCAATCAGGCTGCTTGTTTCACTTTCTTCTTCCAAGTGACATGTGGATTTGTTTTGAAATAGCAACGACCCAAACAACAAATTTTATTTGTTTCCTGAAGTCCCAACAGCTTCGCACAACAGTAGATTATACATCATGCACATACACCAACACAAGTACCGATGTCTGAATTCATTCGTGCACCAAACCATGTAATTGCAATTGACGAGTTGGGCTGTTTTGACAGTTGTGTCGGCCTCTTGATAACTGTCAAACTATCTGAGCCTGATCAAAGGGATTTGCAGTCAACCCCATATCGAAAACGATCGCACATGTGCGTATGTACGAAATATTTTTCAAATTATAAGTGGCCTAAAACAAGCAAATTTCGGATAAACGCACATGCGACTGTATGCGCGCGAATACGGTACTAATGTCACAAAGCATGTACTTTTGCTACACATGATGGATAGATAGTACTGTTTGCTAGTACTAATGTCACATAGCATTGTACTTTTGCTTCACATGATGGATAGATAGTTCTGTTTGCTAGTACTAATGTCACATAGCATTGTACTTTTGCTACACATGATAGATAGATAGTTCTGTTTGCTAGTACTAATGTCACAAAGCATGTACTTTTGCTACACATGATGGATAGATAGTTCTGTTTGCTAGTACTAATGTCACAAATCATGTACTTTTGCTACACATGATGGATAGATAGTTATGTTTGCTAGTACTAATGTCACATAGCATTGTACTTTTGCTACACATGATAGATAGATAGTTCTGTTTGCTAGTACTAATGTTACATAGCATTGTACTTTTGCTACACATGATGGATAGATAGTTCTGTTTGCTAGAACTAATGTCACAAAGCATGTACTTTTACTACACATGATGGATAGATAGTTCTGTTTGCTAGTACTAATGTCACATAGCATGTACTTTTGCTACACATGATGGATAGATAGTTCTGTTTGCTAGTACTAATGTCACATAGCATTGTACTTTTGCTACACATGATAGATAGATAGTTCTGTTTGCTAGTACTAATGTTACATAGCATTGTACTTTTGCTACACATGATGGATAGATAGTTCTGTTTGCTAGTACTAATGTCACATAGCATTGTACTTTTGCTACACATGATAGATAGATAGTTATGTTTGCTAGTACTAATGTCACAAAGCATGTACTTTTGCTACACATGATGGATAGATAGTTCTTTTTGCTAGTACTAATGTCACATAGCATTGTACTTTTGCTACACATGATGGATAGATAGTTCTGTTTGCTAGTACTAATGTCACAAAGCATGTACTTTTGCTACACATGATGGATAGATAGTTCTGTTTGCTAGTACTAATGTCACATAGCATTGTACTTTTGCTACACATGATGGATAGATAGTTCTGTTTGCTAGTACTAATGTCACATAGCATTGTACTTTTGCTACACATGATGGATAGATAGTTCTGTTTGCTAGTACTAATGTCACATAGCATTGTACTTTTGCTACACATGATGGATAAATAGTTCTGTTTGCTAGTACTAATGTCACATAGCATTGTACTTTTGCTACACATGATGGATAAATAGTTCTGTTTGCTAGTACTAATGTCACAAAGCATGTACTTTTGCTACACATGATGGATAGATAGTTATGTTTGCTAGTACTAATGTCACATAGCATTGTACTTTTGCTACACATGATGGATAGATAGTTCTGTTTGCTAGTACTAATGTCACATAGCATTGTACTTTTGCTACACATGATGGATAGATAGTTATGTTTGCTAGTACTAATGTCACATAGCATTGTACTTTTGCTACACATGATAATTTTTGGTGTTTGAATTATTAGAGTGTTCGAACTAATTGAATAAATACGGTACTATCCATTTTGGGCCATCTCTAGGCAAAAAAAAATTTTCACCCTTTGAAAAACTTTTGGCCATTTTTAGGTTACCGGACCTTTGGTCCGATAACCTATTGCTGTGGCGTTGCGTCCGGCGTCCGGCGTCGGCGTCGTCCACATTTTTATCTTTTTTGTTTACGGACCAATCTTTCTGAAATTTTGCACAAAAATGCACAAAAATAATTCAAGAAGGAGGTATTTTTTAGTTTTTTGATTTCCGCAATTTTTTTCAAAATGGTAGCCGTTTTTGTCGAAAATCAGCCAATTTTGGACTTTGGCGGCCATTTTCTCAAAATCTGTTCAGTAACTTTTTTTTTTTTTTGATACATAACACTCCTCATATGTACTCCTATGATGTCTATCAATTTTGTCGCGCTTGAATCGCTCAAAGTGAGCCATTTTGGCCCAAACTCGGCCCAAATGGGACTTTCCCATGTTAAATTCTCCTATGCTTTATAATGGGACACATTAAGCCTAATATCTCATTTAATATTGAGATTAGAGACTAGGAATCAATTGTGGACATATAGGAAATGATATATGCTGAATATTCTCGTGACCTTGAATTTGACCTTTGACCTCATTTTCAAGGTCACAGGACAAAATGGCTAATATCTCGCTTATTATCGACTTTACAGCTTAGAAATCAATTGTGGACATATAGGAAATGATATATGCTGAATATTCTCGTGACCTTGAATTTGACCTTTGACCTCATTTTCAAGGTCACAGGACAAAATGGCTAATATCTCGCTTATTATCGACTTTACCGCTTAGGAATCCATTGTGAACATATAGGAAATGATATATGCTGAATATTCTCGTGACCTTGAATTTGACCTTTGACCTCATTTTCAAGGTCACAGGACAAAATGGCCAATATCTGAGAAGGGTGTTCAGCGCTGACGTGAGGATGACCTGAGAGCGTCCTTGGTCTGACCTGACAGAACAGCATAGTAACTCAAGGGAGCATCGATTATTTCAACCGTTACACATTACAACAGACCCTATTGATACAATGATTGGGAAGAGGAACTCGAAGTATGAGAGAATTGCCCCTTCAGTTTGAAATGTATGGGGGATTTTCACAAGTTATGGGGGATTTTCAAAAAGTTATGGGGGATTTTCTAAAAGTTGTGGGACATTTTGGGTTTGTACTTTTAAAAACGATTTTATTCAATCATCAACTGTGGTAGTCGTAGCTATAATTGTCTGCGTGAGAAACCTGTCATTGTCATCATCACGATCTGAATCACCACCGTGAATGCCTGCTGTCAGTGTGTATATGTCAACAGTAACACGTGGTTGTTGCCGGTGACTGTGTGGGCTGCTTCCTGCCGCTGCAGCTCAGTTCAATCTTTCATCGCATGAAACAAAGTTTCTTTGTCATTGTGTTTTTTTAAAATAAATTGCCATGGATGCAGAATTTAGGATAATCAACTTATTTGGAGGCACTTACAACTCCCGAGAGCGGTGTCAAAAACTGTCAGTGGGTTTTTGTAAATCTAGAAACCGTCAACTATGACGTCATGGGATACCCCAAATTATGCTCAGCCAGCCAATCTGTTCAGCGGTTTCTAGACTAAGTCTAGAGACCGTCTGACACTGACATCAAGGGTGCCCCAACATAATGGAAGATCGTCATATGATTGATTTCCAAACTTTCGCAATAATTCCAATAAAAACATAACATTTGCAAATATTTACAGTGCGCGCATTGGGCGCACTGATAAACTGTTGTATGCGGGATATTTCGAAGTTATGCGCGATTCGCGCAATCCCGCACGTCTTCCTAATCACTGTCGATATAATACTAGATCTTATATTTGTTAACAATAATTCAATATATTATCATTATTATTATTATTATTATTATTATTATTATTATTAGGGTATTTCGGCACGAAATGTCCTTATGGTTTTTTTTTTTTTTTTTTTTCTTTTTTTTTTTCTTATTTATTTATTTTTTTTTTTTTCACTTTTTGGTTTCCGGACGATAACTCAAGAACGCCTTGATGAATCTTCGGGAAATTTTCACCAGTTATCACATATATTACATAGATGAACCCTATTGTTTTGGAGCCGGCTCCGAGGTCCAGTTAGTCCGTGAGGATGAATTTTGTGTCTAATGGTTTCCGGATGATAACTCAAAAAGTACTTGTGCTACCATTCTGAAACTTGACATATACGTTGATATAGTGTCGCATTTTGGTGAGTCATCCTTGAGGCTGATTGCATATCTCGGAAACGGTGCATCGTAGAGCGAAACGGACGTTATTTTCGGACTCGTCACCCTTGACAAACATGTCTAAGGGGTATTATGGATGAACTTTGACCTTGACCCGAAATTTTTTTGCCGAGTCGGCATTTATTGTTTCCTTTGATATCTCGAAAATGGTGCGTCGTAGAGCGAAACGGACGTTATTTTCGGACTCGTGACACTAGGCAAACATGTCTTAGGGGTATCTTGCGTGAACTTGGCGATGGGCCAATTTTTTTTTTGCTGAGTTGACGTTTTTCATTTTCGGCCATATCTCGGAAACGGTTCGTCGAAGAGCGAAACGGACGTTATTTTCGGACTCGTGACACTAGACAAACATGTCTTAGGGGTATGTTGGATGAACTTGGCCTTGGGCCAAATTTTTTTTTGCTGAGTCGACGTTTCTCATTTTCGGCCATATCTCGGAAGCGGTATGTCATAGAGTGAAACGGACGTTATTTTCGGACTCGTGACACTAGACAAACATGTCTTAGGGGTATCTTCGATGAACTTGGCCCTGGGCCAAATTTTTTTTTTGCTGAGTCGACGTTTTTCATTTTCGGCCATATCTCGGAAACAGTGCGTCGTAGAGCGAAACGGACATTATATTTGGACTGGTCGACCTAGACAAACATGTCTTAGGGGTATTATGAATGAACTTTGACCTTGACCCAAAATTTTTTCGCCAAGTCGGCATTCTTCGTTTTTCGGCGATATCTCGGAAACGGTGCGTCGTAGAGCGAAACGGACGTCATTTTTGGACTCGTCGACCTAGACAAACATGTCTTAGGGGTATTATGAATGAACTTTGACCTTGACCCAAAATTTTTTCGCCAAGTCGGCATTCTTCGTTTTTCGGCGATATCTCGGAAACGGTGCGTCGTAGAGCGAAACGGACGTCATTTTTGGACTCGTCGACCTAGACAAACATGTCTTGGGGTTTTATGGATGAACTTTGACCTTGACCCGAAATTTTTTTGCTGAGTCGGCATTTTTCGTTTTCCTCGATATCTCGGAAACGGTGCGTCGTAGAGTGAAACGGTCGTTATTTTCGGACTCGTGGCACTAGACAAACATCTGAGGGGTATTATAGATGAACTTTGACCTTGACCCGAAATTTTTTTGCTGAGTCGGCATTTTTCGTTTTCGTCGATATCTCGGAAACGGTGCGTCGTAGAGCGAAACGGACGTTATTTTCGGACTCATGGCACTAGACAAACATGTCTTATAGATGAACTTTGACCTTGACCCGAAATTTTTTTGCCGAAGCGGCATTTTTTGTTTTCGTCAATATCTCGGAAACGGTGCATCGTAGAGCGAAACGGACGTTATTTTCGGACTCGTGACACTAGGCAAACATGTCTTAAGGGTATGTTGGGTGAACTTGGCCCTGGGCCAATTTTTTTTTTGCTGAGTCAGTGTTTTTCATTTTCGACCCTATCTCGGAAACGGTGCATCGTAGAGGGAAACGGACGTTATTTTAGGACTCGTGACACTAGGCAATTATGTCTTAGGGGTATGTTGGGTCAACTTGATCCTGTGCCAAATTTTTTTCGCTTTCTTGACATTTTTCATTTCTGGTGATATCTCGGAAACGATGCATCGTTGAATGAAGTGGATGTTATTTTTGGACTCGTGGTACTAGACAAACATGTCTTAGGGGTATGTTGGGTGAAATTGTGCCTAGACCAATTTTTTTTCTGCTAAATCGGCATTGTTCATCTTCGGTCATATCTCGTTTATTTTCATTTATATCTCAGAAACCGTCTTGGATTGAAATGGATATCTACATAATCATTTTGGTTGCAGAGTTGTCAGTAATTAACAGTTCACCTGTGATTGTGTTGTGTATCGAAATGCCCCAAGGCCTCTAGGCCTTTGCGTCTAGTTATTATTATTATAATAACGATCGTTCCCGGAAAAGTATGACCTTCCTGAAAAAGGTGATAACTTCCATAAACAATGGAAACACCGCGTGTATCAAACGTATGTGGTAGCATCGAGTACATTGAAGCCAGGTATAAAGTAAACAAGGCCACTGTTTTTTGCTCTTTGAAATAACTGTCTTCACTATTCAATCATCGGGGTATGTCATGCCCTTGCAATCGAAGTATGCCACAGAGTGATTAGTTTGTATGGGTTTTGGTTAAATATTTGTGACGTAGTGCAGATGTTATTCATTAAACTTGTTTCATGTTTAGCACATCAACCTAGAAGTTGCATTTTCCATCTCAGAGAAGACGGTGTGTTGGGGATGCAGTTGCAGTGGACTTGTGTGCGTTAGTCGAGACTCGATATTACATTTTGTGCGGTTTAATAAGTTTTATTTAAGTGGTCAAATTCTAAGAGTGAAAACGGGTTCTGAGCTCAGATGTTGGATAGTTATATAGTTTTTTTTCGTGTCTATAGACTCTGTAACACCACAGACTCCTGGATGGCCATCGAAACGATCTCAAGTACACAATATGGGGTATTTACGACTGGGGTATGTCGTGCGCGCCGTGGTTTCAAATGGTACACGAATAAAGATGAAATGATAAATACATTATGGTAGTATATGCTTCTATGTACAGGAATGTGAAATATGAACAAGAGAAATTCGGTGTGATGTTGTGTGAGAGAAACTTATAACATATTATAGACATGCCATCTCAATGCCGGACATACCCCATCAAGGGTCCAACAAGGGTCTGACATGCCCCATCAATTAAGGGTCTGACTTACCCCGACAAGGGTCCAACAAGGGTCTGACTTACCCCATCAAGGGTCCAACAAGGATCTGACTTACCCCATCAAGGTCTGACTTACCCCAACAAGGGTCTGACTTACCCCACCAAGGGTCCAACAAGGGTCTGACTTATCCCACCAAGGGTCCAACAAGGGTCTGACTTACCCCATCAAGGTCTGACTTACCCCAACAGGGGTCTGATTTACCCCACCAAGGGTCCAACAAGGGTCTGACTTATCCCACCAAGGGTCCAACAAGGGTCTGACTTACCCCATCAAGGGTCTGACTTTGGGTATTTCATCAGCAGAGTCATATACATGTATATGTAAACTTTCTCCACGGTGCAAATTTACAACACGTGTAAGTGCGTGTACAACATACATATATGTACATCATAACTACTCCTATATCATGTGTCAGAGTCATATATAATAACATACTAATATACAAGTCATGAAACATGTAAGTCATATATATATCCAAACACTGCAATAGTAGTAGTAGATTTATTGACATGACACAAAGGCACATGGTCATACATTTGTACACTTATTCCATTTTTAATTGCAATTCATACATTTATTTTCAAAACAGGGGACCAGTTGAAAGAGGACAAAACCTAAGGCGAAACTAGTACCTATATGCAATACCGTCTGGACCATGCCAATCTAAGATGACATTTAGACTATTCAATATCCCATTTGGCCTGTCACCAGCTAGCTGCAAAACTCCCAGAAAGGGCAAGTCATGTCTTCAATGCTTAGGCTATGTCAAACTTTTGGTGGGGTAAGTCAGACCCTTGATGGGGTAAGTCAGACCTTTGATGTGGGGTAAGTCAGACCCTTGGTGGGGTAAGTCAGACCCTTGGTCAAGTCAGACCCTTGGTGGGGTAAGTTAGACCCTTGATGGGGTATGTCGGGCCCTGTGATATCCGAAGTTTGGGGTATGTCCGGCATTGAGATGGCCAATAGGTCGAACTTACCCCCATCTTTATTCTTATTATTATTATTATTACTATTATTATTATTATTCATATTATTATTATTATTATTATTATTATTACTATTACTATTATGATGACCCAGCAGACAAGTGAGGCAGTGAGGACAGGACCCAGCAGACAAGCGAGGCAGTGAGGACATGACCCAGCAGATCTGATCCAGCAGATAAGTGAGGCAGTGAGGACAGGACCCAGCAGATCTGACCCAGCAGACATAGTGAGGCAGTGAGGACAGGACCCAGCAGATCTGACCCAGCAGACAAGTGAGGCAGTGAGGACAGGACCCAGCAGATCTGACCCAGCAGACATAGTGAGGCAGTGAGGACAAGACCCAGCAGATCTGACCCAGCAGACAAGTGAGGCAGTGAGGACAGGACCCAGCAGATCTGACCCAGCAGACGAGTGAGGCAGTGAGGACAAGACCCAGCAGATCTAACCCAGCAGACAAGTGAAGCAGTGAGGACAAGACCCAGCAGATCTGACCCAGCAGACAAGTGAGGCAGTGAGGACAGGACCCAGCAGATCTGACCCAGCAGACTCAGTGAGGCAGTGAAGACATGACCCAGCAGATCTGACCCAGCAGACTAAGTGAAGCAGTGAGGACAGGACCCAGCAGATCTGACCCAGCAGACAAGTGAGGCAGTGAGGACAGGACTCAGCTGATCTGACCCAGCAGACGAGTGAGGCAGTGAAGACAGGACCCAGCAGATCTGACCCAGCAGACAAGTGAGGCAGTGAAGACAGGACCCAGCAGATTTGACCCAGCAGACATAGTGAGGCAGTGAGGACATGACCCAGCAGACGAGTGAGGCAGTGAGGACAGGACCCAGCAGATCTGACCTAGCAGATACAGTGAGGCAGTGAGGACAGGACCCAGCAGATCTGACCGAGGAGATATAGGGAGGCAGGGAGAACGAAACCCAGTAGTTTTTAAGCAGGAAACATAATGACAAAAGTGAGACATACAACTCGCTTCATATTACGTTATTACAGTTACTAATGCAAAGTGACTGAGATGTTGGCTGAAAACTCAATGAAACATTTTTGGGTTGAAGTTCACTCAACATACCCTTAAAAGACATGTATGTCTAGGGCGACGAATCTCAAAATAATGTCCATTTCGCCTAATGACACACCGTTTCTGAGGTATGAGAAGCTTTTCAGAGATCGATTGAGATTGGCCTCAAAATCAATAGGCTTCTTCATTTGTGGCATATGGACCTCCATGCAAAAATTTTGCAGCCATTGTAAACTGAAAGATTTTTGTAGTTATGGTCCGGAAAAAAAACGTTGATATCCTTAATCATAAGTTGTACAAAGACATACCAAATGTTTCCAACAGCTACTTTACTAATGTATACTGTGAGTTAAGTTGGCAATGACAATTTAAAAGTTTTTAGCACAATAAATTTTGGCGAGTTTCTTGTTAGGTTACCGGACCTATGGTCCGATAACCTATTGGCATGGCGTTGCGTCCGTCGTCCGTCGTCGTCGTCCGTCGTCGTCGTCGTCGTCGTCGTCCACATTTTTATCTTTTTTGTTTACGGGCGAATTTTTCTGAAATTTTGCAGAAAAATACTTAAAAATAATTCAAGAAGGAGGTATTTTTTAGTTTTTTGATTTTCGCTTTTTCTTCAAAATGGCGGCCGTTTTCGACGAAAAAGGCCTGATTTTGGACTTTGGTGGCCATTTTCTCAAAATCTGTTCAGTAACTTTTTTTCTCTTTGATAGATAAGACTCCTCATATGTACTTCTATGATGTCTATAAATTTCGTTGCGCTTGAATCGCTCGAAGTGGGCCATTTCGGCCCAAACTCGGCCCAAATGGGACTTTCCCATGTTAAATTCTCCTATGCTTTATAATGGGACACATTAAAGCCTAAGTCTTAATATTGAGATTAGAGACTAGGAATCAATTGTGGACATATAGGAAATGATATATGCTGAATATTCTCGTGACCTTGAATTTGACCTCTGACCTTGGTTTCAAGGTCAGAGCGGCTGTTTTCGTCGAAAAATGGCCAATTTTGGACTTCGACGGTCGTTTTCTCAAAATCTGTTCAGTAACTTTTTTTCTTATTGATGCATGACACTCCTCCTATGTACCCCTGTGACATGTATAAATTTCGTTGCCCTTGAATCGCTCGAAGTGGGCCATTTTGGGCCCAAACTCGGCCGAAATGTGACTTTCCCATGTTAAATTCTCCTATGCTTTATAATGGGACACATTAAGCCTAATATCTCACTTAATATTGAAATTAGAGACTAGGAATGAATTGTGTACATATAGGAAATGATATATGCTGAATATTCTCGTGACCTTGAATTTGACTTTTGACCTCATTTTCAAGGTCACAGGACAAAATGGCTAATATCTCGCTTATTATCGACTTTACAGCTTAGGAATCAGTTGTGAACATATAGGAAATGATATATGCTGAATATTCTTGTGACCTTGAATTTGACCTTTGACCTCATTTTCAAGGTCACATGACAAAATGGCTAATATCTCGCTTATTATCGACTTTACAGTTTAGGAATCAATTGTGAACATATAGGAAATGATATCTGCTGAATATTTTCGTGACCTTGAATTTGACCTTTGACCTCATTTCCAAGGTCGCAGGACAAAATTGCTAATATCTCGCTTATTATCGACTTTACAGCTTAGGAATCAATTGTGAACATATAGGAAATGATATATGCTGAATATTCTCGTGGCCTTGAATTTGAGCTTTGACCTCATTTTCAAGGTCACAGGACAAAATGGCCAATATCTTGCTTATTAGCGACTTTACAGCTTAGGAATCGATTGTGAACATATAGGAAATGATATATGCTGAAAATTCTCGTGACCTTGAATTTGACCTTTGACTTCATTTTCAAGGTCACAGGACAAAATGGCTAATATCTCGCTTATTATCAACTTTACAGCTTAGGAATCAATTGTGAACATATAGGAAATGATATATGCTGAATATTCTCGTGACCTTGAATTTGACCTTTGACCTCATTTTCAAGGTCACATGACAAAATGGCTAATATCTCGCTTATTATCGACTTTACAGCTTAGGAATCAATTGTGAAAATATAGGAAATGATATATGCTGAATATTTTAATGACCTTGAATTTGACCCTGACCTCATTTCCAAGGTCACATGACAAAATGGCTAAGATCTCGCTTATTATCGACTTGACAGCTTAGGAATCAATTGTGAACATATAGGAAATGATATACGCAGAATATTCTCATGACCTTGAATTTGACCTTTGACCTCATTTCCAAGCTCACAGGACAAAATTGCTGATATCTCGCTTATTACCGACTTCACAGTTTAGGAATCAATTGTGAACATATGGGAAATGATATATGCTGAATATTCTCGTGACCTTGAATTTGACCTTTGACCTCATTTTCAAGGTCACAGGACAAAATGGCCAATATCTTGCTTATTAGCGACTTTACAGCTTAGGAATCAATTGTGAACATATAGGAAATGATATATGCTGAAAATGCTTGTGACCTTGAATTTGACCTTTGACCTATTTTCAAGGTCACAGGACAAAATGGCCAATATCTTGCTTATTAGCGACTTTACAGCTTAGGAATCAATTGTGAACATATAGGAAATGATATATGCTGAAAATGCTTGTGACCTTGAATTTGACCTTTGACCTATTTTCAAGGTCACAGGACAAAATGGCCAATATCTTGCTTATTAGCGACTTTACAGCTTAGGAAAAAATTGTGAACATATAGGAAATGATATATGCTGAAAATTCTCATGACCTTGAATTTGACCTTTGACATCATTTTCAAGGTCAACAGGACAAAATGGCTAATATCTTGCTTATTATCGACTTTACAGCTTGGGAATCAATTGTGAACATATAGGAAATGATATATTCTGAATATTTCAATGATATTGAATTTGATCTTTGACCTAAATTTCAAGGTCAGTCATTTTATTTTCAAAGTCAGATTACAAAATGGCTTATATCTCGCTTATTATCAAATTTACAGCTCAGGGGTCCATAGTGAACATATAGGAAATGATGTATGCTGAATAGTTTGGTGATCTAGAATTTAACCTTTGATCCCATTTTCACGATTAGAGATATGGCGATTTCAGTGGTCACCTTGAATTTGACTTTCAACTTTCTCGGCTTAACTCTGTATATTTCTCCGGTAACCTTACTAGCCCATTGGGCTAATTTTTTGAATAGTTAAAGCAATCTGTCATATTTGTTTGCTTTTTCTTTTATCAAATATTAATTTGCCACATGTTTGCCAAACACGCCAATATCAATACATCACCAATAACCAGAAATACATAACGATGTATTTCTGCAATAACATAATAAGTGAGTTTACACTAACAAGCAACAAAATAAACCAATACATTATCCCACAATAGCATTATATCAAGAAACTCAGTTACATTGTATCAGGGATACATAACAAGAGACATATTTTTCTCGTTACACGTATTTATTACTGATGGTATTGAGCATTTCAAAGAGCACTGTAAATGTACTCATTTTTGGAGGGTTGGCCCAAGTATCATACACTGCGCATTCCTCTATATTCAATAAGGATTAAAAGGTGACAGATGGATTAAATGGCATTCATTTAGTGGACGAGTAGTATTAAGGAGCAGTGTATGATACTTGGGCCAGAGGGTTTACACAAATCGGCCCAAGTATCATACACTGCTCCTTAATACTACTCGTCCACTGAAAACATACCATTTAATCCGTCTCGCACCTTTTTAATCCTTATTGAATATAGAGGAAGGCGCAGGATATGATACTTGGGCCCACAAATCTATGGCAGAAATTATTTAATAGAATGCTACAAAACATTTACATACAACTGACAACTACATAATACTTGTTATATGACAGTAGGACAGATACATTTACTAAAATTACATTAAAACAATACAACACAATACTGGCCCCAACAGCCTATGTGGGCGGGTGGGCTGGGTAATTGAATTAAGGCATTTCGGCAGAAATGCCTTTATGGTTTTAGCAGAATTTTTTTTTTTTTTTTAGGTTACCGGACCTTTGGTCCGATAACCTATTGCCATGGCGTTGCGTCCGGCGTCCGTCGTCCGTCCGTCCGTTCACATTTTTATCTTTAAAGTTTATGATGGAATATTTCTGAAATTTTGCACAAAAATACCTAAAAATATTTCCAAGGAAGGTTTTTTTTAGTTTTCTGATTTTCCAATTTTTTTCAAAATGGCGGCCGTTTTCGTCGAAAAATGGCCAATTTTCGACTTTGACAGTCATTTTCCCAAAATCTTATCAGTAACTTTTTTTCTTATTGATGCATAACACTCCTCTTATGTGCCCCTGTGACATGTATAAATTTCGTTGCCCTTGAATCGCTCGAAGTGGGCCATTTTGGGCCCAAACTCGGCCCAAATGGGACTCTCCCATGTTAAATTCTCCTATCCTTTATAATGGGACAAAATTAAGCCTAGTATCTCACTTAATATTGAGATTAGAGACTAGGAATCAATTGTGCACATATAGGAAATGATATATCCTGAATATTCTGGTGACCTTGAATTTGACCTCTGACCTCGGTTTCAAAGTCAGAGGGCCATTTTCGTCGAAAAATGGCCAATTTTGGACTTTGACGGTCGTTTTCTCAGAATCCGTTCAGTAACTATTTTTCTTATCAATGCATAACACTCCTCATATATACCCCTGTTTACACGTATAAATTTCGTTGCCCTTGAATCGCTCGAAGTAGGCCATTTTGGGCCCAAACTCGGCCCAAATGGGACTTTCCCTTGTTAAATTCTCCTATGCTTTACAATGGGACACATTAAGCCTAATATCTCACTTAATATTGAGATTAGAGACTAGGAATCAATTGTGCACATATAGGAAATGATATATGCTGAATATTCTCAGGGTCTTGAATTTGACCTCTGACCTCGGTTTCAAGGTCAGAGCACAAAATGTCTAATATCTTGCTTATTAACGACTTTACAGCTTAGGAACCAATTGTGGACATATAGGAAATGATATATGCCGAATATTCTGATGACCTTGAATTTGACCTTTGACCTCATTTTCAAGGTCACACCACAGAATGGCTAATATCTCCCTCATTATCGATTTTACAGCTTAGGGATCAATTGTGGACATATAGGAAATGATATATGCTGAATATTCTCGTGACCTTGAATTTGACTTCTGACCTCAGTTTCAAGGTCAGAGCACAAAGTGGCTAATATCTTGCTTATTATTGACTTTACAGTGTAGGAATCAATTATGAACTTATAGGAAATGATATATGCAGATTATTGTCATGACCTTGAATTTGACCTTTGACCTCTTTTTCAAGGTCGCAGGACAAAATAGTTAATATCTCGCTTATTATCGATTTTACAGCTTAGGAATCAATTATGAACATAAAGGAAATGATATATGCTGAATATTGCTATGACCTTGAATTTGACCTTTGACCTCATTTTCAAGGTCAGAGAACGAAATGGGTAATATCTCGCTTTTTATCGACTTTACAGCTTAGCAATCAATTGGGGACATATAGAAAATGATATATTCTGAACATTGTCATGACCTTGAACTTCACCTTTGAGCTAATTTCCAAGGTCACAGGACAAAATGGCTAATAGCTTGCTCATTATGGACTTTACAGCTTAGGAATCAATTATGAACATATAGGAAATGATATATGCTGAATATTGCTATGACCTTGAATTCGACCTTTGACCTCATTTTCAAGGTCACAGGACATAATGGCTAATATCTCGCTTATTATTGACTTCACAGCTTAGGAATTAATTGTGGACATACTAGAAATGACATATGCCGAATATTATCGTGTCCTTGAATTGACCAATGATGTTTTTTAAAGGTCACGGGACAAAATACTAATATCTAAAATATATATTATCCGGTAACCTTTCTTAGCCCTTGGGCTAATTTTTTTTTTTCTTCTTCCGCCACTTTTGGTTTCCGGACGATAACTTTAGATTGCCTTGACGGATCCTCGTCAAATTTTCACCACAATTCAGAAATGATATGTGGAAGAACCCTATTCTTTTTGAGCTGGATCTGAGGTCCGTGAGGTCCGTGAGGATGAAATCAAGGCTAATTTTGAGACTTGGTTTCCGGACGATAACTGGAAAAATATTTACGCAATAGTTGCAGAACTCTGCATGGAGGTTCATATGCCACCAGGGAAGAACCCTATTGATTTTGGGATCGATCCGTCAAACGACCTTTGACCTAGAGGTCGAAATAATTTTTTGCTGATTCATCCTTGAGGCTTCCTGCATATCTCGGAAACGGTGCGTCGTAGAGCGAAACGGACGTTATTTTCGGACTCGTCGCCCTAGACAAACATGTCTAAGGGGTATTATGGATGAACTTTGACCTTGACCCGAAATTTTTTTGCCGAGTCGGCATTTTTCGTTTTCGTCGATATCTCGGGAACGGTGTGTCGTAGAGCGAAACGGACGTTATTTTCGGACTCGTCGCCCTAGACAAACATGTCTAAGGGGTATTATGGATGAACTTTGACCTTAACCCGAAATTTTTTTGCCGAATCGGCATTTCTCGTTTTCGTCGATATCTCGGGAACGGTGTGTCGTAGAGCGAATCGGACGTTATTTTCGGACTTGTCGCTCTAGACAACATTTATCTTATATGTATTATGGATGAACTTTGACCTTGACTAAAAATTTTTTTGCCGAGTTGGCATTTTTCATTTTCGTCGATATCTCGGAAACACTGAGTCGTAGAGCGAAACAGACTTTTTTTTCGGACTCGTCGCCCTAGACAAACATGTCTAAGGGGTATTATTTCAATGGTAAATTTTTTTGCGGAGTCGACATTTTTCATTTTCGTCGATATCTAGTATATATTATAAATTAATCATCACACCGAAATGCCTCCAAGGCATCTTTAGGCCTTGACGTCTAGTTTGATCTTGCTTTGGCAGAAGCTTGAGGGAAACTGACCCTGTTAGATACAAATTGTACATGTAGCCACATACGGTATAGTGCGCATTGACCAAGACTGGGCAGTGAGCTTTACGGTTGAATGAATTTAGATGGACAATGTATGGGTGGCTAGCGTGGTAAAATAGATTAGGATAATATACATGTACAAACACTATAAAGAATATGGCCCAAGTATCATACACTGCGCCTTCTTCTATATTCAATAAGGATTAAAAAGGTGACAGACGGATTAAATGGTATCCATTTAGTGGACGAGTAGTATTAAGGCGCAGTGTATGATTCTTGGGCCAAGAATATAATACATATACATGTGTAGGCTAACTGGGCATATTTGTGTTTAAAACTAATTTACATACATAAATTCTGCCTTTAATTTACCGGTAACTTTCAAACCATTTTACGGTTTTTTTCTTCCCATAAAATCTGTAAAAATAACCGTGAAAAATATTACATTTCAAGTACACAGCAAACTTGATATACAAGTAGTTGCAAGTTACTTGTACATGTATATCATAACTGGTCCTCAGCTTGATTGATGTCTTTCCCACAAACAGGATATGTTTTTTTTTGTGTAGACGTATGAAGTAGTTGCATGCACTCACTGCTGAAAGAGTCAACGATGTTATTGTATCCACCGAACAAAGTTCGGCGGATACTATGGATTTGGCTTCGTCGTCCGCGTCCGCAGAGATTTTCTTGTGAACGCGCTACAGGCCGCAATTCTCACCCGATCACCATTATTTTTTGCAGGCACATATATAATGGTAAGTTCCCGACACCAATCGATTTTGGTTGCCGTGGCAACTGAATTTGTCGTTTGGGGACACATTTTGCATTGAAAACAGCCTGTTTGAGACACATGGCTTGTGAACGCTCTACAGATGGCAATTTTTGACAAATCTCGATAATATTTGGAAGTGTTGTTGGGAAGGGCTGTCACACGAAACCAATCGTTTTTTAGAATGATCATATAAATATTAATATGTTAACAGCCCAACTTATTACAGAATTTTGAAATATCCATTTTGACATGTACGATCATTCCATTAGCCTGTACAATGGAAGGTAATGACACTGGTTTCTTGTTCAGAATGGAGAACTGAAGTTTTCAGTGAAAACAGGACCATATTACTGAATAAGTTAACATTAGTTTTACTAGTTAAGTCTATTATTGTCCACAATAAAAATAGTTAAGACGAGAAACGTTTATTATTAAGCTCAACAAGGTAAAGGTTTTGTCCAGTACAGATTTCATGGGTGTAACTGAATAAGTTAACATTATTTTTACTAGTTAAGTCTATTATTGACCACAATAAAAATAATTAAGACAAGAAATATTTATTATTAACCTCAACAAGGTAAATGTTTTGTCCAGTACAAATTTCATTGGTGTAACCGAATAAGTTAACATTTATTTTCACTAGTTAAGTCTATTATTGACCACAATAAAAATAGTTAAGTCTATTATTGACCACAATAAAAATAGTTAAGACAAGAAATATTTATTATTGGGCTCAACAAGGTGAAAGTATGTCCAGTACAGATTTTATGGCTGTGACCAAATAAGTTAACATTATTTTTTTGCTAGTTAAGTCTATTATTTATCACAATAGCTTTTTATGAAAACATTGATCAACTTTTACTTTGAATTTCAACTTGAGACCATGTTTGGCACAAATTATGAGTTAAAATATAACTTATGGTGAAAAATTCAATCTGCCTCCAATTTCGTCATCTTGAAATGCAGTTTTGGTCAACTTTTACTTTGAATTTCAACTTGAAAGCATGTTTGGCACATATTATAAGTCGAAATATAACTTATGGTGAAAAGTTCGATCTGGCTCCATTTTCGTCATCTTGAAATGCAGTTTTGGTCAATTTTTAGTTTGAATTTCAACTTGAAACCAAGTTTGGCACATATTGTGAGTTGAAATATAACTTATGATGAAAAGTTCAATCTGGCTCCAATTTCTTCATCTTGAAATGCAGTTTTGGTAAACTTTTAGCTTGAATTTCATCTTGAAACCAAGCTTGGCACATATTATGAGTTAAAATATAACTTATGACGAAAAGTTCTATCTGGCTCCAATTTCGTCATCTTGAAATGCAGTTTTGGTCAACTTTTACATTGAATTTCAACTTAATACCAAGTTTGGCACATATCATGGGTTGAAATATAACTCATGGCGAAAAGTTTGATCTGGCTCCAATTTCGTCATCTTGAAATGCAGTTTTGGTCAACTTTTAGTTTGAATTTCAACTTGAAATCAAGTTGGGCAGGTATTATGAGTTAAAATATAACTCATGACGAAAAGTTTGATCTGGCTCCAATTTTGTCATCTTGAAATGCAGTTTTGATTAACTTTTACTTTGAATTTCTACTTGGAACCATGTTTGGCACATACATGTATTATGAGCCGAAATATAACTTATGGTGAGAAGTTCAATCTGGCTCCAATTTCGTCATCTTGAAATGCATTTTAGGTCAAATTTTACTTTGAATTTCAACTTGGAACCAAGTTTGTAAAATATTCTGAGTTGAAATATAAATAGGTGAAAAGATTGATCTATCTGTATTTTCATTATTTTATCAAACATGTCGAATGGAAATTCATATAGAGATTTCAGTGGTGATTTTGAATTCAACCTTCAATAACCTCGGAAAATCAGTGCAGCAATTTTGGTGGGGAAAAGAAAACAGTTGTGACTTGAGATTTAACATTTCTCTGGTAATCTTTTTTAGCCCTTGCTCTAGTTTTTCACACTTGACAGTGATATATTTGGGGAAACAAAGGTAATAGGGCTACGGGGGATACACCCAAGTGGTCGTAGGCGACCGGAAGCGTCTAGTTGTTGATGTTGTTGCAGTGATGTTCCCAACAACGTTTGTGGAGGAGTCAGTGGCCACAGTCGCTGACCGCAATCATTGACATATTCGTCAGGGTTGATGTTGTGCAGCTTCTTGAACATGTTGCAGTGAAGTTCATGGAGGACTTTCTGTGACTTTCAGCCACAGACTTGACCTTCACTGTCTTGCCGCAGCGGCAGTTGTAGCAGGGCTGTCTATTGGTTATACAATGCAACCTAAGAGCAAGAACAGTCTCCCTGAAATGAAAAAAAAACAAAAGAATTTAATGTGAATTTCATCCCCACATTCATCCATGAAAACATGAATGAGACCTTGCACTTTAATGAGCCCAATTCTAGTGACCCACTATAATGATGAGTCATTTACACACCAAATGGGCGGGTTGCACCCACAAGTACACAAGACGTTTAAAAAAAAATTCACATTCATGAAAAGGAATATGGTTTGTAAAACAACTTACAATACAAAACAAAGGAATGAATCAGTATTCTGTCTCCATGTGGCACTTCAAACTGTCACTGACGTCAACCAGGTCGGGCAGATTCCTTCGTAGACAGCAGTGATGAGCCATCACAGCCCTCATCAAGAATGGCTTGATTGTCTGTCCATGGATATTCAAGAGTTTCATGAACAAATGCAAAGTACCGTATTCGCGCGCATACAGTCGCATGTGCGTTTATCCGAAATTTGCTTGTTTTAGGCCACTTATAATTTGAAAAATATTTCGTACATACGCACATGTGCGATCGTTTTCGATATGGGGTTGACTGCAAATCCCTTTGATCAGGCTCAGATAGTTTGACAGTTATCAAGAGGCCGACACAACTGTCAAAACAGCCCAACTCGTCAATTGCAATTACATGGTTTGGTGCACGAATGAATTCAGACATCGGTACTTGTGTTGGTGTATGTGCATGATGTATAACCTACTGTTGTGCGAAGCTGTTGGGACTTCAGGAAACAAATAAAATTTGTTGTTTGGGTCGTTGCTATTTCAAAACAAATCCACATGTCACTTTGAAGAAGAAAGTGAAACAAGCAGCCTGATTGGTGGGGTTTTTATGACATCATAGCTGGCCTTTCACCATTGGCTGATTCGTTTTGAAAGGTAACTTTTGATTGGTTGGAATGTGAATCAGCTCATGAATATTAATGAGTACATACTAGAAAAATGGCAACTTCCTGCTGGGCGGCAAACATCACAAACACAAACGAAACAATGGCTTTTCAAGATGTTTATTCCACACTCATGAACAGAAATGACACATCCCGATCATAAGATGTCAAAGGAAATCACAAGTGTCAATTACACTCACCGTAATTAGGCAATCAACATCACAACTTATTTGACAGTTTGCAATCCATTGACCGCAGACACAGCCGCGATTGACACGAACTGACGAAGTCACGATTGCATGAAATCAGTCAAGCACATGATGGAACCAATTCGAAATATACGCACACCTTCGACTATACGCACATGCGACTGTAAGCGCGCGAATACGGTACATCCACATGTCATGCACAGGTACATTTTGTACATTCATAGAATATGATGAAACATACATGTACATATAAAAGGAAGCTCAAATTTGTTACCACTGTATTGAGTAAGGTGGAGCTGAAAGCACTTCTCTCCCTCCAGGACACTTCATTGCTCAAATCCTGCCGCACCTTCTTGAGCTCATCCATTATGAATCTGTCAAAACATTACAGAACTTGTGTGAGACCTATCGGGTCCTGTCCTCACTGCCTCAGTGTCTGCTGGGTCAGACCTGCTGGGTCCCGTCCTTACTGCCTCACTTAGTCTGGTGGGACCTGTCCTCACTGCCTCACTTAGTCTGCTGGGTCCTGTCCTCACTGCCTCACTTAGTCTGCTGGGTCCTGTCCTCACTGCCTCACTTAGTCTGCTGGGTCAAATCTGCTGGGTCCTGTCCTCACTGCCTCACTTAGTCTGCTGGGTCAGACCTGCTGGGTCCCGTCCTCACTGCCTCACTTGTCTACTGGGTCAGATCTACTGGGTCCTGTCCTCACTGCCTCACTCATCTGCTGGGTCAGATCTGCTGGGTCTTATCCTCACTGCCTCACTTATGTTGGGTCAGATCTGCTGGGTCCTGTCCTCACTGCCTCACTTGTCTGCTGCGTCAGATTTGCTGGGTCCTGTCCTCACTGCCTCACTTGTCTGCTGGGTCAGATCTGCTGGGTCCTGTCCTCACTGCCTCACTTAGTCTGCTGGGTCCTGTCCTCACTGCCTCACTTGTCTACTGGGTCAGATCAGCTGGGTCCTGTCCTCACTGCCTCACTTAGTCTGCTGGGTCCTGTTTTCACTGCCTCACTAGATCTGCTGGGTCATGTCCTCACTGCCTCACTTGTCTACTGAGTCAGATCTGCTGGGTCTTGTCCTCACTGCCTCACTATGTCTGCTGGGTCAGATCTGTTGGGTCCTGTCCGCACTGCCTCACTTGTCTGCTGGGTCAGATCTGCTGGGTCCCGTCCTCACTGCCTCACTTGTCTGCTGGGTCAGATCTGCTGGGTCCTGTCCTCACTGCCTCACTAGTCTGCTGGGTCAGATCTGCTGGGTCCTGTCCTCACTGCCTCACTTAGTCTGCTGGGTCCTGTCCTCAATGCCTCACTTGTCTGCTGGGTCAGATCTGCTGGGTCATGTCCTCACTGCCTCACTTAGTCTGCTGGGTCCTGTCCTCACTGCCTCACTTGTCTACTGGGTCAGATCTACTGTGTCCTGTCCTCACTGCCTCACTTGTCTGCTGGGTCAGATCTGCTGGGTCCTGTGCTCACTGCCTCACTTGCCTGCCTGCTCAGATCTGCTGGGTCATGTCCTCACTGCCTCACTTAGTCTGCTGGGTCATGTCCTCACTGCCTCACTTGTTTACTGGGTCAGATCTACTGGGTCCTGTCCTCAATGCCTCACTTAGTCTGCTGGGTCAGATCTACTGGGTCATGTCCTCACTGCCTCACTTGTCTACTGGGTCAGATCTGCTGGGTCTTGTCCTCACTGCCTCACTATGTCTGCTGGGTCAGATCTGCTGGGTCTTGTCCTCACTGCCTCACTATGTCTGCTGGGTCAGATCTGCTGGGTCCTGTCCTCACTGCCTCACTTGTCTGCCTGCTCAGATCTGCTGGGTCATGTCCTCAGTGCCTCACTTAGTCTGCTGGGTCATGTCCTCACTGCCTCACTTAGTCTGCTGGGTCATGTCCTCACTGCCTCACTTGTCTGCTGGGTCAGATCTGCTGGGTCCTGTCCTCACTGCCTCACTTAGTCTGCTGGGTCCTGTCCTCAATGCCTCACTTGTCTGCTGGGTCAGATCTGCTGGGTCATGTCCTCACTGCCTCACTTAGTGTGCTGGGTCCTGTCCTCGCTGCCTCACTTGTCTACTGGGTCCTGTCCTCACTGCCTCACTTGTCTACTGGGTCAGATCTGCTGGGTCCTGTGCTCACTGCCTCACTTGCCTGCCTGCTCAGATCTGCTGGGTCATGTCCTCACTGCCTCACTTAGTCTGCTGGGTCATGTCCTCACTGCCTCACTTGTTTACTGGGTCAGATCTACTGGGCCTGTCCTCAATGCTTCACTTAGTCTGCTGGGTCAGATCTACTGGGTCATGTCCTCACTGCCTCACTTGTTTACTGGGTCAGATCTGCTGGGTCTTGTCCTCACTGCCTCACTATGTCTGCTGGGTCAGATCTGCTGGATCTTGTCCTCACTGCCTCACTATGTCTGCTGGGTCAGATCTGCTGGGTCCTGTCCTCACTGCCTCACTTGTCTGCCTGCTCAGATCTGCTGGGTCATGTCGTCACTGCCTCACTTAGTCTGCTGGGTCATGTCCTCACTGCCTCACTTGTTTACTGGGTCAGATCTAATGGGTCCTGTCCTCAATGCCTCGCTTAGTCTGCTGGGTCAGATCTACTGGGTCATGTCCTCACTGCCTCACTTGTCTACTGAGTCATATCTACTGGGTCCTTTCCTCAATGCCTCATTTAGTCTGCTGGGTCAGATCTACTGGGTCATGTCCTCACTGCCTCACTTGTCTACTGAGTCATATCTACTGGGTCCTGTCCTCAATGCCTCATTTAGTCTGCTGGGTCAGATCTGTTGGGTCATGTCCTCACTGCCTCACTCGTCTGCTGGGTCTTGTCTTCACTGCTTCACTTAGTCTGCTGGGTCAGATCTGTTGGGTCCTGTCCTCACTGCTTCACTTAGTCTGCTGGGTCAGATCTGTTGGGTCCTGTCCTCACTGCCTCACTTGTCTGCTGGGTCAGATCAGCTGGGTCCTGTCCTCACTGCCTCACTCGTCTGCTGGGCCAGATCTGCTGGGTCCTGTCCTCACTGCCCCACTTGTCTGCTGGGTCAGATCTGCTGGTTCCTGTGCTCACTGCCTCACTTGTCTGCTGGGTCATGTCCCCACTGCCTCACTTAGTCTGCTGGGTCCTGTCCTCACTGCCTCACTTATCTGCTGGGTCATGTCCTCACTGCCTCACTTGCCTGCTGGGTCAGATCTGCTGGGTCCTGTCCTCACTGCCTCACTTAGTCTGCTGGGTCAAATCTGCTGGGTCCTGTCCTCACTGCCTCACTTAGTCTGCTGGGTCAGACCTGCTGGGTCCCGTCCTCACTGCCTCACTTGTCTACTGGGTCAGATCTACTGGGTCCTGTCCTCACTGCCTCACTCATCTGCTGGGTCAGATCTGCTGGGTCTTATCCTCACTGCCTCACTTATGTTGGGTCAGATCTGCTGGGTCCTGTCCTCACTGCCTCACTTGTCTGCTGCGTCAGATTTGCTGGGTCCTGTCCTCACTGCCTCACTTGTCTGCTGGGTCAGATCTGCTGGGTCCTGTCCTCACTGCCTCACTTAGTCTGCTGGGTCCTGTCCTCACTGCCTCACTTGTCTACTGGGTCAGATCAGCTGGGTCCTGTCCTCACTGCCTCACTTAGTCTGCTGGGTCCTGTTTTCACTGCCTCACTAGATCTGCTGGGTCATGTCCTCACTGCCTCACTTGTCTACTGAGTCAGATCTGCTGGGTCTTGTCCTCACTGCCTCACTATGTCTGCTGGGTCAGATCTGTTGGGTCCTGTCCTCACTGCCTCACTTGTCTGCTGGGTCAGATCTGCTGGGTCCCGTCCTCACTGCCTCACTTGTCTGCTGGGTCAGATCTGCTGGGTCCTGTCCTCACTGCCTCACTAGTCTGCTGGGTCCTGTCCTCACTGCCTCACTTAGTCTGCTGGGTCCTGTCCTCAATGCCTCACTTGTCTGCTGGGTCAGATCTGCTGGGTCATGTCCTCACTGCCTCACTTAGTCTGCTGGGTCCTGTCCTCACTGCCTCACTTGTCTACTGGGTCAGATCTACTGTGTCCTGTCCTCACTGCCTCACTTGTCTGCTGGGTCAGATCTGCTGGGTCCTGTGCTCACTGCCTCACTTGCCTGCCTGCTCAGATCTGCTGGGTCATGTCCTCACTGCCTCACTTAGTCTGCTGGGTCATGTCCTCACTGCCTCACTTGTTTACTGGGTCAGATCTACTGGGTCCTGTCCTCAATGCCTCACTTAGTCTGCTGGGTCAGATCTACTGGGTCATGTCCTCACTGCCTCACTTGTCTACTGGGTCAGATCTGCTGGGTCTTGTCCTCACTGCCTCACTATGTCTGCTGGGTCAGATCTGCTGGGTCTTGTCCTCACTGCCTCACTATGTCTGCTGGGTCAGATCTGCTGGGTCCTGTCCTCACTGCCTCACTTGTCTGCCTGCTCAGATCTGCTGGGTCATGTCCTCAGTGCCTCACTTAGTCTGCTGGGTCATGTCCTCACTGCCTCACTTAGTCTGCTGGGTCATGTCCTCACTGCCTCACTTGTCTGCTGGGTCAGATCTGCTGGGTCCTGTCCTCACTGCCTCACTTAGTCTGCTGGGTCCTGTCCTCAATGCCTCACTTGTCTGCTGGGTCAGATCTGCTGGGTCATGTCCTCACTGCCTCACTTAGTGTGCTGGGTCCTGTCCTCGCTGCCTCACTTGTCTACTGGGTCCTGTCCTCACTGCCTCACTTGTCTACTGGGTCAGATCTGCTGGGTCCTGTGCTCACTGCCTCACTTGCCTGCCTGCTCAGATCTGCTGGGTCATGTCCTCACTGCCTCACTTAGTCTGCTGGGTCATGTCCTCACTGCCTCACTTGTTTACTGGGTCAGATCTACTGGGCCTGTCCTCAATGCTTCACTTAGTCTGCTGGGTCAGATCTACTGGGTCATGTCCTCACTGCCTCACTTGTCTACTGGGTCAGATCTGCTGGGTCTTGTCCTCACTGCCTCACTATGTCTGCTGGGTCAGATCTGCTGGATCTTGTCCTCACTGCCTCACTATGTCTGCTGGGTCAGATCTGCTGGGTCCTGTCCTCACTGCCTCACTTGTCTGCCTGCTCAGATCTGCTGGGTCATGTCGTCACTGCCTCACTTAGTCTGCTGGGTCATGTCCTCACTGCCTCACTTGTTTACTGGGTCAGATCTAATGGGTCCTGTCCTCAATGCCTCGCTTAGTCTGCTGGGTCAGATCTACTGGGTCATGTCCTCACTGCCTCACTTGTCTACTGAGTCATATCTACTGGGTCCTTTCCTCAATGCCTCATTTAGTCTGCTGGGTCAGATCTACTGGGTCATGTCCTCACTGCCTCACTTGTCTACTGAGTCATATCTACTGGGTCCTGTCCTCAATGCCTCATTTAGTCTGCTGGGTCAGATCTGTTGGGTCATGTCCTCACTGCCTCACTCGTCTGCTGGGTCTTGTCTTCACTGCTTCACTTAGTCTGCTGGGTCAGATCTGTTGGGTCCTGTCCTCACTGCTTCACTTAGTCTGCTGGGTCAGATCTGTTGGGTCCTGTCCTCACTGCCTCACTTGTCTGCTGGGTCAGATCAGCTGGGTCCTGTCCTCACTGCCTCACTCGTCTGCTGGGCCAGATCTGCTGGGTCCTGTCCTCACTGCCCCACTTGTCTGCTGGGTCAGATCTGCTGGTTCCTGTGCTCACTGCCTCACTTGTCTGCTGGGTCATGTCCCCACTGCCTCACTTAGTCTGCTGGGTCCTGTCCTCACTGCCTCACTTATCTGCTGGGTCATGTCCTCACTGCCTCACTTGCCTGCTGGGTCAGATCTGCTGGGTCCTGTCCTCACTGCCTCACTTAGTCTACTGGGTCAGATCTGCTGGGTCCTGTCCTCACTGCCTCACTTGTCTGCTGGGTCATGTCCTCACTGCCTCACTTGTCTGCTGGGTCATGTCCCCACTGCCTCACTTAGTCTGTTGGGTCCTGTCCTCACTGCCTCACTTATCTGCTGGGTCATGTCCTCACTGCCTCACTTGCCTGCTGGGTCAGATCTGCTGGGTCCTGTCCTCACTGCCTCACTTAGTCTGCTGGGTCAGATCTGCTGGGTCCTGTCCTCACTGCCTCACTTGTCTGCTGGGTCATGTCCTCACTGCCTCACTTGTCTGCTGGGTCATGTCCCCACTGCCTCACTTAGTCTGCTGGGTCCTGTCCTCACTGCCTCACTTATCTGCTGGGTCAGATCTGCTGGGTCCTGTCCTCACTGCCTCACTTGCCTGCTGGGTCAGATCTGCTGGGTCCTGTCCTCGCTGCCTCATTTAGTCTGCTGGGTCCTGTTCTCACTGCCTCACTAGACCTGCTGGGTCCTGTTCTCACTGCCTCACTTGTCTGCTATGTCATGTCCTCACTGCCTCACTTAGTCTGCTGGGTCACATCTGCTGGGTCATGTCCTCACTGCCTCACTTGTCTACTGAGTCAGATCTGCTGGGTCTTGTCCTCACTGCCTAACTTGTCTGCTGGGTCAGATCTGTTGGGTCCTGTCCTCACTGCCTCACTTGTCTGCTGGGTCAGATCTGCTGGGTCCTGTCCTCACTGCCTCACTTGTCTGCTGGGTCAGATCTGCTGGGTTCTGTCCTCACTGCCTCACTCGTCTGCTGGGTCAGATCTGCTTGGTCCTGTCCTCACTGCCTCACTTGTCTGCTGGGTCAGATTTGCTGGGTCCTGTCCTCACTGCCTCACTTAGTCTGCTGGGTCCTGTCCTCACTGCCTCACTTGTCTACTGGGTCAGATCTACTGGGTCATGTCCTCAATGCCTTACTTAGTCTGCTGGGTCAGATCTACTGGGTCATGTCCTCACTGCATCACTTGTCTACTGGGTCAGATCTACTGGGTCCTGTCCTCAATGCCTCACTTAGTCTGCTGGGTCAGATCTGCTGGGTCTTGTCCTCACTGCCTCACTATGTCTGCTGGGTCAGATCTGCTGGGTCTTGTCCTTACTGCCTCACTCGTCTGCTGGGTCAGATCTGCTGGGTCCTGTCCTCACTGCCTCACTTGTCTACTGGGTCAGATCTACTGGGTCCTGTCCTCAATGCCTCACCTAGTCTGCTGGGTCATGTCCTCACTGCCTCACTTAGTCTGCTGGGTCATTTCCTCACTGCCTCACTCGTCTGCTGGGTCAGATCTGCTGGGTCATGTCCTCACTGCCTCACTTGTCTACTGGGTCAGATCTACTGGGTCCTGTCTTCAATGCCTCACTTGTCTGCTGGGTCAGATCTGCTGGGTCCTGTCCTCACTGCCTCACTTGTCTACTGGGTCAGATCTACTCTGTCCTGTCCTCAATGCCTCACTTAGTCTGCTGGGTCATGTCCTCACTGCCTCACTTGTCTACTGGGTCAGATCTACTGGGTCCTGTCCTCAATGCCTCACTTAGTCTGCTGGGTCAGATCTACTAGGTCATGTCCTCACTGCCTCACTTGTCTACTGGGTCAGATCTACTGGGTCCTGTCCTCAATGCCTCACTTAGTCTGCTGGGTCAGATCTGCTGGGTCTTGTCCTCACTGCCTCACTATGTCTGCTGGGTCAGATCTGCTGGGTCTTGTCCTTACTGCCTCACTTGTCTGCTGGGTCAGACCTGCTGGGTCCTGTCCTCACTGCCTCACCTGTCTGCTAGGTCAGAGCTGCTGGGTCATGTCCTCACTGCCTCACTCGTCTGCTGGGTCCTGTCTTCACTGCTTCACTTAGTCTGCTGGGTCAGATCTGTTGGGTCCTGTCCTCACTGCTTCACTTAGTCTGCTGGGTCAGATCTGTTGGGTCCTGTCCTCACTGCCTCACTTGTCTGCTGGGTCAGATCAGCTGGGTCCTGTCCTCACTGCCTCACTCGTCTGCTGGGCCAGATCTGCTGGGTCATGTCCTCACTGCCTCACTTGTCTGCTGAGCCAGATCTGCTGGGTACTGTCCTCACTGCCTCCATGTCTGCTGGGTCCTGTCCTCAATGCCTCACTTGTCTGCTGGGTCATGTCCTCACTGCCTCACTTGTCTGCTGGGTCGGATCTGCTGGGTCATGTCCTCACTGCTTCACTTAGTCTGCTGGGTCAGATCTGTTGGGTCCTGTCCTCACTGCCTCACTTGTCTGCTGGGTCAGATCTGCTGGGTCCTGTCCTCACTGCCTCACTCGTCTGCTGGGTCAGATCTGCTGGGTCCTGTCCTCACTGCCTCACTTGTCTGCTGGGTCAGATTTGCTGGGTCCTGTCCTCACTGCCTCACTTAGTCTGCTGGGTCCTGTCCTCACTGCCTCACTTGTCTACTGGGTCAGATCTACTGGGTCATGTCCTCAATGCCTTACTTAGTCTGCTGGGTCAGATCTACTGGGTCATGTCCTCACTGCCTCACTTGTCTACTGGGTCAGATCTACTGGGTCCTGTCCTCAATGCCTCACTTAGTCTGCTGGGTCAGATCTGCTGGGTCTTGTCCTCACTGCCTCACTATGTCTGCTGGGTCAGATCTGCTGGGTCTTGTCCTTACTGCCTCACTCGTCTGCTGGGTCAGATCTGCTGGGTCCTGTCCTCACTGCCTCACTTGTCTACTGGGTCAGATCTACTGGGTCCTGTCCTCAATGCCTCACCTAGTCTGCTGGGTCATGTCCTCACTGCCTCACTTAGTCTGCTGGGTCATTTCCTCACTGCCTCACTCGTCTGCTGGGTCAGATCTGCTGGGTCATGTCCTCACTGCCTCACTTGTCTACTGGGTCAGATCTACTGGGTCCTGTCTTCAATGCCTCACTTGTCTGCTGGGTCAGATCTGCTGGGTCCTGTCCTCACTGCCTCACTTGTCTACTGGGTCAGATCTACTCTGTCCTGTCCTCAATGCCTCACTTAGTCTGCTGGGTCATGTCCTCACTGCCTCACTTGTCTACTGGGTCAGATCTACTGGGTCCTGTCCTCAATGCCTCACTTAGTCTGCTGGGTCAGATCTACTGGGTCATGTCCTCACTGCCTCACTTGTCTACTGGGTCAGATCTACTGGGTCCTGTCCTCAATGCCTCACTTAGTCTGCTGGGTCAGATCTGCTGGGTCTTGTCCTCACTGCCTCACTGTGTCTGCTGGGTCAGATCTGCTGGGTCTTGTCCTTACTGCCTCACTTGTCTGCTGGGTCAGACCTGCTGGGTCCTGTCCTCACTGCCTCACCTGTCTGCTAGGTCAGAGCTGCTGGGTCATGTCCTCACTGCCTCACTCGTCTGCTGGGTCCTGTCTTCACTGCTTCACTTAGTCTGCTGGGTCAGATCTGTTGGGTCCTGTCCTCACTGCTTCACTTAGTCTGCTGGGTCAGATCTGTTGGGTCCTGTCCTCACTGCCTCACTTGTCTGCTGGGTCAGATCAGCTGGGTCCTGTCCTCACTGCCTCACTTGTCTGCTGGGCCAGATCTGCTGGGTCATGTCCTCACTGCCTCACTTGTCTGCTGAGCCAGATCTGCTGGGTACTGTCCTCACTGCCTCCATGTCTGCTGGGTCCTGTCCTCAATGCCTCACTTGTCTGCTGGGTCATGTCCTCACTGCCTCACTTGTCTGCTGGGTCGGATCTGCTGGGTCATGTCCTCACTGCTTCACTTAGTCTGCTGGGTCAGATCTGTTGGGTCCTGTCCTCACTGCCTCACTTGTCTGCTGGGTCAGATCTGCTGGGTCCTGTCCTCACTGCCTCACTTAGTCTGCTGGGTCCTGTCCTCAATGCCTCACTTGTCTGCTGGGTCAGATCTGCTGGGTCATGTCCTCACTGCCTCACTTAGTGTGCTGGGTCCTGTCCTCGTTGCCTCACTTGTCTACTGGGTCCTGTCCTCACTGCCTCACTTGTCTACTGGGTCAGATCTGCTGGGTCCTGTGCTCACTGCCTCACTTGCCTGCCTGCTCAGATCTGCTGGGTCATGTCCTCACTGCCTCACTTAGTCTGCTGGGTCATGTCCTCACTGCCTCACTTGTTTACTGGGTCAGATCTACTGGGCCTGTCCTCAATGCTTCACTTAGTCTGCTGGGTCAGATCTACTGGGTCATGTCCTCACTGCCTCACTTGTCTACTGGGTCAGATCTGCTGGGTCTTGTCCTCACTGCCTCACTATGTCTGCTGGGTCAGGTCTGCTGGATCTTGTCCTCACTGTCTCACTATGTCTGCTGGGTCAGATCTGCTGGGTCCTGTCCTCACTGCCTCACTTGTCTGCCTGCTCAGATCTGCTGGGTCATGTCCTCACTGCCTCACTTAGTCTGCTGGGTCATGTCCTCACTGCCTCACTTGTTTACTGGGTCAGATCTACTGGGTCCTGTCCTCAATGCCTTACTTAGTCTGCTGGGTCAGATCTACTGGGTCATGTCCTCACTGCATCACTTGTCTACTGGGTCAGATCTACTGGGTCCTGTCCTCAATGCCTCACTTAGTCTGCTGGGTCAGATCTGCTGGGTCTTGTCCTCACTGCCTCACTATGTCTGCTGGGTCAGATCTGCTGGGTCTTGTCCTTACTGCCTCACTCGTCTGCTGGGTCAGATCTGCTGGGTCCTGTCCTCACTGCCTCACTTGTCTACTGGGTCAGATCTACTGGGTCCTGTCCTCAATGCCTCACCTATTCTGCTGGGTCATGTCCTCACTTCCTCACTTAGTCTGCTGGGTCATTTCCTCACTGCCTCACTCGTCTGCTGGGTCAGATCTGCTGGGTCATGTCCTCACTGCCTCACTTGTCTACTGGGTCAGATCTACTGGGTCCTGTCCTCAATGCCTCACTTGTCTGCTGGGTCAGATCTGCTGGGTCCTGTCCTCACTGCCTCACTTGTCTACTGGGTCAGATCTACTCTGTCCTGTCCTCAATGCCTCACTTAGTCTGCTGGGTCATGTCCTCACTGCCTCACTTGTCTACTGGGTCAGATCCACTGGGTCCTGTCCTCAATGCCTCACTTAGTCTGCTGGGTCAGATCTACTGGGTCATGTCCTCACTGCCTCACTTGTCTACTGGGTCAGATCTACTGGGTCCTGTCCTCAATGCCTCACTTAGTCTGCTGGGTCAGATCTGCTGGGTCTTGTCCTCACTGCCTCACTATGTCTGCTGGGTCAGATCTGCTGGGTCTTGTCCTTACTGCCTCACTTGTCTGCTGGGTCAGACCTGCTGGGTCCTGTCCTCACTGCCTCACCTGTCTGCTAGGTCAGAGCTGCTGGGTCATGTCCTCACTGCCTCACTCGTCTGCTGGGTCCTGTCTTCACTGCTTCACTTAGTCTGCTGGGTCAGATCTGTTGGGTCCTGTCCTCACTGCTTCACTTAGTCTGCTGGGTCAGATCTGTTGGGTCCTGTCCTCACTGCCTCACTTGTCTGCTGGGTTAGATCAGCTGGGTCCTGTCCTCACTGCCTCACTCGTCTGCTGGGCCAGATCTGCTGGGTCATGTCCTCACTGCCTCACTTGTCTGCTGAGCCAGATCTGCTGGGTACTGTCCTCACTGCCTCCATGTCTGCTGGGTCCTGTCCTCAATGCCTCACTTGTCTGCTGGGTCATGTCCTCACTGCCTCACTTGTCTGCTGGGTCGGATCTGCTGGGTCATGTCCTCACTGCTTCACTTAGTCTGCTGGGTCAGATCTGTTGGGTCCTGTCCTCACTGCCTCACTTGTCTGCTGGGTCAGATCTGCTGGGTCCTGTCCTCACTGCCTCACTTAGTCTGCTGGGTCCTGTCCTCAATGCCTCACTTGTCTGCTGGGTCAGATCTGCTGGGTCATGTCCTCACTGCCTCACTTAGTGTGCTGGGTCCTGTCCTCGCTGCCTCACTTGTCTACTGGGTCCTGTCCTCACTGCCTCACTTGTCTACTGGGTCAGATCTGCTGGGTCCTGTGCTCACTGCCTCACTTGCCTGCCTGCTCAGATCTGCTGGGTCATGTCCTCACTGCCTCACTTAGTCTGCTGGGTCATGTCCTCACTGCCTCACTTGTTTACTGGGTCAGATCTACTGGGCCTGTCCTCAATGCTTCACTTAGTCTGCTGGGTCAGATCTACTGGGTCATGTCCTCACTGCCTCACTTGTCTACTGGGTCAGATCTGCTGGGTCTTGTCCTCACTGCCTCACTATGTCTGCTGGGTCAGATATGCTGGGTCTTGTCCTTACTGCCTCACTTGTCTGCTGGGTCAGACCTGCTGGGTCCTGTCCTCACTGCCTCACCTGTCTGCTAGGTCAGACCTGCTGGGTCATGTCCTCACTGCCTCACTCGTCTGCTGGGTCCTGTCTTCACTGCTTCACTTAGTCTGCTGGGTCAGATCTCTTGGGTCCTGTCCTCACTGCTTCACTGAGTCTGCTGGGTCAGATCTGTTGGGTCCTGTCCTCACTGCCTCACTTGTCTGCTGGGTCAGATCAGCTGGGTCCTGTCCTCACTGCCTCACTCGTCTGCTGGGCCAGATCTGCTGGGTCATGTCCTCACTGCCTCACTTGTCTGCTGAGCCAGATCTGCTGGGTACTGTCCTCACTGCCTCCATGTCTGCTGGGTCCTGTCCTCAATGCCTCACTTGTCTGCTGGGTCATGTCCTCACTGCCTCACTTGTCTGCTGGGTCGGATCTGCTGGGTCATGTCCTCACTGCTTCACTTAGTCTGCTGGGTCAGATCTGTTGGGTCCTGTCCTCACTGCCTCACTTGTCTGCTGGGTCAGATCTGCTGGGTCCTGTCCTCACTGCCTCACTTAGTCTGCTGGGTCCTGTCCTCAATGCCTCACTTGTCTGCTGGGTCAGATCTGCTGGGTCTTGTCCTCACTGCCTCACTATGTCTGCTGGGTCAGATCTGCTGGGTCTTGTCCTTACTGCCTCACTTGTCTGCTGGGTCAGATCTGCTGGGTCCTGTCCTCACTGCCTCACTTGTCTACTGGGTCAGATCTACTGGGTCCTGTCCTCAATGCCTCACCTAGTCTGCTGGGTCATGTCCTCACTGCCTCACTTAGTCTGCTGGGTCATTTCCTCACTGCCTCACTCGTCTGCTGGGTCAGATCTGCTGTGTCATGTCCTCACTGCCTCACTTGTCTACTGGGTCAGATCTACTGGGCCCTGTCCTCAATGCCTCACTTGTCTGCTGGGTCAGATCTGCTGGGTCCTGTCCTCACTGCCTCACTTGTCTACTGGGTCAGATCTACTCTGTCCTGTCCTCAATGCCTCACTTAGTCTGCTGGGTCATGTCCTCACTGCCTCACTTGTCTACTGGGTCAGATCTGTTGGGTCCTGTCCTCACTGCCTCACTTAGTCTGCTGGGTCAGATCTGCTGGGTCCTGTCCTCACTGCCTCACTTGTCTGCTGGGTCATGTCCTCACTGCCTCACTTGTCTGCTGGGTCATGTCCCCACTGCCTCACTTAGTCTGCTGGGTCCTGTCCTCACTGCCTCACTTATCTGCTGGGTCAGATCTGCTGGGTCCTGTCCTCACTGCCTCACTTGCCTGCTGGGTCAGATCTGCTGGGTCCTGTCCTCGCTGCCTCATTTAGTCTGCTGGGTCCTGTTCTCACTGCCTCACTAGACCTGCTGGGTCCTGTTCTCACTAGTCTGCTGGGTCACATCTGCTGGGTCATGTCCTCACTGCCTCACTTGTCTACTGAGTCAGATCTGCTGGGTCTTGTCCTCACTGCCTAACTTGTCTGCTGGGTCAGATCTGTTGGGTCCTGTCCTCACTGCCTCACTTGTCTGCTGGGTCAGATCTGCTGGGTCCTGTCCTCACTGCCTCACTTGTCTGCTGGGTCAGATCTGCTGGGTCCTGTCCTCACTGCCTCACTCGTCTGCTGGGTCAGATCTGCTGGGTCCTGTCCTCACTGCCTCACTTGTCTGCTGGGTCAGATTTGCTGGGTCCTGTCCTCACTGCCTCACTTAGTCTGCTGGGTCCTGTCCTCACTGCCTCACTTGTCTACTGGGTCAAATCTACTGGGTCCTGTCCTCAATGCCTTACTTAGTCTGCTGGGTCAGATCTACTGGGTCATGTCCTCACTGCATCACTTGTCTACTGGGTCAGATCTACTGGGTCCTGTCCTCAATGCCTCACTTAGTCTGCTGGGTCAGATCTGCTGGGTCTTGTCCTCACTGCCTCACTATGTCTGCTGGGTCAGATCTGCTGGGTCTTGTCCTTACTGCCTCACTTGTCTGCTGGGTCAGATCTGCTGGGTCCTGTCCTCACTGCCTCACTTGTCTACTGGGTCAGATCTACTGGGTCCTGTCCTCAATGCCTCACCTAGTCTGCTGGGTCATGTCCTCACTGCCTCACTTAGTCTGCTGGGTCATTTCCTCACTGCCTCACTCGTCTGCTGGGTCAGATCTGCTGGGTCATGTCCTCACTGCCTCACTTGTCTACTGGGTCAGATCTACTGGGTCCTGTCCTCAATGCCTCACTTGTCTGCTGGGTCAGATCTGCTGGGTCCTGTCCTCACTGCCTCACTTGTCTACTGGGTCAGATCTACTCTGTCCTGTCATCAATGCCTCACTTAGTCTGCTGGGTCATGTCCTCACTGCCTCACTTGTCTACTGGGTCAGATCTACTGGGTCCTGTCCTCAATGCCTCACTTAGTCTGCTGGGTCAGATCTACTGGGTCATGTCCTCACTGCCTCACTTGTCTACTGGGTCAGATCTACTGGGTCCTGTCCTCAATGCCTCACTTAGTCTGCTGGGTCAGATCTGCTGGGTCTTGTCCTCACTGCCTCACTATGTCTGCTGGGTCAGATCTGCTGGGTCTTGTCCTTACTGCCTCACTTGTCTGCTGGCTCAGACCTGCTAGGTCCTGTCCTCACTGCCTCACATGTCTGCTAGGTCAGAGCTGCTGGGTCATGTCCTCACTGCCTCACTCGTCTGCTGGGTCCTGTCTTCACTGCTTCACTTAGTCTGCTGGGTCAGATCTGTTGGGTCCTGTCCTCACTGCTTCACTTAGTCTGCTGGGTCAGATCTGTTGGGTCCTGTCCTCACTGCCTCACTTGTCTGCTGGGTCAGATCAGTCTGCTGGGCCAGATCTGCTGGGTCATGTCCTCACTGCCTCACTTGTCTGCTGAGCCAGATCTGCTGGGTACTGTCCTCACTGCCTCCATGTCTGCTGGGTCCTGTCTTCAATGCCTCACTTGTCTGCTGGGTCATGTCCTCACTGCCTCACTTGTCTGCTGGGTCGGATCTGCTGGGTCATGTCCTCACTGCTTCACTTAGACTGCTGGGTCAGATCTGTTGGGTCCTGTCCTCACTGCCTCACTTGTCTGCTGGGTCAGATCTGCTGGGTCCTGTCCTCACTGCCTCACTTAGTCTGCTGGGTCCTGTCCTCAATGCCTCACTTGTCTGCTGGGTCAGATCTGCTGGGTCATGTCCTCACTGCCTCACTTAGTGTGCTGGGTCCTGTCCTCGCTGCCTCACTTGTCTACTGGGTCCTGTCCTCACTGCCTCACTTGTCTACTGGGTCAGATCTGCTGGGTCCTGTGCTCACTGCCTCACTTGCCTGCCTGCTCAGATCTGCTGGGTCATGTCCTCACTGCCTCACTTAGTCTGCTGGGTCATGTCCTCACTGCCTCACTTGTTTACTGGGTCAGATCTACTGGGCCTGTCCTCAATGCTTCACTTAGTCTGCTGGGTCAGATCTACTGGGTCATGTCCTCACTGCCTCACTTGTCTACTGGGTCAGATCTGCTGGGTCTTGTCCTCACTGCCTCACTATGTCTGCTGGGTCAGATATGCTGGGTCTTGTCCTTACTGCCTCACTTGTCTGCTGGGTCAGACCTGCTGGGTCCTGTCCTCACTGCCTCACCTGTCTGCTAGGTCAGACCTGCTGGGTCATGTCCTCACTGCCTCACTCGTCTGCTGGGTCCTGTCTTCACTGCTTCACTTAGTCTGCTGGGTCAGATCTCTTGGGTCCTGTCCTCACTGCTTCACTTAGTCTGCTGGGTCAGATCTGTTGGGTCCTGTCCTCACTGCCTCACTTGTCTGCTGGGTCAGATCAGCTGGGTCCTGTCCTCACTGCCTCACTCGTCTGCTGGGCCAGATCTGCTGGGTCATGTCCTCACTGCCTCACTTGTCTGCTGAGCCAGATCTGCTGGGTACTGTCCTCACTGCCTCCATGTCTGCTGGGTCCTGTCCTCAATGCCTCACTTGTCTGCTGGGTCATGTCCTCACTGCCTCACTTGTCTGCTGGGTCGGATCTGCTGGGTCATGTCCTCACTGCTTCACTTAGTCTGCTGGGTCAGATCTGTTGGGTCCTGTCCTCACTGCCTCACTTGTCTGCTGGGTCAGATCTGCTGGGTCCTGTCCTCACTGCCTCACTTAGTCTGCTGGGTCCTGTCCTCAATGCCTCACTTGTCTGCTGGGTCAGATCTGCTGGGTCATGTCCTCACTGCCTCACTTAGTGTGCTGGGTCCTGTCCTCGCTGCCTCACTTGTCTACTGGGTCCTGTCCTCACTGCCTCACTTGTCTACTGGGTCAGATCTGCTGGGTCCTGTGCTCACTGCCTCACTTGCCTGCCTGCTCAGATCTGCTGGGTCATGTCCTCACTGCCTCACTTAGTCTGCTGGGTCATGTCCTCACTGCCTCACTTGTTTACTGGGTCAGATCTACTGGGCCTGTCCTCAATGCTTCACTTAGTCTGCTGAGTCAGATCTACTGGGTCATGTCCTCACTGCCTCACTTGTCTACTGGGTCAGATCTGCTGGGTCTTGTCCTCACTGCCTCACTATGTCTGCTGGGTCAGATCTGCTGGATCTTGTCCTCACTGCCTCACTATGTCTGCTGGGTCAGATCTGCTGGGTCCTGTCCTCACTGCCTCACTTGTCTGCCTGCTCAGATCTGCTGGGTCATGTCCTCACTGCCTCACTTAGTCTGCTGGGTCATGTCCTCACTGCCTCACTTGTTTACTGGGTCAGATCTACTGGGTCCTGTCCTCAATGCATCGCTTAGTCTGCTGGGTCAGATCTACTGGGTCATGTCCTCACTGCATCACTTGTCTACTGGGTCAGATCTACTGGGTCCTGTCCTCAATGCCTCACTTAGTCTGCTGGGTCAGATCTGCTGGGTCTTGTCCTCACTGCCTCACTATGTCTGCTGGGTCAGATCTGCTGGGTCTTGTCCTTACTGCCTCACTTGTCTGCTGGGTCAGATCTGCTGGGTCCTGTCCTCACTGCCTCACTTGTCTACTGGGTCAGATCTACTGGGTCCTGTCCTCAATGCCTCACCTAGTCTGCTGGGTCATGTCCTCACTGCCTCACTTAGTCTGCTGGGTCATTTCCTCACTGCCTCACTCGTCTGCTTGGTCAGATCTGCTGTGTCATGTCCTCACTGCCTCACTTGTCTACTGGGTCAGATCTACTGGGTCCTGTCCTCAATGCCTCACTTGTCTGCTGGGTCAGATCTGCTGGGTCCTGTCCTCACTGCCTCACTTGTCTACTGGGTCAGATCTACTCTGTCCTGTCCTCAATGCCTCACTTAGTCTGCTGGGTCATGTCCTCACTGCCTCACTTGTCTACTGGGTCAGATCTACTGGGTCCTGTCCTCAATGCCTCACTTAGTCTGCTGGGTCAGATCTACTGGGTCATGTCCTCACTGCCTCACCTGTCTACTGGGTCAGATCTACTGGGTCCTGTCCTCAATGCCTCACTTAGTCTGCTGGGTCAGATCTGCTGGGTCTTGTCCTCACTGCCTCACTATGTCTGCTGGGTCAGATCTGCTGGGTCTTGTCCTTACTGCCTCACTTGTCTGCTGGGTCAGACCTGCTGGGTCCTGTCCTCACTGCCTCACCTGTCTGCTAGGTCAGAGCTGCTGGGTCATGTCCTCACTGCCTCACTCGTCTGCTGGGTCCTGTCTTCACTGCTTCACTTAGTCTGCTGGGTCAGATCTGTTGGGTCCTGTCCTCACTGCTTCACTTAGTCTGCTGGGTCAGATCTGTTGGGTCCTGTCCTCACTGCCTCACTTGTCTGCTGGGTCAGATCAGCTGGGTCCTGTCCTCACTGCCTCACTCGTCTGCTGGGCCAGATCTGCTGGGTCATGTCCTCACTGCCTCACTTGTCTGCTGAGCCAGATCTGCTGGGTACTGTCCTCACTGCCTCCATGTCTGCTGGGTCCTGTCCTCAATGCCTCACTTGTCTGCTGGGTCATGTCCTCACTGCCTCACTTGTCTGCTGGGTCGGATCTGCTGGGTCATGTCCTCACTGCTTCACTTAGTCTGCTGGGTCAGATCTGTTGGGTCCTGTCCTCACTGCCTCACTTGTCTGCTGGGTCAGATCAGCTGGGTCCTGTCCTCACTGCCTCACTTAGTCTGCTGGGTCCTGTCCTCAATGCCTCACTTGTCTGCTGGGTCAGATCTGCTGGGTCATGTCCTCACTGCCTCACTTAGTGTGCTGAGTCCTGTCCTCGCTGCCTCACTTGTCTACTGGGTCCTGTCCTCACTGCCTCACTTGTCTACTGGGTCAGATCTGCTGGGTCCTGTGCTCACTGCCTCACTTGCCTGCCTGCTCAGATCTGCTGGGTCATGTCCTCACTGCCTCACTTAGTCTGCTGGGTCATGTCCTCACTGCCTCACTTGTTTACTGGGTCAGATCTACTGGGCCTGTCCTCAATGCTTCACTTAGTCTGCTGGGTCAGATCTACTGGGTCATGTCCTCACTGCCTCACTTGTCTACTGGGTCAGATCTGCTGGGTCTTGTCCTCACTGCCTCACTATGTCTGCTGGGTCAGATCTGCTGGATCTTGTCCTCACTGCCTCACTATGTCTGCTGGGTCAGATCTGCTGGGTCCTGTCCTCACTGCCTCACTTGTCTGCCTGCTCAGATCTGCTGGGTCATGTCCTCACTGCCTCACTTAGTCTGCTGGGTCATGTCCTCACTGCCTCACTTGTTTACTGGGTCAGATCTACTGGGTTCTGTCCTCAATGCCTCGCTTAGTCTGCTGGGTCAGATCTACTGGGTCATGTCCTCACTGCCTCACTTGTCTACTGAGTCATATCTACTGTGTCCTGTCCTCAATGCCTCATTTAGTCTGCTGGGTCAGATCTACTGGGTCATGTCCTCACTGCCTCACTTGTCTACTGAGTCATATCTACTGGGTCCTGTCCTCAATGCCTCATTTAGTCTGCTGGGTCAGATCTGTTGGGTCATGTCCTCACTGCCTCACTCGTCTGCTGGGTCTTGTCTTCACTGCTTCACTTAGTCTGCTGGGTCAGATCTGTTGGGTCCTGTCCTCACTGCTTCACTTAGTCTGCTGGGTCAGATCTGTTGGGTCCTGTCCTCACTGCCTCACTTAGTCTGCTGGGTCAGATCTGCTGGGTCCTGTCCTCACTGCCTCACTTGTCTGCTGGGTCATGTCCTCACTGCCTCACTTGTCTGCTGGGTCATGTCCCCACTGCCTCACTTAGTCTGCTGGGTCCTGTCCTCACTGCCTCACTTATCTGCTGGGTCAGATCTGCTGGGTCCTGTCCTCACTGCCTCACTTGCCTGCTGGGTCAGATCTGCTGGGTCCTGTCCTCGCTGCCTCATTTAGTCTGCTGGGTCCTGTTCTCACTGCCTCACTAGACCTGCTGGGTCCTGTTCTCACTAGTCTGCTGGGTCACATCTGCTGGGTCATGTCCTCACTGCCTCACTTGTCTACTGAGTCAGATCTGCTGGGTCTTGTCCTCACTGCCTAACTTGTCTGCTGGGTCAGATCTGTTGGGTCCTGTCCTCACTGCCTCACTTGTCTGCTGGGTCAGATCTGCTGGGTCCTGTCCTCACTGCCTCACTTGTCTGCTGGGTCAGATCTGCTGGGTCCTGTCCTCACTGCCTCACTCGTCTGCTGGGTCAGATCTGCTGGGTCCTGTCCTCACTGCCTCACTTGTCTGCTGGGTCAGATTTGCTGGGTCCTGTCCTCACTGCCTCACTTAGTCTGCTGGGTCCTGTCCTCACTGCCTCACTTGTCTACTGGGTCAGATCTACTGGGTCCTGTCCTCAATGCCTTACTTAGTCTGCTGGGTCAGATCTACTGGGTCATGTCCTCACTGCATCACTTGTCTACTGGGTCAGATCTACTGGGTCCTGTCCTCAATGCCTCACTTAGTCTGCTGGGTCAGATCTGCTGGGTCTTGTCCTCACTGCCTCACTATGTCTGCTGGGTCAGATCTGCTGGGTTTTGTCCTTACTGCCTCACTTGTCTGCTGGGTCAGATCTGCTGGGTCCTGTCCTCACTGCCTCACTTGTCTACTGGGTCAGATCTACTGGGTCCTGTCCTCAATGCCTCACCTAGTCTGCTGGGTCATGTCCTCACTGCCTCACTTAGTCTGCTGGGTCATTTCCTCACTGCCTCACTCGTCTGCTGGGTCAGATCTGCTGGGTCATGTCCTCACTGCCTCACTTGTCTACTGGGTCAGATCTACTGGGTCCTGTCCTCAATGCCTCACTTGTCTGCTGGGTCAGATCTGCTGGATCCTGTCCTCACTGCCTCACTTGTCTACTGGGTCAGATCTACTCTGTCCTGTCATCAATGCCTCACTTAGTCTGCTGGGTCATGTCCTCACTGCCTCACTTGTCTACTGGGTCAGATCTACTGGGTCCTGTCCTCAATGCCTCACTTAGTCTGCTGGGTCAGATCTACTGGGTCATGTCCTCACTGCCTCACTTGTCTACTGGGTCAGATCTACTGGGTCCTGTCCTCAATGCCTCACTTAGTCTGCTGGGTCAGATCTGCTGGGTCTTGTCCTCACTGCCTCACTATGTCTGCTGGGTCAGATCTGCTGGGTCTTGTCCTTACTGCCTCACTTGTCTGCTGGCTCAGACCTGCTAGGTCCTGTCCTCACTGCCTCACATGTCTGCTAGGTCAGAGCTGCTGGGTCATGTCCTCACTGCTTCACTCGTCTGCTGGGTCCTGTCTTCACTGCTTCACTTAGTCTGCTGGGTCAGATCTGTTGGGTCCTGTCCTCACTGCTTCACTTAGTCTGCTGGGTCAGATCTGTTGGGTCCTGTCCTCACTGCCTCACTTGTCTGCTGGGTCAGATCAGCTGGGTCCTGTCCTCACTGCCTCACTCGTCTGCTGGGCCAGATCTGCTGGGTCATGTCCTCACTGCCTCACTTGTCTGCTGAGCCAGATCTGCTGGGTACTGTCCTCACTGCCTCCATGTCTGCTGGGTCCTGTCCTCAATGCCTCACTTGTCTGCTGGGTCATGTCCTCACTGCCTCACTTGTCTGCTGGGTCGGATCTGCTGGGTCATGTCCTCACTGCTTCACTTAGACTGCTGGGTCAGATCTGTTGGGTCCTGTCCTCACTGCCTCACTTGTCTGCTGGGTCAGATCTGCTGGGTCCTGTCCTCACTGCCTCACTTAGTCTGCTGGGTCCTGTCCTCAATGCCTCACTTGTCTGCTGGGTCAGATCTGCTGGGTCATGTCCTCACTGCCTCACTTAGTGTGCTGGGTCCTGTCCTCGCTGCCTCACTTGTCTACTGGGTCCTGTCCTCACTGCCTCACTTGTCTACTGGGTCAGATCTGCTGGGTCCTGTGCTCACTGCCTCACTTGCCTGCCTGCTCAGATCTGCTGGGTCATGTCCTCACTGCCTCACTTAGTCTGCTGGGTCATGTCCTCACTGCCTCACTTGTTTACTGGGTCAGATCTACTGGGCCTGTCCTCAATGCTTCACTTAGTCTGCTGGGTCAGATCTACTGGGTCATGTCCTCACTGCCTCACTTGTCTACTGGGTCAGATCTGCTGGGTCTTGTCCTCACTGCCTCACTATGTCTGCTGGGTCAGATCTGCTGGATCTTGTCCTCACTGCCTCACTATGTCTGCTGGGTCAGATCTGCTGGGTCCTGTCCTCACTGCCTCACTTGTCTGCCTGCTCAGATCTGCTGGGTCATGTCCTCACTGCCTCACTTAGTCTGCTGGGTCATGTCCTCACTGCCTCACTTGTTTACTGGGTCAGATCTACTGGGTCCTGTCCTCAATGCCTCGCTTAGTCTGCTGGGTCAGATCTACTGGGTCATGTCCTCACTGCATCACTTGTCTACTGGGTCAGATCTACTGGGTCCTGTCCTCAATGCCTCACTTAGTCTGCTGGGTCAGATCTGCTGGGTCTTGTCCTCACTGCCTCACTATGTCTGCTGGGTCAGATCTGCTGGGTCTTGTCCTTACTGCCTCACTTGTCTGCTGGGTCAGATCTGCTGGGTCCTGTCCTCACTGCCTCACTTGTCTACTGGGTCAGATCTACTGGGTCCTGTCCTCAATGCCTCACCTAGTCTGCTGGGTCATGTCCTCACTGCCTCACTTAGTCTGCTGGGTCATTTCCTTACTGCCTCACTTGTCTGCTGGGTCAGATCTGCTGGGTCCTGTCCTCACTGCCTCACTTGTCTACTGGGTCAGATCTACTGGGTCCTGTCCTCAATGCCTCACCTAGTCTGCTGGGTCATGTCCTCACTGCCTCACTTAGTCTGCTGGGTCATTTCCTCACTGCCTCACTCGTCTGCTGGGTCAGATCTGCTGGGTCATGTCCTCACTGCCTCACTTGTCTACTGGGTCAGATCTACTGGGTCCTGTCCTCAATGCCTCACTTGTCTGCTGGGTCAGATCTGCTGGGTCCTGTCCTCACTGCCTCACTTGTCTACTGGGTCAGATCTACTCTGTCCTGTCATCAATGCCTCACTTAGTCTGCTGGGTCATGTCCTCACTGCCTCACTTGTCTACTGGGTCAGATCTACTGGGTCCTGTCCTCAATGCCTCACTTAGTCTGCTGGGTCAGATCTACTGGGTCATGTCCTCACTGCCTCACTTGTCTACTGGGTCAGATCTACTGGGTCCTGTCCTCAATGCCTCACTTAGTCTGCTGGGTCAGATCTGCTGGGTCTTGTCCTCACTGCCTCACTATGTCTGCTATGTCAGATCTGCTGGGTCTTGTCCTTACTGCCTCACTTGTCTGCTGGCTCAGACCTGCTAGGTCCTGTCCTCACTGCCTCACATGTCTGCTAGGTCAGAGCTGCTGGGTCATGTCCTCACTGCCTCACTCGTCTGCTGGGTCCTGTCTTCACTGCTTCACTTAGTCTGCTGGGTCAGATCTGTTGGGTCCTGTCCTCACTGCTTCACTTAGTCTGCTGGGTCAGATCTGTTGGGTCCTGTCCTCACTGCCTCACTTGTCTGCTGGGTCAGATCAGCTGGGTCCTGTCCTCACTGCCTCACTCGTCTGCTGGGCCAGATCTGCTGGGTCATGTCCTCACTGCCTCACTTGTCTGCTGAGCCAGATCTGCTGGGTACTGTCCTCACTGCCTCCATGTCTGCTGGGTCCTGTCCTCAATGCCTCACTTGTCTGCTGGGTCATGTCCTCACTGCCTCACTTGTCTGCTGGGTCGGATCTGCTGGGTCATGTCCTCACTGCTTCACTTAGACTGCTGGGTCAGATCTGTTGGGTCCTGTCCTCACTGCCTCACTTGTCTGCTGGGTCAGATCTGCTGGGTCCTGTCCTCACTGCCTCACTTAGTCTGCTGGGTCCTGTCCTCAATGCCTCACTTGTCTGCTGGGTCAGATCTGCTGGGTCATGTCCTCACTGCCTCACTTAGTGTGCTGGGTCCTGTCCTCGCTGCCTCACTTGTCTACTGGGTCCTGTCCTCACTGCCTCACTTGTCTACTGGGTCAGATCTGCTGGGTCCTGTGCTCACTGCCTCACTTGCCTGCCTGCTCAGATCTGCTGGGTCATGTCCTCACTGCCTCACTTAGTCTGCTGGGTCATGTCCTCACTGCCTCACTTGTTTACTGGGTCAGATCTACTGGGCCTGTCCTCAATGCTTCACTTAGTCTGCTGGGTCAGATCTACTGGGTCATTTCCTCACTGCCTCACTTGTCTACTGGGTCAGATCTACTGGGTCCTGTCCTCAATGCCTCACTTAGTCTGCTGGGTCAGATCTGCTGGGTCTTGTCCTCACTGCCTCACTATGTCTGCTGGGTCAGATCTACTGGGTCCTGTCCTCAATGCCTCACTTAGTCTGCTGGGTCAGATCTACTGGGTCATGTCCTCACTGCCTCACTTGTCTACTGGGTCAGATCTACTGGGTCCTGTCCTCAATGCCTCACTTAGTCTGCTGGGTCAGATCTGCTGGGTCTTGTCCTCACTGCCTCACTATGTCTGCTGGGTCAGATCTGCTGGGTCTTGTCCTTACTGCCTCACTTGTCTGCTGGGTCAGATCTGCTGGGTCCTGTCCTCACTGCCTCACTTGTCTACTGGGTCAGATCTACTGGGTCCTGTCCTCAATGCCTCACCTAGTCTGCTGGGTCATGTCCTCACTGCCTCACTTAGTCTGCTGGGTCATTTCCTCACTGCCTCACTCGTCTGCTGGGTCAGATCTGCTGGGTCATGTCCTCACTGCCTCACTTGTCTACTGGGTCAGATCTACTGGGTCCTGTCCTCAATGCCTCACTTGTCTGCTGGGTCAGATCTGCTGGGTCCTGTCCTCACTGCCTCACTTGTCTACTGGGTCAGATCTACTCTGTCCTGTCATCAATGCCTCACTTAGTCTGCTGGGTCATGTCCTCACTGCCTCACTTGTCTACTGGGTCAGATCTACTGGGTCCTGTCCTCAATGCCTCACTTAGTCTGCTGGGTCAGATCTACTGGGTCATGTCCTCACTGCCTCACTTGTCTACTGGGTCAGATCTACTGGGTCCTGTCCTCAATGCCTCACTTAGTCTGCTGGGTCAGATCTGCTGGGTCTTGTCCTCACTGCCTCACTATGTCTGCTATGTCAGATCTGCTGGGTCTTGTCCTTACTGCCTCACTTGTCTGCTGGCTCAGACCTGCTAGGTCCTGTCCTCACTGCCTCACATGTCTGCTAGGTCAGAGCTGCTGGGTCATGTCCTCACTGCCTCACTCGTCTGCTGGGTCCTGTCTTCACTGCTTCACTTAGTCTGCTGGGTCAGATCTGTTGGGTCCTGTCCTCACTGCTTCACTTAGTCTGCTGGGTCAGATCTGTTGGGTCCTGTCCTCACTGCCTCACTTGTCTGCTGGGTCAGATCAGCTGGGTCCTGTCCTCACTGCCTCACTCGTCTGCTGGGCCAGATCTGCTGGGTCATGTCCTCACTGCCTCACTTGTCTGCTGAGCCAGATCTGCTGGGTACTGTCCTCACTGCCTCCATGTCTGCTGGGTCCTGTCCTCAATGCCTCACTTGTCTGCTGGGTCATGTCCTCACTGCCTCACTTGTCTGCTGGGTCGGATCTGCTGGGTCATGTCCTCACTGCTTCACTTAGACTGCTGGGTCAGATCTGTTTGGTCCTGTCCTCACTGCCTCACTTGTCTGCTGGGTCAGATCTGCTGGGTCCTGTCCTCACTGCCTCACTTAGTCTGCTGGGTCCTGTCCTCAATGCCTCACTTGTCTGCTGGGTCAGATCTGCTGGGTCATGTCCTCACTGCCTCACTTAGTGTGCTGGGTCCTGTCCTCGCTGCCTCACTTGTCTACTGGGTCCTGTCCTCACTGCCTCACTTGTCTACTGGGTCAGATCTGCTGGGTCCTGTGCTCACTGCCTCACTTGCCTGCCTGCTCAGATCTGCTGGGTCATGTCCTCACTGCCTCACTTAGTCTGCTGGGTCATGTCCTCACTGCCTCACTTGTTTACTGGGTCAGATCTACTGGGCCTGTCCTCAATGCTTCACTTAGTCTGCTGGGTCAGATCTACTGGGTCATGTCCTCACTGCCTCACTTGTCTACTGGGTCAGATCTGCTGGGTCTTGTCCTCACTGCCTCACTATGTCTGCTGGGTCAGATCTGCTGGATCTTGTCCTCACTGCCTCACTATGTCTGCTGGGTCAGATCTGCTGGGTCCTGTCCTCACTGCCTCACTTGTCTGCCTGCTCAGATCTGCTGGGTCATGTCCTCACTGCCTCACTTGTCTGCTGGGTCGGATCTGCTGGGTCATGTCCTCACTGCTTCACTTAGTCTGCTGGGTCAGATCTGTTGGGTCCTGTCCTCACTGCCTCACTTGTCTGCTGGGTCAGATCTGCTGGGTCCTGTCCTCACTGCCTCACTTAGTCTGCTGGGTCCTGTCCTCAATGCCTCACTTGTCTGCTGGGTCAGATCTGCTGGGTCATGTCCTCACTGCCTCACTTAGTGTGCTGAGTCCTGTCCTCGCTGCCTCACTTGTCTACTGGGTCCTGTCCTCACTGCCTCACTTGTCTACTGGGTCAGATCTGCTGGGTCCTGTGCTCACTGCCTCACTTGCCTGCCTGCTCAGATCTGCTGGGTCATGTCCTCACTGCCTCACTTAGTCTGCTGGGTCATGTCCTCACTGCCTCACTTGTTTACTGGGTCAGATCTACTGGGCCTGTCCTCAATGCTTCACTTAGTCTGCTGGGTCAGATCTACTGGGTCATGTCCTCACTGCCTCACTTGTCTACTGGGTCAGATCTGCTGGGTCTTGTCCTCACTGCCTCACTATGTCTGCTGGGTCAGATCTGCTGGATCTTGTCCTCACTGCCTCACTATGTCTGCTGGGTCAGATCTGCTGGGTCCTGTCCTCACTGCCTCACTTGTCTGCCTGCTCAGATCTGCTGGGTCATGTCCTCACTGCCTCACTTAGTCTGCTGGGTCATGTCCTCACTGCCTCACTTGTTTACTGGGTCAGATCTACTGGGTTCTGTCCTCAATGCCTCGCTTAGTCTGCTGGGTCAGATCTACTGGGTCATGTCCTCACTGCCTCACTTGTCTACTGAGTCATATCTACTGTGTCCTGTCCTCAATGCCTCATTTAGTCTGCTGGGTCAGATCTACTGGGTCATGTCCTCACTGCCTCACTTGTCTACTGAGTCATATCTACTGGGTCCTGTCCTCAATGCCTCATTTAGTCTGCTGGGTCAGATCTGTTGGGTCATGTCCTCACTGCCTCACTCGTCTGCTGGGTCTTGTCTTCACTGCTTCACTTAGTCTGCTGGGTCAGATCTGTTGGGTCCTGTCCTCACTGCTTCACTTAGTCTGCTGGGTCAGATCTGTTGGGTCCTGTCCTCACTGCCTCACTTAGTCTGCTGGGTCAGATCTGCTGGGTCCTGTCCTCACTGCCTCACTTGTCTGCTGGGTCATGTCCTCACTGCCTCACTTGTCTGCTGGGTCATGTCCCCACTGCCTCACTTAGTCTGCTGGGTCCTGTCCTCACTGCCTCACTTATCTGCTGGGTCAGATCTGCTGGGTCCTGTCCTCACTGCCTCACTTGCCTGCTGGGTCAGATCTGCTGGGTCCTGTCCTCGCTGCCTCATTTAGTCTGCTGGGTCCTGTTCTCACTGCCTCACTAGACCTGCTGGGTCCTGTTCTCACTAGTCTGCTGGGTCACATCTGCTGGGTCATGTCCTCACTGCCTCACTTGTCTACTGAGTCAGATCTGCTGGGTCTTGTCCTCACTGCCTAACTTGTCTGCTGGGTCAGATCTGTTGGGTCCTGTCCTCACTGCCTCACTTGTCTGCTGGGTCAGATCTGCTGGGTCCTGTCCTCACTGCCTCACTTGTCTGCTGGGTCAGATCTGCTGGGTCCTGTCCTCACTGCCTCACTCGTCTGCTGCGTCAGATCTGCTGGGTCCTGTCCTCACTGCCTCACTTGTCTGCTGGGTCAGATTTGCTGGGTCCTGTCCTCACTGCCTCACTTAGTCTGCTGGGTCCTGTCCTCACTGCCTCACTTGTCTACTGGGTCAGATCTACTGGGTCCTGTCCTCAATGCCTTACTTAGTCTGCTGGGTCAGATCTACTGGGTCATGTCCTCACTGCATCACTTGTCTACTGGGTCAGATCTACTGGGTCCTGTCCTCAATGCCTCACTTAGTCTGCTGGGTCAGATCTGCTGGGTCTTGTCCTCACTGCCTCACTATGTCTGCTGGGTCAGATCTGCTGGGTTTTGTCCTTACTGCCTCACTTGTCTGCTGGGTCAGATCTGCTGGGTCCTGTCCTCACTGCCTCACTTGTCTACTGGGTCAGATCTACTGGGTCCTGTCCTCAATGCCTCACCTAGTCTGCTGGGTCATGTCCTCACTGCCTCACTTAGTCTGCTGGGTCATTTCCTCACTGCCTCACTCGTCTGCTGGGTCAGATCTGCTGGGTCATGTCCTCACTGCCTCACTTGTCTACTGGGTCAGATCTACTGGGTCCTGTCCTCAATGCCTCACTTGTCTGCTGGGTCAGATCTGCTGGGTCCTGTCCTCACTGCCTCACTTGTCTGCTGAGCCAGATCTGCTGGGTACTGTCCTCACTGCCTCCATGTCTGCTGGGTCCTGTCCTCAATGCCTCACTTGTCTGCTGGGTCATGTCCTCACTGCCTCACTTGTCTGCTGGGTCGGATCTGCTGGGTCATGTCCTCACTGCTTCACTTAGACTGCTGGGTCAGATCTGTTGGGTCCTGTCCTCACTGCCTCACTTGTCTGCTGGGTCAGATCTGCTGGGTCCTGTCCTCACTGCCTCACTTAGTCTGCTGGGTCCTGTCCTCAATGCCTCACTTGTCTGCTGGGTCAGATCTGCTGGGTCATGTCCTCACTGCCTCACTTAGTGTGCTGGGTCCTGTCCTCGCTGCCTCACTTGTCTACTGGGTCCTGTCCTCACTGCCTCACTTGTCTACTGGGTCAGATCTGCTGGGTCCTGTGCTCACTGCCTCACTTGCCTGCCTGCTCAGATCTGCTGGGTCATGTCCTCACTGCCTCACTTAGTCTGCTGGGTCATGTCCTCACTGCCTCACTTGTTTACTGGGTCAGATCTACTGGGCCTGTCCTCAATGCTTCACTTAGTCTGCTGGGTCAGATCTACTGGGTCATGTCCTCACTGCCTCACTTGTCTACTGGGTCAGATCTGCTGGGTCTTGTCCTCACTGCCTCACTATGTCTGCTGGGTCAGATCTGCTGGATCTTGTCCTCACTGCCTCACTATGTCTGCTGGGTCAGATCTGCTGGGTCCTGTCCTCACTGCCTCACTTGTCTGCCTGCTCAGATCTGCTGGGTCATGTCCTCACTGCCTCACTTAGTCTGCTGGGTCATGTCCTCACTGCCTCACTTGTTTACTGGGTCAGATCTACTGGGTCCTGTCCTCAATGCCTCGCTTAGTCTGCTGGGTCAGATCTACTGGGTCATGTCCTCACTGCATCACTTGTCTACTGGGTCAGATCTACTGGGTCCTGTCCTCAATGCCTCACTTAGTCTGCTGGGTCAGATCTGCTGGGTCTTGTCCTCACTGCCTCACTATGTCTGCTGGGTCAGATCTGCTGGGTCTTGTCCTTACTGCCTCACTTGTCTGCTGGGTCAGATCTGCTGGGTCCTGTCCTCACTGCCTCACTTGTCTACTGGGTCAGATCTACTGGGTCCTGTCCTCAATGCCTCACCTAGTCTGCTGGGTCATGTCCTCACTGCCTCACTTAGTCTGCTGGGTCATTTCCTTACTGCCTCACTTGTCTGCTGGGTCAGATCTGCTGGGTCCTGTCCTCACTGCCTCACTTGTCTACTGGGTCAGATCTACTGGGTCCTGTCCTCAATGCCTCACCTAGTCTGCTGGGTCATGTCCTCACTGCCTCACTTAGTCTGCTGGGTCATTTCCTCACTGCCTCACTCGTCTGCTGGGTCAGATCTGCTGGGTCATGTCCTCACTGCCTCACTTGTCTACTGGGTCAGATCTACTGGGTCCTGTCCTCAATGCCTCACTTGTCTGCTGGGTCAGATCTGCTGGGTCCTGTCCTCACTGCCTCACTTGTCTACTGGGTCAGATCTACTCTGTCCTGTCATCAATGCCTCACTTAGTCTGCTGGGTCATGTCCTCACTGCCTCACTTGTCTACTGGGTCAGATCTACTGGGTCCTGTCCTCAATGCCTCACTTAGTCTGCTGGGTCAGATCTACTGGGTCATGTCCTCACTGCCTCACTTGTCTACTGGGTCAGATCTACTGGGTCCTGTCCTCAATGCCTCACTTAGTCTGCTGGGTCAGATCTGCTGGGTCTTGTCCTCACTGCCTCACTATGTCTGCTATGTCAGATCTGCTGGGTCTTGTCCTTACTGCCTCACTTGTCTGCTGGCTCAGACCTGCTAGGTCCTGTCCTCACTGCCTCACATGTCTGCTAGGTCAGAGCTGCTGGGTCATGTCCTCACTGCCTCACTCGTCTGCTGGGTCCTGTCTTCACTGCTTCACTTAGTCTGCTGGGTCAGATCTGTTGGGTCCTGTCCTCACTGCTTCACTTAGTCTGCTGGGTCAGATCTGTTGGGTCCTGTCCTCACTGCCTCACTTGTCTGCTGGGTCAGATCAGCTGGGTCCTGTCCTCACTGCCTCACTCGTCTGCTGGGCCAGATCTGCTGGGTCATGTCCTCACTGCCTCACTTGTCTGCTGAGCCAGATCTGCTGGGTACTGTCCTCACTGCCTCCATGTCTGCTGGGTCCTGTCCTCAATGCCTCACTTGTCTGCTGGGTCATGTCCTCACTGCCTCACTTGTCTGCTGGGTCGGATCTGCTGGGTCATGTCCTCACTGCTTCACTTAGACTGCTGGGTCAGATCTGTTGGGTCCTGTCCTCACTGCCTCACTTGTCTGCTGGGTCAGATCTGCTGGGTCCTGTCCTCACTGCCTCACTTAGTCTGCTGGGTCCTGTCCTCAATGCCTCACTTGTCTGCTGGGTCAGATCTGCTGGGTCATGTCCTCACTGCCTCACTTAGTGTGCTGGGTCCTGTCCTCGCTGCCTCACTTGTCTACTGGGTCCTGTCCTCACTGCCTCACTTGTCTACTGGGTCAGATCTGCTGGGTCCTGTGCTCACTGCCTCACTTGCCTGCCTGCTCAGATCTGCTGGGTCATGTCCTCACTGCCTCACTTAGTCTGCTGGGTCATGTCCTCACTGCCTCACTTGTTTACTGGGTCAGATCTACTGGGCCTGTCCTCAATGCTTCACTTAGTCTGCTGGGTCAGATCTACTGGGTCATGTCCTCACTGCCTCACTTGTCTACTGGGTCAGATCTACTGGGTCCTGTCCTCAATGCCTCACTTAGTCTGCTGGGTCAGATCTGCTGGGTCTTGTCCTCACTGCCTCACTATGTCTGCTGGGTCAGATCTACTGGGTCCTGTCCTCAATGCCTCACTTAGTCTGCTGGGTCAGATCTACTGGGTCATGTCCTCACTGCCTCACTTGTCTACTGGGTCAGATCTACTGGGTCCTGTCCTCAATGCCTCACTTAGTCTGCTGGGTCAGATCTGCTGGGTCTTGTCCTCACTGCCTCACTATGTCTGCTGGGTCAGATCTGCTGGGTCTTGTCCTTACTGCCTCACTTGTCTGCTGGGTCAGATCTGCTGGGTCCTGTCCTCACTGCCTCACTTGTCTACTGGGTCAGATCTACTGGGTCCTGTCCTCAATGCCTCACCTAGTCTGCTGGGTCATGTCCTCACTGCCTCACTTAGTCTGCTGGGTCATTTCCTCACTGCCTCACTCGTCTGCTGGGTCAGATCTGCTGGGTCATGTCCTCACTGCCTCACTTGTCTACTGGGTCAGATCTACTGGGTCCTGTCCTCAATGCCTCACTTGTCTGCTGGGTCAGATCTGCTGGGTCCTGTCCTCACTGCCTCACTTGTCTACTGGGTCAGATCTACTCTGTCCTGTCATCAATGCCTCACTTAGTCTGCTGGGTCATGTCCTCACTGCCTCACTTGTCTACTGGGTCAGATCTACTGGGTCCTGTCCTCAATGCCTCACTTAGTCTGCTGGGTCAGATCTACTGGGTCATGTCCTCACTGCCTCACTTGTCTACTGGGTCAGATCTACTGGGTCCTGTCCTCAATGCCTCACTTAGTCTGCTGGGTCAGATCTGCTGGGTCTTGTCCTCACTGCCTCACTATGTCTGCTATGTCAGATCTGCTGGGTCTTGTCCTTACTGCCTCACTTGTCTGCTGGCTCAGACCTGCTAGGTCCTGTCCTCACTGCCTCACATGTCTGCTAGGTCAGAGCTGCTGGGTCATGTCCTCACTGCCTCACTCGTCTGCTGGGTCCTGTCTTCACTGCTTCACTTAGTCTGCTGGGTCAGATCTGTTGGGTCCTGTCCTCACTGCTTCACTTAGTCTGCTGGGTCAGATCTGTTGGGTCCTGTCCTCACTGCCTCACTTGTCTGCTGGGTCAGATCAGCTGGGTCCTGTCCTCACTGCCTCACTCGTCTGCTGGGCCAGATCTGCTGGGTCATGTCCTCACTGCCTCACTTGTCTGCTGAGCCAGATCTGCTGGGTACTGTCCTCACTGCCTCCATGTCTGCTGGGTCCTGTCCTCAATGCCTCACTTGTCTGCTGGGTCATGTCCTCACTGCCTCACTTGTCTGCTGGGTCGGATCTGCTGGGTCATGTCCTCACTGCTTCACTTAGACTGCTGGGTCAGATCTGTTTGGTCCTGTCCTCACTGCCTCACTTGTCTGCTGGGTCAGATCTGCTGGGTCCTGTCCTCACTGCCTCACTTAGTCTGCTGGGTCCTGTCCTCAATGCCTCACTTGTCTGCTGGGTCAGATCTGCTGGGTCATGTCCTCACTGCCTCACTTAGTGTGCTGGGTCCTGTCCTCGCTGCCTCACTTGTCTACTGGGTCCTGTCCTCACTGCCTCACTTGTCTACTGGGTCAGATCTGCTGGGTCCTGTGCTCACTGCCTCACTTGCCTGCCTGCTCAGATCTGCTGGGTCATGTCCTCACTGCCTCACTTAGTCTGCTGGGTCATGTCCTCACTGCCTCACTTGTTTACTGGGTCAGATCTACTGGGCCTGTCCTCAATGCTTCACTTAGTCTGCTGGGTCAGATCTACTGGGTCATGTCCTCACTGCCTCACTTGTCTACTGGGTCAGATCTGCTGGGTCTTGTCCTCACTGCCTCACTATGTCTGCTGGGTCAGATCTGCTGGATCTTGTCCTCACTGCCTCACTATGTCTGCTGGGTCAGATCTGCTGGGTCCTGTCCTCACTGCCTCACTTGTCTGCCTGCTCAGATCTGCTGGGTCATGTCCTCACTGCCTCACTTGTCTGCTGGGTCGGATCTGCTGGGTCATGTCCTCACTGCTTCACTTAGTCTGCTGGGTCAGATCTGTTGGGTCCTGTCCTCACTGCCTCACTTGTCTGCTGGGTCAGATCTGCTGGGTCCTGTCCTCACTGCCTCACTTAGTCTGCTGGGTCCTGTCCTCAATGCCTCACTTGTCTGCTGGGTCAGATCTGCTGGGTCATGTCCTCACTGCCTCACTTAGTGTGCTGAGTCCTGTCCTCGCTGCCTCACTTGTCTACTGGGTCCTGTCCTCACTGCCTCACTTGTCTACTGGGTCAGATCTGCTGGGTCCTGTGCTCACTGCCTCACTTGCCTGCCTGCTCAGATCTGCTGGGTCATGTCCTCACTGCCTCACTTAGTCTGCTGGGTCATGTCCTCACTGCCTCACTTGTTTACTGGGTCAGATCTACTGGGCCTGTCCTCAATGCTTCACTTAGTCTGCTGGGTCAGATCTACTGGGTCATGTCCTCACTGCCTCACTTGTCTACTGGGTCAGATCTGCTGGGTCTTGTCCTCACTGCCTCACTATGTCTGCTGGGTCAGATCTGCTGGATCTTGTCCTCACTGCCTCACTATGTCTGCTGGGTCAGATCTGCTGGGTCCTGTCCTCACTGCCTCACTTGTCTGCCTGCTCAGATCTGCTGGGTCATGTCCTCACTGCCTCACTTAGTCTGCTGGGTCATGTCCTCACTGCCTCACTTGTTTACTGGGTCAGATCTACTGGGTTCTGTCCTCAATGCCTCGCTTAGTCTGCTGGGTCAGATCTACTGGGTCATGTCCTCACTGCCTCACTTGTCTACTGAGTCATATCTACTGTGTCCTGTCCTCAATGCCTCATTTAGTCTGCTGGGTCAGATCTACTGGGTCATGTCCTCACTGCCTCACTTGTCTACTGAGTCATATCTACTGGGTCCTGTCCTCAATGCCTCATTTAGTCTGCTGGGTCAGATCTGTTGGGTCATGTCCTCACTGCCTCACTCGTCTGCTGGGTCTTGTCTTCACTGCTTCACTTAGTCTGCTGGGTCAGATCTGTTGGGTCCTGTCCTCACTGCTTCACTTAGTCTGCTGGGTCAGATCTGTTGGGTCCTGTCCTCACTGCCTCACTTAGTCTGCTGGGTCAGATCTGCTGGGTCCTGTCCTCACTGCCTCACTTGTCTGCTGGGTCATGTCCTCACTGCCTCACTTGTCTGCTGGGTCATGTCCCCACTGCCTCACTTAGTCTGCTGGGTCCTGTCCTCACTGCCTCACTTATCTGCTGGGTCAGATCTGCTGGGTCCTGTCCTCACTGCCTCACTTGCCTGCTGGGTCAGATCTGCTGGGTCCTGTCCTCGCTGCCTCATTTAGTCTGCTGGGTCCTGTTCTCACTGCCTCACTAGACCTGCTGGGTCCTGTTCTCACTAGTCTGCTGGGTCACATCTGCTGGGTCATGTCCTCACTGCCTCACTTGTCTACTGAGTCAGATCTGCTGGGTCTTGTCCTCACTGCCTAACTTGTCTGCTGGGTCAGATCTGTTGGGTCCTGTCCTCACTGCCTCACTTGTCTGCTGGGTCAGATCTGCTGGGTCCTGTCCTCACTGCCTCACTTGTCTGCTGGGTCAGATCTGCTGGGTCCTGTCCTCACTGCCTCACTCGTCTGCTGGGTCAGATCTGCTGGGTCCTGTCCTCACTGCCTCACTTGTCTGCTGGGTCAGATTTGCTGGGTCCTGTCCTCACTGCCTCACTTAGTCTGCTGGGTCCTGTCCTCACTGCCTCACTTGTCTACTGGGTCAGATCTACTGGGTCCTGTCCTCAATGCCTTACTTAGTCTGCTGGGTCAGATCTACTGGGTCATGTCCTCACTGCATCACTTGTCTACTGGGTCAGATCTACTGGGTCCTGTCCTCAATGCCTCACTTAGTCTGCTGGGTCAGATCTGCTGGGTCTTGTCCTCACTGCCTCACTATGTCTGCTGGGTCAGATCTGCTGGGTTTTGTTCTTACTGCCTCACTTGTCTGCTGGGTCAGATCTGCTGGGTCCTGTCCTCACTGCCTCACTTGTCTACTGGGTCAGATCTACTGGGTCCTGTCCTCAATGCCTCACCTAGTCTGCTGGGTCATGTCCTCACTGCCTCACTTAGTCTGCTGGGTCATTTCCTCACTGCCTCACTCGTCTGCTGGGTCAGATCTGCTGGGTCATGTCCTCACTGCCTCACTTGTCTACTGGGTCAGATCTACTGGGTCCTGTCCTCAATGCCTCACTTGTCTGCTGGGTCAGATCTGCTGGGTCCTGTCCTCACTGCCTCACTTGTCTGCTGAGCCAGATCTGCTGGGTACTGTCCTCACTGCCTCCATGTCTGCTGGGTCCTGTCCTCAATGCCTCACTTGTCTGCTGGGTCATGTCCTCACTGCCTCACTTGTCTGCTGGGTCGGATCTGCTGGGTCATGTCCTCACTGCTTCACTTAGACTGCTGGGTCAGATCTGTTGGGTCCTGTCCTCACTGCCTCACTTGTCTGCTGGGTCAGATCTGCTGGGTCCTGTCCTCACTGCCTCACTTAGTCTGCTGGGTCCTGTCCTCAATGCCTCACTTGTCTGCTGGGTCAGATCTGCTGGGTCATGTCCTCACTGCCTCACTTAGTGTGCTGGGTCCTGTCCTCGCTGCCTCACTTGTCTACTGGGTCCTGTCCTCACTGCCTCACTTGTCTACTGGGTCAGATCTGCTGGGTCCTGTGCTCACTGCCTCACTTGCCTGCCTGCTCAGATCTGCTGGGTCATGTCCTCACTGCCTCACTTAGTCTGCTGGGTCATGTCCTCACTGCCTCACTTGTTTACTGGGTCAGATCTACTGGGCCTGTCCTCAATGCTTCACTTAGTCTGCTGGGTCAGATCTACTGGGTCATGTCCTCACTGCCTCACTTGTCTACTGGGTCAGATCTGCTGGGTCTTGTCCTCACTGCCTCACTATGTCTGCTGGGTCAGATCTGCTGGATCTTGTCCTCACTGCCTCACTATGTCTGCTGGGTCAGATCTGCTGGGTCCTGTCCTCACTGCCTCACTTGTCTGCCTGCTCAGATCTGCTGGGTCATGTCCTCACTGCCTCACTTAGTCTGCTGGGTCATGTCCTCACTGCCTCACTTGTTTACTGGGTCAGATCTACTGGGTCCTGTCCTCAATGCCTCGCTTAGTCTGCTGGGTCAGATCTACTGGGTCATGTCCTCACTGCATCACTTGTCTACTGGGTCAGATCTACTGGGTCCTGTCCTCAATGCCTCACTTAGTCTGCTGGGTCAGATCTGCTGGGTCTTGTCCTCACTGCCTCACTATGTCTGCTGGGTCAGATCTGCTGGGTCTTGTCCTTACTGCCTCACTTGTCTGCTGGGTCAGATCTGCTGGGTCCTGTCCTCACTGCCTCACTTGTCTACTGGGTCAGATCTACTGGGTCCTGTCCTCAATGCCTCACCTAGTCTGCTGGGTCATGTCCTCACTGCCTCACTTAGTCTGCTGGGTCATTTCCTTACTGCCTCACTTGTCTGCTGGGTCAGATCTGCTGGGTCCTGTCCTCACTGCCTCACTTGTCTACTGGGTCAGATCTACTGGGTCCTGTCCTCAATGCCTCACCTAGTCTGCTGGGTCATGTCCTCACTGCCTCACTTAGTCTGCTGGGTCATTTCCTCACTGCCTCACTCGTCTGCTGGGTCAGATCTGCTGGGTCATGTCCTCACTGCCTCACTTGTCTACTGGGTCAGATCTACTGGGTCCTGTCCTCAATGCCTCACTTGTCTGCTGGGTCAGATCTGCTGGGTCCTGTCCTCACTGCCTCACTTGTCTACTGGGTCAGATCTACTCTGTCCTGTCATCAATGCCTCACTTAGTCTGCTGGGTCATGTCCTCACTGCCTCACTTGTCTACTGGGTCAGATCTACTGGGTCCTGTCCTCAATGCCTCACTTAGTCTGCTGGGTCAGATCCACTGGGTCATGTCCTCACTGCCTCACTTGTCTACTGGGTCAGATCTACTGGGTCCTGTCCTCAATGCCTCACTTAGTCTGCTGGGTCAGATCTGCTGGGTCTTGTCCTCACTGCCTCACTATGTCTGCTATGTCAGATCTGCTGGGTCTTGTCCTTACTGCCTCACTTGTCTGCTGGCTCAGACCTGCTAGGTCCTGTCCTCACTGCCTCACATGTCTGCTAGGTCAGAGCTGCTGGGTCATGTCCTCACTGCCTCACTCGTCTGCTGGGTCCTGTCTTCACTGCTTCACTTAGTCTGCTGGGTCAGATCTGTTGGGTCCTGTCCTCACTGCTTCACTTAGTCTGCTGGGTCAGATCTGTTGGGTCCTGTCCTCACTGCCTCACTTGTCTGCTGGGTCAGATCAGCTGGGTCCTGTCCTCACTGCCTCACTCGTCTGCTGGGCCAGATCTGCTGGGTCATGTCCTCACTGCCTCACTTGTCTGCTGAGCCAGATCTGCTGGGTACTGTCCTCACTGCCTCCATGTCTGCTGGGTCCTGTCCTCAATGCCTCACTTGTCTGCTGGGTCATGTCCTCACTGCCTCACTTGTCTGCTGGGTCGGATCTGCTGGGTCATGTCCTCACTGCTTCACTTAGACTGCTGGGTCAGATCTGTTGGGTCCTGTCCTCACTGCCTCACTTGTCTGCTGGGTCAGATCTGCTGGGTCCTGTCCTCACTGCCTCACTTAGTCTGCTGGGTCCTGTCCTCAATGCCTCACTTGTCTGCTGGGTCAGATCTGCTGGGTCATGTCCTCACTGCCTCACTTAGTGTGCTGGGTCCTGTCCTCGCTGCCTCACTTGTCTACTGGGTCCTGTCCTCACTGCCTCACTTGTCTACTGGGTCAGATCTGCTGGGTCCTGTGCTCACTGCCTCACTTGCCTGCCTGCTCAGATCTGCTGGGTCATGTCCTCACTGCCTCACTTAGTCTGCTGGGTCATGTCCTCACTGCCTCACTTGTTTACTGGGTCAGATCTACTGGGCCTGTCCTCAATGCTTCACTTAGTCTGCTGGGTCAGATCTACTGGGTCATGTCCTCACTGCCTCACTTGTCTACTGGGTCAGATCTACTGGGTCCTGTCCTCAATGCCTCACTTAGTCTGCTGGGTCAGATCTGCTGGGTCTTGTCCTCACTGCCTCACTATGTCTGCTGGGTCAGATCTACTGGGTCCTGTCCTCAATGCCTCACTTAGTCTGCTGGGTCAGATCTACTGGGTCATGTCCTCACTGCCTCACTTGTCTACTGGGTCAGATCTACTGGGTCCTGTCCTCAATGCCTCACTTAGTCTGCTGGGTCAGATCTGCTGGGTCTTGTCCTCACTGCCTCACTATGTCTGCTGGGTCAGATCTGCTGGGTCTTGTCCTTACTGCCTCACTTGTCTGCTGGGTCAGATCTGCTGGGTCCTGTCCTCACTGCCTCACTTGTCTACTGGGTCAGATCTACTGGGTCCTGTCCTCAATGCCTCACCTAGTCTGCTGGGTCATGTCCTCACTGCCTCACTTAGTCTGCTGGGTCATTTCCTCACTGCCTCACTCGTCTGCTGGGTCAGATCTGCTGGGTCATGTCCTCACTGCCTCACTTGTCTACTGGGTCAGATCTACTGGGTCCTGTCCTCAATGCCTCACTTGTCTGCTGGGTCAGATCTGCTGGGTCCTGTCCTCACTGCCTCACTTGTCTACTGGGTCAGATCTACTCTGTCCTGTCATCAATGCCTCACTTAGTCTGCTGGGTCATGTCCTCACTGCCTCACTTGTCTACTGGGTCAGATCTACTGGGTCCTGTCCTCAATGCCTCACTTAGTCTGCTGGGTCAGATCTACTGGGTCATGTCCTCACTGCCTCACTTGTCTACTGGGTCAGATCTACTGGGTCCTGTCCTCAATGCCTCACTTAGTCTGCTGGGTCAGATCTGCTGGGTCTTGTCCTCACTGCCTCACTATGTCTGCTATGTCAGATCTGCTGGGTCTTGTCCTTACTGCCTCACTTGTCTGCTGGCTCAGACCTGCTAGGTCCTGTCCTCACTGCCTCACATGTCTGCTAGGTCAGAGCTGCTGGGTCATGTCCTCACTGCCTCACTCGTCTGCTGGGTCCTGTCTTCACTGCTTCACTTAGTCTGCTGGGTCAGATCTGTTGGGTCCTGTCCTCACTGCTTCACTTAGTCTGCTGGGTCAGATCTGTTGGGTCCTGTCCTCACTGCCTCACTTGTCTGCTGGGTCAGATCAGCTGGGTCCTGTCCTCACTGCCTCACTCGTCTGCTGGGCCAGATCTGCTGGGTCATGTCCTCACTGCCTCACTTGTCTGCTGAGCCAGATCTGCTGGGTACTGTCCTCACTGCCTCCATGTCTGCTGGGTCCTGTCCTCAATGCCTCACTTGTCTGCTGGGTCATGTCCTCACTGCCTCACTTGTCTGCTGGGTCGGATCTGCTGGGTCATGTCCTCACTGCTTCACTTAGACTGCTGGGTCAGATCTGTTTGGTCCTGTCCTCACTGCCTCACTTGTCTGCTGGGTCAGATCTGCTGGGTCCTGTCCTCACTGCCTCACTTAGTCTGCTGGGTCCTGTCCTCAATGCCTCACTTGTCTGCTGGGTCAGATCTGCTGGGTCATGTCCTCACTGCCTCACTTAGTGTGCTGGGTCCTGTCCTCGCTGCCTCACTTGTCTACTGGGTCCTGTCCTCACTGCCTCACTTGTCTACTGGGTCAGATCTGCTGGGTCCTGTGCTCACTGCCTCACTTGCCTGCCTGCTCAGATCTGCTGGGTCATGTCCTCACTGCCTCACTTAGTCTGCTGGGTCATGTCCTCACTGCCTCACTTGTTTACTGGGTCAGATCTACTGGGCCTGTCCTCAATGCTTCACTTAGTCTGCTGGGTCAGATCTACTGGGTCATGTCCTCACTGCCTCACTTGTCTACTGGGTCAGATCTGCTGGGTCTTGTCCTCACTGCCTCACTATGTCTGCTGGGTCAGATCTGCTGGATCTTGTCCTCACTGCCTCACTATGTCTGCTGGGTCAGATCTGCTGGGTCCTGTCCTCACTGCCTCACTTGTCTGCCTGCTCAGATCTGCTGGGTCATGTCCTCACTGCCTCACTTAGTCTGCTGGGTCATGTCCTCACTGCCTCACTTGTTTACTGGGTCAGATCTACTGGGTCCTGTCCTCAATGCCTCGCTTAGTCTGCTGGGTCAGATCTACTGGGTCATGTCCTCACTGCATCACTTGTCTACTGGGTCAGATCTACTGGGTCCTGTCCTCAATGCCTCACTTAGTCTGCTGGGTCAGATCTGCTGGGTCTTGTCCTCACTGCCTCACTATGTCTGCTGGGTCAGATCTGCTGGGTCTTGTCCTTACTGCCTCACTTGTCTGCTGGGTCAGATCTGCTGGGTCCTGTCCTCACTGCCTCACTTGTCTACTGGGTCAGATCTACTGGGTCCTGTCCTCAATGCCTCACCTAGTCTGCTGGGTCATGTCCTCACTGCCTCACTTAGTCTGCTGGGTCATTTCCTCACTGCCTCACTCGTCTGCTGGGTCAGATCTGCTGGGTCATGTCCTCACTGCCTCACTTGTCTACTGGGTCAGATCTACTGGGTCCTGTCCTCAATGCCTCACTTGTCTGCTGGGTCAGATCTGCTGGGTCCTGTCCTCACTGCCTCACTTGTCTACTGGGTCAGATCTACTCTGTCCTGTCCTCAATGCCTCACTTAGTCTGCTGGGTCATGTCCTCACTGCCTCACTTGTCTACTGGGTCAGATCTACTGGGTCCTGTCCTCAATGCCTCACTTAGTCTGCTGGGTCAGATCTACTGGGTCATGTCCTCACTGCCTCACTTGTCTACTGGGTCAGATCTACTGGGTCCTGTCCTCAATGCCTCACTTAGTCTGCTGGGTCAGATCTGCTGGGTCTTGTCCTCACTGCCTCACTATGTCTGTTGGGTCAGATCTACTGGGTCTTGTCCTTACTGCCTCACTTGTCTGCTGGGTCAGACCTGCTGGGTCCTGTCCTCACTGCCTCACCTGTCTGCTAGGTCAGAGCTGCTGGGTCATGTCCTCACTGCCTCACTCGTCTGCTGGGTCCTGTCTTCACTGCTTCACTTAGTCTGCTGGGTCAGATCTGTTGGGTCCTGTCCTCACTGCTTCGCTTAGTCTGCTGGGTCAGATCTGTTGGGTCCTGTCCTCACTGCCTCACTTGTCTGCTGGGTCAGATCAGCTGGGTCCTGTCCTCACTGCCTCACTCGTCTGCTGGGCCAGATCTGCTGGGTCATGTCCTCACTGCCTCACTTGTCTGCTGAGCCAGATCTGCTGGGTACTGTCCTCACTGCCTCCATGTCTGCTGGGTCCTGTCCTCAATGCCTCACTTGTCTGCTGGGTCATGTCCTCACTGCCTCACTTGTCTGCTGGGTCGGATCTGCTGGGTCATGTCCTCACTGCTTCACTTAGTCTGCTGGGTCAGATCTGTTGGGTCCTGTCCTCACTGCCTCACTTGTCTGCTGGGTCAGATCTGCTGGGTCCTGTCCTCACTGCCTCACTTAGTCTGCTGGGTCCTGTCCTCAATGCCTCACTTGTCTGCTGGGTCAGATCTGCTGGGTCATGTCCTCACTGCCTCACTTAGTGTGCTGGGTCCTGTCCTCGCTGCCTCACTTGTCTACTGGGTCCTGTCCTCACTGCCTCACTTGTCTACTGGGTCAGATCTGCTGGGTCCTGTGCTCACTGCCTCACTTGCCTGCCTGCTCAGATCTGCTGGGTCATGTCCTCACTGCCTCACTTAGTCTGCTGGGTCATGTCCTCACTGCCTCACTTGTTTACTGGGTCAGATCTACTGGGCCTGTCCTCAATGCTTCACTTAGTCTGCTGGGTCAGATCTACTGGGTCATGTCCTCACTGCCTCACTTGTCTACTGGGTCAGATCTGCTGGGTCTTGTCCTCACTGCCTCACTATGTCTGCTGGGTCAGATCTGCTGGATCTTGTCCTCACTGCCTCACTATGTCTGCTGGGTCAGATCTGCTGGGTCCTGTCCTCACTGCCTCACTTGTCTGCCTGCTCAGATCTGCTGGGTCATGTCCTCACTGCCTCACTTAGTCTGCTGGGTCATGTCCTCACTGCCTCACTTGTTTACTGGGTCAGATCTACTGGGTCCTGTCCTCAATGCCTCGCTTAGTCTGCTGGGTCAGATCTACTGGGTCATGTCCTCACTGCATCACTTGTCTACTGGGTCAGATCTACTGGGTCCTGTCCTCAATGCCTCACTTAGTCTGCTGGGTCAGATCTGCTGGGTCTTGTCCTCACTGCCTCACTATGTCTGCTGGGTCAGATCTGCTGGGTCTTGTCCTTACTGCCTCACTTGTCTGCTGGGTCAGATCTGCTGGGTCCTGTCCTCACTGCCTCACTTGTCTACTGGGTCAGATCTACTGGGTCCTGTCCTCAATGCCTCACTTAGTCTGCTGGGTCAGATCTACTGGGTCATGTCCTCACTGCCTCACTTGTCTACTGGGTCAGATCTACTGGGTCCTGTCCTCAATGCCTCACTTAGTCTGCTGGGTCAGATCTGCTGGGTCTTGTCCTCACTGCCTCACTATGTCTGCTGGGTCAGATCTACTGGGTCTTGTCCTTACTGCCTCACTTGTCTGCTGGGTCAGACCTGCTGGGTCCTGTCCTCACTGCCTCACCTGTCTGCTAGGTCAGAGCTGCTGGGTCATGTCCTCACTGCCTCACTCGTCTGCTGGGTCCTGTCTTCACTGCTTCACTTAGTCTGCTGGGTCAGATCTGTTGGGTCCTGTCCTCACTGCTTCACTTAGTCTGCTGGGTCAGATCTGTTGGGTCCTGTCCTCACTGCCTCACTTGTCTGCTGGGTCAGATCTGCTGGGTCTTGTCCTTACTGCCTCACTTGTCTGCTGGGTCAGATCTGCTGGGTCCTGTCCTCACTGCCTCACTTGTCTACTGGGTCAGATCTACTGGGTCCTGTCCTCAATGCCTCACCTAGTCTGCTGGGTCATGTCCTCACTGCCTCACTTAGTCTGCTGGGTCATTTCCTCACTGCCTCACTCGTCTGCTGGGTCAGATCTGCTGGGTCATGTCCTCACTGCCTCACTTGTCTACTGGGTCAGATCTACTGGGTCCTGTCCTCAATGCCTCACTTGTCTGCTGGGTCAGATCTGCTGGGTCCTGTCCTCACTGCCTCACTTGTCTACTGGGTCAGATCTACTCTGTCCTGTCCTCAATGCCTCACTTAGTCTGCTGGGTCATGTCCTCACTGCCTCACTTGTCTACTGGGTCAGATCTACTGGGTCCTGTCCTCAATGCCTCACTTAGTCTGCTGGGTCAGATCTACTGGGTCATGTCCTCACTGCCTCACTTGTCTACTGGGTCAGATCTACTGGGTCCTGTCCTCAATGCCTCACTTAGTCTGCTGGGTCAGATCTGCTGGGTCTTGTCCTCACTGCCTCACTATGTCTGTTGGGTCAGATCTACTGGGTCTTGTCCTTACTGCCTCACTTGTCTGCTGGGTCAGACCTGCTGGGTCCTGTCCTCACTGCCTCACCTGTCTGCTAGGTCAGAGCTGCTGGGTCATGTCCTCACTGCCTCACTCGTCTGCTGGGTCCTGTCTTCACTGCTTCACTTAGTCTGCTGGGTCAGATCTGTTGGGTCCTGTCCTCACTGCTTCGCTTAGTCTGCTGGGTCAGATCTGTTGGGTCCTGTCCTCACTGCCTCACTTGTCTGCTGGGTCAGATCAGCTGGGTCCTGTCCTCACTGCCTCACTCGTCTGCTGGGCCAGATCTGCTGGGTCATGTCCTCACTGCCTCACTTGTCTGCTGAGCCAGATCTGCTGGGTACTGTCCTCACTGCCTCCATGTCTGCTGGGTCCTGTCCTCAATGCCTCACTTGTCTGCTGGGTCATGTCCTCACTGCCTCACTTGTCTGCTGGGTCGGATCTGCTGGGTCATGTCCTCACTGCTTCACTTAGTCTGCTGGGTCAGATCTGTTGGGTCCTGTCCTCACTGCCTCACTTGTCTGCTGGGTCAGATCTGCTGGGTCCTGTCCTCACTGCCTCACTTAGTCTGCTGGGTCCTGTCCTCAATGCCTCACTTGTCTGCTGGGTCAGATCTGCTGGGTCATGTCCTCACTGCCTCACTTAGTGTGCTGGGTCCTGTCCTCGCTGCCTCACTTGTCTACTGGGTCCTGTCCTCACTGCCTCACTTGTCTACTGGGTCAGATCTGCTGGGTCCTGTGCTCACTGCCTCACTTGCCTGCCTGCTCAGATCTGCTGGGTCATGTCCTCACTGCCTCACTTAGTCTGCTGGGTCATGTCCTCACTGCCTCACTTGTTTACTGGGTCAGATCTACTGGGCCTGTCCTCAATGCTTCACTTAGTCTGCTGGGTCAGATCTACTGGGTCATGTCCTCACTGCCTCACTTGTCTACTGGGTCAGATCTGCTGGGTCTTGTCCTCACTGCCTCACTATGTCTGCTGGGTCAGATCTGCTGGATCTTGTCCTCACTGCCTCACTATGTCTGCTGGGTCAGATCTGCTGGGTCCTGTCCTCACTGCCTCACTTGTCTGCCTGCTCAGATCTGCTGGGTCATGTCCTCACTGCCTCACTTAGTCTGCTGGGTCATGTCCTCACTGCCTCACTTGTTTACTGGGTCAGATCTACTGGGTCCTGTCCTCAATGCCTCGCTTAGTCTGCTGGGTCAGATCTACTGGGTCATGTCCTCACTGCATCACTTGTCTACTGGGTCAGATCTACTGGGTCCTGTCCTCAATGCCTCACTTAGTCTGCTGGGTCAGATCTGCTGGGTCTTGTCCTCACTGCCTCACTATGTCTGCTGGGTCAGATCTGCTGGGTCTTGTCCTTACTGCCTCACTTGTCTGCTGGGTCAGATCTGCTGGGTCCTGTCCTCACTGCCTCACTTGTCTACTGGGTCAGATCTACTGGGTCCTGTCCTCAATGCCTCACTTAGTCTGCTGGGTCAGATCTACTGGGTCATGTCCTCACTGCCTCACTTGTCTACTGGGTCAGATCTACTGGGTCCTGTCCTCAATGCCTCACTTAGTCTGCTGGGTCAGATCTGCTGGGTCTTGTCCTCACTGCCTCACTATGTCTGCTGGGTCAGATCTACTGGGTCTTGTCCTTACTGCCTCACTTGTCTGCTGGGTCAGACCTGCTGGGTCCTGTCCTCACTGCCTCACCTGTCTGCTAGGTCAGAGCTGCTGGGTCATGTCCTCACTGCCTCACTCGTCTGCTGGGTCCTGTCTTCACTGCTTCACTTAGTCTGCTGGGTCAGATCTGTTGGGTCCTGTCCTCACTGCTTCACTTAGTCTGCTGGGTCAGATCTGTTGGGTCCTGTCCTCACTGCCTCACTTGTCTGCTGGGTCAGATCAGCTGGGTCCTGTCCTCACTGCCTCACTCGTCTGCTGGGCCAGATCTGCTGGGTCATGTCCTCACTGCCTCACTTGTCTGCTGAGCCAGATCTGCTGGGTACTGTCCTCACTGCCTCCATGTCTGCTGGGTCCTGTCCTCAATGCCTCACTTGTCTGCTGGGTCATGTCCTCACTGCCTCACTTGTCTGCTGGGTCGGATCTGCTGGGTCATGTCCTCACTGCTTCACTTAGTCTGCTGGGTCAGATCTGTTGGGTCCTGTCCTCACTGCCTCACTTGTCTGCTGGGTCAGATCTGCTGGGTCCTGTCCACACTGCCTCACTTAGTCTGCTGGGTCCTGTCCTCAATGCCTCACTTGTCTGCTGGGTCAGATCTGCTGGGTCATGACCTCACTGCCTCACTTAGTGTGCTGGGTCCTGTCCTCGCTGCCTCACTTGTCTACTGGGTCCTGTCCTCACTGCCTCACTTGTCTACTGGGTCAGATCTGCTGGGTCCTGTGCTCACTGCCTCACTTGCCTGCCTGCTCAGATCTGCTGGGTCATGTCCTCACTGCCTCACTTAGTCTGCTGGGTCATGTCCTCACTGCCTCACTTGTTTACTGGGTCAGATCTACTGGGCCTGTCCTCAATGCTTCACTTAGTCTGCTGGGTCAGATCTACTGGGTCATGTCCTCACTGCCTCACTTGTCTACTGGGTCAGATCTGCTGGGTCTTGTCCTCACTGCCTCACTATGTCTGCTGGGTCAGATCTGCTGGATCTTGTCCTCACTGCCTCACTATGTCTGCTGGGTCAGATCTGCTGGGTCCTGTCCTCACTGCCTCACTTGTCTGCCTGCTCAGATCTGCTGGGTCATGTCCTCACTGCCTCACTTAGTCTGCTGGGTCATGTCCTCACTGCCTCACTTGTTTACTGGGTCAGATCTACTGGGTCCTGTCCTCAATGCCTCATTTAGTCTGCTGGGTCAGATCTACTGGGTCATGTCCTCACTGCCTCACTTGTCTACTGAGTCATATCTACTGGGTCCTGTCCTCAATGCCTCATTTAGTCTGCTGGGTCAGATCTGTTGGGTCATGTCCCCACTGCCTCACTCGTCTGCTGGGTCTTGTCTTCACTGCTTCACTTAGTCTGCTGGGTCAGATCTGTTGGGTCCTGTCCTCACTGCTTCACTTAGTCTGCTGGGTCAGATCTGTTGGGTCCTGTCCTCACTGCCTCACTTGTCTGCTGGGTCAGATCAGCTGGGTCCTGTCCTCAATGCCTCACTTGTCTGCTGGGTCAGATTTGCTGGGTCCTGTCCTCACTGCCTCACTTGTCTACTGGGTCAGATCTACTCTGTCCTGTCATCAATGCCTCACTTAGTCTGCTGGGTCATGTCCTCACTGCCTCACTTGTCTACTGGGTCAGATCTACTGGGTCCTGTCCTCAATGCCTCACTTAGTCTGCTGGGTCAGATCTACTGGGTCATGTCCTCACTGCCTCACTTGTCTACTGGGTCAGATCTACTGGGTCCTGTCCTCAATGCCTCACTTAGTCTGCTGGGTCAGATCTGCTGGGTCTTGACCTCACTGCCTCACTATGTCTGCTGGGTCAGATCTGCTGGGTCTTGTCCTTACTGCCTCACTTGTCTGCTGGCTCAGACCTGCTAGGTCCTGTCCTCACTGCCTCACATGTCTGCTAGGTCAGAGCTGCTGGGTCATGTCCTCACTGCTTCACTCGTCTGCTGGGTCCTGTCTTCACTGCTTCACTTAGTCTGCTGGGTCAGATCTGTTGGGTCCTGTCCTCACTGCTTCACTTAGTCTGCTGGGTCAGATCTGTTGGGTCCTGTCCTCACTGCCTCACTTGTCTGCTGGGTCAGATCAGCTGGGTCCTGTCCTCACTGCCTCACTCGTCTGCTGGGCCAGATCTGCTGGGTCATGTCCTCACTGCCTCACTTGTCTGCTGAGCCAGATCTGCTGGGTACTGTCCTCACTGCCTCCATGTCTGCTGGGTCCTGTCCTCAATGCCTCACTTGTCTGCTGGGTCATGTCCTCACTGCCTCACTTGTCTGCTGGGTCGGATCTGCTGGGTCATGTCCTCACTGCTTCACTTAGACTGCTGGGTCAGATCTGTTGGGTCCTGTCCTCACTGCCTCACTTGTCTGCTGGGTCAGATCTGCTGGGTCCTGTCCTCACTGCCTCACTTAGTCTGCTGGGTCCTGTCCTCAATGCCTCACTTGTCTGCTGGGTCAGATCTGCTGGGTCATGTCCTCACTGCCTCACTTAGTGTGCTGGGTCCTGTCCTCGCTGCCTCACTTGTCTACTGGGTCCTGTCCTCACTGCCTCACTTGTCTACTGGGTCAGATCTGCTGGGTCCTGTGCTCACTGCCTCACTTGCCTGCCTGCTCAGATCTGCTGGGTCATGTCCTCACTGCCTCACTTAGTCTGCTGGGTCATGTCCTCACTGCCTCACTTGTTTACTGGGTCAGATCTACTGGGCCTGTCCTCAATGCTTCACTTAGTCTGCTGGGTCAGATCTACTGGGTCATGTCCTCACTGCCTCACTTGTCTACTGGGTCAGATCTGCTGGGTCTTGTCCTCACTGCCTCACTATGTCTGCTAGGTCAGATCTGCTGGATCTTGTCCTCACTGCCTCACTATGTCTGCTGGGTCAGATCTGCTGGGCCCTGTCCTCACTGCCTCACTTGTCTGCCTGCTCAGATCTGCTGGGTCATGTCCTCACTGCCTCACTTAGTCTGCTGGGTCATGTCCTCACTGCCTCACTTGTTTACTGGGTCAGATCTACTGGGTCCTGTCCTCAATGCCTCGCTTAGTCTGCTGGGTCAGATCTACTGGGTCATGTCCTCACTGCATCACTTGTCTACTGGGTCAGATCTACTGGGTCCTGTCCTCAATGCCTCACTTAGTCTGCTGGGTCAGATCTGCTGGGTCTTGTCCTCACTGCCTCACTATGTCTGCTGGGTCAGATCTGCTGGGTCTTGTCCTTACTGCCTCACTTGTCTGCTGGGTCAGATCTGCTGGGTCCTGTCCTCACTGCCTCACTTGTCTACTGGGTCAGATCTACTGGGTCCTGTCCTCAATGCCTCACCTAGTCTGCTGGGTCATGTCCTCACTGCCTCACTTAGTCTGCTGGGTCATTTCCTCACTGCCTCACTCGTCTGCTGGGTCAGATCTGCTGGGTCATGTCCTCACTGCCTCACTTGTCTACTGGGTCAGATCTACTGGGTCCTGTCCTCAATGCCTCACTTGTCTGCTGGGTCAGATCTGCTGGGTCCTGTCCTCACTGCCTCACTTGTCTACTGGGTCAGATCTACTCTGTCCTGTCCTCAATGCCTCACTTAGTCTGCTGGGTCATGTCCTCACTGCCTCACTTGTCTACTGGGTCAGATCTACTGGGTCCTGTCCTCAATGCCTCACTTAGTCTGCTGGGTCAGATCTACTGGGTCATGTCCTCACTGCCTCACTTGTCTACTGGGTCAGATCTACTGGGTCCTGTCCTCAATGCCTCACCTAGTCTGCTGGGTCATGTCCTCACTGCCTCACTTAGTCTGCTGGGTCATTTCCTCACTGCCTCACTCGTCTGCTGGGTCAGATCTGCTGGGTCATGTCCTCACTGCCTCACTTGTCTACTGGGTCAGATCTACTGGGTCCTGTCCTCAATGCCTCACTTGTCTGCTGGGTCAGATCTGCTGGGTCCTGTCCTCACTGCCTCACTTGTCTACTGGGTCAGATCTACTCTGTCCTGTCCTCAATGCCTCACTTAGTCTGCTGGGTCATGTCCTCACTGCCTCACTTGTCTACTGGGTCAGATCTACTGGGTCCTGTCCTCAATGCCTCACTTAGTCTGCTGGGTCAGATCTACTGGGTCATGTCCTCACTGCCTCACTTGTCTACTGGGTCAGATCTACTGGGTCCTGTCCTCAATGCCTCACTTAGTCTGCTGGGTCAGATCTGCTGGGTCTTGTCCTCACTGCCTCACTATGTCTGCTGGGTCAGATCTACTGGGTCCTGTCCTCAATGCCTCACTTAGTCTGCTGGGTCAGATCTACTGGGTCATGTCCTCACTGCCTCACTTGTCTACTGGGTCAGATCTACTGGGTCCTGTCCTCAATGCCTCACTTAGTCTGCTGGGTCAGATCTGCTGGGTCTTGTCCTCACTGCCTCACTATGTCTGCTGGGTCAGATCTGCTGGGTCTTGTCCTTACTGCCTCACTTGTCTGCTGGGTCAGATCTGCTGGGTCCTGTCCTCACTGCCTCACTTGTCTACTGGATCAGATCTACTGGGTCCTGTCCTCAATGCCTCACCTAGTCTGCTGGGTCATGTCCTCACTGCCTAACTTAGTCTGCTGGGTCATTTCCTCACTGCCTCACTCGTCTGCTGGGTCAGATCTGCTGGGTCATGTCCTCACTGCCTCACTTGTCTACTGGGTCAGATCTACTGGGTCCTGTCCTCAATGCCTCACTTGTCTGCTGGGTCAGATCTGCTGGGTCCTGTCCTCACTGCCTCACTTGTCTACTGGGTCAGATCTACTCTGTCCTGTCATCAATGCCTCACTTAGTCTGCTGGGTCATGTCCTCACTGCCTCACTTGTCTACTGGGTCAGATCTACTGGGTCCTGTCCTCAATGCCTCACTTAGTCTGCTGGGTCAGATCTACTGGGTCATGTCCTCACTGCCTCACTTGTCTACTGGGTCAGATCTACTGGGTCCTGTCCTCAATGCCTCACTTAGTCTGCTGGGTCAGATCTGCTGGGTCTTGTCCTCACTGCCTCACTATGTCTGCTATGTCAGATCTGCTGGGTCTTGTCCTTACTGCCTCACTTGTCTGCTGGCTCAGACCTGCTAGGTCCTGTCCTCACTGCCTCACATGTCTGCTAGGTCAGAGCTGCTGGGTCATGTCCTCACTGCCTCACTCATCTGCTGGGTCCTGTCTTCACTGCTTCACTTAGTCTGCTGGGTCAGATCTGTTGGGTCCTGTCCTCACTGCTTCACTTAGTCTGCTGGGTCAGATCTGTTGGGTCCTGTCCTCACTGCCTCACTTGTCTGCTGGGTCAGATCAGCTGGGTCCTGTCCTCACTGCCTCACTCGTCTGCTGGGCCAGATCTGCTGGGTCATGTCCTCACTGCCTCACTTGTCTGCTGAGCCAGATCTGCTGGGTACTGTCCTCACTGCCTCCATGTCTGCTGGGTCCTGTCCTCAATGCCTCACTTGTCTGCTGGGTCATGTCCTCACTGCCTCACTTGTCTGCTGGGTCGGATCTGCTGGGTCATGTCCTCACTGCTTCACTTAGACTGCTGGGTCAGATCTGTTGGGTCCTGTCCTCACTGCCTCACTTGTCTGCTGGGTCAGATCTGCTGGGTCCTGTCCTCACTGCCTCACTTAGTCTGCTGGGTCCTGTCCTCAATGCCTCACTTGTCTGCTGGGTCAGATCTGCTGGGTCATGTCCTCACTGCCTCACTTAGTGTGCTGGGTCCTGTCCTCGCTGCCTCACTTGTCTACTGGGTCCTGTCCTCACTGCCTCACTTGTCTACTGGGTCAGATCTGCTGGGTCCTGTGCTCACTGCCTCACTTGCCTGCCTGCTCAGATCTGCTGGGTCATGTCCTCACTGCCTCACTTAGTCTGCTGGGTCATGTCCTCACTGCCTCACTTGTTTACTGGGTCAGATCTACTGGGCCTGTCCTCAATGCTTCACTTAGTCTGCTGGGTCAGATCTACTGGGTCATGTCCTCACTGCCTCACTTGTCTACTGGGTCAGATCTACTGGGTCCTGTCCTCAATGCCTCACTTAGTCTGCTGGGTCAGATCTGCTGGGTCTTGTCCTCACTGCCTCACTATGTCTGCTGGGTCAGATCTACTGGGTCCTGTCCTCAATGCCTCACTTAGTCTGCTGGGTCAGATCTACTGGGTCATGTCCTCACTGCCTCACTTGTCTACTGGGTCAGATCTACTGGGTCCTGTCCTCAATGCCTCACTTAGTCTGCTGGGTCAGATCTGCTGGGTCTTGTCCTCACTGCCTCACTATGTCTGCTGGGTCAGATCTGCTGGGTCTTGTCCTTACTGCCTCACTTGTCTGCTGGGTCAGATCTGCTGGGTCCTGTCCTCACTGCCTCACTTGTCTACTGGGTCAGATCTACTGGGTCCTGTCCTCAATGCCTCACCTAGTCTGCTGGGTCATGTCCTCACTGCCTCACTTAGTCTGCTGGGTCATTTCCTCACTGCCTCACTCGTCTGCTGGGTCAGATCTGCTGGGTCATGTCCTCACTGCCTCACTTGTCTACTGGGTCAGATCTACTGGGTCCTGTCCTCAATGCCTCACTCGTCTGCTGGGTCAGATCTGCTGGGTCATGTCCTCACTGCCTCACTTGTCTACTGGGTCAGATCTACTGGGTCCTGTCCTCAATGCCTCACTTAGTCTGCTGGGTCAGATCTGCTGGGTCTTGTCCTCACTGCCTCACTATGTCTGCTGGGTCAGATCTGCTGGGTCTTGTCCTTACTGCCTCACTTGTCTGCTGGGTCAGATCTGCTGGGTCCTGTCCTCACTGCCTCACTTGTCTACTGGGTCAGATCTACTGGGTCCTGTCCTCAATGCCTCACCTAGTCTGCTGGGTCATGTCCTCACTGCCTCACTTAGTCTGCTGGGTCATTTCCTCACTGCCTCACTCGTCTGCTGGGTCAGATCTGCTGGGTCATGTCCTCACTGCCTCACTTGTCTACTGGGTCAGATCTACTGGGTCCTGTCCTCAATGCCTCACTTGTCTGCTGGGTCAGATCTGCTGGGTCCTGTCCTCACTGCCTCACTTGTCTACTGGGTCAGATCTACTCTGTCCTGTCACCAATGCCTCACTTAGTCTGCTGGGTCATGTCCTCACTGCCTCACTTGTCTACTGGGTCAGATCTACTGGGTCCTGTCCTCAATGCCTCACTTAGTCTGCTGGGTCAGATCTACTGGGTCATGTCCTCACTGCCTCACTTGTCTACTGGGTCAGATCTACTGGGTCCTGTCCTCAATGCCTCACTTAGTCTGCTGGGTCAGATCTGCTGGGTCTTGTCCTCACTGCCTCACTATGTCTGCTATGTCAGATCTGCTGGGTCTTGTCCTTACTGCCTCACTTGTCTGCTGGCTCAGACCTGCTAGGTCCTGTCCTCACTGCCTCACATGTCTGCTAGGTCAGAGCTGCTGGGTCATGTCCTCACTGCCTCACTCGTCTGCTGGGTCCTGTCTTCACTGCTTCACTTAGTCTGCTGGGTCAGATCTGTTGGGTCCTGTCCTCACTGCTTCACTTAGTCTGCTGGGTCAGATCTGTTGGGTCCTGTCCTCACTGCCTCACTTGTCTGCTGGGTCAGATCAGCTGGGTCCTGTCCTCACTGCCTCACTCGTCTGCTGGGCCAGATCTGCTGGGTCATGTCCTCACTGCCTCACTTGTCTGCTGAGCCAGATCTGCTGGGTACTGTCCTCACTGCCTCCATGTCTGCTGGGTCCTGTCCTCAATGCCTCACTTGTCTGCTGGGTCATGTCCTCACTGCCTCACTTGTCTGCTGGGTCGGATCTGCTGGGTCATGTCCTCACTGCTTCACTTAGACTGCTGGGTCAGATCTGTTGGGTCCTGTCCTCACTGCCTCACTTGTCTGCTGGGTCAGATCTGCTGGGTCCTGTCCTCACTGCCTCACTTAGTCTGCTGGGTCCTGTCCTCAATGCCTCACTTGTCTGCTGGGTCAGATCTGCTGGGTCATGTCCTCACTGCCTCACTTAGTGTGCTGGGTCCTGTCCTCGCTGCCTCACTTGTCTACTGGGTCCTGTCCTCACTGCCTCACTTGTCTACTGGGTCAGATCTGCTGGGTCCTGTGCTCACTGCCTCACTTGCCTGCCTGCTCAGATCTGCTGGGTCATGTCCTCACTGCCTCACTTAGTCTGCTGGGTCATGTCCTCACTGCCTCACTTGTTTACTGGGTCAGATCTACTGGGCCTGTCCTCAATGCTTCACTTAGTCTGCTGGGTCAGATCTACTGGGTCATGTCCTCACTGCCTCACTTGTCTACTGGGTCAGATCTGCTGGGTCTTGTCCTCACTGCCTCACTATGTCTGCTGGGTCAGATCTGCTGGATCTTGTCCTCACTGCCTCACTATGTCTGCTGGGTCAGATCTGCTGGGTCCTGTCCTCACTGCCTCACTTGTCTGCCTGCTCAGATCTGCTGGGTCATGTCCTCACTGCCTCACTTAGTCTGCTGGGTCATGTCCTCACTGCCTCACTTGTTTACTGGGTCAGATCTACTGGGTCCTGTCCTCAATGCCTCGCTTAGTCTGCTGGGTCAGATCTACTGGGTCATGTCCTCACTGCATCACTTGTCTACTGGGTCAGATCTACTGGGTCCTGTCCTCAATGCCTCACTTAGTCTGCTGGGTCAGATCTGCTGGGTCTTGTCCTCACTGCCTCACTATGTCTGCTGGGTCAGATCTGCTGGGTCTTGTCCTTACTGCCTCACTTGTCTGCTGGGTCAGATCTGCTGGGTCCTGTCCTCACTGCCTCACTTGTCTACTGGGTCAGATCTACTGGGTCCTGTCCTCAATGCCTCACCTAGTCTGCTGGGTCATGTCCTCACTGCCTCACTTAGTCTGCTGGGTCATTTCCTCACTGCCTCACTCGTCTGCTGGGTCAGATCTGCTGGGTCATGTCCTCACTGCCTCACTTGTCTACTGGGTCAGATCTACTGGGTCCTGTCCTCAATGCCTCACTTGTCTGCTGGGTCAGATCTGCTGGGTCCTGTCCTCACTGCCTCACTTGTCTACTGGGTCAGATCTACTCTGTCCTGTCCTCAATGCCTCACTTAGTCTGCTGGGTCATGTCCTCACTGCCTCACTTGTCTACTGGGTCAGATCTACTGGGTCCTGTCCTCAATGCCTCACTTAGTCTGCTGGGTCAGATCTACTGGGTCATGTCCTCACTGCCTCACTTGTCTACTGGGTCAGATCTACTGGGTCCTGTCCTCAATGCCTCACTTAGTCTGCTGGGTCAGATCTGCTGGGTCTTGTCCTCACTGCCTCACTATGTCTGTTGGGTCAGATCTACTGGGTCTTGTCCTTACTGCCTCACTTGTCTGCTGGGTCAGACCTGCTGGGTCCTGTCCTCACTGCCTCACCTGTCTGCTAGGTCAGAGCTGCTGGGTCATGTCCTCACTGCCTCACTCGTCTGCTGGGTCCTGTCTTCACTGCTTCACTTAGTCTGCTGGGTCAGATCTGTTGGGTCCTGTCCTCACTGCTTCGCTTAGTCTGCTGGGTCAGATCTGTTGGGTCCTGTCCTCACTGCCTCACTTGTCTGCTGGGTCAGATCAACTGGGTCCTGTCCTCACTGCCTCACTCGTCTGCTGGGCCAGATCTGCTGGGTCATGTCCTCACTGCCTCACTTGTCTGCTGAGCCAGATCTGCTGGGTACTGTCCTCACTGCCTCCATGTCTGCTGGGTCCTGTCCTCAATGCCTCACTTGTCTACTGGGTCATGTCCTCACTGCCTCACTTGTCTGCTGGGTCGGATCTGCTGGGTCATGTCCTCACTGCTTCACTTAGTCTGCTGGGTCAGATCTGTTGGGTCCTGTCCTCACTGCCTCACTTGTCTGCTGGGTCAGATCTGCTGGGTCCTGTCCTCACTGCCTCACTTAGTCTGCTGGGTCCTGTCCTCAATGCCTCACTTGTCTGCTGGGTCAGATCTGCTGGGTCATGTCCTCACTGCCTCACTTAGTGTGCTGGGTCCTGTCCTCGCTGCCTCACTTGTCTACTGGGTCCTGTCCTCACTGCCTCACTTGTCTACTGGGTCAGATCTGCTGGGTCCTGTGCTCACTGCCTCACTTGCCTGCCTGCTCAGATCTGCTGGGTCATGTCCTCACTGCCTCACTTAGTCTGCTGGGTCATGTCCTCACTGCCTCACTTGTTTACTGGGTCAGATCTACTGGGCCTGTCCTCAATGCTTCACTTAGTCTGCTGGGTCAGATCTACTGGGTCATGTCCTCACTGCCTCACTTGTCTACTGGGTCAGATCTGCTGGGTCTTGTCCTCACTGCCTCACTATGTCTGCTGGGTCAGATCTGCTGGATCTTGTCCTCACTGCCTCACTATGTCTGCTGGGTCAGATCTGCTGGGTCCTGTCCTCACTGCCTCACTTGTCTGCCTGCTCAGATCTGCTGGGTCATGTCCTCACTGCCTCACTTAGTCTGCTGGGTCATGTCCTCACTGCCTCACTTGTTTACTGGGTCAGATCTACTGGGTCCTGTCCTCAATGCCTCGCTTAGTCTGCTGGGTCAGATCTACTGGGTCATGTCCTCACTGCATCACTTGTCTACTGGGTCAAATCTACTGAGTCCTGTCCTCAATGCCTCACTTAGTCTGCTGGGTCAGATCTGCTGGGTCTTGTCCTCACTGCCTCACTATGTCTGCTGGGTCAGATCTGCTGGGTCTTGTCCTTACTGCCTCACTTGTCTGCTGGGTCAGATCTGCTGGGTCCTGTCCTCACTGCCTCACTTGTCTACTGGGTCAGATCTACTGGGTCCTGTCCTCAATGCCTCACTTAGTCTGCTGGGTCAGATCTACTGGGTCATGTCCTCACTGCCTCACTTGTCTACTGGGTCAGATCTACTGGGTCCTGTCCTCAATGCCTCACTTAGTCTGCTGGGTCAGATCTGCTGGGTCTTGTCCTCACTGCCTCACTATGTCTGCTGGGTCAGATCTACTGGGTCTTGTCCTTACTGCCTCACTTGTCTGCTGGGTCAGACCTGCTGGGTCCTGTCCTCACTGCCTCACCTGTCTGCTAGGTCAGAGCTGCTGGGTCATGTCCTCACTGCCTCACTCGTCTGCTGGGTCCTGTCTTCACTGCTTCACTTAGTCTGCTGGGTCAGATCTGTTGGGTCCTGTCCTCACTGCTTCACTTAGTCTGCTGGGTCAGATCTGTTGGGTCCTGTCCTCACTGCCTCACTTGTCTGCTGGGTCAGATCAGCTGGGTCCTGTCCTCACTGCCTCACTCGTCTGCTGGGCCAGATCTGCTGGGTCATGTCCTCACTGCCTCACTTGTCTGCTGAGCCAGATCTGCTGGGTACTGTCCTCACTGCCTCACTTGTCTACTGGGTCCTGTCCTCACTGCCTCACTTGTCTACTGGGTCAGATCTGCTGGGTCCTGTGCTCACTGCCTCACTTGCCTGCCTGCTCAGATCTGCTGGGTCATGTCCTCACTGCCTCACTTAGTCTGCTGGGTCATGTCCTCACTGCCTCACTTGTTTACTGGGTCAGATCTACTGGGCCTGTCCTCAATGCTTCACTTAGTCTGCTGGGTCAGATCTACTGGGTCATGTCCTCACTGCCTCACTTGTCTACTGGGTCAGATCTGCTGGGTCTTGTCCTCACTGCCTCACTATGTCTGCTGGGTCAGATCTGCTGGATCTTGTCCTCACTGCCTCACTATGTCTGCTGGGTCAGATCTGCTGGGTCCTGTCCTCACTGCCTCACTTGTCTGCCTGCTCAGATCTGCTGGGTCATGTCCTCACTGCCTCACTTAGTCTGCTGGGTCATGTCCTCACTGCCTCACTTGTTTACTGGGTCAGATCTACTGGGTCCTGTCCTCAATGCCTCGCTTAGTCTGCTGGGTCAGATCTGCTGTGTCCTGTCCTCACTGACTCACTCGTCTGCTAGGTCAGATCTGCTGGGTCCTGTCCTCACTGCCTCACTCGTCTGCTGGGTCATGTCCTCACTGCCTCACTCGTCTGCTGGGTCAGATCTGCTGGGTCCTGTCCTCACTGCCTCCTCGGTCTGATCTATTGGGTCCTGTCTTCACTGCCTCACTTGTCTGCTAGGTCATGTCTTCACTGCCTCACTATGTCTGCTGGGTCCTGTCTGCACTGCCTCACTTGTATTCTGGGTCAGATCTGCTGGGTCCTGTTCTCACTGCCTCACTTAGTCTGCTGGGTCATGTCCTCACTGCCTCACTTAGTCTGCTGGGTCATGTCCTCACTGCCTCACTTGTTTACTGGGTCAGATCTACTGGGTCCTGTCCTCAATGCCTCGCTTAGTCTGCTGGGTCAGATCTACTGGGTCATGTCCTCACTGCCTCACTTGTCTACTGAGTCATATCTACTGGGTCCTGTCCTCAATGCCTCATTTAGTCTGCTGGGTCAGATCTACTGGGTCATGTCCTCACTGCCTCACTTGTCTACTGAGTCATATCTACTGGGTCCTGTCCTCAATGCCTCATTTAGTCTGCTGGGTCAGATCTGTTGGGTCATGTCCCCACTGCCTCACTCGTCTGCTGGGTCTTGTCTTCACTGCTTCACTTAGTCTGCTGGGTCAGATCTGTTGGGTCCTGTCCTCACTGCTTCACTTAGTCTGCTGGGTCAGATCTGTTGGGTCCTGTCCTCACTGCCTCACTTGTCTGCTGGGTCAGATCAGCTGGGTCCTGTCCTCACTGCCTCACTCGTCTGCTGGGCCAGATCTGCTGGGTCCTGTCCTCACTGCCTCACTTGTCTGCTGGGTCAGATCTGCTGGGTCCTGTGCTCACTGCCTCACTTGTCTGCTGGGTCATGTCCCCACTGCCTCACTTAGTCTGCTGGGTCCTGTCCTCACTGCCTCACTTATCTGCTGGGTCATGTCCTCACTGCCTCACTTGCCTGCTGGGTCAGATCTGCTGGGTCCTGTCCTCACTGCCTCACTTAGTCTGCTGGGTCAGATCTGCTGGGTCCTGTCCTCACTGCCTCACTTGTCTGCTGGTTCATGTCCTCACTGCCTCACTTGTCTGCTGGGTCATGTCCCCACTGCCTCACTTAGTCTGCTGGGTCCTGTCCTCACTGCCTCACTTATCTGCTGGGTCAGATCTGCTGGGTCCTGTCCTCACTGCCTCACTTGCCTGCTGGGTCAGATCTGCTGGGTCCTGTCCTCGCTGCCTCATTTAGTCTGCTGGGTCCTGTTCTCACTGCCTCACTAGACCTGCTGGGTCCTGTTCTCACTGCCTCACTTGTCTGCTATGTCATGTCCTCACTGCCTCACTTAGTCTGCTGGGTCACATCTGCTGGGTCATGTCCTCACTGCCTCACTTGTCTACTGAGTCAGATCTGCTGGGTCTTGTCCTCACTGCCTAACTTGTCTGCTGGGTCAGATCTGTTGGGTCCTGTCCTCACTGCCTCACTTGTCTGCTAGGTCAGATCTGCTGGGTCCTGTCCTCACTGCCTCACTTGTCTGCTGGGTCAGATCTGCTGGGTCCTGTCCTCACTGCCTCACTCGTCTGCTGGGTCAGATCTGCTGGGTCCTGTCCTCACTGCCTCACTTGTCTGCTGGGTCAGATTTGCTGGGTCCTGTCCTCACTGCCTCACTTAGTCTGCTGGGTCCTGTCCTCACTGCCTCACTTGTCTACTGGGTCAGATCTACTGGGTCCTGTCCTCAATGCCTTACTTAGTCTGCTGGGTCAGATCTACTGGGTCATGTCCTCACTGCATCACTTGTCTACTGGGTCAGATCTACTGGGTCCTGTCCTCAATGCCTCACTTAGTCTGCTGGGTCAGATCTGCTGGGTCTTGTCCTCACTGCCTCACTATGTCTGCTGGGTCAGATCTGCTGGGTCTTGTCCTTACTGCCTCACTTGTCTGCTGGGTCAGATCTGCTGGGTCCTGTCCTCACTGCCTCACTTGTCTACTGGGTCAGATCTACTGGGTCCTGTCCTCAATGCCTCACCTAGTCTGCTGGGTCATGTCCTCACTGCCTCACTTAGTCTGCTGGGTCATTTCCTCACTGCCTCACTCGTCTGCTGGGTCAGATCTGCTGGGTCATGTCCTCACTGCCTCACTTGTTTACTGGGTCAGATCTACTGGGTTCTGTCCTCAATGCCTCGCTTAGTCTGCTGGGTCAGATCTACTGGGTCATGTCCTCACTGCCTCACTTGTCTACTGAGTCATATCTACTGTGTCCTGTCCTCAATGCCTCATTTAGTCTGCTGGGTCAGATCTACTGGGTCATGTCCTCACTGCCTCACTTGTCTACTGAGTCATATCTACTGGGTCCTGTCCTCAATGCCTCATTTAGTCTGCTGGGTCAGATCTGTTGGGTCATGTCCTCACTGCCTCACTCGTCTGCTGGGTCTTGTCTTCACTGCTTCACTTAGTCTGCTGGGTCAGATCTGTTGGGTCCTGTCCTCACTGCTTCACTTAGTCTGCTGGGTCAGATCTGTTGGGTCCTGTCCTCACTGCCTCACTTAGTCTGCTGGGTCAGATCTGCTGGGTCCTGTCCTCACTGCCTCACTTGTCTGCTGGGTCATGTCCTCACTGCCTCACTTGTCTGCTGGGTCATGTCCCCACTGCCTCACTTAGTCTGCTGGGTCCTGTCCTCACTGCCTCACTTATCTGCTGGGTCAGATCTGCTGGGTCCTGTCCTCACTGCCTCACTTGCCTGCTGGGTCAGATCTGCTGGGTCCTGTCCTCGCTGCCTCATTTAGTCTGCTGGGTCCTGTTCTCACTGCCTCACTAGACCTGCTGGGTCCTGTTCTCACTGCCTCACTTGTCTGCTATGTCATGTCCTCACTGCCTCACTTAGTCTGCTGGGTCACATCTGCTGGGTCATGTCCTCACTGCCTCACTTGTCTACTGAGTCAGATCTGCTGGGTCTTGTCCTCACTGCCTAACTTGTCTGCTGGGTCAGATCTGTTGGGTCCTGTCCTCACTGCCTCACTTGTCTGCTAGGTCAGATCTGCTGGGTCCTGTCCTCACTGCCTCACTTGTCTGCTGGGTCAGATCTGCTGGGTCCTGTCCTCACTGCCTCACTCGTCTGCTGGGTCAGATCTGCTGGGTCCTGTCCTCACTGCCTCACTTGTCTGCTGGGTCAGATTTGCTGGGTCCTGTCCTCACTGCCTCACTTAGTCTGCTGGGTCCTGTCCTCACTGCCTCACTTGTCTACTGGGTCAGATCTACTGGGTCCTGTCCTCAATGCCTTACTTAGTCTGCTGGGTCAGATCTACTGGGTCATGTCCTCACTGCATCACTTGTCTACTGGGTCAGATCTACTGGGTCCTGTCCTCAATGCCTCACTTAGTCTGCTGGGTCAGATCTGCTGGGTCTTGTCCTCAATGCCTCACCTAGTCTGCTGGGTCATGTCCTCACTGCCTCACTTAGTCTGCTGGGTCATTTCCTCACTGCCTCACTCGTCTGCTGGGTCAGATCTGCTGGGTCATGTCCTCACTGCCTCACTTGTCTACTGGGTCAGATCTACTGGGTCCTGTCCTCAATGCCTCACTTGTCTGCTGGGTCAGATCTGCTGGGTCCTGTCCTCACTGCCTCACTTGTCTACTGGGTCAGATCTACTCTGTCCTGTCCTCAATGCCTCACTTAGTCTGCTGGGTCAGATCTACTGGGTCATGTCCTCACTGCCTCACTTGTCTACTGGGTCAGATCTACTGGGTCCTGTCCTCAATGCCTCACTTAGTCTGCTGGGTCAGATCTGCTGGGTCTTGTCCTCACTGCCTCACTATGTCTGCTGGGTCAGATCTGCTGGGTCTTGTCCTTACTGCCTCACTTGTCTGCTGGGTCAGACCTGCTGGGTCCTGTCCTCACTGCCTCACCTGTCTGCTAGGTCAGAGCTGCTGGGTCATGTCCTCACTGCCTCACTCGTCTGCTGGGTCCTGTCTTCACTGCTTCACTTAGTCTGCTGGGTCAGATCTGTTGGGTCCTGTCCTCACTGCTTCACTTAGTCTACTGGGTCAGATCTGTTGGGTCCTGTCCTCACTGCCTCACTTGTCTGCTGGGTCAGATCAGCTGGGTCCTGTCCTCACTGCCTCACTCGTCTGCTGGGCCAGATCTGCTGGGTCATGTCCTCACTGCCTCACTTGTCTGCTGAGCCAGATCTGCTGGGTACTGTCCTCACTGCCTCCATGTCTGCTGGGTCCTGTCCTCAATGCCTCACTTGTCTGCTGGGTCATGTCCTCACTGCCTCACTTGTCTGCTGGGTCGGATCTGCTGGGTCATGTCCTCACTGCTTCACTTAGTCTGCTGGGTCAGATCTGTTGGGTCCTGTCCTCACTGCCGCACTTAGTCTGCTGGGTCATGTCCTCACTGCCTCACTTGTCTGCTGGGTCATGTCCTCACTGCCTCACTTAGTCTGCTGGGTCAGATCTGCTGGGTCCTGTCCTCACTGCCTCACTTGTCTGCTGGGTCAGATCTGCAGGGTCATGTCCTCACTGCCTCACTTGTCTGCTGGGTCAGATCTGCTGGGTCCTGTTCTCACTGCCTCACTTGTCTGCTGGGTCAGATCTGCTGGGTCCTGTCCTCACTGCCTCACTCATCTGCTGGGTCAGATCTGCTGGGTCTTATCCTCACTGCCTCACTTGTCTGCTGGGTCAGATCTGCTGGGTCCTGTCGTCACTGCCTCACTCATCTGCTGGGTCTTATCCTCACTGCCTCACTTAGTCTGCTGGGTCCTGTCCTCACTGCTTCACTTAGTCTGCTGGGTCAGATCTACTGGGTCCTGTCCTCAATGCCTCACTTAGTCTGCTGGCTCATGTCCTCACTGCCTCACTTAGTCTGCTGGGTCCTGTCCTCACTGCCTCACTTGTCTACTGGGTCAGATCTGCTGGGTCATGTCCTCACTGCCTCACTCGTCTGCTGGGTCCTGTCTTCACTGCTTCACTTAGTCTGCTGGGTCAGATCTGTTGGGTCCTGTCCTCACTGCTTCACTTAGTCTGCTGGGTCAGATCTGTTGGGTCCTGTCCTCACTGCCTCACTCGTCTGCTGGGTCATGTCCTCACTGCCTCACTTGTCTGCTGGGTCAGATCAGCTGGGTCCTGTCCTCACTACCTCACTCGTCTGCTGGGCCAGATCTGCTGGGTCATGTCCTCACTGCCTCACTTGTCTGCTGAGCCAGATCTGCTGGGTACTGTCCTCAATGCCTCACTTGTCTGCTGGGTCATGTCTTCACTGCCTCACTTGTCTGCTGGGTCCTGTCCTCAATGCCTCACTTGTCTGCTGGGTCATGTCCTCACTGCCTCACTTGTCTGCTGGGTCAGATCTGCTGGGTCCTGTCCTCAATGCCTCACTTGTCTGCTGGGTCATGTCCTCATTGCCTCACTTGTCTGCTGGGTCAGATCTGCTGGGTACTGTCCTCAATGCCTCACTTGTCTGCTGGGTCATGTCCTCACTGCCTCACTTGTCTGCTGGGTCAGATCTGCTGGGTCCTGTCCTCAATGCCTCACTTGTCTGCTGGGTCATGTCCTCACTGCCTCACTTGTCTGCTGGGTCGGATCTGCTGGGTCATGTCCTCACTGCTTCACTTAGTTTGCTGGGTCAGATCTGTTGGGTCCTGTCCTCACTGCCTCACTTAGTCTGCTGGGTCATGTCCTCACTGCCTCACTTGTCTGCTGGGTCATGTCCTCGCTGCCTCACTTAGTCTGCTGGGTCAGATCTGCTGGGTCCTGTCCTCACTGCCTCACTCGTCTGCTGGGTCGGATCTGCAGGGTCATGTCCTCACTGCCTCACTTGTCTGCTGGGTCAGATCTGCTGGGTCCTGTTCTCACTGCCTCACTTGTCTGCTGGGTCAGATCTGCTGGGTCCTGTTCTCACTGCCTCACTTGTCTGCTGGGTCAGATCTGCTGGGTCCTGTCCTCACTGCCTCACTTAGTCTGCTGGGTCAGATCTGCTGTGTCCTGTCCTCACTGACTCACTCGTCTGCTAGGTCAGATCTGCTGGGTCCTGTCCTCACTGCCTCACTCGTCTGCTGGGTCATGTCCTCACTGCCTCACTCGTCTGCTGGGTCAGATCTGCTGGGTCCTGTCCTCACTGCCTCCTCGGTCTGATCTATTGGGTCCTGTCTTCACTGCCTCACTTGTCTGCTAGGTCATGTCTTCACTGCCTCACTATGTCTGCTGGGTCCTGTCTGCACTGCCTCACTTGTATTCTGGGTCAGATCTGCTGGGTCCTGTTCTCACTGCCTCACTTAGTCTGCTGGGTCATGTCCTCACTGCCTCACTTAGTCTGCTGGGTCATGTCCTCACTGCCTCACTTGTTTACTGGGTCAGATCTACTGGGTCCTGTCCTCAATGCCTCGCTTAGTCTGCTGGGTCAGATCTACTGGGTCATGTCCTCACTGCCTCACTTGTCTACTGAGTCATATCTACTGGGTCCTGTCCTCAATGCCTCATTTAGTCTGCTGGGTCAGATCTACTGGGTCATGTCCTCACTGCCTCACTTGTCTACTGAGTCATATCTACTGGGTCCTGTCCTCAATGCCTCATTTAGTCTGCTGGGTCAGATCTGTTGGGTCATGTCCCCACTGCCTCACTCGTCTGCTGGGTCTTGTCTTCACTGCTTCACTTAGTCTGCTGGGTCAGATCTGTTGGGTCCTGTCCTCACTGCTTCACTTAGTCTGCTGGGTCAGATCTGTTGGGTCCTGTCCTCACTGCCTCACTTGTCTGCTGGGTCAGATCAGCTGGGTCCTGTCCTCACTGCCTCACTCGTCTGCTGGGCCAGATCTGCTGGGTCCTGTCCTCACTGCCTCACTTGTCTGCTGGGTCAGATCTGCTGGGTCCTGTGCTCACTGCCTCACTTGTCTGCTGGGTCATGTCCCCACTGCCTCACTTAGTCTGCTGGGTCCTGTCCTCACTGCCTCACTTATCTGCTGGGTCATGTCCTCACTGCCTCACTTGCCTGCTGGGTCAGATCTGCTGGGTCCTGTCCTCACTGCCTCACTTAGTCTGCTGGGTCAGATCTGCTGGGTCCTGTCCTCACTGCCTCACTTGTCTGCTGGTTCATGTCCTCACTGCCTCACTTGTCTGCTGGGTCATGTCCCCACTGCCTCACTTAGTCTGCTGGGTCCTGTCCTCACTGCCTCACTTATCTGCTGGGTCAGATCTGCTGGGTCCTGTCCTCACTGCCTCACTTGCCTGCTGGGTCAGATCTGCTGGGTCCTGTCCTCGCTGCCTCATTTAGTCTGCTGGGTCCTGTTCTCACTGCCTCACTAGACCTGCTGGGTCCTGTTCTCACTGCCTCACTTGTCTGCTATGTCATGTCCTCACTGCCTCACTTAGTCTGCTGGGTCACATCTGCTGGGTCATGTCCTCACTGCCTCACTTGTCTACTGAGTCAGATCTGCTGGGTCTTGTCCTCACTGCCTAACTTGTCTGCTGGGTCAGATCTGTTGGGTCCTGTCCTCACTGCCTCACTTGTCTGCTAGGTCAGATCTGCTGGGTCCTGTCCTCACTGCCTCACTTGTCTGCTGGGTCAGATCTGCTGGGTCCTGTCCTCACTGCCTCACTCGTCTGCTGGGTCAGATCTGCTGGGTCCTGTCCTCACTGCCTCACTTGTCTGCTGGGTCAGATTTGCTGGGTCCTGTCCTCACTGCCTCACTTAGTCTGCTGGGTCCTGTCCTCACTGCCTCACTTGTCTACTGGGTCAGATCTACTGGGTCCTGTCCTCAATGCCTTACTTAGTCTGCTGGGTCAGATCTACTGGGTCATGTCCTCACTGCATCACTTGTCTACTGGGTCAGATCTACTGGGTCCTGTCCTCAATGCCTCACTTAGTCTGCTGGGTCAGATCTGCTGGGTCTTGTCCTCACTGCCTCACTATGTCTGCTGGGTCAGATCTGCTGGGTCTTGTCCTTACTGCCTCACTTGTCTGCTGGGTCAGATCTGCTGGGTCCTGTCCTCACTGCCTCACTTGTCTACTGGGTCAGATCTACTGGGTCCTGTCCTCAATGCCTCACCTAGTCTGCTGGGTCATGTCCTCACTGCCTCACTTAGTCTGCTGGGTCATTTCCTCACTGCCTCACTCGTCTGCTGGGTCAGATCTGCTGGGTCATGTCCTCACTGCCTCACTTGTCTACTGGGTCAGATCTACTGGGTCCTGTCCTCAATGCCTCACTTGTCTGCTGGGTCAGATCTGCTGGGTCCTGTCCTCACTGCCTCACTTGTCTACTGGGTCAGATCTACTCTGTCCTGTCCTCAATGCCTCACTTAGTCTGCTGGGTCAGATCTACTGGGTCATGTCCTCACTGCCTCACTTGTCTACTGGGTCAGATCTACTGGGTCCTGTCCTCAATGCCTCACTTAGTCTGCTGGGTCAGATCTGCTGGGTCTTGTCCTCACTGCCTCACTATGTCTGCTGGGTCAGATCTGCTGGGTCTTGTCCTTACTGCCTCACTTGTCTGCTGGGTCAGACCTGCTGGGTCCTGTCCTCACTGCCTCACCTGTCTGCTAGGTCAGAGCTGCTGGGTCATGTCCTCACTGCCTCACTCGTCTGCTGGGTCCTGTCTTCACTGCTTCACTTAGTCTGCTGGGTCAGATCTGTTGGGTCCTGTCCTCACTGCTTCACTTAGTCTACTGGGTCAGATCTGTTGGGTCCTGTCCTCACTGCCTCACTTGTCTGCTGGGTCAGATCAGCTGGGTCCTGTCCTCACTGCCTCACTCGTCTGCTGGGCCAGATCTGCTGGGTCATGTCCTCACTGCCTCACTTGTCTGCTGAGCCAGATCTGCTGGGTACTGTCCTCACTGCCTCCATGTCTGCTGGGTCCTGTCCTCAATGCCTCACTTGTCTGCTGGGTCATGTCCTCACTGCCTCACTTGTCTGCTGGGTCGGATCTGCTGGGTCATGTCCTCACTGCTTCACTTAGTCTGCTGGGTCAGATCTGTTGGGTCCTGTCCTCACTGCCGCACTTAGTCTGCTGGGTCATGTCCTCACTGCCTCACTTGTCTGCTGGGTCATGTCCTCACTGCCTCACTTAGTCTGCTGGGTCAGATCTGCTGGGTCCTGTCCTCACTGCCTCACTTGTCTGCTGGGTCAGATCTGCAGGGTCATGTCCTCACTGCCTCACTTGTCTGCTGGGTCAGATCTGCTGGGTCCTGTTCTCACTGCCTCACTTGTCTGCTGGGTCAGATCTGCTGGGTCCTGTCCTCACTGCCTCACTCATCTGCTGGGTCAGATCTGCTGGGTCTTATCCTCACTGCCTCACTTGTCTGCTGGGTCAGATCTGCTGGGTCCTGTCGTCACTGCCTCACTCATCTGCTGGGTCTTATCCTCACTGCCTCACTTAGTCTGCTGGGTCCTGTCCTCACTGCTTCACTTAGTCTGCTGGGTCAGATCTACTGGGTCCTGTCCTCAATGCCTCACTTAGTCTGCTGGCTCATGTCCTCACTGCCTCACTTAGTCTGCTGGGTCCTGTCCTCACTGCCTCACTTGTCTACTGGGTCAGATCTGCTGGGTCATGTCCTCACTGCCTCACTCGTCTGCTGGGTCCTGTCTTCACTGCTTCACTTAGTCTGCTGGGTCAGATCTGTTGGGTCCTGTCCTCACTGCTTCACTTAGTCTGCTGGGTCAGATCTGTTGGGTCCTGTCCTCACTGCCTCACTCGTCTGCTGGGTCATGTCCTCACTGCCTCACTTGTCTGCTGGGTCAGATCAGCTGGGTCCTGTCCTCACTACCTCACTCGTCTGCTGGGCCAGATCTGCTGGGTCATGTCCTCACTGCCTCACTTGTCTGCTGAGCCAGATCTGCTGGGTACTGTCCTCAATGCCTCACTTGTCTGCTGGGTCATGTCTTCACTGCCTCACTTGTCTGCTGGGTCCTGTCCTCAATGCCTCACTTGTCTGCTGGGTCATGTCCTCACTGCCTCACTTGTCTGCTGGGTCAGATCTGCTGGGTCCTGTCCTCAATGCCTCACTTGTCTGCTGGGTCATGTCCTCATTGCCTCACTTGTCTGCTGGGTCAGATCTGCTGGGTACTGTCCTCAATGCCTCACTTGTCTGCTGGGTCATGTCCTCACTGCCTCACTTGTCTGCTGGGTCAGATCTGCTGGGTCCTGTCCTCAATGCCTCACTTGTCTGCTGGGTCATGTCCTCACTGCCTCACTTGTCTGCTGGGTCGGATCTGCTGGGTCATGTCCTCACTGCTTCACTTAGTTTGCTGGGTCAGATCTGTTGGGTCCTGTCCTCACTGCCTCACTTAGTCTGCTGGGTCATGTCCTCACTGCCTCACTTGTCTGCTGGGTCATGTCCTCGCTGCCTCACTTAGTCTGCTGGGTCAGATCTGCTGGGTCCTGTCCTCACTGCCTCACTCGTCTGCTGGGTCGGATCTGCAGGGTCATGTCCTCACTGCCTCACTTGTCTGCTGGGTCAGATCTGCTGGGTCCTGTTCTCACTGCCTCACTTGTCTGCTGGGTCAGATCTGCTGGGTCCTGTTCTCACTGCCTCACTTGTCTGCTGGGTCAGATCTGCTGGGTCCTGTCCTCACTGCCTCACTTAGTCTGCTGGGTCAGATCTGCTGTGTCCTGTCCTCACTGACTCACTCGTCTGCTAGGTCAGATCTGCTGGGTCCTGTCCTCACTGCCTCACTCGTCTGCTGGGTCATGTCCTCACTGCCTCACTCGTCTGCTGGGTCAGATCTGCTGGGTCCTGTCCTCACTGCCTCCTCGGTCTGATCTATTGGGTCCTGTCTTCACTGCCTCACTTGTCTGCTAGGTCATGTCTTCACTGCCTCACTATGTCTGCTGGGTCCTGTCTGCACTGCCTCACTTGTATTCTGGGTCAGATCTGCTGGGTCCTGTTCTCACTGCCTCACTTGTCTGCTGGGTCATGTCCTCACTGCCTCACTATATCTGCTAGGTCAGACCTGCTGAGCCATGTCTTCTCCGCTTCACTGTGTTTCCTAGGTCATTCCTGCATGACTGGGTGTCCTGGGTCTGTCTGATGTACTCTTATCACATTAATAGAGTTGGCTTCTATCTGCCATAATAAAGAGCTTCACTTCCGTGCATAGACTCAAGGAAGAAAATATATAATGCAGTCAATTTCTACAAGTCTAAAACATTTTTGATGCAACTAAAACATTCTTGATGCATAGAAAATACTTTAAAATATATCTAAAATATTTTCTATGCGCCTAAACAGTGCTAAAACTATTTTGATGCATCTAAAGCATTTTTGATGCTTCTAAAACGTTTTTGATGCATAAAAAAACTTTAAAGATGCATATAGAAAACATGTACGATATGCATAAAATATTTCTTTAGGTGCATCTTTAAAAGCATGAAGTATTTTGGATGTGCACGCTAGACACTTGAAAATGTTTTAGACGCATCGAAATATTTTAGACATGTCTCAAACTATTTGGGATGTGTCTGAAATGTTTCCCACACATCGGAAATGTTTTGCATACCTGCTGAAACAACTATTTTCGATGTCTCAGAAATGTTTGTGATGCGTCCGAAATGATTTAGATACATCTAAAATATTTTCCGCACTTCTCAAACTATTTTACCTGTGTCGGAATTCGGTAATATCTGAGATGCTTCAGAAAATAGTGTCTCAAACAATTTTTGACGCGTCAGAAATGTTACCGACGCGTCGGAAATGTTTTAGGTGCATCGAAAATGTTTTGGACGCGTCTTAAACTAGATCTATTCTTGATGCGCTTTTTCATGAAATATTTTGACGCGTCCAAAAGGTATTGACAGCTGTATTTCATAATGAGAAATTGTGGCAGACAAAAACCACCGTACAGGCGTAATTTAAAGATCGTCTAGTGATAGACTGACTGTATTAGACATGATAATTTTCTCCTATTATCGCCCATCGAAATAGTCTCATTTCCCGGGGTCATTTCATGTCAAAATTATGAGGTTTCCATCAATTTTATGCTATTAAGTCCGTCTAAAACTTTGTATGCTCAAATTTACGTTCAGATATTGAATTTATTCGCACATAATTGAACATTACCTCCATTTATTACACATCTAACTGATATTGAACCGTAACGTGCACGGTTCAACGAATCCGATATTGTCGTATGTCACCAAACAATATCAGCCCACCCGGTCCGATATGTGCCCCGCTGGTCCGATATGAGTTCGCAATGACGTTTTTATAGTAAACTGAATAACAGACCGATGCCGCGTCATACGCTCCTAGCATGCACAGTGACTTCATAATACCGAATTAGAAATGTTTTCTTTCGAACAATTGACCGGAACAGATGTAATGTTATATTTGAACAAATTTCCCAACAATTAACATGATTAGGTACTTTTGTACTTGTCATATATCTATTCCATGGGGTTTGTTTCGGATTTCTAAAATATTTTCATAGGTTGTTGGGCAGTAATACTAATTCCATCAGGTGTAAAGTAGAACAACTACATTTAACACACTGTCTGCCCCTGATGACGCCAGTGTGTCTTTGGATAAACTATTTGGTCGGGCTTTGTTTCTATTGCAAAATGTTGTATTTTACGTTTGTTATTGGCATCATCAAAATCTACTGTATTTCTGGTAATAGATTGATACCTACATCTACCGGGTCCAATCCCGGTAGTTGATGTTAGTGCCTATATACATGATATACATGTAGTTTATGTGAGTGCCCGAACAATTCCCATGATAATTGCATTTCCGTATTTTACGATTCTGGGGTGTCTTCAGGTCATTCTGTGACATCGGAAAAGGTCATACTTCGATGAGCAGCCTCCGATTGCCTTGTCGGTGAATATATATGCCTATAATGTGTTGTCACCTGCCATTATGTTTTTATCGTTATATTGTCGAGACTGATTGACAATGATTGTTCTATGACTGTTGTCAATCATCATTTCGCAAATATGTTTCTGAATATAATTGCATGATTCGTAGGAAGCACCTATAATCACAGCCGACTATTTTGATTCGTAGTATGCTCTTTCAGACAGCTTGGACAATCATATGGATGTACAGATGGTACTGCATATCAATTTGCATCAACATAATGTTGCGGCTAATTTTGCACCCTTCAATCGGTGGCCGTATGATCATGATGATGTTCATATTGCAACGGGTACGAACTTCATTGTGAAGTTAAATATGGAAGCACGATTTTCGCAATCAATTATCCCATTATTGGCATCATCAAAATCTACTGTATTTGTGGTAATAGATTGATACCTACATTCATACCACTGAGTCGGTGTCACTGCTGGCGGACGTTAAATCTGTCCCCGAGGATACCATCAACTCAGAAGCCTTTTGGCTATTGATTAGGTACTTATGTACTTGTCATATATCTGTTCCATGGGGTTTGTTTCGGATTTCTAAAATATTTTCATAGGTTGTTGGGCAGTTGTATACTAATTCCATCAGGTGTACAGTAGAAACAACTACATTTAACACACTGTCTGCCCCTGATGACGCCAGTGTGTCTTTGGATAAACTATTTGGTCGGGCTTTGTTTCTATTGCAAAATGTTGTATTTTACGTTTGTTATTGGCATCATCAAAATCTACTGTATTTGTGGTAATAGATTGATACCTACATTCATACCACTGAGTCGGTGTCACTGCTGGCGGACGTTAAATCTGTCCCCGAGGATACCATCAACGCAGTAGCCTTCTGGCTCGTGATTAGGTACTTATGTACTTGTCATATATCTATTCCATGGGATTTGTTTCGGATGTCTAAAATATTTTCATAGGTTGTTGGGCAGTTGTATACTAATTCCATCAGGTGTAAAGTAGAAACAACTACATTTAACACACTGTCTGCCCCTGATGACGCCAGTGTGTCTTTGGATAAACTTTTTGGTCGGGCTTTGTTTCTATTGCAAAATGTTGTATTTTACGTTTGTTATTGGCATCATCAAAATCTACTGTATTTGTGGTAATAGATTGATACCTACATCTACCGGGTCCAATCCCGGTAGTTGATGTTAGTGCCTATATACATGATATACATGTGCGACAATTCCCATGATAATTGCATTTCCGTATTTTACGATTCTGGGGTGTCTTCAGGTCATTCTGTGACATCGGAAAAGGTCATACTTCGATGAGCAGCCTCCGATTGCCTTGTCGGTGAACATGGTGAATAGGCCTATAATGTGTTTCACCTGCCATTATGTTTTTATCCTTATATCATGTATATTGTCGAGACTGATTGACAATGATTGTACTATGACTGTTGTCAATCATCATTTCGCAAATTTATGTTTCTGAATATAATTGCATGTTTCGTAGGAAGCACCCATAATCACAACCGACTATTTTGATTCGTAGTATGCTCTTTCAGTCAGCTTGGACAATCATATGGATGTACAGATGGTACTACATATCAATTCGCATCAATATAATGTTGCGGCTAATTTTGCACCCTTCAATCGGTGGCCGTATGATGTTCATATTGCAATGGGTACGAACTTCATTGTGAAGTTAAATATGGAAGCACGATTTTCGCAATCAATTATACATGTAGTATCAATCAGCCATTATACTACAACTAAATCTCCGGTATTATGTCTGAGTTCTGCCCTGGCAGTCTCTGCCTTAATCGACTTGAAACCAAGTAATCACATTGAGTATTCATGTACCATGGTTCATTTAGATTAGTCAGTCCCTATACTAACAAGTTAATCCTCATCCAATAACATTCTACAATCCGGAGCGCCAGACAAAACGACCGAATGAGAAGCTAAATCATCAGCTGGCGCCGTCATCGATGACATTTGAAACCTGCCATGCAACAAATAAAACATGTATTCCATGAACTTACATGTACATGGCACATAATTGACATGAATAATTAATTTGATTCTACATGGCTGATGCGAACAAGCACACACGAACAATTTATTTTTAAAATGTTTCATAATGTGGAGGTATAGCATACACCTATCTCAGACGTGGTATTCACGAATATGGACAAACAAAATCGGCATTAGCATGGATAAAATATTTGGTCGGGCTTTGTTTCTATTCCAAAATGTTGTATCTTAGGTTTGCTATTGTCATCATCAAAATCTGGTTGTATCGATGGTAATAGGTACTTACATTCATACCACTGAGCCGGTGTCACTGCTGGTGGACGTTAAATCTGTCCCGAGGATACCATCAACTCAGTGGCCTTTTGGCTTGTGATTAGTTACTTATGTACTTGTCATACACCTATTTCATAGGGTTTGTTTCGGAGGTCGAAATTGTTTTAATGTTGTTGGACAGTTGTATATTAGTTCCATCGGGTGTATTAGTTCCATTCTGTCTGCCCTTGATGATGCCAGTGTGTCTTCAGATAAAATATTTGACCGGGCTATTGGCATCATCGAAATCTAGTTGTATTGATAGTAATATATTACATACATCCCCAAGGGTAATAGCAAACAGGCAATGGTTTGCTCAACATTTTACAAATAATTTCATAAGTGATTAATTTGCTCACGTGGAAAGTATCTTCTTCAAAATATGATCATGTCATCATAGGGTTTGGTCAGGGTGCTACTGTGTGCCATTAACATATATAAATAATTCAAATTTCACCTCTGTCGGTGGTTCATGATTGTCTTAAACAATGTTAAACCTTCACAGATTTTGCCCAAAATAAACGTACATACACGTCGGATCGGATTACGGATCTACCCCATAATTGGCCATGGTTCAGGAAGTGACTGATCTTATTTAACAATTAAATCTAATGGTTTCTAGTCTATTGACTGGTAGTTAAGTTTCGATATGATGTGTAATAAGCAAATTAATACATGGTTAATAACAGACCGGTTATCGGGACCGCGTCATAACAGACCTCGCTGCCGCTCGGTCCGTTATTTGCCACTTGGTCCCGATAACCGGTCCGTTATGAAATTAACCATGTATTAATAGGTACTTATCGAACGCGTGAAGTCTGATCGACACTCATAGTCAGTACCTCGCAGAAAACGCATGGTGGCATTAGACAAAAGCGAATAACTATATGCTCTCCGAGCGGATCCCTCTCAGGTCGGACCCAGGAGCTCCTGGGTCCGCCTCACATCCTCGCTGATTGTGCTTATGCAATATCTTGCTTATTAGCAACTTTGCAGCTTAGGAATCAATTGTGAACATATAGGAAATGATATATGCTGAATATTCTAGTGACCTTGAATTTGACCCTTGACCTAAATTTCAAGGTTAGTCATTTTATTTTCAAAGTCAGAATACAAAATGGCTGATATCTCGCTTATTATCAAATTTACAGCTTAGGGGTCCATAGTGAACATATAGGAAATGATGTATGCTGAATATTTTGGTGATCTAGAATTTGACCTTTGATCTCATTTTCAAGGTCAGAGAACAAAATGGCTAATATGTCGCTTATTATCATCTTTACATCTGCCCCTGATGACGCTAGTGTGTCTTTGGATAAACTATTTGGTCAGGCTTTGTTTCTATTGCAAAATGTTGTATTTACGTTTTTTATTGGCGTCATCAAAATTTGATTGTATTGGTGGTAATAGATTGATACTTACATTTATACCAATGAGTCGGTGTCACTGCTGGCGGACGTTAAATCTGTCCCCGAGGATACCATCAACTCAGTAGCCTTCGGGCTTGTGATTGGGTACTTTTGTACTTGTCATGTATCTATTCCATGGGATTAGATTCGGATTTCTAAATTATTTTCATAGGTTGTTGGGCAGTTGTATACTAATTCCATCTGGTGTACAGTAGAAACAACTACATTTAACACATTGTCTGCCCCTGAAGACGCCAGTGTGTCTTTGGATAAACTATTTGGTCGGGCTTTGTTTGTTTCTATTGCAAAATGTAGTATTTTACGTTTCTTATTGGCATCATCAAAATCTGATTGTATTGGTGGTAATAGATTGATTCTTACATTTACAGCATAGGAATCAATTGCGAATATAGAGGAATGATATATACTGAATATTTTCATGACCTTGAACTTGAACTTTGACCTCATTTTCAAGGTCACATCACAGAATGGCTAATGTCTCACTTATTATCGACTTTACAGCTTAGGAATTTATTGTGGACATACTAGAAGTGATATATTTGTTGAAAATTTCATGGCCTTGAATTTATCAGTGACTTTATTTTCAAGGTCACTGGACAAAAGGCTAATATCTAAAATGTATATTGTCCGGTAACCTTTCTTAGCCCTTGGGCTAATTTTTTCCTTCATAATGGGAGCTGCCATAACTGTACTCATAGAACGCCTGAAGATAGAGCTTAGAAATCGGCACTTCCAAATGGGAAGTCATATACGGCGACTTATGTGGTGACCTTGAATTTGACCTTGGATGACCTTGAAAGGTCAAAACAGCCATTTTTGGGTCGAAAAATGCCCAAATTTGCACCTTGTCTGTCTTTTCTCGAAAACTGTTCAGACAGTTTTGAGATTTTTGTTTCAAAGGATTCCCCTTATGGACCTCTGTGAAGTGTATAAGTTTGTTTGCCCTTGAATCGCCGATCTGCATGTGGCGGCCATTTTGAATTTTTGACGAGTCGGCGAAAAATCAATTTTTCACCCCAAATCGCATTACTATCCATTTTGGGCCATTTCCAGGGGGAAAAAAATTCACCCTTTGAAAAAATTTTTGGACTTAGAAAATTTTTGGCAATTTTTTCCTCCATAATGACAGCTGCCAGAACTGTACTCATAGAACGCCTGAAGATAGAGCTTAGAAATTGACACTTTCAATTGGAAAGTCATATATGGCGACTTATGTGGTGACCTTGAATTTGACCTTGGATGACCTTAAAAGGTCAAAACAGCCATTTCTGTGTCAAAAAATGCCCATATTTTCCTCTATAGATGAAATGCTTGCAGATAAGGCTTATGTTTGCATTATGAACATATAGGAAGACATATACCGTATATGCACTAATAGACGCGCCGGTCCTAATTAACGCGCCTTCCTCTTTTTCTGACAAAAATACACCATAAACAAAGACAATATTTGACCACAACGATCGAAAGTCGATCGTTGCAAAGGCTTCGAGTCGGCAAATATATCATAATGCACACAAATGTCGATCGTTACAAAGGCTTCGAGTCTGCACATATATATGGTATCATCCCTACACCATTCTTGTTCACAACGCCTATCCAATTTGAACTCTTTTGCTGTTTTTGCTATGCGTTTTTGCATAGATAACCATTATTAGTTTGAAAAAAAAATAGTGAGATATTTTGGGTTTCTCCATGATCAGGAGATTTCCGGCACCCGCATGCGCACTATGCAGCGCTAAATATATCTACTGGCATCATAATGTACCAGTGCATCGCCTGGCAGAACCCCAACGGGAAGCGATTTTGCAGTGCATGTTTGCACTATGATGTCAGTAGATGATTTTGGTAACAAGGCCGACGTATGAATATCAGGTATATCGTAACATAATAGACGCACCCCTTTAGCTTTTGCAACGCGCCCGGCGCGTCTATTAGGGCATATACGGTATGGCACAACTAATGATGACCTTGAACTAGACCTCAGTTGACCTTGAGTGCCAAATGTCTGACTGGGAATGTGTACATTGGCCTGAGTGGCCTATACTTTTGCACCCAGATGTATCTTTGTATTATGAACATATAGAAAATCAAATACCGCAACCGTACATGTAATGGTGACATTGAAGTTCACATGGATGACCTTGACTGGTAAATCTCATGGTCATAATGTTCACACTGATAACCTTGATTGATAAATCTCAAGGTCTGTTACATTCCATTATCCAAACCAAAATTGTCCGGTAACCTATCTTAGCCTTTGGGTTAATTTTTTTGTGTGGATTGAATCAATTATGCAGTGATGGCGGCAATTTTTATGCCGAAAATGGCCGTTTTTGCATGTTTTCAACTTTAAAAATTATTTTCTCAAAAACTGTTTCCCTGGTGTATCCTTATAATGTGTATAAGTTTCGATGCTCTTGAATCGCCGGTCTGCGTGTGACGGCCATTTTGATGTCTTTTACGGGGCCCAAATAGGACTTTCCCATGTTAAATTCTCCTATGCTTCATAATGGGCCACAATGTTTTTGATATTTCACTTAATATTGAGATTAGAGACTTGGAATCAATTGTGGACATATAGGAAACAACATGTATGCTGAATATTCTCGTGACCATGAATTTGACCTTTAACCTCATTAGGTTACCGGACCTTTGGTCCGATAACCTATTGGCATGGCGTTGCGTCCGTCGTCCGTCCGTCCGTCCGTCCGTCCGTCCGGCGTTAACATTTTTATCTTTAAAGTTAACGATCGAATCTTTCTGAAATTTTGCACAAAAATGCGTAAAAATATTTTGAGAAGGAGGTATTTTTTTGTTTTTTGATTTTCGCACTTTTTTCAAAATGGCGGCCGTTTTTGTCGAAAAACGCTCAATTTTTGGACTTCGACGGCCATTTTCTCAAAAACTGTCTAATCAGTTTTGAGTTTTTGGTTTCAAAAGATTCCCCTCATATACCTCTGTGATATGTATAACTTTGGTTGCCCTAAATTCGCCGGTTTCCGTGTGGCGGCCATTTTGAATTTTTGGCGGGTCGGCGAAAAAACAATTTTTCGCCCAAAATTGCATTACTATCCATTTTGGGCCATTTCTAGGGCAAACAAAAATTTTCGCCCTTTGAAAAAATTTTTTGACTTAGAAAATTTTCGGCACTTTTTTCCTTCATAATGGGAGCTGTCTGGACTGTACTCATAGAACGCTTGAAGATAGAGCTTAGAAATTGGCACTTTCAAATGGGAAGTCATATATGGCGACTTGTGTGGTGACCTTGAATTTGACCTTGGATGACTTTGAAAGGTCAAAACAGCCATTTTTGGGTCGAAAAATGCTCAAATTTGCACCTAATCTGTATTTTCTCAAAACCTGTCTGATCAGTTTTGAGATTTTCACTTAAAAAGCTTCCTCTTATATACCTCTGTGACCTGTATAAGTTTTGTTGCCCTTGAATCGCCGATCTCCGTGTGGCGGCCATTTTGAATTTTTGACGAGTCGGCGAAAAAAAAATTTTTCGCCCCGAATCGCATTACTATCCATTTTGGGCCATTTCTAGGCAAAAAAAAATGTTCACCCTTTGAAAAAAAGTTTGGACTTGGAAAATTTTCGGCACTTTTTTCCTTCATAATGGGAGCTGTCATGACTGTAATCATAGAACGCTTGAAGATAGAGCTTAGAAATTGGCATTTTCAAATGGGAAGTCATATATGGCGACTTGTGTGGTGACCTTGAATTTGACCTTCGATGACCTTGAAAGGTCAAAACAGCCATTTTGGGGTAAAAAAATGCCCAGATTTGCCTCTATAGATGAAATGCTTGCAGATAGAGCTCATGTTTGCATTATGAACATATAGGAAGACATATATAGCATAACTAATGATGGCCTTGAACTTGACGTCAGATGACCTTGAGTGCCAAATGTCTGATTTGGAATGTGTAAATTGACCTGAGCAGCCTAAACGATTCCACCCAACATATAGAATATCAAATGCCGCACACATACTTATAATGGTAACATCGAAGTTCATACGGATGACCTTGATTGGTAAATCCCAAGGTCATATGTTTACACTGCTAACCTTGATTGGTAAAAGGTCTGTACCTGCCAATGCTGCCATGGCCAAACCAAAATTGTCCGGTAACCTATCTTAGCCTTTGGGCTAATTTTTTCAAGTTCAGATTACAAAATGGCCAATATCTCACTTATTATTGACTTTACAGCTTAGGAATCAATTGTGCACATATAGGAAGTAATATGCTGAATATTCTCATGACTTTGAATTTGACCTTTGACCTCATTTTCTAGGTCAGCACAAAATGGCTAATATCTCGCTTATTATCAACTTTACAGCGTAGAAATCTATTGTGACCATATAGGAAATGATATATGCCGAATTTTCTGATGACCTTGAATTTGACCTTTGAGTTCATTTTCAAGGTCAGAGCACAAAATGGCTAATATCTCGAAATGCCCTATGGTTTTGTCAGAATTTTTTTTTTATTTATTTTTTTTTTTTTAACTTTTTTCCGGACGATAACTTGAGAACGCCTTGACAAATCTTCGAGAAATTTTCACCAGTTATCACATATTTTACATGATGAACCCTATCGTTTTGGAGCCGGCTCCAAGGTGGGGTTAGTCCGTGAGGATGAATTTTGTGTCAAATGGTTTCCGGATGATAACTCAAAAAGTACTTGCGCTACCATTCTGAAACTTGACATGTACGTTGATATGGCCCAGGGGCCGAAAACAATTTTGGTGAGTCATCCTTGAAGCTGATTGCATATCTCAGAAACGGTGCATCGTAGAGCGAAACGGACGTTATTTTCGGACTCGTGACACTAGACAAACATGTCTTAGGGGTATGTTGGGTGAACTAGGCCCGGGGCCAAATTTTTTTTGCTGAGTCAGCGTTTTTCATTTTCGGCCATATCTCGGAAACGGTGCGTCGCAGAGCGAAACGAACGTTATTTCCGGACTCGTGACACTAGGCAAACATGTCTTAGGGGTATGTTGGGTGAACTCTGGGCCAAATTTTATTTTGCTGAGTCGGCGTTTTTCATTTTCGGCCATATCTTGGAAACGGTGCATCATAGAGCGAAACCGACGTTATTTTCGTACTCGTGACACTAGGCAAACATGTCTTAGGTGTATCTCGGGTAAACTTGGCCCTGGGTCGAATTTTTTTTTGCTGAGTTGGCATTTTTCTATATCTCGGAAACGGTGCGTTGTAGAGCGAAACCGACGTTATTTCCGGACTCGTGACACTAGACAAACTTGTCTTAGGGATATGTTGGTTGAGCTTGGCCCTGGGCCAAATTGTTTTTTGCTGGGTCGGCCTTTTTCATTTTCGGCCTTGTCTCGGAAACGGTGCGTCGCAGAGCGAAACGGACGTTGTTTTCGGACTCGTGACACTAGGCAAACATGTCTTAGGTGTATCTCGGGTAAACTTGGCCCTGGGCCAAATTTTTTTTTGCTGAGTCGGCATTTTTAGGTTACCGGACCTATGGTCCAATAACCTATTGCCGTGGCGTTGCGTCCGTCGTCCGTCCGTTGTCGTCGTCGTCGTCCGTCCACATTTTTATCTTTAAAGTTTACGGTCCAATCTTTCTGAAAATTTGGGAAAAGATACCCTAAAGTAATTTGAGAAGGGGGTATTTTAGGTTACCGGACCTATGGTCCGATAACCTATTGGCATGGCGTTGCGTCCATCGTCCGTCGTCGTCGTCGTGGTCGTCCACATTTTTATCTTTTTCGTTTACAGGCGAATTTTTCTGAAATTTTGCACAAAAATACTTAAAAATAATTCAAGAAGGAGGTATTTTTTAGTTTTTTGATTTTCGCATTTTTTTCAAAATGGCGGCCGTTTTTGACGAAAAATGCCTGATTTTGGACTTTGGCATCCATTTTCTCAAAATCTGTTCAGTAACTTTTTTTCTTTTTGATAAATAACACTCCTCATATGTACTACTATGATGCCTATAAATTTCGTTGCGCTTGAGTCGCTCGAAGTGGGCCATTTTGGCCCAAACTCGGCTCAAGTGGGACTTTCCCATGTTAAATTCTCCTATGCTTTATAATGGGACACATTATGCCTAATATCTCACTTGATATTGAGATTAGAGACTAGGAATCAATTGTGGACCTACAGGAAATGATATATGCTGAATATTCTCGTGACCTTGAATTTGACCTCTGACCTCACTTTCAAGGTCAGAGCACAAAATGGCTTATATCTCGCTTATTATCGACTCTACAGCTTAGGAATCAATTGTGGACATATAGGAAATGATATATTCTGAATACTCTCGTGACCTTGAATTTGACCTCTGACCTCAGTTTCAAGGTCAGAGCACAAAATGGCTTATATCTCGCTTATTATCGACTCTACAGCTTAGGAATCAATTGTGGACATATAGGAAATAATATATGCTGAATATTCTGATGACCTTGAATTTGACCTTCGACCTCATTTTCAAGGTCACAGGACAAAATGGCTAATATCTCGCTTGTTATCGACTTTACAGCTTAGCAATCAATTATGAACATATAGGAAATGATATATGCAGATTATTGTCATGACCTTGAATTTGACCTTTGACCTCATTTTCAAGGTCACAGGACAAAATGGCTAATATCTCACTTATTATCGATTTTACAGCTTAGGAATCAATTGTGGACGTATAGGAAATGATATATGCTGAATATTCTCGTGACCTCGAATTTGACCTCTGACCTCATTTCCAAGGTCCAAGGACAAACTGGCTCATATCTTGCTCCTCTATTGACTGTATGGCTTGGGAATCAATTGTGGACATGATATACATGATATAGAAAATGATATACATGTACACTGAATATTTTGATGACCTTGAATTTGACCTTTGCCCCTTCATTTTCAAGGCTACAGCATAAAATTGCTAATATCTCTGTGATTATTGAACTTACAGCTTAGCAATCAACTGTGGACATGATATATGCTTAATGTTATATATGCTGAATATTCTCTTGACCTTGAATTCAACCAGTGACCTGGCTAACACCTAAAATATTAAACATTGTCCGGTAACCTATCTTTGGCCCTTGGCCTAATTTTTTAGTTTTTTAGGTTACCGGACCTATGGTCCGATAACCTATTGGCATGGCGTTGCGTCCGTCGTCGTCCGTCGTCGTCGTCGTCCACATTTTTATCTTTTTTGTTTACAGGCGAATTTTTCTGAAATTTTGCACAAAAATACTTAAAAATAATTCAAGAAGGAGGTATTTTTTAGTTTTTTGATTTTCGCATTTTTTTCAAAATGGCGGCCGTTTTCGACGAAAAATGCCTGATTTTGGACTTTGGCGGCCATTTTCTCAAAATCTGTTCAGTAACTTTTTTTCTTTTTGATAAATAACACTCCTCATATGTACTCCTATGATGTCTATAAATTTCGTTGCGCTTGAATCGCTCGAAGTGGGCCATTTTGGCCCAAACTCGGCTCAAATGGGACTTTCCCATGTTAAATTCTCCTATGCTTTATAATGGGACACATTATGCCTAATATCTCACTTGATATTGAGATTAGAGACTAGCAGTCAATTGTGGACCTATAGGAAATGATATATGCTGAATATTCTCGTGACCTTGAATTTGACCTCTGACCTCACTTTCAAGGTCAGAGCACAAAATGGCTTATATCTCGCTTATTATCGACTCTACAGCTTAGGAATCAATTGTGGACATATAGGAAATGATATATTCTGAATATTCTCGTGACCTTGAATTTGACCTCTGACCTCAGTTTCAAGGTCAGAGCACAAAATGGCTTATATCTCGCTTATTATCGACTCTACAGCTTAGGAATCAATTGTGGACATATAGGAAATGATATATGCTGAATATTCTGATGACCTTGAATTTGACCTTCGACCTCATTTTCAAGGTCACAGGACAAAATGGCTAATATCTCGCTTGTTATCGACTTTACAGCTTAGCAATCAATTATGAACATTTAGGAAATGATATATGCAGATTATTGTCATGACCTTGAATTTGACCTTTGACCTCATTTTCAAGGTCACAGGACAAAATGGCTAATATCTCACTTATTATCGATTTTACAGCTTAGGAATCAATTGTGGACATATAGGAAATGATATATGCTGAATATTCTCGTGACTTTGAATTTGACCTCTGACCTCATTTCCAAGGTCCAAGGACAAACTGGCTCATATCTTGCTCCTCTATTGACTGTATGGCTTGGGAATCAATTGTGGACATGATATACATGATATAGAAAATGATATACACTGAATATTTTGATGACCTTGAATTTGACCTTTGCCCCTTCATTTTCAAGGCTACAGCATAAAATTGCTAATATCTCTCTGATTATTGAACTTACAGCTTAGCAATCAACTGTGGACATGATATATGCTTAATGTTATATATGCTGAATATTCTCTTGACCTTGAATTCAACCAGTGACCTGGCTAATACCTAAAATATTAAACATTGTCCGGTAACCTATCTTTGGCCCTTGGCCTAATTTTTATTTTTAATTTTTTTTCAAAATGGCGGCCGTTTTCGTCGAAAAACGGTCAAATTTGAACTTTGGCGGCCATTTTCTCAAAAACTGTCTGATCAGATTTGAGATTTTTGTTTGAAAAGATTCTCCTTATGTACCTCTGTGATGTGTATAAGTTTGGTTACCCTTGAATCGCCAATCTGCATACGGCGGCCATTTTGAATTTTCGACGGGTCGACAAAAAAAATTTTTTCTGCCCAAATCGCATTACTATCCATTTTGGGTAATTTCTAGACAAAAAAATTTTTTTCACCCTTTGAAAAAAGTTTTCGCCACTTTTTAGGTTACCGGACCTTTGGTCCGATAACCTATTGCCGTGGCGTTGCGTCCGTCGTCCGTCGTCGTCGTCCGTCGTCGTCCGTCGTCGTCCGTCTACATTTTTATCTTTAAAGTTTACGATCGAATCTTTCTGAAATTTTGCACAAAAATGCCTAAAAATATTTCGAGAGGGAGGTATTTTTTAGTTTTTTGATTTTCGCAATTATTTCAAAATGGCGGCCGTATTCGTCGAAAAATGGCCAATTTTGGACTTTGGCTGTCGTTTTCTCAAAATCTGTTCAGTAACTTTTTTTCTTATTCATGCATAACACTCCTCATATGTACCTCTGTGACATGTATGAATTTCGTTGCCCTTGAATCGCTCGAAGTGGGCCATTTTGGGCCTAAACTCGGCCCAAATGGGACTTTCCCATGTTAAATTCTCCTATTCTTTATAATGGGACACATTAAGCCTAATATCTCACTTAATATTGAGATTAGAGACTAGGAATCAATTGTGGACATATAGGAAATGATATATGCTGAATATTGTCGTGACCTTGAATTTGACCTTTGACCTCATTTTCAAGGTCACAGGACAAAATGGCTAATATCTCGCTTATTATCGACTTTACAGCTTAGGATTCAATTGTGAACATATAGGAAATGATATATGCTGAATATTCTCATGACCTTGAATTTGACCTTTGACCTCATTTTCAAGGTCACATGACAAAATGGCTAATATCTCGCTTATTATCGACTTTACAGCTTAGGAATACATTGTGAACATATAGGTAATGATATATGCTGAATTTTCTCGTGACCTCGAATTTGACCTTGACCTCATTTCCAAGGTCACAGGACAAAATTGCTAATATCTCGCTTATTATCGACTTTACAGCTTAGGAATCAATTGTGAACATATAGGAAATGATATATGCTGAATATTTTTGTGACCTTGAATTTGACCTTTGACCTCATTTTCAAGGTCACAGGACAAAATGGCCAATATCTTGCTTATTAGTGACTTTACGCCTTATGAATCAATTGTGAACATATAGGAAATGATATATGCTGAATATTCTAGTGACCTTGAATTTGACTTTTGACCTCATTTTCAAGGTCAACAGGACAAAATGGCTAATATCTTGCTTATTATCAACTTTACAGCTTAGGAATCAATTGTAAACATATAGGAAATGATATATTCCGAATCTTCTCATGACCTTGAATTTGACCTTTGACCTAAATTTCAAGGCCAGTCATTTCATTTTCAAGGTCAGAATACAAAATGGTTTATATCTCTCTTATTATCAAATTCACAGCTTAGGGGTCCATAGTGAACATATAGGAAATGATGTATGCTGAATATTTTGGTGATCTAGAATTTGACCTTTGATCCAATTTTCAAGGTCAGAGAACAAAATGGCTAATATGTCGCTTATTATCATCTTTACAGCTTAGGAATCAATTGCGAATATAGAGGAATGATATATACTGAATCTTCTCATGAACTTGAACTTTGACCTCATTTTCTAGGTCACATCACCGATCACAGAATGGCTAATATCTCACTTATTATCGACTTTACAGCTTAGGAATTTATTGTGGGCATACTAGAAGTGATATATTTGTTGAAAAATTATTTTCAAGGTCACTGGACAAAAGGCTAATATCTAAAATGTATATTGTCCGGTAACCTTTCTTAGCCCTTGGGCTAATTTTTTCCTTCATAATGGGAGCTGTCAGGACTACTCCTAGAACGCCTGAAGATAGAGCTTAGAAATTGGCACTTTCAAATGGGAAGTCATATATGGCGACTTGTGTGGTGACCTTGAATTTGACCTTGGATGATCTTGAAAGGTCAAAACAGCCATTTTTTGGTCGAAAAATGCCCAAATTTGCACCTTGTTTGTCTTTTCTCAAAAACTGTTTGATCAGTTTTCACTGTGGTGAGACTGGATGCACTAACGATCGTTAGTGCATCCCGCAATGGCGAACCCACTCGCGGTTCGTTTGATTTTCCTTCATTTTCCCGATAATTACGATTGTGACCGATACGCCTATACATCTGCTGATTCTTATACGCATGATACAACCGTTCGTTGCAAATACATGGCGATTTATGTTGGCTTGAGCATGAACAACTCGTCTGAAAAAAAGCCGAAAGATTCCCTAACGATTGTATTTGTAAAATCGAAGATTCACTAACGAACATGTGAAGATTCCCTAACGATCTTTTCTTCATTAATTCAAATCTACGTTATTTAAATGTTGAACATGAAATAAGGTACCAATCGACATGTATTGATGTGTACAGATGATCTTCTAGTACAGATTTTCTATTTTTAATGTGACATTCGCTAATTTATGTCGCATAAATCAACGAATTCACAATGGTGTATGATATGGACCTATTACAATATACACGTATTAGGCCTATACCGTTAGGGAATCTCACTTTTGTCGTTGGTGAATCTTATCGCTAATTCTATTCCTCAACATATTGTGGCGATTTTGCCCTAAGCACGCGGCAGGTGATTGTAAACATAAATGCCATTTATGTGGCCTCTTCGTACTTGGCCTTGTTTTGACATGCTCCGTTCGAGCGTGCGTTGCCACGGCGACGTATTGTAATTTACGCTCCAGTAAACTATAACAATGGATCGATTAAACCTCGCGTGCGTCCTACAGCTTGTGGTGTATTATATATACACTGGAAGCGACTCGATCGAGGAGATTGTCCGAGAGAGAGTGAACAGGACGCACGCAAGGCTCGCCATGAGCTTTGCGTTCCCTGGTCAGGAGTAGTGGGCTCTTAGAGCCCTGGGGACGATTTCCATGGGGAGGCCCGGGCTGGGAGAGACAAGTTGCTGACTCGGGGGCGTAAGCCCTGTGGATCGCCAGTTCTCTCCCTTCCCGGGACGTGTGACACAGGCTCTGGCAGACCGTCGGGCTGGCTCAGAGTTCTATCTCTGTGACAGTGCCTTCGGCGAGACCGGCCAGCAACATGCCCACGTGTACGTGCTCCGTGGAGCCGCTCCATGGCTCCTCGGACTCTACACACGGCTACATTACCATAACGAATGTATAATGTGCATGTTGTAGATAAGGTGATGATGATGATATGTGTTATGTTGTGATGTATGACGGCCGGACCCGTTCCGGATATGCGGAGCCCGTTCCGGATGTGCGGAGTCCCGTTCCGGATGTGCGGGACTCGTTCCGGAGCCCGTTCCGGATGTGCGGGACCCGTTCCGGATGTGCGGAACCCGCTCCGCATGTTCTGGATCCGATCCGGAGGTGCTGTTACCTGGTTGTAGTTGTTACCGTAGAGAGCGGCGCCCTGTAGCGGGCACCGAACTTTACATTGGTGCCGTGACCAGGATCAGTCCGACACTGTTCCATCGCAGCCTACCGTCACAGTGTTGTAGCCTCCTTCGTCCCTGGGGATCGCTCGCTCCTCACGGACAACTCAAACAAAATGAGTGAGAAAGACAATGGGAGGGAAAAGGGAGGAAACGTTGTGGACCGGACCCGGTCCCGCGACGGCCGGGAGCCGCTCCAGGGTGGCTCCGGCGATGGTGCGGAGCGTGCGGAGCCCTCCGCAGACAGTACCCAGTCTGCGGAGTCGACTCCGGCGTCCGCGGCTCCGTCTCCGGACGTGGAGCCGAGCCCTGCGGGGCTGCAACATGTGTTGCCATCGAGGCCTAGTCTTGATGTGTTAGGTGCGGTTGACGGAGCTGGCAACGGCTCTTCACCGCGCCTGCCCTTGTCCGGACGACGTTCGTGGCAGGCGGCGCTCTTCCAGGGGATGTCTCCAGACGTCCGGAGATCCAGACATTCGGAGATCCGGACATCCGGAGGTCCGGACATCCGGAATAGAGTGCCAACTGCTGCAATCAACTCCGGATCTGCGGACCAACTCCTCCGGTTACCTAACCCGGCTGGGTGGACCCCCTCGAGGGTCTCCGGCCCGGATACCGGACGGTCCGCACTGGGCGAGATGGACCAGCTCACCAACACACTGAGTGCGCTGGCTCCTCTAGGGCGCTACGGCCGCGCCCGGTCGCCCCAACAGGGACGATCAGATCGGCGGATCCGCTCACCCTCTCCGCGGCCACGGAGCCCTTCGGGGCCCATGTCGGAGAGGGAGCAGCGGCTGATAAACATGGCGCTTGACCAGTACAAGTGCAATCAGCCAGTTCCGAGCGTGGATCCGACGATCCCTTACAGTCCGGGGATGACTGGGCCTATGGCTCCTCCCCAAGTCCTGCCAAGTCCGCAGGCGCCAGTGGTCTCAGCAATGGGATCCGCGCCTGCTCCGCGGCTTGGAGGCACCACGCTGGCTACCGCTCCGACCGTTCCTGCGGCCGGAGTTAACGCCGCGTGGTCAACTTACCCTGGTGCGCCAAGTGTGTTGGGCGGGCAGTGGCAACCGGCGGCTCCGGCCCCGAGCTATGCTAGCTTTGCCGCCCCATCTGGAGCCTACCCCGTAGGTTCGATGGGAGCCCCGCCCGCACCTAGCCAGGGTGGGCTACAAGCGGGAATGTACCCGGCGGCGAGCGTGAGCTTTCCTGCTCCTATGTCCGCGGCGTCGATGTTTGCTCCGGCAGACTCCGTCGCAGGCGCGGGTAGCTCGCGGACCTTGCCGCCTTACACGGACGACCCTGGAGCCGGATCCGCACGTCGGGCGCGCAGCACGCGCGATAACGGGCCCGACCACTCTTCGTGGCGGAAAAGGTTCAACGGGGATAACGCCGACTTGGAGGACTACTTACTCCAAGTGTGGCGGACCGCCGTGTATGAAGGATGGACCCAGCAGGAGGCTGGGCATGTCCTCGCGGGGAGCTTGGAAGGGAAAGCTCTCGGCGTTATGCAGTGTCTGCCGGTGGGAACGGTAATTTTCGGCGAGGTTGCCCGTCAACTTCGTTTGCTGTTCACGCCGACGACCAACAGGCGGCAGTTTGAACGGGAGTTCAAAGCACGGATCCGCCTACCGACTGAGTCCGTGACAGAGTATGCGTTTAACCTGCGCCTACTCGGCCGGAGAGCTTTTCCGGACATGGACCCCAGACGGTTTGAAACGATGCTGATCGATCAGTTCATCGATGGCCAGCCTTACCACTTAGCATACGGGCTGGCCACCCATGAAAAGCGATCGATGGAGGAGGCAATAGACTCCGCGCTTGCGCTCGAGGTAGCTGTCCACCCTAGACAGTTGCCTCCGGCCCCGGCTCCGGCCTCGGCTGTTCCCGCACAGGCGCCGACCCCTCCTCCGGCCAAAGCATCGCAGGTGACCCCGTGGCAGGACCCGGTCGTCCGGGAACCCACCAGGGAACCTACCCCGCAGTGGGTTAGTGCGTCGGCACCCTTCACAGGGACGCCCGCACATGCGGCACCAGTCGCCGCGCCGTACTCGTCCTCGGACGAGTGCGACATGGAGGAATACGATTTCGGCGCCGCGCAGATGATTGCGCACTGCGTCGGGATCGAAGCTCCGGGACCCGCAGAGTGTTGCGCGTTCACCTCCGGACCAGCCCAGAACCGTCCCTGTTACTTCTGCAGAAAGCAGGGGCACTTTTGGCTGAGGTGTCCGGAGTTGTTGGAACGCCTGCGGTCGCGCGGATACCAGGGAGCCCTCCCTGGCCCGCAACGGAGGAATTCCTTCCGGTCTGGTCCTCCGGGACAGCAAGGTCGGAACCCGCGGCAGGGAAACTAGATCCGGACGTGGTGGCGACCAACACTACGTCCGGGGATAGTTGTTCCGTGGCAAAAGATGCCGCCCCACCCGCTGATGAGCAGGACGAACCCCAAGTTGATATGACTTCTCCGGAAGTAGTCCTTGGAGATCAGTCTAGCTCCTCCGCGGCTGAGGCGGATGGTGAGGACTCCGTAGATGAGCCCAGCGCGTGCGAACGGTATCGCCTTACCTGCGCACTGGTGAGGGACCCCCGCTGGTACCTGCCCCTGTCCTTCGGACGGGAGCCGGTCCGGTTCCTCGTGGACTCTGGCTCGGAGGTGACCTTCGTTGCCGCAGGAACGTTTAAGAAAGAGCCCGCGCTCCGCAACCTAGAGTTGCGGGATCCCGGACCTTACAAGCTCTACGGAGCGGGTAATGACCGCATCCACATCCATGGCATCATCGATCTGCCTATTACCCTTGGGGACAAGGTGTACCTAACAGAGGCAATCGTTGCGGATGTCGGAGCGGCCGGGATTATTGGGATGAATTTTCTCCGGACCCACCGGGTGACCGCCAATTTCAATGCTGGCGAATTCCGGATGGGAGAGGACACACATTTCCTCTTCCGCACGGGTCCGGCGCATTCATTTCAATTGCGGGCGGCGCGCACTACGGTTGTGCCGCCGATGAGCGAGATGATCATTGAGGCGAGGCCGCGTCGTCCCCGCATGCCCCTCGATGGTCGTCCGTGCATAGTGCAACCGGTGAGCAGTTTCGCCAAGGGAACTGGACTCGTGTTGGGTGGGGCTCTGGTCAAGTCCGACGCCAGCTCGATGCCCATCCTTGTGGTGAATCCTACGGATGCTCCCGTTGTACTGCGGCGCGGCTGCGTGGCAGCTACTGCTACGCCCGCGTCGTCGAGTCGTGTCCTCCCCGACGATCCTGTCTGCCGCGCTGCGTGCGCGGCGGCGGCCGCCGGGGATGACCCGTTCACCCTGCCGGACCATTTGGAATCTCGGGTTCCGAAGGACCGGTTGGATGAAGAGCAGCGCCAAGCGCTCCGCAGACTGCTGCGGCAGTATGCGGATGTGTTCATGGGTCCTGATGGTGCGGTTGGCAAGACTGACGTCGCCAAACACCGCATCGACCTCGTGGACGAGCGTCCTCTCAAGCAGCGTCTTCGTCGGGCAGCGATAGTGCACCAAGAGGTCATAGACCAGGAGGTGCAAAAGATGCTCGACTTGGACATCATCGAACCCAGTGACAGCCCTTGGGCCAGTCCTGTGGTTATGGTGAAGAAGAAGGACGGCTCGTGGAGGTTCTGCGTGGACTATCGGAAACTCAACGATGCCACGCGGAAGGACTCATATCCTCTCCCGCACATTGAAGATACCTTCGATGCCCTGGCCGGGTCGCACTATTTCTGTGCTTTGGATCTGGCCTCCGGGTATTGGCAGGTGGAGATGGAGGAGAGGGATCGGGCGAAGACTGCCTTCGTTACCAAGAACGGGCTCTACCAATTCAAGGTAATGCCGTTCGGGCTCTGTAACGCACCAGCGACGTTCGAGCGCCTCATGGAGATGGTACTTAAAGGGTTCCTCTGGAAGCGATGTATGGTCTACATCGACGATGTCGTCGTGTATGGCCGGTCGTTCGAGGAAACCCTCACCAACCTCCAGATGGTGCTCCATCGCATCCGCGGAGCAGGGCTTAAATTGAAGCCAAGTAAGTGCGAACTATTCGCGCAGGAAATCCTGTACTTGGGCTTCATGGTAACGGGCACCGGAGTGAGACCAGACCCCGCAAAGGTGGCGGCCGTACAGAAATGGCCTCCACCATGTAACGTGGCGGACGTGAGGTCCTTCTTGGGCTTCGCGAGCTACCACCGCAGGTTTATTCGCGGCTTTGCGGAGATCGCGCGTCCCCTTACTATCCTCACGGAAAAGGGCGCCGATTTTGTTTGGTCCGCCGAGCAGGCTGACGCCTTCTCGGGACTCCGGCAGGCCTTGGTAGTGGCCCCGGTGCTGCGGCACCCTCGTCCGGACTGCGACTGACGGACGGACTGACGCGAGTAACTTTGCACTCGGCGGTGTCCTCTCGCAGATCGTGGACGGGCAAGAGCGGGTAGTAGCTTATGCGAGTGTGGCCTTGAGCCGCTCTCAAATGAACTACTGTACCACTCATCGCGAGTTGCTCGCGGTGGTTACGATGACCAAGCGCTTCCGGCACTATTTGTTGGGACGCCATTTCCGCTTGCGGACTGATCATAGTTCGCTGAGATGGCTCCTCAACTATAGTGAGGCCGATGGCTTGGTGGCGCGGTGGCTCGTCAAACTCCAGGAGTATGACATGCAGATAGAGCATCGCGCTGGTAAGTTGCACGGCAACGCGGACGGCCTGTCCCGTTGTCATAAGTGCAAGAATCCGGGTTGTGCAGGGATGGCGCCATTCCAGCAAGCCGCGGATTCGTCCTCAGACTCGGAATTGGACGTTCCGGGGAGACCGCAGGCCGCTGCCCCCTCTAACAACACGGCGGCCGGAGCGTTTAGGGCTAATCTCCGCGCGCGGACCCGCCGTTATCGGCGAGGGCGTCCCGCATACGAAGCGGAGGTGCGGCTCAGCTCCAGCGAGTCCTCCTCGAGTCCGGCGGTGTACTCCTCGTGGGTACCCTCGTCCTCTGGAGAGTCTGAGTATGAGCGGTCCTTGCCCCCTGTGGTGATGGCCGCTGCGGCGCAGCCGGACGCGACGGATGAGGAGCCTAATTACTTGGGTGGCTACTCTCCGGCGCAGATAGCTGCGACGCAAAGAGCTGACAGAGCTCTGGCACCGGTAATTACAGCCCTTGAGGCCGGCCAGAAGCCCTCGAAGGATGAGCGAAAGACCTACAGGGAGGAGACCTTGTCTCTAGTATCTCAGTGGGAACGACTCTCCTTGAGGGATGGCCTCTTATACCGGCGCTATGAGCCACCGACCCCACTGCCTCCAATATGGCAGTTGGTGCTTCCGGCGGAGCTGCGGAAAGAAGTACTCCACCAGTTGCATGACCTCCGGGTGACCGGTCACTTGGGAATCCGGAGGACCGTCCATAGGCTACAACAGCGCTTTCATTGGCCTGGTAGCAGCTTAGACGTGCAACGGTGGTGCGCAGCCTGCCCTCGGTGTCAAGCTCGCAAAGGAGTTCCGGCTCCTGGCCGCCACCCCTTAACCACGGTTAAGGCGGGCGCGCCGTTTGATCGGATAGCTTTGGATATACTGGATACCCACCGGGTCACCCCGCGCGGTTTCCGGTACATCCTGGTGATTTCCGACTATTTTACCAAGTATACCGACGCCTACCCACTGCGCCGCCAGACTGCGGACGAGGTTGCTCGGTTATTGGTGAATAGATGGGTGGTGTACCATGGGGTACCTAAACAGGTACATTCGGATCAGGGCACGCAATTTGAGAGCAACCTGTTCCGAAACCTAGCACAGATGCTAGGCAGTACCAAGGTGCGGACCACCCCCTACAGGCCCCAGTCTGATGGCCAGGTCGAACGCTTTAATCGATCGGTCCTCAATATGCTGGCGGCCTTTGTGAACGATCGTGCGAATGATTGGGATGACCACCTCCCGTATGTCTTAATGGCGTACAGGTCGTCGGTCCACTCTTCGACCGGAGTTACTCCGCACGCGATGTTGTACGGCCGGGAGCTAAATTTGCCCGTGGATATTATGTATCCAACTGCGGCAGAGACCGGCGCGGTACCCCAGTGCGGTCCGGAATACGTGGAGTGGATTCGCCGCGCCCTGGCGAACGCCCATGATTTCGCGCGCGCGCGCCTGGACAAGTCTGCCATCCGGCAGAAGCGAGGCTATGACGCCCATGCTAAGGGTAGGCCAGCTTTTGCGGAAGGCGACAAGGTGCGCTACTATTATCCGCCGCTTAAGCAAGGCAATAAATTTGCTAAGCCGTGGATAGGCCCGTTTACGGTACTGAAACAGGTGACAGATGTGGACTACCGGATCCGGAGGGATTCCGATCCGGACAGGGTTCTGGTTGTCCATATCGATAATCTGAAGAAGTACGAGGGCCCGCTTGTCATGGATCCGCTCGTTCAAGATGCGGAACCGGATGATGCTCCCGTATGGGATCCGTCTGGTCAGCATCCGCGGACTCCGGACGAGCGTGTGCGCCGTATGGTGGGCCTCCCGGACCTCTCTGACCCGTCAGATGATGGACTGGGCGGCTATCAGCCAGATGACAGCGATCCGCAGGTACCCCCACTACCTCCAGTACCTGCGGATGACGGGCGGCCACGCCGGAAACCACGTGCGCCAGCCCGGTATGGGTGGGAATAACCTTCCGCCCATGCGGATGCGTCTGCGGTACCCGTCTATCATACTACGGATGGGTTTTAGGTCGTTCCGTGAGAGTCCGCACAACTTACCTCCGCGGGTGGCTACTTTGTGGCTATCTTCGGAGTTGAGGTCCGCGGAGACTTTCATGTTGTAACGCCGCCGCTCCGCATCCGCCCTCCTGTAGTTTCCAGCGCCAGGGACGTGCAGATGGCCTGTCCGCACATTGTGGACGGCTGTCCGGCGTAATCCGCACAACGGTTACGCTGGCCGGACGAATTTACTGATCCGGCCGGACGCCCCTGGTCCCGGGACAACCTCTTATATGGCCAGACTGAGGTTGGGATTTACGTCCGCTACGGGAGAAGCGCCTTCCCACGGATTTGGGGAGCTGGCTCTGGACGCGGGGATAGTGTCCGCACGTTAGGACTGACGTCCGCGGTTCGTCCGCGTGACTCGTCCGGCGTCCGCGGCGCTTTAAGATGACGCACTTCGGTGTAGTTATCCCCCGTGAGCCATTACTATAATTACGGTTATAGTAATTAAGGTTTCTTACGGCAGGAAACCGACTATCCATTATGATAATGGAGCGGTTGTTAAGTCCGCGTGTGCGGACCAGCCGCGGCAGCGGGTGACGCTCATTCTCGTCCGGATCGTACCTTACAATACGCGGTCCGGCCGGAATGACCGGAACCCCGGCCTCCTTCTAAGAAGGGGGTCGTATATTACATGCGCAACACTTGTGGTGGCTTTTAATTCCAATTTCATCTTCATTGGATAAGGGCAATACGCCGTACAATGGTAGGCGTCCGGCCTGGACTCCGTCCGCGGGCAGCTCCGGACGTCCGCCGGCTATTGCTTTCACCATCTTTGGGCGCCTCTAGATTGGGCGCCGGTATGAAGGGTTCGCCCCCTAACCATTGAGGTTATGGACCATGCCGGCTCCGCGTCTAATCTATTGGCTCCGCGCTCCGGTAGTCGTTCGTTTGGGCTCTAGGTTGGACCGGGCTTGCTCCGCGGCCGGGCTGTACGTTGGGGTTGCTAGTGGGCGCGTCATGAACGCCCACAGGGCGCCCAATTGTTTGTCCGCCTGTCATGGGCTTGTCCGATCGCCTTGTAAGCGTACCAGCGGCTATGGGGAGTGATTTTGTTTATTTTCCATCTCAGTTATTATTTATTGGGAGGATTATAAGCCACAAGTGTGCGGTATGTCTCTGGAGAATTCTGTTCTTGCTCATTTACTGATACAAAGTGAGACAAGTATGTGAAATTTCCTTTCCGGTGCAAAAGAGAGTAAGAAATCGGGAGATTTCTGCTTTCGCTAGAGGGGTGTAAGGGATTGCGCTAATTTTGACAGTGACGGATTGCTGTGATATTTGAAAAGACTGGAGAACGGCAATTTATTGTTGTTTTCGTCTGACATATTCGTACAAGCCACAAGTTAGTGGTTACTGTCAATTTTATGCCCAATTTCTACCTTGCTGGGGTGGTTAATTTTACGTCATTTACCGCCGGTGCGGACGCAAAAGCGAATGACTAATCTTAACTACTGTAGGATATTTGCAAGGTCCCCCGGGATAGAAATGTATTTTCTACCCGTATACATGGTTTGATTTGGAGTCACCGGAGGGAAATGATTGCACCCGCATGAGCTAATAGTGCATGTATTTTGGTTCGGGCGTGTGTCAGTATGACCGGGGACAGAGTTTTGCAGCGACACCGCGTGCATTGCTGCACGTGTAGTATAGCTGTCATTTGTTACATGTATATATATGTAAAAATGTCGTTCTCGGATTTTTATTAATCTCCAGATGTGTAGCACATGTGTTTTGTGCCACTCGCATTTTGTCCGCTGATGCCGCGCTGGATCCCGCGGGATCCGCGTGTCCGGTGTTCGAGATGCGGGTGATTTTGCCAGTTGTAAATTCCCCAGGCGGGCCGTGCTGGAGATGTGCGGGCGGGCGGGCGGCTGCATGTTAGTGCAGACGTCCGTCCATCTGCGTGTCTTTACACAGGCCTGTGCGGGTTGCAGTATACAGGTACTGGCAGTCGATGCGGCTTGCCGCGTTGGCTTTGATAGCTGTCTGCGACAGCTGTCCGCAGGTGTATGTGTGTCTGCTAGATGTACATATGTCATGCGGGCGTGCCGGAGTCGCTCCCGCGGCTCCGCCCTGCCTCAGACCCGTTCTGCGGATCTGAGGAGCCGGCCGGCAGGGCGGTCGGCAACATTTTAGAGGTACTATCACTTTTGATCACTCGGTGTGTCGTTTTACAAAATTTCTAAATTTAAAGTTTAACCTTAAAGATATTCCAAAGACTCGACACACCGTCCTTTTATAACGGATGACCTTCCAAGGTCATCACACGGTTTTGGACCACCTCGGTCAAAATTTTAGCTTGTTTATGAGGATTTATTCAAAATTGCAAAGCGCGTTATAGTTTACTCCGTAAGTCCGGGGGTAGTTCCCCATTCTTCCAAAAGGGACTCTTAAAGTCCTAGTCTTGCGCCGTGACTTCCGGGCGTTGCCATCTTGCCTTCTTCCGGACCCCGCCATGCGAAGCCTTCGTCGGGTTTTGGCAGTTTTGGGCGCGGGCGGAACATGTTGGGGACCAACATTGTAAGAAGGGGGTAATGTGGCGATTTTGCCCTAAGCACGCGGCAGGTGATTGTAAACATAAATGCCATTTATGTGGCCTCTTCGTACTTGGCCTTGTTTTGACATGCTCCGTTCGAGCGTGCGTTGCCACGGCGACGTATTGTAATTTACGCTCCAGTAAACTATAACAATGGATCGATTAAACCTCGCGTGCGTCCTACAGCTTGTGGTGTATTATATATACACTGGAAGCGACTCGATCGAGGAGATTGTCCGAGAGAGAGTGAACAGGACGCACGCAAGGCTCGCCATGAGCTTTGCGTTCCCTGGTCAGGAGTAGTGGGCTCTTAGAGCCCTGGGGACGATTTCCATGGGGAGGCCCGGGCTGGGAGAGACAAGTTGCTGACTCGGGGGCGTAAGCCCTGTGGATCGCCAGTTCTCTCCCTTCCCGGGACGTGTGACACAGGCTCTGGCAGACCGTCGGGCTGGCTCAGAGTTCTATCTCTGTGACAGTGCCTTCGGCGAGACCGGCCAGCAACATGCCCACGTGTACGTGCTCCGTGGAGCCGCTCCATGGCTCCTCGGACTCTACACACGGCTACATTACCATAACGAATGTATAATGTGCATGTTGTAGATAAGGTGATGATGATGATATGTGTTATGTTGTGATGTATGACGGCCGGACCCGTTCCGGATATGCGGAGCCCGTTCCGGATGTGCGGAGTCCCGTTCCGGATGTGCGGGACTCGTTCCGGAGCCCGTTCCCGATGTGCGGGACCCGTTCCGGATGTGCGGAACCCGCTCCGCATGTTCTGGATCCGATCCGGAGGTGCTGTTACCTGGTTGTAGTTGTTACCGTAGAGAGCGGCGCCCTGTAGCGGGCACCGAACTTTACAATATCTAAACAAAAAAGCGTGATCTGGTTGAAATAACTACGCATGTCTTTGACCAAAACACTAAGCTACCTTCAGAGTATCCATTTATCACAAATGGACCTATCATTTGATACAATATGGTTAAAAACCAAACTGACCGTGTTTACTGTCCGCCATTGCGGGATGCACTAACGATAGTTAGTGCATCCAGTATCACCACAGTGAGTTTTGAGATTTTTGTTTCAAAAGATTCTCCTTATTATGTACCTTTATGATGTGTATAGGTTTTGTTGCCCTTTAATCGCTGGTCTCCGTGTGGCGGCCATTTTGAATTTTTGACAAGTCGACGAAAAAAAAATTTTCGCTCCAGATCGCATTACTATCCATTTTGGGCCATTTCTAGGCAATAAAAAATTTTCACCCTTTGAAAAAAATTTTGGACTTGGGAAAATTTTCGGCAATTTTTTCCTTCATAATGGGAGCTGCCTGGACTGTACTCATAGAATGCTTGAAGATAGAGCTCGGAAATTAGTACTTTCAAATGGGAAGTCATATATGGCGATTTGTGAGGTGACCTCGAATTTGACCTTTGATGACCTTGAAAGGTCAAAACAGCCATTTTGGGTTCAAAAAATGCCCAAATTTGCCTCTACAGATGAAATGCTTGTAGTTGTAGATAGAGCTTAAGATTGCATTATGAGCATATAGGAATCATATATGGAACAACTGATGATAACCTTGAGCTTGACCTTGGATGACCTTGAGTGCTAAATGTCCGATGTGAAATGTGTAGATTAGCCACTGAGGCTTAAACCCTTGCACATACAGGTTAAGATTGTGTATAAGCTTACATGAAGTCATGTATTTATAGCACATCTTTTGGTAACCTCAAATTTGACCTTATATGTGACCTTGAAGGCCATTCTCACAGTCTGGCCTGACCTGACATGTGTAAATTGACCTCTACAGACAAAATACTTGTTGATAGAGCTTTTATGTTTGTATTATGAAGTCATATGCAGCATACCTAATGATGACATTGCAGTTCACAAACATGACCTTGATTGTTAAATCTCAAGGTCATATGTCAGTAATGTCACCCGCATTGCTTAAAACTAAAATTGTCCGGTAACCTATCTTAGCCCTTGGGTTAATTTTTTCTATATCTAGGAAACAGTGCGTCGTAGAGCGAAACCGACGTTATTTTCGGACTCGTCACACTGGATAAACATTTCTTAGGGGTATGTCGGGTGAACTTGGCCCTGGGCCAAATTTTTTTTGCCGAGTCGGCGTTTTTCATTTTTGGCTATGTCTCGGAAACGGTGCGTCGTAGAGCGAAACGGACGTTATTTTCGGACTCGTGAAACTAGACAATCATGTCTTAGGGGTATATTGGGTGAACTTTGCCCTGGGCCAAATTTTTTTTTCTGCTGAGTCGGCATTTTTCATTTTCGGCCATATCTCGTTTATTTTCATTTATATCTCAGAAACCTTTGTCTTAGAGTGAAATGGATGTATCTACGTAATAATTGCAGTATATGAGAGCCCTGCTCAGTAACGCCTTACAAGATCAGCCAGTCTGTCCAGCACAGCAATAGCCATCCCTCTCAGCCAGCCCTGCTCAGTCATGCCTTACACGATCAGCCAGTCTGTCCAGCACAGCAATAGCCATCCCTCTCAGCCAGCCCTGCTCAGTCATGCCTTACACGATCAGCCAGTCTGTCCAGCACAGCAATAGCCATCCCTCTCAGCCAGCCCTGCTCAGTCATGCCTGACAAGATCAGCCAGTCTGTCCAGCACAGAAATAGGCTCCACCCCTCTCAGCCAGCCCTGCTCAGTCATGCCTGACAAGTGATAAAGCAGTAAAACTAGCATGTCCAACATGACCCTAGGCTCATATCCATGCATAATCCCTCACTCCCCCCCTCCAAAGCCTGGTCTACTAGTGTGTGTACATGGTAAAAGAATGAAGTTCCATCCCACAGAAAACAATAGTTGGTTAATAAGCCAACACACATGACAGGACATGCTTGTGGAATGATTTGCCCTGTCTGCATTTATATTGTACAAACATGTATTGTTTGAATGTTTTGTTATTCAACTCTATTTCACATGCAATGACCAAATCATCATTGTTTTAGTTAGCTGGGAAATGTTTGGCTTTGGTTATAATATGAATGCGAAAATTCCGCTGTATTGTACAAGTTTTGAAATCACAAAATTGGCCAAGATGACACAGCATTCTTTTAGTCACGTATCATTTTATATTTGATAGGAGCACCTGAAAAATATCACGAACATCCTGATTAAATATACTAGTACGCTGAATAATATTGGCTGGGTAATTGTCCAATCATTTGTGGTGGCAAATGTCTGTTGGGCCAAGTTGTCAAGATGATAGAAAGCAGTACTGGTAAGAAACTGTCTGATGAGCTCTCACTCTTACCCACATACAATGGCCTGTGTATCCTTTTTTCTCAGTCCAGTATGACCATTTGAAATGATAAGAACAAATTGGGGGATGCCACAAAGCCTATAGGCTTTTATGTCTAGTTCACTTTACAGCTTGGGAATCAATTGTGGACATATAAGAAATGATATAAGCTGAATATTGTCATGACCTTGAATGTGACCTTTGACCTTATATTCAAGGTCAAAGCACAAAATGGCTAATATCTCGCTCATTATCGACTTTACAGCTTAGGAATCAATTAGGGACATATAAGAAATGATATATGTCGAATACCCTGATGACCTTGAATTTGACCTTTGACCTAATTTTCAAGGTCAAAGCACAAAATAGCTATTATCTCAATTATTATCGACTTTACAGCTCAGGAATCAATTGGGGACATATAAGAAATGATATATGTCGAATACTCTGATGACCTTGAATTTGGCCTTGACCTAATTTTCAAGGTCAAAGCACAAAATGGCTATTATCTCACTTATTATCAACTTTAGAGCTCAGAAATCAAATGTGGACATATAGGAAATGATATACCAGGTGTGTTGAATATTTTGATGACCTCGAATTTGACCTTTCGCCTCATTTTCAAGGTCAGAGCACAAAATGGCTAATATCTCGCTTATGATCACTTTACAGTTTGGGAATCAATTTTGGACATAAGAAATGATATATGCTGAATATTCTCATGACCTTGAATATGATCTTCGACCTCATTTTCAAGGTCAACACGCAAAATGGCTAATATCTCGCTTATTATCGACTTCACAGCTTAGAAATCAATTGCGGACATATAAGAAATGATATATGGTGAATATTCTGATGGCATTGAATTCGACCTTTGACCTCATTTTCAAGGTCAATAGACAAAATGGCTAATATCTTGCTTCTCTATTGATAGCTTGGGAACCAATTATGGACATATGAAAATGATATACACTGAATATACCGATGACCTTGAATTTGACCTTGTCATTATTTTCAAGGTCAGAGCAGAAAATGGCTAATATGTTGCTTATCATCGACTTTACAGCATAGGAATCAATTGTGAATGTACTAGAAACGATATGCTGAATATTCTCGTGACCTTGAATTGACCAATGACCTTAGTTTCAAGGTCATGGGACAGAAGGCTACTATCTAAAATATATATTGTCCGGTAACCTTTCTTAGCCCTTGGGCTAATTTGATTTATAGGTTACCGGACCTATGGTCCGATAACCTATTGCCATGGCGTTGCGTCCGGCATCCGTCCGTCCGGGCATACCAGAAGGGTTCACGGGGAATTTCTTAGGGGGAATAAAGCTGAAAACGCCCCACAACCACAGTTTAAGCCAAAAGTGTGGTTTTATGGGGATTTTTTCAGGACTTACGGGGAAAGCTAAGATAGGAAATTTAACATTGGGTCCGCCCGTAACGCCCATCCGTTCGCCCATCCATTCGCACGTCCGTCCGTCCGTCCGTCGACGTCATCGTCGTCCGTCCACATTTTGTCTTTTAAGGTTTACGGTCCAATCTTTCTGAAAATTTGGGGGAAGACACCTTGGAATAACTGGAGGAGGTATTTTTTAGTTATTTTATTTTTAATTTTTATTCAAAATTGCGGCCGTTTTTGTCAAAAAACGGTCAGTTTTGAACTTTGGCGGCCATTTTCTCAAAAACTGTTTGATCAGATTTGAGGTTTTTGTTTCAACAAAAACTGATTATGACCTTGACCTTGACCTTGACCTCAGATGACCATGAGTGCTAAATGTCCGATGTGAAATGTGTAAATTAGCCACCGAGGCTTAATCACTTGCACCTACAGGTTTGGATTGTGTAAAAGCTTACAAGAAGTCATGTATTTATAGCACATCTCTTGGAGACCTCGAATATGACCTGATATGTGACCTTGAAATCCAAATCTCACATTCTTGCCTGACCTGACATGTGTAAATTGGCCTCTACAGAGAAAATACTTGTTGATAGAGCTTATATGTTTGTATTATGAACATATATGAAGTCATATGCACTATTATGCAGCATACCTAATGGTGATATTCCAGTTCACAAAGATGACCTTGATTGGTAAATCTCAAAGTCATATGTCACTTGCAATGCTCAAAGCCAAAATTGTCTGGTAACCTATCTTAGCCCTTGGGCTAATTTTCATTGATATCTTGGAAATGGTGTGTCGTACAGCCCTTGGCAAACATGTTATGAATATTATGAATAGTCTCAACACCGAAATGCCTCGAAGGCATCTTCAGGCCCTAACGTCCAGTTTGTTTTGTTGCAGAAGTAAGTCTGGACTCTGGGGCTGGCGGAGTGACAGAGCAGAAACTGTAAACGGCTATCAATGCAAGGTCAGTGTAACTGTGTGGTCTGTGTAACTGTGTGATCTGTGTAACTGTGTGGTCTGTGTAACTGTGTGGTCTGTGTAACTGTGGTCTGTGTGATTTGTGTAACTGTCTGATCTGTGTAACTGTGTGATCTGTGTAACTGTGTGGTCTGTGTAACTGTGTGATCTGTGTGACTGTGTGGTCTGTGTGACTGTGGTCTGTGTAACTGTGTGGTCTGTGTAACTGTGTGGTCTGTGTGACTGTGGTCTGTGTGACTGTGTGGTCTGTGTGACTGTGTGGTCTGTGTAACTGTGTGATCTGTGTGACTGTGTGGTCTGTGTGACTGTGGTCTGTGTAACTGTGTGATCTGTGTGACTGTGTGGTCTGTGTGACTGTGGTCTGTGTAACTGTGTGGTCTGTGTGACTGTGGTCTGTGTAACTGTGTGATCTGTGTGACTGTGTGGTCTGTGTAACTGTGTGATCTGTGTAACTGTGTGATCTGTGTGACTGTGTGGTCTGTGTGACTGTGTGATCTGTGTAACTGTGTGGTCTGTGTAACTGTGTGGTCTGTGTGATCTGTGTAACTGTGTGGGCTGTGTAACTGTGTGGTCTGTGTTACTGTGTGGTCTGTGTGACTGTGTGATCTGTGTGACTGTGTGGTCTGTGTGACTGTGTGGTCTGTGTGACTGTGTGATCTGTGTGACTGTTTGGTCTGTGTAACTGTGTGGTCTGTGTAACTGTGTGGTCTGTGTGATCTGTGTAACTGTGTGGGCTGTGTAACTGTGTGGTCTGTGTTACTGTGTGGTCTGTGTGACTGTGTGATCTGTGTGACTGTGTGGTCTGTGTGACTGTGTGGTCTGTGTGACTGTGTGGGCTGTGTAACTGTGTGATCTGTGTGACTGTGTGGTCTGTGTGACTGTGTGGTCTGTGTAACTGTGTGATCTGTGTGACTGTGTGGTCTGTGTGACTGTGGTCTGTGTAACTGTGTGGGCTGTGTAACTGTGTGGTCTGTGTTACTGTGTGGTCTGTGTGACTGTGTGATCTGTGTGACTGTGTGGTCTGTGTGACTGTGTGGTCTGTGTCACTGTGTGGTCTGTGTAACTGTGTGGTCTGTGTGACTCTGTGGACTGTGTGACTGTGTGGTCTGTGTAACTGTGTGGTCCATGTAACTGTGTGGTCTGTGTAACTGTGTGGTCTGTGTGACTGTGGACTGTGTGACTGTGTGGTCCGTGTAACTGTGTGGTCCGTGTAACTGTGTGGTCCATGTAACTGTGTGGTCTGTGTAACTGTGTGGTATGTGTAACTGTGTGGTCTGTGTAACTGTGTGGTCTGTGTGACTGTGTGGTCTGTGTAACTGTGTGGTCCGTGTAACTGTGTGGTCCATGTAACTGTGTGGTCTGTGTAACTGTGTGGTCCGTGTAACTGTTTGGTCTGTGTAACTGTGGTCTGTGTAACTGTGTGGTCTGTGTAACTGTGTGGTCAGTGTAACTGTGTGGTCTGTGTAACTGTGTGGTCTGTGTAACTGTGTGGTCTCTGTGACTGTGTGGTCTGTGTAACTGTGTGGTCTGTGTGACTGTGTGGTCTGTGTAACTGTGTGATTTGTGTAACTGTGTGATTTGTGTAACTGTGTGGTCTGTGTAACCGTGTGGTCTGTGTGACTGTGTGGTCTGTGTAACTGTGTGATTTGTGTAACTGTGTGATTTGTGTAACTGTGTGGTCTGTGTAACTGTGTGGTCTGTGTGACTGTGTGGTCTGTGTAACCGTGTGGTCTGTGTAACTGTGTGGTCTGTGTAACCGTGTGGTCTGTGTGACTGTGTGGTCTGTGTAACTGTGTGGTCTGTGTGACTGTGTGGTCAGTGTGACTGTGTGGTCTGTGTAACTGTGTGGTCTGTGTAACTGTGTGGTCCGTGTAACTGTTTGGTCTGTGTAACTGTGGTCTGTGTAACTGTGTGGTCTGTGTAACTGTGTGGTCAGTGTAACTGTGTGGTCTGTGTAACTGTGTGGTCTGTGTGGTCTGTGTCACTGTGTGGTCTGTGTAACTGTGTGGTCCGTGTAACTGTTTGGTCTGTGTAACTGTGGTCTGTGTAACTGTGTGGTCTGTGTAACTGTGTGGTCAGTGTAACTGTGTGGTCTGTGTAACTGTGTGGTCTGTGTGGTCAGTGTAACTGTGTGGTCTGTGTAACTGTGTGGTCTCTGTGACTGTGTGGTCTGTGTAACTGTGTGGTCTGTGTGACTGTGTGGTCTGTGTAACTGTGTGATTTGTGTAACTGTGTGATTTGTGTAACTGTGTGGTCTGTGTAACCGTGTGGTCTGTGTGACTGTGTGGTCTGTGTAACTGTGTGATTTGTGTAACTGTGTGATTTGTGTAACTGTGTGGTCTGTGTAACTGTGTGGTCTGTGTGACTGTGTGGTCTGTGTAACCGTGTGGTCTGTGTAACTGTGTGGTCTGTGTAACCGTGTGGTCTGTGTGACTGTGTGGTCTGTGTAACTGTGTGGTCTGTGTGACTGTGTGGTCTGTGTAACTGTGTGGTCAGTGTGACTGTGTGGTCTGTGTAACTGTGTGGTCTGTGTAACCGTGTGGTCTGTGTGACTGTGTGGTCTGTGTAACCGTGTGGTCTGTGTGACTGTGTGGTCTGTGTCACTGTGTGGTCTGTGTAACTGTGTGGTCTGTGTAACTGTGTGGTCTGTGTAACTGTGTGGTCTGTGTGACTGTGTGGTCTGTGTTACTGTGTGGTCTGTGTAACTGTGTGATTTGTGTAACTGTGTGGTCTGTGTAACTGTGTGGTCTGTGTGACTGTGTGGTCTGTGTAACCGTGTGGTCTGTGTAACTGTGTGGTCTGTGTAACTGTGTGGTCTGTGTAACTGTGTGGTCTGTGTGATCTGTGTGACTGTGTGGTCTGTGTGACTGTGTGGTCTGTGTAACTTTGTGGTCTGTGTAACTGTGTGGTCTGTGTGACTGTGGTCTGTGTAACCGTGTGGTCTGTGTGACTGTGTGATCTGTGTAACTGTGTGGTCAGTGTGACTGTGTGGGCTGTGTAACTGTGTGGGCTGTGTAACTGTGTGGTCTGTGTAACTGTGTGGTCTGTGTGACTCTGTGGACTGTGTGACTGTGTGGTCGGTGTAACTGTGTGGTCCGTGTAACTGTGTGGTCCATGTAACTGTGTGGTCTGTGTGACTGTGTGGTCTGTGTGACTGTGTGGTCTGTGTAACCGTGTGGTCTGTGTGACTGTGTGATCTGTGTAACTGTGTGGTCAGTGTGACTGTGTGGGCTGTGTAACTGTGTGGGCTGTGTAACTGTGTGGTCTGTGTGACTGTGTGATCTGTGTGACTGTGTGGTCTGTGTGACTGTGTGGTCTGTGTCACTGTGTGGTCTCTGTAACTGTGTGGTCTGTGTGACTCTGTGGACTGTGTGACTGTGTGGTCTGTGTAACTGTGTGGTCCGTGTAACTGTGTGGTCTGTGTAACTGTGTGGTCTGTGTGACTGTGTGGTCTGTGTAACCGTGTGGTTTGTGTGACTGTGTGATCTGTGTAACTGTGTGGTCAGTGTGACTGTGTGGGCTGTGTAACTGTGTGGGCTGTGTAACTGTGTGGTCTGTGTGATCTGTGTGACTGTGTGGTCTGTGTGATCTGTGTGACTGTGTGGTCTGTGTGACTGTGTGGTCTGTGTAACTTTGTGGTCTGTGTAACTGTGTGGTCTGTGTGACTGTGTGGTCTGTGTAACCGTGTGGTCTGTGTGACTGTGTGATCTGTGTAACTGTGTGGTCAGTGACTGTGTGGGCTGTGTAACTGTGTGGGCTGTGTAACTGTGTGGTCTGTGTGACTGTGTGATCTGTGTGACTGTGTGGTCTGTGTGACTGTGTGGTCTGTGTCACTGTGTGGTCTCTGTAACTGTGTGGTCTGTGTGACTGTGTGGTCTGTGTAACTGTGTGGTCCGTGTAACTGTGTGGTCTGTGTAACTGTGTGGTCTGTGTGACTCTGTGGACTGTGTGACTGTGTGGTCGGTGTAACTGTGTGGTCCGTGTAACTGTGTGGTCCCTGTAACTGTGTGGTCTGTGTAACTGTGTGATCTGTGTAACTGTGTGGTCTGTGTAACTGTGTGGTCTGTGTGACTCTGTGGTCTGTGTAACTGTGTGGTCCGTGTAACTGTTTGGTCTGTGTAACTGTGGTCTGTGTAACTGTGTGGTCTGTGTGACTGTGTGGTCTGTGTGACTGTGTGGTCTGTGTCACTGTGTGGTCTGTGTAACTGTGTGGTCTGTGTAACTGTGTGGTCAGTGTAACTGTGTGGTCTGTGTAACTGTGTGGTCTGTGTAACTGTGTGGTCTGTGTAACTGTGTGGTCTGTGTAACTGTGTGGTCAGTGTAACTGTGTGGTCTGTGCAACTATGTGGTCTGTGTAACCGTGTGGTCTGTGTGACTGTGTGGTCTGTGTGGTCTGTGTAACTGTGTGGTCTGTGTGACTGTGTGGTCTGTGTTACTGTGTGGTCTGTGTGACTTGTAACTGTGTGGTCTGTGTGACTGTGCGGTCTGTGTAACTGTGTGGTCTGTGTGGTCTGTGTGACTGTGTGGTCTGTGTAACTGTGTGGTCTGTGTAACTGTGTGGTCTGTGTAACTGTGTGGTCAGTGTGACTGTGTGACTGTGTGACTCTGTGGTCAATGTGACTGTGTGACTGTGTGGTCTGTGTAACTGTGTGGTCTGTGTAACTGTGTGGTCCGTGTAACTGTGTGGTCCATGTAACTGTGTGGTCTGTGTAACTGTGTGATCTGTGTAACTGTGTGGTCTGTGTAACTGTGTGGTCTGTGTGACTGTGTGGTCTGTGTAACTGTGTGGTCCGTGTAACTGTGTGGTCCATGTAACTGTGTGGTCTGTGTAACTGTGTGGTCCGTGTAACTGTTTGGTCTGTGTAACTGTGGTCTGTGTAACTGTGTGGTCTGTGTAACTGTGTGGTCAGTGTAACTGTGTGGTCTGTGTAACTGTGTGGTCTGTGTAACTGTGTGGTCTGTGTGACTGTGTGGTCTGTGTAACTGTGTGGTCTGTGTGACTGTGTGGTCTGTGTAACTGTGTGATTTGTGTAACTGTGTGATTTGTGTAACTGTGTGGTCTGTGTAACTGTGTGGTCTGTGTGACTGTGTGGTCTGTGTAACCGTGTGGTCTGTGTAACTGTGTGGTCTGTGTAACCGTGTGGTCTGTGTGACTGTGTGGTCTGTGTAACTGTGTGGTCTGTGTGACTGTGTGGTCTGTGTAACTGTGTGGTCAGTGTAACTGTGTGGTCTGTGTAACTGTGTGGTCTGTGTAACCGTGTGGTCTGTGTGACTGTGTGGTCTGTGTAACCGTGTGGTCTGTGTGACTGTGTGGTCTGTGTGACTGTGTGGTCTGTGTAACTGTGTGGTCTGTGTAACTGTGTGGTCTGTGTGGTCTGTGTAACTGTGTGGTCTGTGTAACTGTGTGGTCTGTGTGACTGTGTGGTCTGTGTTACTGTGTGGTCTGTGTAACTGTGTGATTTGTGTAACTGTGTGGTCTGTGTAACTGTGTGGTCTGTGTGACTGTGTGGTCTGTGTAACCGTGTGGTCTGTGTAACTGTGTGGTCTGTGTAACTGTGTGGTCTGTGTGATCTGTGTGGTCTGTGTGACTGTGTGGTCTGTGTAACTTTGTGGTCTGTGTAACTGTGTGGTCTGTGTGACTGTGGTCTGTGTAACCGTGTGGTCTGTGTGACTGTGTGATCTGTGTAACTGTGTGGTCAGTGTGACTGTGTGGGCTGTGTAACTGTGTGGGCTGTGTAACTGTGTGGTCTGTGTAACTGTGTGGTCTGTGTGACTCTGTGGACTGTGTGACTGTGTGGTCGGTGTAACTGTGTGGTCCGTGTAACTGTGTGGTCCATGTAACTGTGTGGTCTGTGTGACTCTGTGGTCTGTGTAACTGTGTGGTCTGTGTGACTGTGTGGTCTGTGTAACCGTGTGGTCTGTGTGACTGTGTGATCTGTGTAACTGTGTGGTCAGTGTGACTGTGTGGGCTGTGTAACTGTGTGGGCTGTGTAACTGTGTGGTCTGTGTGACTGTGTGATCTGTGTGACTGTGTGGTCTGTGTGACTCTGTGGTCTGTGTCACTGTGTGGTCTCTGTAACTGTGTGGTCTGTGTGACTCTGTGGACTGTGTGACTGTGTGGTCTGTGTAACTGTGTGGTCCGTGTAACTGTGTCGTCTGTGTAACTGTGTGGTCTGTGTGACTGTGTGGTCTGTGTAACCGTGTGGTCTGTGTGACTGTGTGATCTGTGTAACTGTGTGGTCAGTGTGACTGTGTGGGCTGTGTAACTGTGTGGGCTGTGTAACTGTGTGGTCTGTGTGATCTGTGTGACTGTGTGGTCTGTGTGATCTGTGTGACTGTGTGGTCTGTGTGACTGTGTGGTCTGTGTAACTTTGTGGTCTGTGTAACTGTGTGGTCTGTCTGACTGTGTGGTCTGTGTAACCGTGTGGTCTGTGTGACTGTGTGGTCTGTGTAACCGTGTGGTCTGTGTGACTGTGTGGTCTGTGTGACTGTGTGGTCTGTGTAACTGTGTGGTCTGTGTAACTGTGTGGTCTGTGTGGTCTGTGTAACTGTGTGGTCTGTGTAACTGTGTGGTCTGTGTGACTGTGTGCTCTGTGTTACTGTGTGGTCTGTGTAACTGTGTGATTTGTGTAACTGTGTGGTCTGTGTAACTGTGTGGTCTGTGTGACTGTGTGGTCTGTGTAACCGTGTGGTCTGTGTAACTGTGTGGTCTGTGTAACTGTGTGGTGTGTGTGATCTGTGTGGTCTGTGTGGTCTGTGTGACTGTGTGGTCTGTGTAACTTTGTGGTCTGTGTAACTGTGTGGTCTGTGTGACTGTGGTCTGTGTAACCGTGTGGTCTGTGTGACTGTGTGATCTGTGTAACTGTGTGGTCAGTGTGACTGTGTGGGCTGTGTAACTGTGTGGTCTGTGTAACTGTGTGGTCTGTGTGACTCTGTGGACTGTGTGACTGTGTGATCTGTGTAACTGTGTGGTCAGTGTGACTGTGTGGGCTGTGTAACTGTGTGGTCTGTGTAACTGTGTGGTCTGTGTGACTCTGTGGACTGTGTGACTGTGTGGTCGGTGTAACTGTGTGGTCCGTGTAACTGTGTGGTCCATGTAACTGTGTGGTCTGTGTGACTCTGTGGTCTGTGTAACTGTGTGGTCTGTGTGACTGTGTGGTCTGTGTAACTGTGTGGTCTGTGTGACTGTGTGATCTGTTTGACTGTGTGGTCTGTGTGACTGTGTGGTCTGTGTCACTGTGTGGTCTCTGTAACTGTGTGGTCTGTGTGACTCTGTGGACTGTGTGACTGTGTGGTCTGTGTAACTGTGTGGTCCGTGTAACTGTGTGGTCTGTGTAACTGTGTGGTCTGTGTGACGGTGTGGTCTGTGTAACCGTGTGGTCTGTGTGACTGTGTGATCTGTGTAACTGTGTGGTCAGTGTGACTGTGTGGGCTGTGTAACTGTGTGGGCTGTGTAACTGTGTGGTCTGTGTGATCTGTGTGACTGTGTGGTCTGTGTGACTGTGTGGTCTGTGTGACTGTGTGGTCTGTGTAACTTTGTGGTCTGTGTAACTGTGTGGTCTGTGTGACTGTGTGGTCTGTGTAACCGTGTGGTCTGTGTGACTGTGTGATCTGTGTAACTGTGTGGTCAGTGTGACTGTGTGGGCTGTGTAACTGTGTGGGCTGTGTAACTGTGTGGTCTGTGTGACTGTGTGATCTGTGTGACTGTGTGGTCTGTGTGACTGTGTGGTCTGTGTCACTGTGTGGTCTCTGTAACTGTGTGGTCTGTGTGACTGTGTGGTCTGTGTAACTGTGTGGTCCGTGTAACTGTGTGGTCTGTGTAACTGTGTGGTCTGTGTGACTCTGTGGACTGTGTGACTGTGTGGTCGGTGTAACTGTGTGGTCCGTGTAACTGTGTGGTCCCTGTAACTGTGTGGTCTGTGTAACTGTGTGATCTGTGTAACTGTGTGGTCTGTGTAACTGTGTGGTCTGTGTGACTCTGTGGTCTGTGTAACTGTGTGGTCCGTGTAACTGTTTGGTCTGTGTAACTGTGGTCTGTGTAACTGTGTGGTCTGTGTGACTGTGTGGTCTGTGTAACTGTGTGGTCTGTGTAACTGTGTGGTCTGTGTAACTGTGTGGTCTGTGTAACTGTGTGGTCAGTGTAACTGTGTGGTCTGTGTAACTGTGTGGTCAGTGTAACTGTGTGGTCTGTGCAACTATGTGGTCTGTGTGACTGTGTGGTCTGTGTAACTGTGTGGTCAGTGTAACTGTCTGGTCTGTGCAACTATGTGGTCTGTGTAACCGTGTGGTCTGTGTGACTGTGTGGTCTGTGTGGTCTGTGTAACTGTGTGGTCTGTGTGACTGTGTGGTCTGTGTTACTGTGTGGTCTGTGTGACTTGTAACTGTGTGGTCTGTGTGACTCTGTGGTCAATGTGACTGTGTGACTGTGTGGTCTGTGTAACTGTGTGGTCTGTGTAACTGTGTGGTCTGTGTAACTGTGTGGTCAGTGTGACTGTGTGGTCTGTGTGACTGTGTGGTCTGTGTGACTTGTAACTGTGTGGTCTGTGTGACTGTGCGGTCTGTGTAACTGTGTGGTCTGTGTGGTCTGTGTGACTGTGTGGTCTGTGTAACTGTGTGGTCGGTGTAACTGTGTGGTCTGTGTAACTGTGTGGTCTGTGTAACTTTGTGGTCTGTGTAACTGTGTGGTCTGTGTAACTGTGTGGTCTGTGTGACTGTGTGGTCTGTGTAATTGTGTGGTCTGTGTAACTGTGTGGTCTGTGTAACTGTGTGGTCGGTGTAACTGTGTGGTCTGTGTAACTGTGTGGTCTGTGTAACTTTGTGGTCTGTGTAACTGTGTGGTCTGTGTAACTGTGTGGTCTGTGTGACTGTGTGGTCTGTGTAACTGTGTGGTCTGTGTAACTGTGTGGTCGGTGTAACTGTGTGGTCAGTGTGACTGTGTGACTGTGTGGTCTGTGTCACTGTGTGGTCTGTGTGACTGTGTGGTCTGTGTAACTGTGTGGTCTGTGTAACTGTGTGGTCGGTGTAACTGTGGTCTGTGTAACTGTGTGGTCTGTGTGGTCTGTGTAACTGTGTGATCTGTGTAACTGTATGGTCTGTGTAACTGTGTGGTCAGTGTTACTGTATGGTCAGTGTAACTGTGTGGTCAGTGTAACTGTGGTCTGTGTAACTGTGTGGTCTGTGTGGTCTGTGTAACTGTGTGATCTGTGTAACTGTATGGTCTGTGTAACTGTGTGGTCAGTGTAACTGTATGGTCTGTGTAACTGTGTGGTCAGTGTAACTGTATGGTCAGTGTAACTGTGTGGTCTGTGTAACTGTGTGGTCTGTGTAACTTTGTGGTCTGTGTAACTGTGTGGTCTGTGTGACTGTGTGGTCTGTGTGACTGTTTGGTCTGTGTAACTGTGTGGTCTGTGTAACTGTGTGGTCTATGTGGTCTGTGTGACTGTGTGGCCTGTGTAACTGTGTGGTCTGTGTGACTGTGTGGTCTGTGTAACTGTGTGGTCTGTGTGACTGTGTGGTCTGTGTGACTGTGTGGTCTGAGTGACTGTGTGGTCTGTGTAACTGTGTGGTCTGTGTGACTGTGTGGTCAGTGTGACTGTGTGGTCAGTGTGACTGTGTGGTCTGTGTCACTGTGTGGTCTGTGTGACTGTGTGGTCTTTGTAACTGTGTGGTCTGTGTAACTGTGTGGTCTGTGTGGTCTGTGTGACTGTGTGGTCTGTGTAACTGTGTGGTCAGTGTGACTGTGTGGTCTGTGTAACTGTGTGGTCTGTGTAACTGTGTGATCTGTGTAACTGTGTGGTCTGTGTAACTGTGTGGTCTGTGTGACTGTGTGGTCTGTGTAACTGTGTGGTCCGTGTAACTGTGTGGTCTGTGTAACTGTGTGGTCTATGTAACTGTGTGGTCTGTGTAACTGTGTGGTCTGTGTAACTGTGTGGTCTATGTAACTGTGTGGTCAGTGTAACTGTGTGGTCTGTGTAACTGTGTGGTCTGTGTAACTGTGTGGTCTGTGTAACTGTGTGGTCAGTGTAACTGTGTGGTCTGTGTAACTGTGTGGTCTATGTAACTGTGTGGTCTGTGTGACTGTGTGGTCTGTGAAACTGTGTGGTCTGTGTGACTGTGTGGTCTGTGTCACTGTGTGATCTGTGTGACTGTGGTCTGTGTTACTGTGTGGTCTTTGTAACTGTGTGGTCTGTGTGGTCTGTGTGACTGTGTGGTCAGTGTAACTGTGTGGTCTGTGTAACTGTGTGGTCAGTGTAACTGTGTGGTCTGTGTAACTGTGTGGTCTATGTAACTGTGTGGTCTGTGTAACTGTGTGGTCTGTGTAACTGTGTGGTCAGTGTAACTGTGTGGTCTGTGTAACTGTGTGGTCTGTGTAACTGTGTGGTCCATGTAACTGTTTGGTCTGTGTAAATGTGTGGTCTGTGTAACTGTGTGGTCTGTGTAACTGTTTGGTCTGTGTAACTGTGTGGTCTGTGTAACTGTGTGGTCTGTGTAACTGTTTGGTCAGTGTGACTGTGTGGTCAGTGTGACTGTGTGGTCTGTGTCACTGTGTGGTCTGTGTCACTGTGTGATCTGTGTCACTGTGTGGTCTGTGTAACTGTGTGGTCTGTGTAACTGTGGTCTGTGTGACTGTGTGGTCTGAATGAATGAATGAATGAATGATCTTTATTTCCCGTAAAACGGAGTACAACAAAAACATTTAAATAAACACTTCTGAAAAGGAAGGTACATTACTGGTATCACAGTATCTGCATCAGATGCACCAGTTCGATCGCAGACACACATACAAAGTCCATATATTGTCTCGGGTCTGAGAAAATTAACCAGTCCTTTGATAGCAGTGTTTCTAAGAAAAGATAGTCGCAGTTCATGAAAGATGCTTCCTGTGTACAGTCAATAGAATCTAAGATTCTGTCCCACGCAGATGTTCTAATTGTTATCAAATGTTCACAGCACATTATGTAATGATGAACAGCATCAGTATATTCTCGGCCACAGTACATGCATGTGACAGGTTCACCCTGTTCTTCAAAAGCCAGCAATTTAACAGTGTTAATCAGGAAATAGCGAAGTGACAAATTTCTGCTAATGACAGTAAGCAATGGATGTGGAGAAAGGTTTTCGTGTATCCTTTGAAATCGGAAACAGTTCTTGGACCTTAGACCTTCTCGCCAAATAACCTCCTCATTGAGATGTACAGCTAACTTCACTGACGTTTTCCACACAGCTTTGGATTGTAAGGGGGCTCGTTTGGTAAGATATGACATCACTGTACTGTCCAATCCGAAGTCACATACAGCTTTGTACAAGTTATAGGTCAGACTCTCACGACCGTACGATGGGCAAAATATTACACAGTATAGCTGGCAAAGAAACAAGTGTTTAATTATATTATTTTGCGGAAGATCCAACAGCTTACGGACGAAATTGAGTTTACATCTGTCAATACGACCTTGCATTCGATGCCATCCAAAAAATCCCCGTACAACCTCGTTATGCGTACGCTTATGGAGACTCAGAATTAGTTTTCCGACACAGTTTTGAGCCACTTCCAACTGTTGAATCTCCTTCTTGGTCAGGGTACCCCAGGCCTCACATCCATATAAAACAGAAGGAACAATGACACGTTCCCATATCTTGCTACACGTCAAAGGTGCCATCTCATCCCAGTGGAAGCCTGTAGCCCTGAAAAGACCAACACTCGCGTATCCCCTGTTGACCATGGTATTTGTTCGTGTACTCGTCTTGAGATCTGACGATAAGACAACAACGAGATAAGTATATGACGTCACAGTCTCAAGTTGGTACTGTCCGAGATACCAGCAGTGGTTTCCTTCATCTCGCTTGTTGGTTTGCCTGAAAACGATGCACTTTGACTTCTCATGTGAGTATTGAAAACGCCACTGTCTAGCATATAAAAAGACCTTGTCGATCATATTGGAGTCCAGATGGGGTCAGCGATAAAAGTAAAGTGTCATCAGCCATAGTAGGACTGGCAAAACTTTTGCCATGAAAAGTCAACGCATCGCGAAGTCCTTTGGTAATAAAGTTATGAATGTCATCATAAAACACTGTGAAATAAAATGTTGACAGTATGCCGCCTTGTTTAATACTCCGAGTAACATCAAAGCATTTAGACGTGGTGCCTTGAACCAGAGCCTGGGCAGTGCTTCCCATGAGCCATTGTTCGAACAAAAGCCACATTTTGTCAGTAATACCTAGTTTCCATAATTTTATTAACAGGGCATTCCAATTAATGACATCAAACGCTTTCTTGATATCGAGAAAGCAGCCGAACACGGGGCTGCCCTGATTAACACAGTGTTTAACAGCCTCTTGGACTATGAAAGCCAAACTTACACAATCCGTTCTCTCTCTGCCTGCCTGTTGCAGGGGGTGCGGAAAGTCACGTTGTGATAATGACGGTTGGAGCCTCGTGAGAACAAGTTTTTCGAACACTTTGTTTATGGATGGGGTGAGAGAAACACCTCTATATGAGTCAGCAGAGTCTCTAGGTTTGTGTTTTTCCTTGAATAATGGGATGATCAAGCTGCGTTTGAGAACCGCTGGAATGTACATAAATTTTGCCATAGCGTTAAAAAGAGTAGTGAGACACTGATACAGGACAAATCCACCGTATTTCAGACACTCGTACGGGATTCCGTCGTAGCCAGCTGCTTTATTGTTGGGCAGTTTTTTACAGATGTTCGCAATTTCATTAACTATGAAAGTTTCCGATATCGAGGCTGTGGGATCACGAACTCTGGATGCCGATTGTCGTGCCGCGTCTAGTTCTTTGAGCAAATCGTCCTGAAACGCAGAATCATACGTTTCAGATTCATCAGGCTGTTCATTGAGTATGCATTCATAATGATCGCTCCACAACATAGCTAATTCCTCTCTTGTACTATATGTTACACCGTCTTTTGTTATTGGAAAAAGTTGATTAGGGTTCTTTCGCCTGATATATTTCCAGAGAGAGCGCGGTTGTGAACTGATATTTGACTCCATGGACTGGAATTCTTCCTGATAAAAGTTAAATTGTTTCAGTTCAAATTTACGGGCGAAATCACGCTTGGCTAATTTATAATTAGCGTAAGACGCTAATTACCACGAGGTCTCCCTTCAGCGGACCAGATATGACGTAGACATAACTGTTTTTGGTGCAGTGCCCTCAACTCATCATCCCAGAATGGTCGAACGTGTGGTTTATACATTTTGATAGGTACAGTCTCCTCAACAGTTTTGTATATGCTGTTTTTTATCAACTCCAGAAAATCATCAATTTGATTGCAAGAATCCATTGAATAATCTACAATTTCAGAAATGTAACGTCTTAGAGTTTGTGAATACAAAGGTATATCACACTTTTCTCAGTTATATTTGACACATTGACGACAGCAATCACCTGACTGTTGATCCACACCAGTGCGTGTACCATGTGTACCGCCTATGTCGGGTAAACTCGGAATGGAAAGCAACAACGAGATCGGCAAATGATCTGACGTGTTTAGAGCGTGTTCGTCGAGAACGTGATATTCGATACCGTACGGAAGTGAGTATATATGCAACATAAAATGATCTAACTGTGAAGGTTGCAAACTGGGGTTTCCAGGGAAACAAGTATAAACAGGACCGCCACACGATGCCTGGACTGTAGTGGAAGTCAAATTGTGTGCACGCATGAATTCAGTGAGTATATCTCCCCTGACATTGCCGTTACCCCTAGTCCTAGGTCCACAGGCTTTGCCCAACTGGCCATTAAAGTCACCACATGAAATTACTTGACCCATGCATGATAGCCATTCAAGTAAAATTTTCCACTCTGTTAAAGTCTCTCTATAGGTATCCACTGGACTATTTGTAGTTGGTAGATAAATGTTAATCACAAAAATGTTACTACCATTGGGTGAGATGATTTTTGCAACCATAAACCTGTCCGACTCAAAAGGTAGACTTACTTCCGTCACGGCAATGTCCGTCCTGGTATTCCACAAAATAGCTAACCCTCCTTTCCGACGACGATTCATACTCAGTGGATTATTTTCGTGACACACTGACACAAACCCTGTGAAATGTTTGTTTAAAGATGTCAAAAAGTTTTTGTATTCATAGAACAAATGGTGTTCCTGTAGACAAAGAATGTCACAACTTTCCATCAAATGATCAATATACGCTGCGCTCGAAAATGCTCCTCGACAATTGTAGGAGGTTAAACGAATATTACTCATTTCATTGTTGATGAGATGTGTCGTTGTCTATCCATTTCCGAGCAAAGATACCATCAGGCCAGAAGCCGGGTGTGACGTACGCGTCAACGTCGGCCGTATATCCACGATGATTTTCATGGCCATTGTGTTCCCCTTGTGTTTGATAATGAGCGCAGAGCGGAAACTTTTATTCTGATGGTTGATGTACCATTCCATGTTATCCAGTGTATACTGATCATCCTCATCGAATAGAATGCCTCCTACGTAGATCACTGCCAACTCGGGTCGCCTGTCCCGAGGGATGAATCCTTTCAGCGACCGGGTTCCCCCAGCCACCTGTTGTTTTCTGTAGGTCGACTGATTGGCTGTATGCTCCATTGCGTCTTGGGTAGAGCGCTCCTTAACCCCGTGATTCGGCTCCTGAACCACGTGGTTGGACTCCACGTGGCCAGAATCCTGCACCATGCGGTTTGGGAGGCGCACGGCCGATGACAACTCACTTCTCAAGAGGTCGGACGAGCGAGCGTCGGCTTGATCCACAGAAGCAGCGACGTCTGGCTGGCGCTGGTCCCAACTCCTTCCCGTCGGTGATGCCGGATCCACGACCGCCGCATATCCAGCACGAGCAAGGTCAGCGGTGTTCAAACGCTGGGTGATGTTAGCCATGCTATCCCGGAATGAGGCATGGCTCGCCGCACACTGTGACTTCACGTGGTCTAGTTCGCTCTCCAGTACACGGCACTTCTCTGTAAGCTTCGTCACCAGTTTCTCTTTGGCCTTAGCTTCTTTTTCATAAGCATGATAAGTGTTCACTCTGTCTGTTAATCCAGAAACAGTTTGTTTCATCTCAATGATCTCGCATCGAAGGCTACGGATCAAACTTGTGTTGCTTTTGATCGTTTTTATTTCAGAAGAAAGTTCATCACGGCTGTTAAAATGTGTTTAAATGTTCATATTTGTGACACAACTGTGCATAAATGTCTTTATTTCAGATGACAACACATGTGCAACTGCGCGCCAACACGATAAACATTAAAGCGTAGTTTCCTAATTAGACTAGTTTTGTCTATTAAACGATAGTCGACTCTTGAGTTATGCAATATTTCTAAATATTGTAACATCCTCCCTTTTATGAAAAATAATAGGATTTGTATTACAAACTATTTTGAACATTGAAACATTAGAGTAGCAACATCATCATCATGAAATATTATTTTGAACTGAGCATGATATTATGTATAAACATTTATCCAAGATGAATAAACTTGACTTAATGTACCAACTTGTACATACTTCACCAAGTATACTTTACAGGTTATATAATCATACTATATTTTGATATCAAGCAATGTGAACAACTCTATGTTGATTACATTCATGAGACATGTTAACACAAACAATACTTGGTCAAAAACATACTAGTAAATTTCACTACTACTAGAACAAACGTTTCTCGTGACACATATATCAGTGTTTCAAAGTCATTTGGTTACAAAGTCTTTGAACTGGGATGGAAGCTTGTTCCTGGTACTCCGGACTGGTCGCTGGTTGGCTTGTTCTGGAGTACTTGGTGTTCCATGAGTGATGGGCTGTGCAACAGGCGTAGTAGATGGAATTGTGGGCTCCGGTGTGACATGAGAACTGTCTCCATCCACCGAGATGGTCGGCCCACTTTGGTCCTTCTGAATGTCTTGACTGTAGTCGGCTTCTGCCGTCTTCCTGAGGTGTACTCTGTTTCTGCGTAAGGTTTTTCTTGTCCTCTGGCCATCCGTTGAGGATGACATCAGCTAGACTGCGCATCACACTGTCAGCTTTGACAGCTGCTCTGATCTTGTCCAGGCGCTCTTGTCGTACTGGCAGGTACTGCACCATGTTGATGTGTTCAAACTGTTCACCACCTTCTGTGGTGCTCAGGTGCGTCCGTGAGAGATGATCGGCGATGTGCATCTCCTTGCCGCGCTGGTACTCGATCGAGATGTCGTACTGGAGTGCTCTCATTAGCATCCCTTGCAGTCGTCTAGGTGCTGAGTTGAGAGGTTTGTGAATGATGGATTGCAGTGGCTTGTGATCACTGATGACTTTTGTGTGTCTTCCGAATGTGTACTGATGAAATTTGTTCAGAGCGAACACTACTGCTAGCATCTCCTTTTCCAGCTGAGCATATCTCGTTTCTGTGGGAGTCAGAGCTCGACTCGCGAATGCTATTGGCTGGCCATGCTGTAGGAGTGCTGCGCCAAGTCCATGCTGGCTGGCGTCACACTGTATCGTCAGTTCTTCATTCTGGCGATAGTAGTTGAGTACTGGTGCGCTCACGACTAGGTCCTTGACTTGGGTGAAGGCTGCTTCTTGTTCTTTGCCCCATTGCCAGTCAATACCTTTGTTAATCAGTTTTCTGATGGGCTGCATCGCTTCAGACAGTCGAGGTAGATACCGTGCTAGGTAGTTGATCATGCCATTGAGACGTTGTACTTCTGTAACATTGGATGGCGGATCCATGGCTGTTATGGCTTTGACTTTGGTCGGATCTGGCACGATGCCTCGGTTGGTGATCAGGTGACCTTGGAAGTCTATTTCTGTTTTGTGTGTCTCTGTCTTGTCAGGGTTCAGCCTGATGCCGTGCTGATAGCACTTGTCTAGTAGAAGACTTGTGTTCTTCTCCAAGTCCTGGTCAGCTTCATCGAGTGTGTCACCGCAACCGAAAACTATGATGTCATCGGCTATGCATATAGTCGCTGGAAGACCTTCTAGGGACTGTTGCAATCTTTTCTGAAAGATTTCGCTGCTGACAGCTAGTCCGAATGGAAGAACACACCACTTGTATCTTCCGTTGTTGGTGATCATTGTTGTGAGATCACTTGACTCCTGGTCCAACTTGCAATGCCAGTAGCCGTTACGCAGGTCAAATTTGGAGAATACTTTCGCATTGGCCAGTCGTGGTAGTATATCATCTAGGGTTGGGAGAGTGTGTACTTCTCTGATGAGGGCCTTGTTGAGACTCTGTGGGTCAATACAGATGCGTATATCCCCGGATTTCTTCTGTACGACTACCATTCGGGAGACCCATTCTGTCGGTTCATCTACTTTCTGGATGATGCCTTGCCTCTCCATCTCGTCGAGTTTGGTTGTGACTCTGGCTTGTAGGCTGAAAGGTATTCTACATGAGGCTACTGCGTGTGGTGTTGCCTTTTCATCAACTGTGAGATGAACTTGTCCTGGAAGTGTTCCAAGTTCGTTCTTGAACACACTTTCACGTGGGTTGTTGACTGCAGTGATATTCTCGTAGTTGACAGTGATGAGATGCATTTGCTCACTGGTGCGCTTGCTCAACAGTGGTGTGAGTGACTCGTTCACCACCACAAACTGAGCAGAATATTTCTTGTTGGTCTTGCAGTTCTCCACCACCAGTCGGCATGTTCCCAGCGGTATTATCTCCTGTTTGCTCCAGGTTCTCAGTTTTGTGTAGTATGGCTGGAGGTCAATGTTTGGGGCTACAGTTCTTGGTATGACATTGACACTGGCTCCACAATCGACTTGAAATTTCACACGTCTTCCTAGTATCAGCATTTCAGTCATGATATCCTTATCACCTGCTTGTTTGTGTGAAACTTTGAGCAAGTATTCCACATCTTCTGTGCCCTTGTGTGCTTCTTCTGGCACGTCTTGAACAAAGTGTGCTCGCGGCTGTTGCTTTTTCTGGGGTGTTTGGCATTTCTGGGCGAAGTGGCCACGCTTGTGACATTTGGCACAGATTTTTCCTGAGGCCGGACATCGACTTCGAGGTCCACCATGTTTGTAGCCACAAAATTCACAGTCCGCACTGCTGGAATTTCTCCCGTCTTTTCTCCCTTGTTGTGTTGTGACTGTTTTCTGTGAACTCTCTGGTGATGTCGCCTTGTTACATGTATCGGCTCTGGACTTCGGTCTGTACTTCGGTCTGTGACTCTGAGACTTCTGGTACACACGGTGTACTTCTGCGGCTCCTTCTATCTGTGCTGCCTGTCTCTCGATATCTTCCTTGTTAGCTGCATGCTTGAGAATGTCTGCTAGGCTGTATTCTTTGACCATAGCTTCTCGACGGAGCTTGCCGTCCCTCATTGATAGAAGAATCTTGGAGCGTATCGCATCTTCCATGTCTGGAAATTGGCATTTTTCTGCTTGTTTGCGAACTTTGAAGTGGAATTGTGCGAGTGTTTCATCAGTCTCCTGGGCCCTTTTGTCAAGAATGGCACGTGCACTGTCTTTGTTGGTCATTGGTTTGAAATAGTGGTCCAGCTTTGTGATGATTTTCTCGAATGTAGTTGGATTTTCTCCTGCCACAGCGGGTCTGTCTGGGAGTGTGGCTATCAGATCTCTGATATGTTCCCCGCCATAGATATTGATGGCATCAACTTTATCAACATTGTCATTTATGCCAAAATATCTCAATCTCATTTCCAACTCTTTGCTCCATTTTGTCCACTTCAGACCATTTTCATCTGGTCCTGATGCCGGTTCGAATGTTGACATGTGTATGTCCTTATTTTGTGCCATGTTGAAAGTTTATTGTCACTTTTGGGGCTTCGTACTTCGTATTTTTGCACATGCAATATGTGAACAGTTCTTGGTACTTGATGGTTGAAATACGGCACAATTTTCATGTAGAATGTCAATATAAATGTTTATGATCACAAAATCAAGCGTTCATGGGGTCTGTGTGGGACGATTGTCATGCAGATGTGCAGGGATTTTATTCGACAGCTGCACAGGCGTGTTGGACTAGATCGAAAAGTCAGTGAAATTTACAGTTTCAAAGCAAATAAACACTGTTGCAACACTCTGTGTACTCCCTGTTCATTCCTTTATCAATGCGTGACAAAATTAATCGCTGCCACCACCAGGGGGCGTGGGTTCGAATCCCACCGCTGCCACCATGTTAAAATGTGTTTAAATGTTCATATTTGTGACACAACTGTGCATAAATGTCTTTATTTCAGATGACAACACATGTGCAACTGCGCGCCAACACGATAAACATTAAAGCGTAGTTTCCTAATTAGACTAGTTTTGTCTATTAAACGATAGTCGACTCTTGAGTTATGCAATATTTCTAAATATTGTAACAACGGCTATTCCTCATTTCGGCCAGAAACTCGCGGCATATAGAAAGTATTACTTTCTGCGACATGTCACTGTCTATAGGACCGTCAACGTCTGTGGCACTAGTTGTCACAGGTTTGTGTGACAGCTTCTTTATTTTACTCCTCTCCCGCTCAGGAAAAACCTTCAGAAAGTCTATTGATTTATTGCCACGGATGTGTTGATAAATAATGTAAATGTCATCTGCTAACTTGCTTTTCAGAGACGGGCCTCCCTGCACAAACTTCCTCTCGACAAGATTAGAAATGGGGGTTTCAGGAATTACCTTCTTTGCTTTGTCGTACAGTCCTTGGCGATAAACCAGTAGATCTTCGACACTGAAACTGTCAGATAATTCACTTTTGAATTCATCCCTCGGCAAATGTCCGTAGTTCTCGCCAATGTTTGTAAACACAACATCGCTGGCCTGTGTGTCGAACACCTCCCCCTCGTCATCGCACTGTGATTCATCAGCCATGGCGTGGTTGTTCACGGGCCGTGTCGCGGTCAGCTAGAAACATGGTGGTCACGCACCGCTGATCATGGCGCTTTCAAAGTCACACAAATGTCCAGATATAAACGGATAAATCCACAAGACACGACCACAATTATCAATACTATTTATCCAGAAGCAATCACTGACGCTTCACATTCACCGGCGTACCAAAACTGAGACATTCAGCCCAAGATAAGTCAGCAAAACCATGATATATCACGACACACGTCGGCTGGTAAAGTCCCCACATTTTGACCCATGTTAATTTCAGACTGTGTGGTCTGTGTAAGTGTGTGGTCTGTGTGGTCTGTGTAACTGTGTGGTCTGTGTTACTGTGTGGTCTGTGTGACTGTGGTCTGTGTGACTGTGTGGTCTGTGTAACTGTGTGGTCTGTGTGACTGTGTGGTCTGTGTGATCTGTGTGACTGTGTGGTCTGTGTGACTGTGGTCTGTGTTACTGTGTGGTCTGTGTGACTGTGTGGTCTGTGTGACTGTGGTCTGTGTTACTGTGTGGTCTGTGTGACTGTGGTCTGTGTGACTGTGTGGTCTGTGTAACTGTGTGGTCTGTGTGACTGTGTGGTCTGTGTGATCTGTGTGACTGTGTGCTCTGTGTGACTGTGGTCTGTGTGACTGTGTGGTCTGTGTGGTCTGTGTAACTGTGTGGTCTGTGTGACTGTGGTCTGTGTTACTGTGTGGGCTGTGTAACTGTGTGGTCTGTGTGACTGTGTGATCTGTGTGACTGTTTGGTCTGTGTAACTGTGTGGTCTGTGTAACTGTGTGGTCTGTGTGACTGTGGTCTGTGTAACTGTGTGGTCTGTGTAACTGTGTGGTCTGTGTTACTGTGGTCTGTGTTACTGTGGTCTGTGTGACTGTGTGGGCTGTGTAACTGTGTGATCTGTGTGACTGTGTGGTCTGTGTGACTGTGGTCTGTGTAACTGTGTGGTCTGTGTGACTGTGGTCTGTGTAACTGTGTGGTCTGTGTGACTGTGTGATCTGTGTGACTGTGTGGTCTGTGTGACTGTGTGGTCTGTGTAACTGTGTGGTCAGTGTAACTGTGTGGTCTGTGTAACTGTGTGGTCTGTGTAACTGTGTGGTCTGTGTGACTGTGTGATCTGTGTGACTGTTTGGTCTGTGTAACTGTGTGGTCTGTGTAACTGTGTGGTCTGTGTGACTGTGGTCTGTGTTACTGTGTGGTCTGTGTGACTGTGGTCTGTGTAACTGTGTGGTCTGTGTGACTGTGGTCTGTGTTACTGTGTGATCTGTGTGACTGTGTGGTCTGTGTAACTGTGTGGTCAGTGTAACTGTGTGGTCTGTGTAACTGTGTGGTCTGTGTAACTGTGTGGTCTGTGTGACTGTGTGATCTGTGTGACTGTGTGGTCTGTGTGACTGTGTGGTCTGTGTGACTGTGTGGTCAGTGTAACTGTGGTCTGTGTAACTGTGTGGTCTGTGTAACTGTGTGGTCAGTGTAACTGTGTGGTCTGTGTAACTGTGTGGTCTGTGTAACTGTGTGGTCTGTGTGACTGTGGTCTGTGTTACTGTGTGGTCTGTGTGACTGTGGTCTGTGTAACTGTGTGGTCTGTGTGACTGTGTGATCTGTGTGACTGTGTGATCTGTGTGACTGTGTGGTCTGTGTGACTGTGTGGTCTGTGTAACTGTGTGGTCAGTGTAACTGTGTGGTCTGTGTGACTGTGGTCTGTGTAACTGTGTGGTCTGTGTGACTGTGTGGTCTGTGTAACTGTGTGGTCTGTGTGACTCTGTGGACTGTGTGACTGTGTGGTCTGTGTAACTGTGTGGTCTGTGTGACTGTTTGGTCTGTGTAACTGTGTGGTCTGTGTGACTGTGTGGTCTGTGTGACTGTGTGGTCTGTGTGACTGTGTGGTCTGTGTAACTGTGTGGTCTGTGTAACTGTGTGGTCTGTGTGACTGTGTGGTCAGTGTAACTGTGTGGTCTGTGTAACTGTGTGGTCAGTGTGACTGTGTGATCTGTGTGACTGTGTGGTCAGTGTAACTGTGTGGTCTGTGTAACTGTGAGGTCTGTGTGACTGTGTTTTCAGTGTCACTGTGTGGTCCGTGTAACTGTTTGGTCTGTGTAACTGTGTGGTCTGTGTAACTGTGTGGTCAGTGTAACTGTGTGGTCTGTGTAACTGTGTGGTCTGTGTAACTGTGTGGTCAGTGTAACTGTGTGGTCTGTGTGGTCTGTGTAACTGTGTGCTCTGTGTGACTGTGTGACTGTGTGACTGTGTGGTCTGTGTAGCTGTGTGGTCTGTGTGACTGTGTGACTGTGTGGTCTTTGTAACTGTGGTCTGTGTGACTGTGTGGTCAGTGTGACTGTGTGGTCAGTGTAACTGTGTGGTCTGTGTAACTGTGTGGTCAGTGTAACTGTATGGTCTGTGTAACTGTGTGGTCTGTGTAACTGTGTGGTCAGTGTAACTGTGTGGTCTGTGTAACTGTGTGGTCAGTGTAACTGTGTGGTCAGTGTAACTGTGTGGTCCGTGTAACTGTGTGGTCTGTGTAACTGTGTGGTCTGTGTAACTGTGTGGTCAGTGTAACTGTTTGGTCTGTGTAACTGTGTGGTCAGTGTAACTGTGTGGTCCGTGTAACTGTGTGGTCTGTGTAACTGTGTGGTCTGTGTAACTGTGTGGTCAGTGTAACTGTTTGGTCTGTGTAACTGTGTGGTCAGTGTAACTGTATGGTCCGTGTAACTGTGTGGTCCGTGTAACTGTATGGTCTGTGTGACTGTGTGGTCAGTGTGACTGTGTGGTCAGTGTAACTGTGTGGTCTGTGTAACTGTGTGGTCAGTGTAAATGTATGGTCCGTGTAACTGTGTGGTCCGTGTAACTGTGTGGTCTGTGTAACTGTGTGGTCTGTGTAACTGTGTGGTCTGTGTAACTGTGTGGTCAGTGTAACTGTTTGGTCTGTGTAACTGTGTGGTCTGTGTAACTGTGTGGTCAGTGTAACTGTGTGGTCTGTGTAACTGTGTGGCCTCTGTAACTGTGTGGTCAGTGTAACTGTGTGGTCTGTGTAACTTTGTGGTCTGTGTAACTGTGTGGTCAGTGTAACTGTGTGGTCTGTGTAACTGTGTGGTCTGTGTAACTGTGTGGAACTGTGTGGTCAGTGTAACTGTGTGGTCTGTGTAACTGTGTGGTCTGTGTAACTGTGTGGTCAGTGTAACTGTTTGGTCATTGTAACTGTGTGGTCTGTGTAACTATGTGGTCTGTGTAACTGTGTGATCTGTGTAACTGTGTGGTCTGTGTAACTGTGTTGTCTGTGTAACTGTGTAACAGCCCATACCAAAAGCTTTGTCCTTGTCACAGGATTCCCACATCCCATACCAAAAGCTTTGTTTGTCCTTATCACAGGATTTCCACAGCCCATACCAAAAGCTTTTTTTAGGTTACTGGACCTATGGTCCGATAACCTATTGCCATGGCGTTGCGTCCGTCGTCCGTCCGTCCGTCGTACGTAAACAATTCTATCTTTAAAGTTTACGATCGGATTTTTCTGAAATTTTGCACAAAAATGCCTAAAAATATTTCCAGAGGGAGGTATTTTTTAGTTTTTTGATTTTCGCCTTTTTTAGGTTACCGACCTTTGGTCCGCTAACCTATTGGCATGGCGTTGCGTCCGTCGTCCACATTTTTATCTTTTTTGTTTACGGTCGAATCTTTCTGAAATTTTGCACAAAAATGCCTAAAAATATTTCGAGAGGGAGGTATTTTTTTGTTTTTTGATTTTCGCATTTCTTTCAAAATGGCAGCCGTTTTCGTCGAAAATCGGCAAATTTTGGACTTTGGCGGCCATTTTCTCAAAACCTGTTCAGTAACTTTTTTTCTTTTTGATACATAACACTCCTCATATGTACTCCTATGATGTCTATAAATTTCGTTGCGCTTGAATCGCTCGAAATGGGCCATTTTGGCCCAAACGCAGCCCAAATGGGACTTTCCCATGTTAAATTCTCCTATGCTTTATAATGGGACACATTAAGCCTAATATCTCATTTAATATCGAGATTAGAGACTAGGAATCAATTGTGGACATATAGGAAATGGTATATGCTGAATATTCTCGTGACCTTGAATTTGACCTCTGACCTCGGTTTCAAGGTCAGAGAACAAAATGGATAATATCTCGCTTATTATCGACTTTACAGCTTAGGAATCAATTGTGGACGTATAGGAAATGATATATGCAGATTATTGTCATGACCTTGAATTTGACCTTTGACCTCATTTTCAAGGTCACAGGGCAAAATGGCTAATATCTCACTTATTATCGACTTTACAGCTTAGGAATCAATTATGAACATATAGGAAATGATATATGCAGATTATTGTCATGACCTTGAACTTGACCTTTGACCTCATTTTCAAGGTCACGGCAAAATGGCTAATATCTCGCTTCTTATCGACTTTACAGCTTAGGAATCAATTATGAACATATAGGAAATGATATATGCAGATTATTGTCATGACCTTGAATTTGACCTTTGACCTCATTTTCAAGGTCACAGGACAAAATGATTAATATCTCACTTATTATCGATTTTACAGCTTCGGGATCATTTGTGGACATGTAGGATATGATATATGCTGAATATTCTTGTGACTTTGAATTTGACCTCTGACCTCATTTTCAAGGTCAAGAACACAAAATGGCTAATATCTCACTTATGGTCGACTTTATAGCTTAGGAATCAGTTGTGGGCATATAGGAAATGATAAACGCCTAATATTCTGATGACCTTGAATTTGACCTTTGACCTCATTTTTAGGTTACCGGACCTATGGTCCGATAACCTATTGGCATGGCGTTGCGTCCGTCGTCGTCCGTCGTCGTCGTCCACATTTTTATGTTTTTTGTTTACAGGCGAATTTTTCTGAAATTTTGCACAAAAATACTTCAAGAAGGAGGTATTTTTTAGTTTTTTGATTTTCGCATTTTTTTCAAAATGGCGGCCGTTTTCGACGAAAAATGCCTGATTTTGGACTTTGGCGGCCATTTTCTCAAAATCTGTTCAGTAACTTTTTTTCTTTTTAGGAAGAGCAGAGCTCTTCCTCTATGATGTTGTTTTTTTTTGGATTTTGGAGAATTTTCCTTTGTTTACATTTCTGAAAGTCCGACTTGGAGCCAGAGCAGACCATTCAATTGTGGCTAATTAGGAGGGCCCGGGGCCAGTTGGAAAGAATATGACACCCGTGTACCCAAGTATGGTTACTGTAATAAGTTATAAGCAATAATAGCCACAGGAGACGTGTGTTCCGACCGTTTATTTTTTTTGTGTGTCACCGTTTCATCACCCATCACCACTCCCGTTTTGATCTTCTCTGAAACAGGGCTTTCTTGTATCAGATGCACTCAAATTTTTGCATAAACATTCCACACTACATAGATAGTACATAAGCTATTGCAAAAATGGAAAAACGCTTGATACGGCAACATAATAATTGAAAACTTGTGGCAAGTGCTGGTATGTCCAGTAGGCCAAATGCAAATGAGTGTGGCCCCCTCCTAGTGGTTCGCGAGGCAGCCAGCCACACTCGACCCGCTTCATCCCCATTCTGCACCACCCCCCCCCCCCCCCTCCCATCCGACTACGACCCAATCGTGATAAATGAAAGCTGGCCCGCACCCGGGTAAAAATCAGGTCTGCTGAATGGTCCGATGAGTTTTCTGACTTTTCTCGCATGAATATATCGCTAAACTATCTGCAAGATCGCAGTCGGCGATTACTGATGGATTTCAGAAATAAGATCCACCTCGAGAGATCATAATATGCAACACGTTCACGTTCTTCACTATGCCTCCCCCCTCCTCTTCCACCTAAACATCGCGGTGAGCGTGCCTCATAGCCTAATGAATAATTAATGAGATGACATCACGAGATCCTGTTAATACAAAAATAAATCAATTGATCATAGCTTATCAATCATCTTTTAAAATCAATGATTTGTTGGTTGAGTCATGTTTCAATTGCTCGATTGTGCATGATAGGTTACAAGTAATTGGAATCGTACACAAATGATCAAAGCAAAACTCGCCAGTCGAGTTCGTAATGCAGCAATCTGAATCACATCATCACGTTTGTCACAAAATGACAGTTCTCATCATAATGGTAGGCACATCTTTCCTGTAGGGGCCTACTGCATGCTTCAAGAGCGCCATCTGTTGAATGTCACTATGATCAGATAGGCCTGTTGTTGCTACACCACTATTATTGGTTGCATGGGAATCGTGATGTGGCATTCTGAGCTGTGACATTGTTTTGACAATTGTTTAGACAATTAACAAGACATACAAGTATAACGCCATGTTTTTAGAAAAACATGGCAGAAAACCCGGCCCTTTTATATGTACATGTTTTCCATGGACTCACAATACTGAATGTCGAGTTCACATTGTAAAAAGATGTCCCATAAAACTTGGAATAAGTCACACCAATATTTATACAGTTCATATAGATAGTCAGACAATCAGTCACATCAAAGTAAATGATACATGTACAGGAAATTGTGTACATCCTCAGACAATTTATCTCCCCCAAGTCTATTTAGATGTATCTATCCTTGTCAGATCGCCAGATCGCTAGCCGTCGGCAGCTCTGTTAAAATCATCCCACTGAATTCCAGTTCCATATGTCGCCCAGAACTCAGAACCTTCTTGTTTAAAATCCCGGATTACCAATATCCTCCAAACATCACTATAGGTACACACAAAGCGCCTTTATAATCTTAACACTTTCCGTAATCTGGTCAGGTCTAACCCCTTCCCGTCGATATGCAAGAAAATTATCGATAGGGCATAACAGCCTATCATGGATGATGCACAAATACAAATTTCCACTCCCTTTAAATATTTATATATAAGTGGCAGGATTTGATGAATACGTTTAGGCATATTACAATAAATAGATGTGTAGTTCCTGCACACTAGGCCCCTGGGCATATATACAAAATTATGTAATAGGGTTCATATAAAAAAGGAAAATTATGCCTTTATTAGCAAATTATTTCAATGACTGGTGTACGCTAAAAACTCGGGTTCGTCACGGTGGTCTTGGCTATTTCATGCGGTCGCGCTTGTAAAGCAATTTTCATGCTTCAGTTTCGTTATGCTATAGCCAAAGCTCATCATCGACAAAGTAATCAAACCTAATAGGCCTGATACAATGAAAACAATTCGGAAAGAGAATTTCAAACTATTTTCTGAAATGATTACAACTAATTATCACTGTCCATCCCTGCAATACAACATATTTCTAGCGGTTACGTGTTGGCGTAGTAATATAGGTAATTATAGTAATTAAACCAGGTCAGACTTATGCGAGTTCCAAGATAACTGGTAGGAGATTCGGTAATTGCACTTGCGCATACCAGCCGCAAACTAATTCAAAACAGCGCTTTCCATTGTCATGCAATTACAGTTATTAATACATTTATATCAGCAGTGTTATTCAATCAGTTTAACGAGATATAGAGAGGTCTACCGGGTTTTATCGCAAATTTGCGAAACCTGTCACACCAGTGTATGCTGAATCTAAGAGAGTCGTCCGGAGAAGTCGGAAGACAGGAGATACATTGGGTGAGGTCAACGACAATCACATATACCCGGCCCTGAGGGGCCGGGAATAACATGTCTACTGATGGAGATCAAAAATAAACCGATGGGTAAATTAGTTGCTTCAAGAGCGCCATCTGTTGAATGTCACTATGATCAGATAGGCCTGTTGTTGCTACACAACTATTATTGGTTGCATAGGAATCGTGATGTGGCATTCTGAGCTGTGACATTGTTTTGACAATTGTTTAGACAATTAACAAGACATATAACATGTCTACTGATGGAGATCAAAAATAAACCGATGGGTAAATACTAATTAGGTCTATTATTGACCACAGTAAATTTAATCAAGACATAAAACATTTATTATTGGGCACAATAAGGTAAAGGTTCTGTCCACTACATATTTCATGACTGTAACCGAATAGGTTAACATTAACTTTACTAGTTGTGTCTACTAGGGCCTATTGACCACAATAAAAAATAGTTAGGACATGAAACATTGACTATTAGGTTCAAGATAAAGGTTCTGGTAAATATTAATTTGATGCTTGTAGTAGTTATGGTCATAATATGAAAATAAGTTAACATCGATTTTTGCTAGTTGAATCTATTAATAGTTGGGGGGGGGGACTTTGGGGGGGGGGGGGTGATAGGGCTACGTGAGATACACTCCTGCAGTCGTCAGTCACTGGAGAACATCTAGTCTGGAAGATGGGACTAGATGGAATCAGTACCTTAATAATGGTATCAATCAATTTATATTAGGCCAAATCAGCAATAAGCAAATATGGCCACAACATATATGTACCGAATAGGATACGAATAGGTTTTGAACTAGTTCTGTGCAAACATTTTCAAAGCTCTTCCTATGAGGCCAGTCGAAGTGGCCTCATAATACCATTTTGGCCCAAACTCGGCTCAAATGGGACTTTCCCATGTTAAATTCTCCTATGCTTTATAATGGGACACATTAAGCCTTATATCTCATTTAACATCGAGATTAGAGACTAGGAATCAATTGTGGACATATAGGAAATGGTATATGCTGAATATTCTCGTGACCTTGAATTTGACCTCTGACCTCGGTTTCAAGGTCAGAGAACAAAATGGATAATATCTCGCTTATTATCGACTTTACAGCTTAAGAATCAATTGTGGACGTATAGGAAATGATATATGCAGATTATTGTCATGACCTTGAATTTGACCTTTGACCTCATTTTCAAGGTCACAGGGCAAAATGGCTAATATCTCACTTATTATCGACTTTACAGCTTAGGAATCAATTATGAACATATAGGAAATGATATATGCAGATTATTGTCATGACCTTGAACTTGACCTTTGACCTCATTTTCAAGGTCACGGCAAAATGGCTAATATCTCGCTTCTTATCGACTTTACAGCTTAGGAATCAATTATGAACATATAGGAAATGATATATGCAGATTATTGTCATGACCTTGAATTTGACCTTTGACCTCATTTTCAAGGTCACAGGACAAAATGATTAATATCTCACTTATTATCGATTTTACAGCTTCGGGATCATTTGTGGACATGTAGGATATGATATATGCTGAATATTCTTGTGACTTTGAATTTGACCTCTGACCTCATTTTCAAGGTCAAGAACACAAAATGGCTAATATCTCACTTATGGTCGACTTTATAGCTTAGGAATCAGTTGTGGGCATATAGGAAATGATAAACGCCAAATATTCTGATGACCTTGAATTTGACCTTTGACCTCATTTTTAGGTTACCGGACCTATGGTCCGATAACCTATTGGCATGGCGTTGCGTCCGTCGTCGTCCGTCGTCGTCCGTCGTCGTCGTCGTCGTCGTCCACATTTTTATCTTTTTTGTTTACAGGCGAATTTTTCTGAAATTTTGCACAAAAATACTTAAAAATAATTCAAGAAGGAGGTATTTTTTGGTTTTTTGATTTTCGCATTTTTTTCAAAATGGCGGCCGTTTTCGACGAAAAATGCCTGATTTTGGACTTTGGCGGCCATTTTCTCAAAATCTGTTCAGTAACTTTTTTTTCTTTTTGATAAATAACACTCCACATATGTACTCCTATGATGTCTATAAATTTCGTTGCGCTTGAATCGCTCGAAGTGGGCCATTTTGGCCCAAACTCGGCTCAAATGGGACTTTCCCATGTTAAATTCTCCTATGCTTTATAATGGGACACATTATGCCTAATATCTCACTTGATATTGAGATTAGAGACTAGGAATCAATTGTGGACCTATAGGAAATGATATATGCTGAATATTTTCGTGACCTTGAATTTGACCTCTGACCTCAGTTTCAAGGTCAGAGCACAAAATGGCTTATATCTCGCTTATTATCGACTCTATAGCTTAGGAATCAATTGTGGACATATAGGAAATGATATATTCTGAATATTCTCGTGACCTTGAATTTGACCCCTGACCTCAGTTTCAAGGTCAGAGCACAAAATGGCTTATATCTCGCTTATTATCGACTCTACAGCTTAGGAATCAATTGTGGACATATAGGGAATGATATATGCTGAATATTCTGATGACCTTGAATTTGACCTTCGACCTCATTTTCAAGGTCACAGGACAAAATGGCTTATATCTCGCTTATTATCGACTTTACAGCTTAGCAATCAATTATGAACATATAGGAAATGATATATGCAGATTATTGTCATGACCTTGAATTTGACCTTTGACCTCATTTTCAAGGTCACAGGACAAAATGGCTAATATCTCACTTATTATCGATTTTACAGCTTAGGAATCAATTGTGGACATATAGGAAATGATATATGCTGAATATTCTCGTGACCTTGAATTTGACCTCTGACCTCATTTCCAAGGTCCAAGGACAAACTGGCTCATATCTTGCTCCTCTATTGACTGTATGGCTTGGGAATCAATTGTGGACATGATATACATGATATAGAAAATGATATACACTGAATATTTTGATGACCTTGAATTTGACCTTTGCCCCTTCATTTTCAAGGCTACAGCATAAAATTGCTAATATCTCTCTGATTATTGAACGTACAGCTTAGCAATCAACTGTGGACATGATATATGCTTAATGTTATATATGCTGAATATTCTCTTGACCTTGAATTCAACCAGTGACCTGGCTAACACCTAAAATATTAAACATTGTCCGGTAACCTATCTTTGGCCCTTGGCCTAATTTTTTTAAATCTTTTACTTCTTGCTGAAGATTTGGAAACTATTGAAATATAACCTCAACATATATGTATAACTCAATGAACTAAACTGTATTAAATGTACTTATTTTGCATATTACTGAATATATGTGCTCTTTCCAGTTCTGATTGCGTTATACCTGACATTGCACATTCTTTCACATATACAATCCTTACCATTCGAAGTTAAGCCTGAGGCGAAGTGTTTGGGGTTCACTTCTTAATACGTCCCCCGAATGGTTTTGATTGCTATATGTCTATGTGTGTGTAGGTGTCTTTATGTTTCATTTAAGAAAACTTGTATTTCCCCTATTGAACTTCGTTAATTTCGATATTAATATGAGAGAAAGCCGCGAGCCTGTGTATCTGTGAAAGATGCACACACATAATTCCTTTAGCAGGTGGCACGCATCCACGCGACCGCGACAAACCGCAGATCGCTTTATGGCCCCATGGGGACAAAGTTAACGAGTTTAAATGCCCTCAAAAGCATGCCTCAGGAGCATGAGCAGACAGTTTGGTGATCACTGATCAAGGTTATAAAAGACAGTTAACCGGTGTTTGACGGTTAATCGTTTGGAGATTTAACAGCCGGTTATTCGCGGTTATTAAAAAAATACTAGCCGTCGGCGGTTAACCCATTAATCGTGCAGGCCCTAGAAATTGGCACTTTCAAATGGGAAGTCATATATGGCGACTTGTGTGGTGACCTTGAATTTGACCTTGGATGACCTTGAAAGGTCAAAACAGCCATTTTTTGGTCGAAAAATGTCCAAATTAGCACCTTGTCTGTCTTTTCTCGAAAACTGTCTGATCAGATTTGAGATTTTTGTTTCAAAAGATTCTAGTTATGTACCTCTGTGATGTGTATAAGTTTGGTTGCCCTTGAATCGCCGGTCTGCGTATGGCTGCCATTTTGAATTTTCGACGGGTCGACGAAAAAAACATTTTTCGGCCCAAATCGCATTACTATCCATTTAGGGCCATTTCTAGACAAAAAAATTCACCTTGTGAAAAAAATTTTGGACTTAGAAAATTTTCGGCACTTTTTTCCTTCATAATGGGAGCTGCGCGGATTGTACTCATAGAACGCTTGAAGATAGAGCTTAGAAATTGGCACTTTCAAATGGGAAGTCATACATGGCGACTTGTGTTGTGACCTTGAATTTGACCTTTGATGACCTTGAAAGGTCAAAACAGCCATTTTGGGGTAGAAAAAAAATGCACAGATTTGCCTCTACAGATGAAATGCTTGTAGATAGAGCTTTAAAAGTTTGCATTATGAGCATATATGAAGTCATATATGGAACAACTGATGATGACCTTGACCTCAGATGATTTTATAGTGCTAAATGTCTGATGTGAAATATGTAAATTAGCCAAGGCTTAAACACTTGCACATACAGGTTAGGATTGTGTATAAGCTAACAAGAAGTCATGTATTTATAGCACATCTCTTGGAGACCTTGAATTTGACCTTATATATGACCTTGAAATCCAAATCTCACAACTTTGCCTGACCTGACATGTGTAAATTGGCCTCTACAGACAAAATACTTGTTGATAGAGCTTATATGTTTGTATTACGAACATATATGAAGTCATATGCAGCATACCTAATGGTGATATTGCAGTTCACAAAGATGACCTTGATTAGTAAATCTCAAAGTCATCTGTCACTTGCAATGCTTAAAGCCAAAATTGTCCGGTAACCTATCTTAGCCCTTGGGCTAATTTTTAGGTTACCGGACCTATGGTCCGTAACCTATTGGCATGGCGATGCGTCCGGCGTCGTCGTCGTCCGTCGTCGTCGTCCGTCAACAATTTTATCTTTAAAGTTTACGATCGAATTTTTCTGAAATTTTGCACAAAAATGCCTAAAAATATTTCGGGAGGGAGGTTTTTTTAGTTTTTTTGATTTTCGCATTTTTTTTCAAAATGGCGGCCGTTTTTGTCGAAAAATGGCCAATTTTGGACTTTGATGGTCGTTTTCTCAAAATCTGTTCAGTAACTCTTTTTCTTATTGATGCATGACACTCCTCCTATGTACCCCTGTGACATGTATAAATTTCGTTGCCCTTGAATCGCTCGAAGTGGGCCATTTTGGGCCCAAACTCGGCCCAAATGGACTTTCCCATGTTAAATTCTCCTATGCTTTATAATGGGACACATTAAAGCCTAATAGCTCATTTAATATTGAGATTAGAGACTAGCAATCAATTGTGGACATATAGGAAATGATATATGCTGAATATTGTCGTGACCTTGAATTTGACCTCTGACCTTGGTTTTTAGGTCAGAGCGGTCGTTTTCTCAAAATCTGTTCAGTAACTTTTTTTTCTTATTGATGAAAAACACTCCTCATATGTACCCCTGTGACATGTATAAATTTTGTTGCCCTTGAATCGCTTGAAGTGGGCCATTTTGGGCCCAAACTCGGCCCAAATGTGACTTTCCCATGTTAAATTTTCCTATGCTTTATAATGGGACACATTAAGTTTAATATCTCACTTAATATTGAAATTAGAGACTAGGAATGAATTGTGGACATATAGGAAATGATATATGCTGAATATTCTCATGACCTTGAATTTGACCTTTGACCTCATTTTCAAGGTCACATGACAAAATGGCTAATATCTCGCTTATTATCAACTTTACAGTTTAGGAATCAATTGTGAACATATAGGAAATGATATATGCTGAATATTTTCGTGACCTTGAATTTGACCTTTGACCTCATTTTCAAGGTCACAGGACAAAATGGCCAATATCTTGCTTATTAGCGACTTTGCAGCTTAGGAATCAATTGTGAACATATAGGAAATGATATATGCTGAAAATTCTCATGACTTTGATTTTGACCTCTGACCTCATTTTCAAGGTCACATGACAAAATAGCCAATATCTCGCTTATTATCGACTTTACAGCTTACGAATCAATTGTGGACATATAGGAAATGATATACGCCGAATATTCTGATGACCTTGAATTTGACCTTTGACCTAATTTTCAAGGTCACAGGACAAAATGGCCAATATCTCGCTTATTATCGACTTTACAGCTTAGGAATCAATTGTGAACATATAGGAAATGATATATGCTGAATATTCTCGTGACCTTGAATTTGACCTTTGACCTCATTTTCAAGGTCACATGACAAAATGGCTAATATCTCGCTTATTATCGACTTTACAGTTTAGGAATCAATTGTGAACATATAGGAAATGATATATGCTGAATATTTTCATGACCTTGAATTTGACCCTGACCTCATTTCCAAGGTCACAGGACAAAATTGCTAATATCTCGCTTATTATCGACTTTACAGCTTATAAATCAATTGTGAACATATAGGAAATGATATATGCTGAATATTCTCATGACCTTGAATTTGACCTTTGACCTCATTTTCAAGGTCACAGGACAAATTGGCCAATATCTTGCTTATTAGCGACTTTACAGCTTAGGAATCAATTGTGAACATATAGGAAATGATATATGCTGAAAATTCTCGTGACCTTGAATTTGACCTTTGACCTCATTCTCAAGGTCACAGGACAAAATGGCCAATATCTTGCTTATTAGCGACTTTACAGCTTAGGAATCAATTGTGAACATATAGGAAATGATATATGCTGAATATTTTCATGACCTTGAATTTGACCCTGACCTCATTTCCAAGGTCACAGGACAAAATTGCTAATATCTCGCTTATTATCGACTTTACAGCTTATAAATCAATTGTGAACATATAGGAAATGATATATGCTGAATATTCTCATGACCTTGAATTTGACCTTTGACCTCATTTTCAAGGTCACAGGACAAATTGGCCAATATCTTGCTTATTAGCGACTTTACAGCTTAGGAATCAATTGTGAACATATAGGAAATGATATATGCTGAAAATTCTCGTGACCTTGAATTTGACCTTTGACCTCATTCTCAAGGTCACAGGACAAAATGGCCAATATCTTGCTTATTAGCGACTTTACAGCTTAGGAATCAATTGTGAACATATAGGAAATGATATATGCTGAATATTTTCATGACCTTGAATTTGACCCTGACCTCATTTCCAAGGTCACAGGACAAAATTGCTAATATCTCGCTTATTATCGACTTTACAGCTTATAAATCAATTGTGAACATATAGGAAATGATATATGCTGAATATTCTCATGACCTTGAATTTGACCTTTGACCTCATTTTCAAGGTCACAGGACAAATTGGCCAATATCTTGCTTATTAGCGACTTTACAGCTTAGGAATCAATTGTGAACATATAGGAAATGATATATGCTGAAAATGCTCGTGACCTTGAATTTGACCTTTGACCTATTTTCAAGGTCACAGGACAAAATGGCCAATATCTTGCTTATTAGCGACTTTACAGCTTAGGAATTAATTGTGAACATATAGGAAATGATATATGCTGAAAATTCTCATGACCTTGAATTTGACCTTTGACCTCATTTTCAAGGTCAACAGGACAAAATGGCTAATATCTTGCTTATTATCGACTTTACAGCTTAGGAATCAATTGTGAACATATAGGAAATTATTTATTATTTATTTCATTCAACCCCCATGATTGGGGAAGTACATAAAAATAAAAATAAAATAAAACCATTCATACAAAACACACGTTCATCAGGATAGTGTATACATGCAGGCAGTCTAAGGAGACGGTAGACCCCTAAAAATTAGGCACTTTAGTACAACATTCACATCAATATGACTTGGTTAAAAGTTTTGCAAGGTGGTATTCTTCCGAGTAGGGTTTCATAAAATTTTCACTGAGAAGGACAGTACGTAGTGAGTCCACTAATCCAATGTTTACATCATGATGTGGGATATATTTGGTTCTACGGAGAGCACACTCTGAAGGCGAGTGCCCAGACAGAACAACTTTACTCAGTAAAGTGCCAGGAATGACAACACCTTGTAGGTATAACGAATAAAAATATGAGCAGAGAGTTCTAGTTGGTGACTTCAATCTATTCCACAATGATAACACATTATGTGATATGACATCTGTAATTTTCTTTATACCCAAGGCATGTATTAAGCTAGTTGATCTGGCTGACTTACTTAGGCCTAGGCTCTGTTTAATAATATTACCCTGACATGTTTCCATTTTCTTAATTTCGTTTACACCAACATGAATAGACTCAGATCCATATGTTAATACCGGTAGGCACAATGATTTCCACATGTATGACTTCACATCACAGTCTAGACCTGGGTAGGAAAATCCACAGTCTCGCAAGGAATGAAAGGCTCTGTAACATTTTTGAATGCGATTACTAACATGAGAGTTAAATTTACAATTACTATTAAATGTTACACCTAGAATATCCACAGATGAAACATTATCTATAACATGATATCCAAGGTTCCAATGTGGTTCCTCCTTGAATAAATTATTTCCAACTACAATACATTTAGTTTTTTTGATGCCAAAGTTAAAATGCCACTTTCTTGCATAATCTACACATCTATCAATTAAAACCTGAAGATCAGGGACTGTAGCACTGAATACCGTAATGTCATCGGCATAGGCAAAAGATGTATAGTTATCACCTCCTATAGACACACCAAAGTTTGTATGCTGCAATTCTTCAAGTAATTCATCTATAAAAATATTAAACAGCTGTGGCGATAAAATACTGCCTTGCCTTGTGCCACGAGTAACAGAGAATGAATGACTATACTGACCCTTACAGCGAACAACAGCTCTTAGACTACTATACCATGTGAGAAGGAACCTCCAATATATATCTGGGACTTTATTTTTAAGTTTATAAAAGAGGGCAGGGTGCCAAATGCTATCAAAACACTTTTCTGCATCCAGACTACACAAATATAGTGGACTCCGTTTGTGGTCAAAATATCTCATTATGTCGTTCAGTAAGGTACATCCGAAGGCAGTGCCACGCTTTGGCCTGAAACCGAACTGACTATCCGCAACCTCATTTTGTGGAAGTAACCGCATCTCAACTAGCTTACTGTGAACTGAACTCAGAGTGATGGGTCGATAGTTAGAAGCAACATTTGGATTTAAAGAGGACTTAAGAATGGGAACGATCACACCACAACAGAATATATTAGGGATATAAGAAAAGTTAAGCAGAATATTATAAAGATCCGACAAACAGTTCCGTAGTGATTCAGTGTTACCATACTGTAAATGTTCCGAGGTGATACCATCCATACCGGGAGAACAACCAGTGTTCAAGGATTTAATATATTCATCAACTAGCTCAGGAGTAAAGCCAACTATCTCCGGATCAAAGACATGTTCCTCAGAATACCATTGATCAACCTTTCGGGTGATAACTTCTTGTTCCTTAGACAATGCACCTGATAACTGCATAGTAGATTTAAAGAAATCAGTGAAATCTGTGGGAACCATATTTGACTTGACAGATTTGTCCTTGCGGGCTTTTTTCAAACAGTTCCAAAAACCACGCATATTTTTTGTTCGATATAGGTTATTAGAATGTGCCCAGCTGAGTGCCAGTGTATCATTTGCACATTGCCTAGATACTTTACGAAATAATTTTTTCACACCTTTCCAACTGTCAAATACTGCGCCACTTCTTGGCTTCCCATTTTCTACCCATAAGGACCACCAAAATCTTTTCTTGTCTCTAATATAACTCAACTGTGGACACCAATAATGATATATTCTGAATATTTTAATGATATTGAATTTGACCTTTGACCTAAATTTCAAGGTCAGTCATTTTATTTTCAAGGTCAGATTACAAAATGGCTTATATCTCGCTTATTATCAAATTTACAGCTTAGGGGTCCATAGTGAACATATAGGAAATGATGTATGTTGAATAGTTTGGTGATCTAGAATTTAACCTTTGATCCCATTTTCACGGTTAGAGATATGGCGATTTCAGTGGTCACCTTGAATTTGACTTTCAACTTTCTCGGCTTAACTCTGTATATTTCTCCGGTAACCTTACTAGCCCATTGGGCTAATTTTTTTCTTTTTGATACATAAGACTCATCATATATACTCCTATGATGTCTATAAATTTTGTTGCGCTTGAATCGCTCGAAGTGGGCCATTTTGGCCCAAACTCGGCCCAAATGAGACTTTCCCATGTTAAATTTTCCTATGCTTTATAATGGGACACATTATGCCTAATATCTCACTTAATATTGAGATTAGAGACTAGGAATCAATTGTGGACATATAGGAAATGATATATGCTGAATATTCTCGTGACCTCAAATTTGACCTCTGATCTCAGTTTCAAGGTCAGAGCACAAAATGGCTTATATCTCGCTTATTATCGACTCTTCAGCTTAGGAAACAATTGTGGACATATAGGAAATAATATATGCTGAATATTCTCGTGACCTTGAATTTGACCTCTGACCTCAGTTTCAAGGTCAGAGCACAAAATGGCTTATATCTCGCTTATTATCGACTCTACAGCTTAGGAATCAATTGTGGACATATAGGAAATGATATATGCTGAATATTCTGATGACCTTGAATTTGACCTCTGACCTCATTTTCAAGGTCACAGCACAAAATGGCTAATATCTCGCTTGTTGTCGACTTTACAGCTCAGCAATCAATTATGAACATATAGGAAATGATATATGCAGATTATTGTCATGACCTTGAATTTGACCTTTGACCTGATTTTCAAGGTCACAGGACAAACAGGCTAATATCTCACTTATTATCGATTTTACAGCTTAGGAATCAATTGTGGACATATAGGAAATGATATATGCTGAATATTCTCGTGGCCTTGAATTTGACCTTTGACCTATTTTCAAGGTCACAGGACAAAATGGCCAATATCTTGCTTATTAGCGACTTTACAGCTTAGGAATTAATTGTGAACATATAGGAAATGATATATGCTGAAAATTCTCATGACCTTGAATTTGACCTTTGACCTCATTTTCAAGGTCAACAGGACAAAATGGCTAATATCTTGCTTATTATCGACTTTACAGCTTAGGAATCAATTGTGAACATATAGGAAATTATTTATTATTTATTTCATTCAACCCCCATGATTGGGGAAGTACATAAAAATAAAAATAAAATAAAACCATTCATACAAAACACACGTTCATCAGGATAGTGTATAAATGCAGGCAGTCTAAGGAGACGGTAGACCCCTAAAAATTAGGCACTTTAGTACAACATTCACATCAATATGACTTGGTTAAAAGTTTTGCAAGGTGGTATTCTTCCGAGTAGGGTTTCATAAAATTTTCACTGAGAAGGACAGTACGTAGTGAGTCCACTAATCCAATGTTTACATCATGATGTGGGATATATTTGGTTCTACGGAGAGCACACTCTGAAGGCGAGTGCCCAGACAGAACAACTTTACTCAGTAAAGTGCCAGGAATGACAACACCTTGTAGGTATAACGAATAAAAATATGAGCAGAGAGTTCTAGTTGGTGACTTTACACTAAACAATCTATTCCACAATGATAACACATTATGTGATATGACATCTGTAATTTTCTTTATACCCAAGGCATGTATTAAGCTAGTTGATCTGGCTGACTTACTTAGGCCTAGGCTCTGTTTAATAATATTACCCTGACATGTTTCCATTTTTAGGTTACCGGACCTTTGGTCCGATAACCTATTGGCATGGCGTTGCGTCCGTCGTCCGTCCGTCCGTCCGTCCGTCCGGCCGTCCGTCCGGCGTTAACATTTTTATCTTTAAAGTTAACGATCGAATCTTTCTGAAATTTTGCACAAAAATGCCTAAAAATATTTTGAGAAGGAGGTATTTTTTTGTTTTTTGATTTTCGCATTTTTTTTAAAATGGCGGCCGTTTTTGTCGAAAAACGCTCAATTTTGGACTTTGACGGCCATTTTCTCAAAAACTGTCTGATCAGTTTTGAGTTTTTGGTTTCAAAAGATTTCCCTCATATACCTCTGTGATATGTATAAGTTTGGTTGCCCTAAATTCGCCGGTTTCCGTGTGGCGGCCATTTTGAATTTTTGGCGGGTCGGCGAAAAAAATTTTTTTCGCCCCAGATCGCATTACTATCCATTTTGGGCCATTTCTAGAGCAAAAAAAAATTTTCACCCTTTGAAAAAAATTTTGGACTTGGAAAATTTTCGGCACTTTTTCCCTTCATAATGGGAGCTGTCCGGACTGTACTCATAGAACGCTTGAAGATAGAGCTTAGAAATTGGCACTTTCAAATGGGAAGTCATATATGGCGACTTGTGTGGTGACCTTGAATTTGACCTTGGATGACCTTGAAAGGTCAAAACAGCCATTTTTGGGTCGAAAAACGCTCAAATTTGCACCTGGTCTGTATTTTCTCAAAAACTCTCTGATCAGTTTTGAGATTTTTGCTTAAAAAGATTCCTCTTATATACCTCTGTGACGTGTATAAGTTTTGTTGCCCTTGAATCGCCGATCTCAGTGTGGCGGCCATTTTGAATTTTTGACGAGTCGGCGAAAAAAAATTTTTTCGCCCCAAATAACATTACTATCCATTTTGGGCCATTTCTAGGCAAAAAAAAATTTTCACCCTTTGAAAAAAATTTTGGACTTGGTGGTTGTACGTTTTTTGCATGGTTATATGTTACTAAGGCTGAATCGCGTGATGTGTCATTGTGACGTCATAGAATACTCGTGCTTTCATTGTTCTTTCAAATCAAAACGCATTCAGACAAGTGCATGTGAATATGTGAAATGTGAAGCAAACATGTGAAGAAAAAATAGTGCAAACATGATGTTTCCGGCAAAGGTTATCACACTGTCGGAAATCACTGTGTGTTCCTACTGTTTGTAGTTTAAGATAAATTCATAGCATGTGATAAATCCCAAGGTCATATGTTTACACTGCGAACCTTGATTGGTAAATCTCAAGGTCTGTTACCTGCCAATGCTGCCATGGCCAAACCAAAATTGTCCGGTAACCTATCTTAGCCTTTGGGCTAATTTCTTAATTTCGTTTACACCAACATGAATAGACTCAGATCCATATGTTAATACCGGAAAGGCACAATGATTTCCACATGTATGACTTCACATCACAGTCTAGACCTGGGTAGGAAAATCCACAGTCTCGCAAGGAATGAAAGGCTCTGTAACATTTTTGAATGCGATTACTAACATGAGAGTTAAATTTACAATTACTATTAAATGTTACACCTAGAATATCCACAGATGAAACATTATCTATAACATGACATCCAAGGTTCCAATGTGGTTCCTCCTTGAATAAATTATTTCCAACTACAATACATTTAGTTTTTTTGATGCCAAAGTTAAAATGCCACTTTCTTGCATAATCTACACATCTATCAATTAAAACCTGAAGATCAGGGACTGTAGCACTGAATACCGTAATGTCATCGGCATAGGCAAAAGATGTATAGTTATCACCTCCTATAGACACACCAAAGTTTGTATGCTGCAATTCTTCAAGTAATTCATCTATAAAAATATTAAACAGCTGTGGCGATAAAATACTGCCTTGCCTTGTGCCACGAGTAACAGAGAATGAATGACTATACTGACCCTTACAGCGAACAACAGCTCTAAGAAAGGAGAAGGAACCTCCAATATATATCTGGGACTTTATTTTTAAGTTTATAAAAGAGGGCAGGGTGCCAAATGCTATCAAAACACTTTTCTGCATCCAGACTACACAAATATAGTGGACTCCGTTTGTGGTCAAAATATCTCAAAGTTATTGTAAATATCTCAAAGTTATCTGACCTCTTGTAATCAAGGTCAGATTACAAAATGGCTTATATCTCGCTTATTATCAAATTTACAGCTTAGGGGTCCATAGTGAACATATAGGAAATGATGTATGTTGAATAGTTTGGTGATCTAGAATTTAACCTTTGATCCCATTTTCACGGTTAGAGATATGGCGATTTCAGTGGTCACCTTGAATTTGACTTTCAACTTTCTCGGCTTAACTCTGTATATTTCTCCGGTAACCTTACTAGCCCATTGGGCTAATTTTTTTCTTTTTGATACATAAGACTCATCATATATACTCCTATGATGTCTATAAATTTTGTTGCGCTTGAATCGCTCGAAGTGGGCCATTTTGGCCCAAACTCGGCCCAAATGAGACTTTCCCATGTTAAATTTTCCTATGCTTTATAATGGGACACATTATGCCTAATATCTCACTTAATATTGAGATTAGAGACTAGGAATCAATTGCGGACATATAGGAAATGATATATGCTGAATATTCTCGTGACCTCAAATTTGACCTCTGATCTCAGTTTCAAGGTCAGAGCACAAAATGGCTTATATCTCGCTTATTATCGACTCTTCAGCTTAGGAAACAATTGTGGACATATAGGAAATAATATATGCTGAATATTCTCGTGACCTTGAATTTGACCTCTGACCTCAGTTTCAAGGTCAGAGCACAAAATGGCTTATATCTCGCTTATTATCGACTCTACAGCTTAGGAATCAATTGTGGACATATAGGAAATGATATATGCTGAATATTCTGATGACCTTGAATTTGACCTCTGACCTCATTTTCAAGGTCACAGCACAAAATGGCTAATATCTCGCTTGTTATCGACTTTACAGCTCAGCAATCAATTATGAACATATAGGAAATGATATATGCAGATTATTGTCATGACCTTGAATTTGACCTTTGACCTGATTTTCAAGGTCACAGGACAAACAGGCTGATATCTCACTTATTATCGATTTTACAGCTTAGGAATCAATTGTGGACATATAGGAAATGATATATGCTGAATATTCTGGTGACCTTGAATTTGACTTCTGACCTCATTTTCAAGGTCCAAGGACAAACTGGCTCATATCTTGCTCCTCTATTGAATGTATGGCTTGGGAATCAATTGTGGACATGATATAGAAAATGATATACATTGAATATTTTGATGACCTTGAATTTGACCTTTGCCCCTTCATTTTCAAGGCCACAGCACAAATTGCTAATATCTCTCTGATTATTGAATTTACAGCGTAGCGATCAACTGTGGACATATATATGCTTAATGTTATATATGCTGAATATTCTCTTGACCTTGAATTCAACCAGTGACCTGGCTAACATCTAAAATATTAAACATTGTCCGGTAACCTATCTTCGGCCCTTGGCCTAATTTTTCTTATTGATGTATAACACTCCTCATATGTACTTCTGTGACATGTATGAATTTCGTTGCGCTTAAATAACTCGAAGTGGGCCATTTTGGGCCCAAACTCGGCCCAGATGTGACTTTCCCATGTTAAATTTTCCTATGCTTTATAATGGGACACATTAAGCCTAATATCTCACTTAATATTGAGATTAGAGACTAGGAATCAATTGTGGACATACAGGAAATGATATATGCTGAATATTCTCGTGACCTTGAATTTGACCTTTGACCTCATTTTCAAGGTCACAGGACAAAATGGCCAATATCTTGCTTATTAGCGACTTTGCAGCTTAGGAATCAATTGTGAACATATAGGAAATGATATATGCTGAATATTCTAGTGACCTTGAATTTGACCCTTGACCTAAATTTCAAGGTTAGTCATTTTATTTTCAAGGTCAGAATACAAAATGGCTTATATCTCGCTTATTATCAAATTTACAGCTTAGGGGTCCATAGTGAACATATAGGAAATGATGTATGCTGAATATTTTGGTGATCTAGAATTTGACCTTTGATCTCATTTTCAAGGTCAGAGAACAAAATGGCTAATATGTCTCTTATTATCATCTTTACCTGCCCCTACTCTTTTATCTGCCCCTGATGACGCCAGTGTGTCTTTGGATAAACTATTTGGTCGGGCTTTGTTTCTATTGCAAAATGTTGTATTTTACGTTTCTTATTGGCATCATCAAAATTTGATTGTATTGGTGGTAATAGATTGATACTTATTTATACCACTGAGTCGGTGTCACTGCTGGCGGACGTTACATCTGTCCCCGAGGATACCATCAACTCAGTAGCCTTCGGGCTTGTGAATGGGTACTTTTGTACTTGTCATGTATCTATTCCATGGGGTTAGATTCGGATTTTTAAATTATTTTCATAGGTTGTTGGGCAGTTGTATACTAATTCCATCTGGTGTACAGTAGAAACGACTACATTTAACACATTGTCTGCCCCTGAAGACGCCAGTGTGTCTTTGGATAAACTGTTTGGTCGGGCTTTGTTTGTTTCTATTGCAAAATGTAGTATTTTATGTTTCTTATTGGCATCATCAAAATCTGATTGTATTGGTGGTAATAGATTGATACTTACATTTACAGCATAGGAATCAATTGCGAATATAGAGGAATGATATATACTGAATATTTTCATGACCTTGAACTTGAACTTTGATCTCATTTTCAAGGTCACATCACAGAATGGCTAATGTCTCACTTATTATCGACTTTACAGCTTAGGAATTTATTGTGGACATACTAGAAGTGATATATTTGTTGAAAATTTCATGGCCTTGAATTTATCTGTGACTTTATTTTCAAGGTCACTGGACAAAAGGCTAATATCTAACATGTATATTGTCCGGTAACCTTTCTTAGCCCTTGGGCTAATTTTTTCCTTGACACAGGAGTTCCACAGCCCATGCCAAAAGCTTTGTTTGTCCTTGTCACAAGATTTCCACAGCCCATACCAAAAGCTTTGTTTGTCCTTGACACAGGATTTCCACAACCCATACCAAAAGCATTGTTTCTTCTTGACACAGGATTTCCACATCGCATACCAAAAGCATTGTCCTTGACACAGGATTTCCACAGCCCATACCAAAAGCTTTGTCCTTGACACAGGATTTTCACAGACCATACCAAAAGCATTGTTTGTTCTCGACACAGGATTTCCACATCCCATACCAAAAGCATTGTTTCTTCTTGACACAGGATTTCCACAACCCATACCAAAAGCTTTGTTTGTCCTTGACACAGGATTTTCACAGACAATACCAAAAGCATTGTTTGTTCTCGACACAGGATTTCCACAGCCCATACCAAAAGCATTGTTTCTTCTTGACACAGGATTTCCACAGCCCATACCAAAAGCTTTGTCCTTGACACAGGATTTCCACAGTCCATACCAAAAGCATTGGTTCTTCTCGACACAGGATTCCCATATCCCATACCAAAAGCTTTGTTTGTTCTTGTCACAGGATTTCCACAGCCCATACCAAAAGCGTCGTCCTTGACACAAGAGTTCCACGGCCCATACCAAAAGCTTTGTCCTTGACACAGGATTTTCACAGACCATACCAAAAGCATTGTTTGTTCTCGACACAGGATTTCCACAGCCCATACCAAAAGCATTGTTTCTTCTCGACACAGGATTTCCATAGCCCATACCAAAAGCATTGTTTCTTCTTGACACAGGATTTCCACAGCCCATACCAAAAGCGTCGTCCTTGACACAAGAGTTCCACGGCCCATACCAAAAGCTTCATCCTTGACAGAGGATTTCCACAGCCAATATGAAATGATGTGTCCTTGACACAGGATTTCCAGAACCCATACCATGCATACCAAAAGCTTTGTTCTTGACACAGGATTTCCACTGCCCATACCAAAAGCTTTGTCCTTGACACAGGATTTCCACAGCCCATACCAAATGATGTGTCCTTGACACAGGATTTCCACAACCCATACTAAAAGTTTTGTTTGTCCTTGACGCAGGATTTCCACAGCCCATACCAATAGCTTTGTCCTTGACAGAGGATTTCCACAGCCCATACTGAATAATGTGTCCTTGACACAGGATTTCCACAGCCCCTACCAAAAGCATTGTTTGTTCTTGACACAGGATTTCCACAACCCATACCAAAAGCTTTGTCCTTGACACAGGATTTCCACTGCCCATACCAAAAGCTTTGTCCTTGACACATTATTTCCACAGCCAATACCAAATGATGTGTCCTTGACACAGGATTTCCACAACCCATACCAAAAGTTTTGTTTGTCCTTGACGCAGGATTTCCACAGCCCATACCAATAGCTTTGTCCTTGACAGAGGAATTCCACAGCCCATACCGAATGATGTGTCGTTGACACAGGATTTCCACAGCCCATACCAAAAGCTTTGTTTGTTTTTGACACAGCATTTCCACAACCCATACCAAAAGCATTGTTTGTTCTTGACACAGGATTTCCACTGCCCATACCAAAAGCTTTGTCCTTGACACAGGGTTTCCACAGCCCATACTAAATGATGTGTCCTTGACACAGGATTTCCACAACCCATACCAAAAGTTTTGTTTGTCCTCGACGCAGGATTTCCACAGCCGATACCAAAAGATTTGTTCGTCCTTGACGCAGGATTTCCACAGCCGATACCAAAAGATTTGTTCGTCCCTGACACAGGATTTCCAGATCCCATACCAAAAGCTTTGTCCTTGACACAGGATTTCCACAGCCCATACCAAAAGCTTTGTTTGTCCTTGACGCAGGATTTCCACAGCCGATACCAAAAGATTTGTTCGTCCTTGACGAAGGATTTCTACAGCCCATACCAAAAGCTTTGTCCTTGACACATGATATCCACAGCCCATACCAAAAGCTTTGTTTGTCCTTGACACAGGATTTCCACAACCCATACCAAAAGCATTGTCCTTGACACATGATTTCCACAGCCCATACCAAAAGCATTGTTTGTCCTTGACACAGGATTTCCACAGCCCATACCAAAAGCTCTGTTAGTCCTGGACACAGGATTTCCACAGCCCATACCAAAAGCTTTGTTTGTCCTTGACACAGGATTTCCACAGCCCATACCAAAAGCTTTGTCCTTGACACATGATTTCAACATCCCATACCAAAAGCTTTGTTTGTCCTTGACACAGGGTTTCCACAGCCCATACCAAATGATGTGTCCTTGACACAGGATTTCCACAACCCATACCAAAAGTTTTGTTTGTCCTTGACGCAGGATTTCCACAGCCGATACCAAAAGATTTGTTCGTCCTTGACGCAGGATTTCCACAGCCGATACCAAAAGATTTGTTTGTCCTTGACGCAGGATTTCCACAACCCATACCAAAAGCTTTGTTTGTCCTTGACACAGGATTTCCACAGCCTATACCAAAAGCTTTGTCCTTGACACATGATTTCCACAGCCCATACCAAAAGCTTTGTTTGTCCTTGACGCAGGATTTCCACAGCCCATACCAAAAGCTTTGTTTGTCCTTGACACAGGATTTCCACAACCCATACCAAAAGCTTTGTTTGTCCTTGACACAGGATTTCCACAGCCCATACCAAAAGATTTGTCTTTGACACAGGATTTCCACATCGCATACCAAAAGCATTGTTCGTCTTTGACACAGGATTTCCACATCGCATACCAAAAGCATTGTCCTTGACACAGGATTTCCACAGCCCATACCAAAAGCATTGTTTCTTCTTGACACAGGATTTCCACAGTCCATAGTTACCAAAAGCATTTTTTCTTCTTGACACAGGATTTCCACATCCCATACCAAAAGCTTTGTTTGTCCTTGACACAGGATTTCCACAGCCCATAGTTACCAAAAGCATTTTTTCTTCTTGACACAGGATTTCCACATCCCATACCAAAAGCTTTGTTTGTCCTTGACACAGGATTTCCACAGCCCATACCAAAAGCTTTGTTCGTCCTTGACACAGGATTTCCACAGCCCATCCCAAAAGATTTGTTCGTCCTCGACACAGGATTTCCACAGCCCATACCAAATGATGTGTCCTTGACACAGGATTTCCACAGCCCATATCAAAAGCTTTGTTTGTCCTTGACGCAGGATTTCCACAGCCCATACCAAAAGCTTTGTTCGTCCTTGACACAGGATTTCCACAGCCCATACCAAAAGCTTTGTTTGTCCTTGACACAGGATTTCCACAGCCCATACCAAAAGATTTGTTCGTCCTTGACACAGGATTTCCACAGCCCATACCAAAAGCTTTGTTTGTCCTTGACGCAGGATTTCCACAGCCCATACCAAAAGATTTGTTCGTCCTTGACACAGGATTTCCACAGCCCATACCAAAAGCTTTGTTTGTCCTTGACGCAGGATTTCCACAGTCCATACCAAAAGCTTTGTTCGTCCTTGACACAGGGTTTCCACAGCCCATACCAAAAGCTATGTTCGTCCTTGACACAGGATTTCCACAGCCCATACCAAAAGATTTGTTCGTCCTCGACACAGGATTTCCACAGCCCATACAAAATGATGTGTCCTTGACACAGGATTTTCTACAGCCCATACCAAAAGCTTTGTTTGTCCTTGACGCAGGATTTCCACAGCCGATACCAAAAGATTTGTTCGTCCTCGACACAGGATTTCCACAGCCCATACCAAATGATGTGTCCTTGACCCAGGGTTTCCACAGCCCATACCAAAAGCTTTGTTTGTCCTTGACACAGTATTTCCACAGCCCATACCAAAAGCTTTGTTTGTCCTTGACGCAGGATTTCCACAGCTCATACCAAAAGCTTTGTTTGTCCTTGACGCAGGATTTCCACAGCCGATACCAAAAGCTTTGTTTGTCCTTGACGCAGGATTTCCACAGCCCATACCAAAAGCTTTGTTTGTCCTTGATGCAGGATTTCCACAACCCATACCAAAAGCTTTGTTTGTCCTTGACACAGGATTTCCACAGCCCATACCAAAAGCTTTGTTTGTCCTTGACACAGGATTTTCACAGCCCATACCAAAAGCTTTGTTTGTCCTTGACGCAGGATTTCCTCAGCCCATACCAAAAGCTCTGTTTGTCCTTGACGCAGGATTTCCACAGCCCATACCAAAAGCTTTGTTTGTCCTTGACGCAGGATTTCCACAGCCCATGTCCTTGACGCAGGATTTCCACAGCCCATACCAAAAGCTTTGTCCTTGACACAGGATTTCCACAGCCCATACCAAAAGCTTTGTTTGTCCTTGGCGCAGGATTTCCACAGCCGATACCAAAAGATTTGTTCGTCCTCGACACAGGATTTCCACAGCCCATACCAAATGATGTGACCTTGACACAGGATTTCCACAGCCCATACCAAAAGCATTGTTTGTCCTTGACACAGGAGTTCCACAGCCCATTCCAAAAGCTTTGTTTGTCCCTGACGCAGGATTTCCACAGCCGATACCAAAAGATTTGTTCGTCCTCGACACAGGATTTCCACAGCCCATACCAAATGATGTGTCCTTGACACAGGATTTCCGCAGCCCATATCAAAAGCTTTGTTCGTCCTGGACACAGGATTTCCACAGCCCATACCAAAAGATTTGTTCGTCCTCGACACAGGATTTCCACAGCCCATACCAAATGATGTGTCCTTGACACAGGATTTCCGCAGCCCATATCAAAAGCTTTGTTTGTCCTTGACGCAGGATTTCCACAGCCCATACCAAAAGCTTTGTTCGTCCTTGACACAGGATTTCCACAGCCCATACCAAAAGCTTTGTTTGTCCTTGACACAGGATTTCCACAGCCCATACCAAAAGATTTGTTCGTCCTTGACACAGGATTTCCACAGCCCATACCAAAAGCTTTGTTCGTCCTTGACACAGGATTTCCACAGCCCATACCAAAAGCTTTGTTTGTCCTTGACACAGGATTTCCACAGCCCATACCAAAAGATTTGTTCGTCCTTGACACAGGATTTCCACAGCCCATACCAAAAGCTATGTTCGTCCTTGACACAGGATTTCCACAGCCCATACCAAAAGCTTTGTTTGTTCTTGACACAGCATTTCCACAACCCATACCAAAAGCATTGTTTGTTCTTGACACAGGATTTCCACTGCCCATACCAAAAGCTTTGTCCTTGACACAGGGTTTCCACAGCCCATACTAAATGATGTGTCCTTGACACAGGATTTCCACAACCCATACCAAAAGTTTTGTTTGTCCTCGACGCAGGATTTCCACAGCCGATACCAAAAGATTTGTTCGTCCTTGACGCAGGATTTCCACAGCCGATACCAAAAGATTTGTTCGTCCCTGACACAGGATTTCCAGATCCCATACCAAAAGCTTTGTCCTTGACACAGGATTTCCACAGCCCATACCAAAAGCTTTGTTCGTCCTTGACGCAGGATTTCCACAGCCGATACCAAAAGATTTGTTCGTCCTTGACGAAGGATTTCTACAGCCCATACCAAAAGCTTTGTCCTTGACACATGATATCCACAGCCCATACCAAAAGCTTTGTTTGTCCTTGACACAGGATTTCCACAACCCATACCAAAAGCATTGTCCTTGACACATGATTTCCACAACCCATACCAAAAGCATTGTTTGTCCTTGACACAGGATTTCCACAGCCCATACCAAATGCTCTGTTAGTCCTGGACACAGGATTTCCACAGCCCATACCAAAAGCTTTGTTTGTCCTTGACACAGGATTTCCACAGCCCATACCAAAAGCTTTGTCCTTGACACATGATTTCAACATCCCATACCAAAAGCTTTGTTCGTCCTTGACACAGGATTTCCACAGCCCATACCAAATGATGTGTCCTTGACACAGGATTTCCACAACTCATACCAAAAGTTTTGTTTGTCCTTGACGCAGGATTTCCATAGCCGATACCAAAAGATTTGTTCGTCCTTGACGCAGGATTTCCACAGCCGATACCAAAAGATTTGTTTGTCCTTGACGCAGGATTTCCACAACCCATACCAAAAGCTTTGTTTGTCCTTGACACAGGATTTCCACAGCCTATACCAAAAGCTCTGTCCTTGACACATGATTTCCACAGCCCATACCAAAAGCTTTGTTTGTCCTTGACACATGATTTCCACAGCCCATACCAAAAGCTTTGTTTGTCCTTGACGCAGGATTTCCACAGCCCATACCAAAAGCTTTGTTTGTCCTTGACACAGGATTTCCACAACCCATACCAAAAGCTTTGTTTGTCCTTGACACAGGATTTCCACAGCCCATACCAAAAGATTTGTCTTTGACACAGGATTTCCACATCGCATACCAAAAGCATTGTTCGTCTTTGACACAGGATTTCCACATCGCATACCAAAAGCATTGTCCTTGACACAGGATTTCCACAGCCCATACCAAAAGCATTGTTTCTTCTTGACACAGGATTTCCACAGTCCATAGTTACCAAAAGCATTTTTTCTTCTTGACACAGGATTTCCACATCCCATACCAAAAGCTTTGTTTGTCCTTGACACAGGATTTCCACAGCCCATAGTTACCAAAAGCATTTTTTCTTCTTGACACAGGATTTCCACATCCCATACCAAAAGCTTTGTTTGTCCTTGACACAGGATTTCCACAGCCCATACCAAAAGCTTTGTTCGTCCTTGACACAGGATTTCCACAGCCCATCCCAAAAGATTTGTTCGTCCTCGACACAGGATTTCCACAGCCCATACCAAATGATGTGTCCTTGACACAGGATTTCCACAGCCCATATCAAAAGCTTTGTTTGTCCTTGACGCAGGATTTCCACAGCCCATACCAAAAGCTTTGTTCGTCCTTGACACAGGATTTCCACAGCCCATACCAAAAGCTTTGTTTGTCCTTGACACAGGATTTCCACAGCCCATACCAAAAGATTTGTTCGTCCTTGACACAGGATTTCCACAGCCCATACCAAAAGCTTTGTTTGTCCTTGACGCAGGATTTCCACAGCCCATACCAAAAGATTTGTTCGTCCTTGACACAGGATTTCCACAGCCCATACCAAAAGCTTTGTTTGTCCTTGACGCAGGGTTTCCACAGTCCATACCAAAAGCTTTGTTCGTCCTTGACACAGGATTTCCACAGCCCATACCAAAAGCTATGTTCGTCCTTGACACAGGATTTCCACAGCCCATACCAAAAGATTTGTTCGTCCTCGACACAGGATTTCCACAGCCCATACCAAATGATGTGTCCTTGACACAGGATTTCCGCAGCCCATATCAAAAGCTTTGTTCGTCCTTGACACAGGATTTCCACAGCCCATACCAAAAGATTTGTTCGTCCTCGACACAGGATTTCCACAGCCCATACCAAATGATGTGTCCTTGACACAGGATTTCCGCAGCCCATATCAAAAGCTTTGTTTGTCCTTGACGCAGGATTTCCACAGCCCATACCAAAAGCTTTGTTCGTCCTTGACACAGGATTTCCACAGCCCATACCAAAAGCTTTGTTTGTCCTTGACACAGGATTTCCACAGCCCATACCAAAAGATTTGTTCGTCCTTGACACAGGATTTCCACAGCCCATACCAAAAGCTTTGTTTGTCCTTGACGCAGGATTTCCACAGTCCATACCAAAAGCTTTGTTCGTCCTTGACACAGGATTTCCACAGCCCATACCAAAAGCTATGTTCGTCCTTGACACAGGATTTCCACAGCCCATACCAAAAGATTTGTTCGTCCTCGACACAGGATTTCCACAGCCCATACAAAATGATGTGTCCTTGACACAGGATTTCCACAGCCCATACCAAAAGCTTTGTTTGTCCTTGACGCAGGATTTCCACAGCCGATACCAAAAGATTTGTTCGTCTTCGACACAAGATTTCCACAGCCCATACCAAATGATGTGTCCTTGACCCAGGGTTTCCACAGCCCATACCAAAAGCTTTGTTTGTCCTTGACACAGTATTTCCACAGCCCATACCAAAAGCTTTGTTTGTCCTTGACGCAGGATTTCCACAGCCCATACCAAAAGCTTTGTTTGTCCTTGACGCAGGATTTCCACAGCCGATACCAAAAGCTTTGTTTGTCCTTGACGCAGGATTTCCACAGCCCATACCAAAAGCTTTGTTTGTCCTTGACGCAGGATTTCCACAGCCCATACCAAAAGCTTTGTCCTTGACACAGGATTTCCACAGCCCATACCAAAAGCTTTGTTTGTCCTGGACGCAGGATTTCCACAGCCGATACCAAAAGATTTGTTCGTCCTCGACACAGGATTTCCACAGCCCATACCAAATGATGTGACCTTGACACAGGATTTCCACAGCCCATACCAAGAGCATTGTTTGTCCTTGACACAGGAGTTCCACAGCCCATACCAAAAGCTTTGTTTGTCCCTGACGCAGGATTTCCACAGCCGATACCAAAAGATTTGTTCGTCCTTGACACAGGATTTCCACAGCCCATACCAAAAGCTTTGTTCGTCCTTGACACAGGATTTCCACAGCCCATACCAAAAGCTTTGTTTGTCCTTGACACAGGATTTCCACAGCCCATACCAAAAGATTTGTTCGTCCTTGACACAGGATTTCCACAGCCCATACCAAAAGCTATGTTCGTCCTTGACACAGGATTTCCACAGCCCATACCAAAAGCTTTGTTTGTTCTTGACACAGCATTTCCACAACCCATACCAAAAGCATTGTTTGTTCTTGACACAGGATTTCCACTGCCCATACCAAAAGCTTTGTCCTTGACACAGGGTTTCCACAGCCCATACTAAATGATGTGTCCTTGACACAGGATTTCCACAACCCATACCAAAAGTTTTGTTTGTCCTCGACGCAGGATTTCCACAGCCGATACCAAAAGATTTGTTCGTCCTTGACGCAGGATTTCCACAGCCGATACCAAAAGATTTGTTCGTCCCTGACACAGGATTTCCAGATCCCATACCAAAAGCTTTGTCCTTGACACAGGATTTCCACAGCCCATACCAAAAGCTTTGTTCGTCCTTGACGCAGGATTTCCACAGCCGATACCAAAAGATTTGTTCGTCCTTGACGAAGGATTTCTACAGCCCATACCAAAAGCTTTGTCCTTGACACATGATATCCACAGCCCATACCAAAAGCTTTGTTTGTCCTTGACACAGGATTTCCACAACCCATACCAAAAGCATTGTCCTTGACACATGATTTCCACAGCCCATACCAAAAGCATTGTTTGTCCTTGACACAGGATTTCCACAGCCCATACCAAATGCTCTGTTAGTCCTGGACACAGGATTTCCACAGCCCATACCAAAAGCTTTGTTTGTCCTTGACACAGGATTTCCACAGCCCATACCAAAAGCTTTGTCCTTGACACATGATTTCAACATCCCATACCAAAAGCTTTGTTTGTCCTTGACACAGGATTTCCACAGCCCATACCAAATGATGTGTCCTTGACACAGGATTTCCACAACCCATACCAAAAGTTTTGTTTGTCCTTGACGCAGGATTTCCACAGCCGATACCAAAAGATTTGTTCGTCCTTGACGCAGGATTTCCACAGCCGATACCAAAAGATTTGTTTGTCCTTGACGCAGGATTTCCACAACCCATACCAAAAGCTTTGTTTGTCCTTGACACAGGATTTCCACAGCCTATACCAAAAGCTCTGTCCTTGACACATGATTTCCACAGCCCATACCAAAAGCTTTGTTTGTCCTTGACACATGATTTCCACAGCCCATACCAAAAGCTTTGTTTGTCCTTGACGCAGGATTTCCACAGCCCATACCAAAAGCTTTGTTTGTCCTTGACACAGGATTTCCACAACCCATACCAAAAGCTTTGTTTGTCCTTGACACAGGATTTCCACAGCCCATACCAAAAGATTTGTCTTTGACACAGGATTTCCACATCGCATACCAAAAGCATTGTTCGTCTTTGACACAGGATTTCCACATCGCATACCAAAAGCATTGTCCTTGACACAGGATTTCCACAGCCCATACCAAAAGCATTGTTTCTTCTTGACACAGGATTTCCACAGTCCATAGTTACCAAAAGCATTTTTTCTTCTTGACACAGGATTTCCACATCCCATACCAAAAGCTTTGTTTGTCCTTGACACAGGATTTCCACAGCCCATAGTTACCAAAACCATTTTTAGGTTACCGGACCTTTGGTCCGATAACCTATTGCCGTGGCGTTGCGTCCGTCGTCCGTCGTCCGTCCGTCCGTCCGTCCGTCCGTCCGTCCGTCGTCCGTTCACATTTTTATCTTTAAAGTTTATGGTCGAATATTTCTGAAATTTTGCACAAAAATACCTAAAAATATTGCCAGGAAAGGTTTTTTTTAGTTTTTTGATTTTCGCATTTTTTTCAAAATGGCGGCCTTTTTCGTCGAAAAATGGCCAATTTTGGACTTTGACGGTCGTTTTCTCAAAATCTGTTCAGTAACTTTTTTTCTTATTGATGCATGACACTCCTCTTATGTACCCCTTTGACACGTATAAATTTCGTTGCCCTTGAATCGCTCGAAGTGGGCCATTTTGGGCCCAAACTCGGCCCAAATGGGACTTTCCCATGTTAAATTCTCCTATGCTTTATAATGGGACACATTAAGCCTAATATCTCACTTAAAATTGAAATTAGAGACTAAGAATCAATTGTGGACATATAGGAAATGATATATGCTGAATATTCTCGCGACCTTGAATTTGACCTCTGACCTTGGTTTCAAGGTCATAGCGGCCGTTCTCGTCGAAAATGGCTAATTTTGGACTTTGATGGTCGTTTTCTCAAAATCTGTTCAGTAACTTTTTTTCTTATTGATGCATAACACTCCCCATATGTACTTCTGTGACATGTATAAATTTCGTTGCGCTTGAATCACTCGAAGTGGGCCATTTTGGGCCCAAACTCGGCCCAGATGTGACTTTCCCATGTTAAATTCTCCCATGCTTTATAATGGGACACATCAAGCCTAATATCTCACTTAATATTGAGATTAGAGACTAGGAATCAATTGTGGACATATAGGAAATGATATATGCTGAATATTCTCGTGACTTTGAATTTGACCTTTGACCTCATTTTCAAGGTCACAGGACAAAATGGCTAATATCTCGCTTATTATCGACTTTACAGCTTAGAAATCAATTGTGAACATATAGGAAATGATATATGCTGAATATTCTCGTGACCTTGAATTTGACCTTTGACCTCATTTTCAAGGTCACAGGACAAAATGGCTAATATCTCGCTTATTATCGACTTTACAGCTTAGGAATCCATTGTGAACATATAGGAAATGATATATGCTGAATATTCTCGTGACCTTGAATTTGACCTTTGGCCTCATTTTCAAGGTCACAAGACAAAATGGCTAATATCTCGCTTATTATCGACTTTACAGCTTAGGAATCAATTGTGAACATATAGGAAATGATATATGCTGAATATTCTCGTGACCTTGAATTTGACCTTTGACCTCATTTCCAAGGTCACAGGACAAAATTGCTAATATCTCGCTTATTATCGACTTTACGGCTTAGGAATCAATTGTGAACATATAGGAAATGATATATGCTGAATATTCTCGTGACCTTGAATTCGACCTTTGACCTTGTTTTCAAGGTCACAGGACAAAATGGCCAATATCTTGCTTATTAGCGACTTTGCAGCTTAGGAATCAATTGTGAACATATAGGAAATGATATATGCTGAATATTTTAGTGACCTTGAATTTGATCCTTGACCTAAATTTCAAGGTTAGTCATTTTATTTTCAAGGTCAGAATACAAAATGGCTTATATCTCGCTCATTATCAAATTTACAGCTTAGGGGTCCATAGTGAACATATAGGAAATGATGTATGCTGAATATTTTGGTGATCTAGAATTTGACCTTTGATCTCATTTTCAAGGTCAGAGAACAAAATGGCTAATATGTCCCTTATTATCATCTTTACATCTGCCCCTGATGACGCCAGTGTGTCTTTGGATAAACTATTTGGTCGGGCTTTGTTTCTATTGCAAAATGTTGTATTTTACCTTTCTTATTGGCATCAAAATTTGATTGTATTGGTGGTAATAGATTGATACTTACATTTATACCACTGAGTCGGTGTCACTGCTGGCGGACGTTAATCTGTCCCCGAGGATACCATCAACTCAGTAGCCTTCGGGCTTGTGATTGGGTACTTTTGTACTTGTCATGTATCTATTCCATGGGGTTAGATTCGGATTTCTAAATTATTTTCATAGGTTGTTGGGCAGTTGTATACTAATTCCATTTGGTGTACAGTAGAAACAACTACATTTAACACATTGTCTGCCCATGAAGATGCCAGTGTGTCTTTGGATAAACTATTTGGTCGGGCTTTGTTTGTTTCTATTGCAAAGTGTAGTATTTTACGTTTCTTATTGGCATCATCAAAATCTGATTGTATTGGTGGTAATAGATTGGTACTTACATTTACAGCATAGGAATCAATTGCGAATATAGAGGAATGATATATACTGAATATTTTCATAACCTTGAACTTGAACTTTGACCTCATTTTCAAGGTCACATCACAGAATGGCTAATGTCTCACTTATTATCGACTGTACAGCTTAGCAATTTATTGTGGACATACTAGAAGTGATATATTTGTTGAAAATTTCATGGCCTTGAATTTATCAGTGACCTAATTTCAAGGTCACTGGACAAAAGGCTAATATCTAAAATGTATATTATCCGGTAACCTTTCTTAGCCCTTGGGCTAATTTTTCCTTCTTGACACAGGATTTCCACATCCCATACCAAAAGCTTTGTTTGTCCTTGACACAGGATTTCCACAGCCCATACCAAAAGCTTTGTTCGTCCTTGACACAGGATTTCCACAGCCCATCCCAAAAGATTTGTTCGTCCTCGACACAGGATTTCCACAGCCCATACCAAATGATGTGTCCTTGACACAGGATTTCCACAGCCCATATCAAAAGCTTTGTTTGTCCTTGACGCAGGATTTCCACAGCCCATACCAAAAGCTTTGTTCGTCCTTGACACAGGATTTCCACAGCCCATACCAAAAGCTTTGTTTGTCCTTGACACAGGATTTCCACAGCCTATACCAAAAGATTTGTTCGTCCTTGACACAGGATTTCCACAGCCCATACCAAAAGCTTTGTTTGTCCTTGACGCAGGATTTCCACAGCCCATACCAAAAGATTTTTCGTCCTTGACACAGGATTTCCACAGCCCATACCAAAAGCTTTGTTTGTCCTTGACGCAGGATTTCCACAGTCCATACCAAAAGCTTTGTTCGTCCTTGACACAGGATTTCCACAGCCCATACCAAAAGCTATGTTCGTCTTTGACACAGGATTTCCACAGCCCATACCAAAAGATTTGTTCGTCCTCGACACAGGATTTCCACAGCCCATACAAAATGATGTGTCCTTGACACAGGATTTCTACAGCCCATACCAAAAGCTTTGTTTGTCCTTGACGCAGGATTTCCACAGCCGATACCAAAAGATTTGTTCGTCCTCGACACAGGATTTCCACAGCCCATACCAAATGATGTGTCCTTGACCCAGGGTTTCCACAGCCCATACCAAAAGCTTTGTTTGTCCTTGACACAGTATTTCCACAGCCCATATCAAAAGCTTTGTTTGTCCTTGACGCAGGATTTCCACAGCCCATACCAAAAGCTTTGTCCTTGACGCAGGATTTCCACAGCCGATACCAAAAGCTTTGTTTGTCCTTGACGCAGGATTTCCACAGCCCATACCAAAAGCTTTGTTTGTCCTTGACACAGGATTTCCACAACCCATACCAAAAGCTTTGTTTGTCCTTGACACAGGATTTCCACAGCCCATACCAAAAGCTTTGTTTGTCCTTGACACAGGATTTTCACAGCCCATACCAAAAGCTTTGTTTGTCCTTGACGCAGGATTTCCTCAGCCCATACCAAAAGCTCTGTTTGTCCTTGACGCAGGATTTCCACAGCCCATACCAAAAGCTTTGTTTGTCCTTGACGCAGGATTTCCACAGCCCATGTCCTTGACGCAGGATTTCCACAGCCCATACCAAAAGCTTTGTCCTTGACACAGGATTTCCACAGCCCATACCAAAAGCTTTGTTTGTCCTTGACGCAGGATTTCCACAGCCGATACCAAAAGATTTGTTCGTCCTCGACACAGGATTTCCACAGCCCATACCAAATGATGTGACCTTGACACAGGATTTCCATAGCCCATACCAAAAGCATTGTTTGTCCTTGACACAGGAGTTCCACAGCCCATACCAAAAGCTTTGTTTGTCCCTGACGCAGGATTTCCACAGCCGATACCAAAAGATTTGTTCGTCCTTGACACAGGATTTCCACAGCCCATACCAAAAGCTTTGTTCGTCCTTGACACAGGATTTCCACAGCCCATACCAAAAGCTTTGTTTGTCCTTGACACAGGATTTCCACAGCCCATACCAAAAGATTTGTTCGTCCTTGACACAGGATTTCCACAGCCCATACCAAAAGCTTTGTTTGTCCTTGACGCAGGATTTCCACAGCCCATACCAAAAGCTTTGTTCGTCCTTGACACAGGATTTCCACAGCCCATACCAAAAGCTATGTTCGTTCTTGACACAGGATTTCCACAGCCCATACCAAAAGATTTGTTCGTCCTCGACACAGGATTTCCACAGCCCATACCAAATGATGTGTCTCTGACACAGGATTTCCACAGCCCATACCAAAAGCTTTGTTTGTCCTTGACGCAGGATTTCCACAGCCGATACCAAAAGATTTGTTCGTCCTCGACACAGGATTTCCACACCCCATACCAAATGATGTGTCCTTGACACAGGGTTTCCACAGCCCATACCAAAAGCTTTGTTTGTCCTTGACACAGTATTTCCACAGCTCATACCAAAAGCTTTGTTTGTCCTTGACGCAGGATTTCCACAGCCCATACCAAAAGCTTTGTTTGTCCTTGACGCAGGATTTCCACAGCCGATACCAAAAGCTTTGTTTGTCCTTGACGCAGGATTTCCACAGCCCATACCAAAAGCTTTGTTTGTCCTTGACGCAGGATTTCCACAACCCATACCAAAAGCTTTGTTTGTCCTTGACACAGGATTTCCACAGCCCATACCAAAAGCTTTGTTTGTCCTTGACACAGGATTTCCACAGCCCATACCAAAAGCTTTGTTTGTCCTTGACACAGGATTTTCACAGCCCATACCAAAAGCTTTGTTTGTCCTTGACGCAGGATTTCCTCAGCCCATACCAAAAGCTCTGTTTGTCCTTGACGCAGGATTTCCACAGCCCATACCAAAAGCTTTGTTTGTCCTTGACGCAGGATTTCCACAGCCCATGTCCTTGACGCAGGATTTCCACAGCCCATACCAAAAGCTTTGTCCTTGACACAGGATTTCCACAGCCCATACCAAAAGCTTTGTTTGTCCTTGACGCAGGATTTCCACAGCCGATACCAAAAGATTTGTTCGTCCTCAACACAGGATTTCCACAGCCCATACCAAATGATGTGACCTTGACGCAGGATTTCCACAGCCCATACCAAAATCTTTGTCCTTGACACATAATTTCCACAGCCCATACCAAGCGTTTTGTCGTTGACACAGGATTTCCAAAGCCCATACTAAAAGCATTGTTTGTCCCTGAATGTTTGACAGTTTTTTTTCCGTCGACATTTGCTCATCAGAGATGAGCTATAGTAGTCCAAATGGCGAAATGTTCTTCCTTCTGTCCGTCCGTCCAGATAGTTAGAAACTTAGAAAACAGAAGAAAAAAATCCATCCCTGGTTGGATTGGCACACAGTACTTTGTGAAAGTTTAAAATGTTCATCTCTATCAGTTGTGATGCCAATGGATGCATGTTGAAGATTAATTTGTTCGAAAAATGGCTATTTAGGAAATGATATATGCTGAATATTCTCATGACCTTGATTTTGACCTTAGACCTAAATTTTCAAAATGGCGGCCATTTTTCAGACTTTGGCGGCCATTTTCTCAAAATCTGTTCAGTAAGTTTTTTTCTTATTGAATCAATTGTGGACATATAGGAAATGATATATGCTGGATATTCTCATGACCTTAAATTGACCTTTGACCTCGGTTTCAAGGTCAGAGCACAAAATGGCTAATATCTCGCTTATTATCGACTTTACAGCATAGGAATCAATTGTGGACATGTAGGAAAATATATGCTGAATATTCTCGTGACCTTGAATTTGATCTTGGACCTCATTTTCAAGGTCACATATAGGAAATGATATATGCTGAATATTCTCATGACCTTGAATTGACCTATGAAATGATTTTACAGCTTAGGAGTCAATTGTGAACATATAGGAAATGATATACAGTCTACTCTGTATAAGCCGGATCTTCAGGGGACCAGGGAAAAAATCCGGTATGGACAGAGCGCCGGTTTATCAAGAGTCTAAGTCTCAAGGTCTGATATGCAGATACTGGCCTACTTTGTTTTCACTGTTCGGTACACAACATAACGTAACTAAATACCGGCCAGGTATTTTAGGTACATGTAGTTACAAATGTAAAGTTATTGACTATCGTCCGCTCTTCGGGATCCTCGAGGATAGTCCTCTCACCGCGAGTCCTTGCGGACGCGCATCCGCTATTCCGGATCCTTGCGGCGGCGCCGCTCACCGGAGGTCACTGCGGACACGGTAACCACTCTATCATTAACGGTAACCAGGTAACAGCCCACCCGACACTCCCAGGCCTACGGACACTGTTCAGAAACTGGTTCATCACTACGGTGTTAGTTGGAGGGGCCTGGCGAGCCGCGGTCTGCCTCGGGGACGGAACCCCGTACAGTCCGACATGCTGGCCAGAGCCTATGTCACACGTCCCGGGAAGGGAGAGAACTGGCGATCCACAGGGCTTGCGCCCCCGAGTCAGCAACTTGTCTCTCCCAGCCCGGGCCTCCCCATGGAAATCGTCCCCAGGGCTCTAAGAGCCCACTACTCGCGACCAGGGAACACAAAGCTCATGGTGAGCCTTGCCTGTGTCCTAGTCACTCTCTCTCGGACCATCTCCTCGATCGAGTAGCTTCCAGTGTATATATAATACACCACAAGCTGTAGGACCCACGCAAGGTATAATCAAACCATTGTTATAGTTTACTGGAGCGTAAATTACAATGCGTTGCCGTGGCAACGCACGCTCGAACGGAGCGTGTCAAAACAAGGCCAAGAACGAAAAGGCCACATAAATGGCATGTATGTTTACAATCACCTGCCGCGTGCTTAGGGCAAAATCGCCACACAAACTTTATGGACATTGGTGTAGTTAATATTATGTTATTTGTAATAGGTCAGAGCTGTATAGATTTTTTCAGAACACTCAAGTTAATAATTTGAGTCAATTGATTATTAATTGTAGGTTTTCAATTGACATCATTATACTCTTGTGCTATTAGCACATCTCTAAACCAATTGCAGAATATACATAGTGAGAAAAGATTGCGTGATGTCATAGAATTGTTGCCTGCATTATGACATGCGCTGATTAATAATGCGTGTCACCCCAGTGAAGAGCTTGCATTGATTTACTCTAGAAATCATGTCAGGTAAATCATGCATTCTTCAAATAACCGCTAACTAACGAAATTTAGTTGTTAGTAATCACAATTTGTGAGCACCATGTTCCTGATGTTGTTGTGTGTACAGAGACGTGTGACTGAAAAAGCAGCCTTTAACATCAATCTGTGATCCGATGAAGAATGGCTGATTGCAATTTAGACCTCGCAATTTTGAATTGTTGGAGTAACGCCGGTTACTAACAATAAGATAATAAGATATGGCCGGTTGGGTCTTAGGAATCGGGCCGGTTTTCAGAATGGACAACATCCCCTATATCGAGAGTCGCTTACTGTAGAAACAAAGGGGAAGAATTCGGGACCTAAGAGGAACGCCGGTATGGACGAAATTCTGGTATATACAAGAGCCAGTTTCGGCAGAGTACACTGTATGCACAAAATGTCTAAAATCGCGTTTATTATCGACTTTACAGCTTAGGAATCAATTGTGGACATATAGGAAATGATATATGCCGAATATTCTGATGACATTGATTTTGACCTTTGACCTCATTTTCAAGGTCACAGGACAAAATGGCTAATATCTCATATATATCTCAATATAGCTTAGGGATCAATTGTGGACATATAGGAAATGATATATCCCGAATATTCTGGTGACCTTGAATTTGACCTCTGGTCTCAGTTTCAAGGTCAGAGCACAAAATGGCTTATATCTCGCTTTTTTATCGACTTTACAGCTCAGGAATCAGTTGTGGACATTTAGGAAATGATATACACCGAATATATTGATGACTTTAAATTTGACCTTTGACCTCATTTTCAAGGTTACAGCACAAATTGACTAATGTCTCACCTATTATCGACTTTACAGCTTAGGAATCAATTCTGGACATATAGGAAATGATATATGCCGAATATTCTGATGACCTTGAATTTGACCTTTGACCTCAGGTCATCGCGGAAGCGCACCCGCTATCCCCGGATCCTCGCGGAAGTCCGCTCACCGAGGGTCACTGCAGGCGCAGTCATTACTCTATCATCAGAACTTTAACCAGGTAGCAGCCCGCCCAACGAGCCCAACGTACGGACACCACTCAGATACAAGATCATCACTGTAGTGTTAGCTTGTGAGGCTTGGCTCGCCGCGGTCCGCCTCAGGGATGGATCCCCGGACAGCCTGACAGTCTGCCAGAGCCTGTGTCGCACCATCCCGGGTGGAGAAGACCGGTGATCCAGAGGGCGTGCGCCCCCGAGTCATCAAGGTCTACCCCAGCCCGGGCTCCCCATTGAAGTCGTCCCCAGGGCCCGCGAGGGCCTTAGCCGCGGATCGAGGACATAGAGCTCATGGCTGAGCTCCCCGTCGTCCCTCTCGCCTTGCTCTGAGACAACTCACAGATCAAAACGGTACCAGAGTATATGAACCCCAATACACGAGACACGTAGGGAAATTAGGTCAAACCATTGTTATAGTTTACTGGGCGAGAGAGGATTAGAGAGCGTTGCTGGGGCAACGCGTGCTTCGAGCTGAAGCGTCCAAAAATAGACCGTAAAACTGGTTAGTGACTCCTGCCGCAATCTATGGGCAAAATCGCCACATTACCCTCTTCTTACAATGTTGGTCCCCAACATGCTCCGCCCGTGCCCAAAACTGGGAAACACGACGAAGGCATCGCATGCAGGAACCGGAAGGGAGCAAGGTGCCGACACCCGAAAGTCACGGCGCAACAGACTGAGACCTTAAGGGTCCGTTTTGGAAGAATGAAGGACGACCCCTGCACTTACGGAGTAAGCTACAACGCGCTCTAAAATTTTGAATAAACCCTAACAAACAAGCTGAAATTCTGACCGAGGTAGTCCAAAAGATTGATGACCTTGGAGGACATCTGCCGAAAGGGACGGTGTGTCGAGTCTTTGGAATATTTTTAAGGTTAACCTTTAAATTTGGAAAATTTTGTAAAACGACACACCGAGTGACCGAAAGTAGTAGTACCTCTAAAAAGGGTTGCCGACCGCCCGGCCGGCCATCTCCTCAGACCCGCAGGACAAGTCTGAGGCAGGGCGGAGCCGCGGGAGCGACTCCGGCACGTCGCTGCAGCGACGAGGCTACCTTAGACTTCCCCCTCCATCGGCTGCTCGTCTGTGCCGCCTTCTTGGGGCTAGGCGGCGGAGACGGGTCCCTACGCAGCAGAGCTGGGCGCTCACGGAGCGGAGCCGGTAACTGAAATTCCGGCTGCACGGGCAGACGAGCCAGGCCTGGCGGTGGTTGCAGGGGCTTCACTGGAGAGCCCTGTGTGTCAGGTCCTGGTGGAGCCAACAGAAAGGAGGTGGGCAGAGATGTCGGGCGACGGCGGAGAACATCTCTACTACATCGCGGGTGCGCTCCTGGCCGGCCGTGCGCTCTCCCCATTCCTTGACTAAAATGGGGTGGATGGCCAGTTCCAGGGCTGCAGCGGGCAGCCGACTGATTCAAGGCGGACGACGCGGAGTTGTCGACGCACTGAAGGAGGCGAGTCTGGGCAGCCTCGGCTTCGTGTAAACGTCGCCGTAGCTCCTCATTCTCAGCCATCAGTCGCTGCATCTCAGATACAGCAACCTCGGGGGAGGTGGAGGACTGCTCGGACTCGGCAACTCGAGCGGCGGCTTTCCCTTGCTGGAAAGCTTGCCGCTCACGCTCCACCACCAGAGTCCGGTAGCTCTCAAGGCTCCGCCGAGTACCTTCCATGAGGCCTTGGTCGTGTGCTAGGTGGCACGCGACACGAGAGGCCTCCGCACGGTACCGGCTAAGCCGTTCCAGAGAGCGGTCCATCTCCGCAATGAGGTACTCTGCGGTTTGGGTGAGCCTGCCCCGCTGGGGGTGATCCTAGGGGTACGGTCACTCCTGTGGACCCCAAGTTACCAATAACTCGGGGTACTGGCAGGTTGGCCAGCGCTGGGTCCGATGGTATCCGTTCCAAACCATCTCGACGATGGCCGACCGCCCGGCCTACAGACTCGCGAAAAGTCGAGTAGACGTTGGCAGTCTCGGAACTGTACTGCCGGAGTACGTCCTCCAACGGATTGACGGAGTCCATGTTCAAGGAGGCGATGCTTCGCCATCCTGCGGACGCCCCTTTCAATCGGGATAGAAGACGTGGACGACTACCTCGAGAGAGGTGGCGCTTGTCCGGATCCACTTGCCGTAGAGGGAGCCTCACGAGGGGTCTTAGGCTTGACCACTGTCGTGGAGCTCGAGGAGGCGGTAGGGTTCACACGCCTCTCTGACGGACCTCCGGGGACCGTCACCTCCGGCACGGCCGGATATTTCTCCGCCGACAGGGCACCTGAAGACCGAAGGGTGGTCGTCCGGTCCAGAGCGGTTCCGGAGGACGAGCCCTTCCCCTTGGTCACGCACATCTTGGCCGCGATCTGCGGCATCTCCGACACGACCGTGGTAATCCGGGTCCGTTCTTCCACCTGTTGGTTCTCCGGCGGTTGACGGACAGCCTCTGCTGCCATCTTGTACTCCGCCGGGATCTGGCCCATAGTTGCCGGCAGGCGAGATGCGTAGCTCGAGCCTGCCGACACCATGCCAGACTCTCTCCAACTATTGTCCATGACGCGTTGTCCGAAGCACCATGGACCGTAGTGAAAGATCCGGTTCTTCGCCGACCCTGACGTGGTCATAATCAGCACCACCCGAGGTGGAATGTATCCATAATTGAATACAGGCCCGGCGACGACCCGCACTCGGCAGCTCCGGACGACTTTTTCTGGCCAGAGGACTTGCCGGAGGTGGTTCCTTTTGACTTCCCGGAGGAAGCCCCTTTGCTGGAACCACCCGCACCCTGGCCGGACTTTGCGGAAGTACTGTCCACACCGCCTCCCGAAGGATTTGGCGCCTTAGTACCTCCGGACTTGGTGGAGGACCCGCCGGCGCCAGCCTTGGATCCTCCGGACTTAGGTCCGGACCCGGGTGGAGGAGCGCCAGAGCGCGAGCTCGTAGACTTCGAGCGCTTCCGGTGCTTCCTCTTCTTCTTACTGCATGCGGATCGGTCCGGTTCCTCGTCTGGACCGGACTCCGATTGCCCGCGGTTAGAGGCCTCCAGTTTCATTTGGGCCTCCCACTGCTTCTCGGCAATCCGCTGGGCTCGGAGACGGGTGTGTTTGGAGACGGGCGAGATGAACCCGTCATCCTCCTCCGCTGACTTCTCCGAGCCAGGCGCCTGCGAGTCCGGCTGGACCTGGGACGCAGATAGTTCCGCATCGACCTGGTCGGACCAACTCGCAAACTTCCCCTCAACAGGTGGAACAGGCTCCGCAGGTGCGGAAACCGAGGATTTCTCACCGGGAATAGTATCCGGACGACCGCGGTCATCCGGACGGGTTTCCGAACGAGTACTCTCATCGACGCCCAAAGATGCAAGCATCTCGGCAGGCGGATGCAACTCGATATCTACACCAACAGGGCCCGCCTCGCTATAGTCCATCAACACTTCCACGTTTGGAAGCGAAGACGGATCGAGGAGGTCCTCGGCACCTATAGCGGCCAAGTTGCTCTCTACAGCGTGTTCCTGCCTGTCAACTACACTCTCGACATCGCTGCCGGAGTCGGATTTCGTAGAACCCGTGTGCTGGCTCCCGGAGACGGCCTCGCAGCCATCATCCTCAGAGCCGGTTCATCCCGAAAGCGAGTTATCGCTCTCAAGGGACTCATCTCCGGACTGGACCTCGCGATCACTGTCCAGAGGCACCTTCCCTCCCGTACTTTCCCCGAGTGCTCGAATGATGGAAGTTTGTCAGTTACATTGAGGCTGGCAGTTATTCTGCATGCACAGCAGTATAACGCGTCTCCGTGGAGACGTCTATTTATAGCATCATTCGATACAGGCTGAAAAACGAATTACGTTTTCTCACTGCAGGCTCATACTTACACACGCATCTCCCCCCGGTGACTCCTTATCATGCCATGTATACGGGTGGCCTAAATACAGGCCATCCCGGGGGATCCCGCAATCAGATACAGTAATTAAAATCAGTCATTAGCTATTGCTGCAGCACTGGCGGTAAATGACGTGAAATTAATCACCACAGCAGGATAGAGTTTGTATACAATGTATCAGAAGTCGATCTACTTGTGGATGTTACGATTATGTCCACCTATCAACAGCGATAAAATACATTTACCACCACTCAAACAGTAATGAAAATAAATTCACCACCGTTTGCTTGCTTTTCATAGATCACGGCAAACTAGCTTCTGATACACAGCACACAATCTCCTACACCCCTCTAACGAAAGGAAAAATCTCCCGATTTCTCACTCTCTATTGCACCAGGAAAAAGATATATCACTAAACTTATCTCAATGTATGATCAAATGAGAAAGAATAGCGTTTCCACGGAATGCACGCATACTTGTGGTTTATATAATCCACTCAGTAAATAATAACATGAGATGGATAAATAAATATAAACACTCCCCATAGCCGCTGATACGTTACAGGGCGATCGAGCATGCCCATAGTAGCCCCACAGACAATTGGGCGCCCTGTGGGCGTTCATGACGCGCCCACTAGCAACCCCAACGTGCAGTAAAGCCACAGAGCAACTCCCGGTCAAGCCGAGAGCCCATACACGACCATCGGAGCGCGGATCCAATAGATTTAGACGCGGTGCCGGCAGGTCCATAACCACAATGGTTAGAGGGCGAACCCTTCATGCCGGCGCCCAATCTAGAGAATCCCAAACATGATGAAGTCAACAGCCGGCGCTCGTCCGGAACTGCCCTCGAACAGAGTCCAGATCCAAACAAGCACCATAAGATAGCATATCGACCTTATCCGATGGTAGTGATAGGGATTAAAAACCACAAAGTATGCTGCGCATGTAGAATATGACCCCCTTCTTAGAAGGAGGCCGGGGTTCCGGTCATTCCGGCCGGACCGTGTATTGTAAGGTACGATCCGGACGAAAATGAGCGTCATCCGCTGCCGCGGCTGGCCCGCACGTGCGGACTTAACAGCCGGTCCATTAAAAATAATGATAAAACGATTTCCTTCTGTTAGAAATGTTATCCTACTATAAACAACCTTATAGTAGTGGCTCACGGTTGACAACGCACCGAAATGCGTCGTCCGGAAGCGTCCGGAGCGCCAGACGAGTCATGCGGACGAACCGCGGACATCAGTCCTCACATCCAGACTCATTCCCCGCGTCCATATGCCAGTTCCCCAATTCCATGGGAAGGCGCTTCCCCCGTAGCGGACGTAAATCCCAACCTCAGTCTGGCCATATAAGAGGTTGTCCCGGGACCAAGGGCGTCCGGCAAATCCACAAAAGTGGTCCGGCCAGCGTAGGCGTTGGGTTAACTACGCCGGACAGCAGTCCTAGACAGCAGGCTAGATTTATGTTTGTTCGTTTTGTGCTGTGGGTGGAGCAGCGGGAACTGGGACATCATTGAATCACCGTTTGATAATGGCTAATGATCGCGAGGATGTGGCTGGCACTGACATCATTCGCAATTCTGAATACGTTTATAATGTGTCTGACTATTGGTGTGACAATGACACAGACTCACCTCTTACTACCCATGGTGACAGTAAATATTATGATCCAGAAGAGGCTATCAAGGTCCTTGGAGCAACAAAATCTATATTTCGTATTTTCACTTGAACTGCAGAAGTTTGTCTGCTAATTGGGAATCTTTTACAGAACTCATAAATGGAATATCATGCGAATCTTTTTAATTTGATTTTATCGGTATCAGTGAAGCTTTTGAATGCAGTAGAGATACCAGATTGTCCATAGTCGGGTACCATGATTTACTTGTGCAAGCCCGGGATGATGACCATCGATGCGGTGTAGCTTTGTTCGTAAGGAGCAATATCAATTTCAAAATTAGACATGATCTTAGTGTGATGATCCCTCACACTTATGAATCCCTGCTTGTTGAAGTGTCATCAGATAGAGTACCGTCGTCTATGTCAAATTATATTGTTGTTGTTGTATACCGACCAAATACATTGCCACGAGCAGATACTGACATATTTGCCCAAAATCTTTACGAGACCATGGACATAATCAATGGTGAAAATAAGAAATGTATTACTTTAGGAGATTTGAATATAGACTAGGTCATATATTTCCAAGATTTTGAAGCCCACTCGAATAACTTCTAGCTCAGCGACATTAATCGATCATATCTACTCTAATATATCCAAATCAAATAGCATGAGTGGTATTGTTATTACAGATGTCGCTGACCATTTTGTCATATTTCACATTGTTGATACCATCCAACAAGAAAATTTGACAATCAAACCAACTGTCAAAAGGATCTTCAGTGAACCTTAATATCAACAAATTTAACAACCTTCTTAATCAAGTTGACTCCAGCGATATTCTTAATATTAATTGCCCTGAATTAGCATATAACATTTTCTTTGACAAATATTTTTAAATCTTTGAAGTTGCATTTCCAACTGTATCTACCAAGGTAGATAACAAATTCATCAAGCGTGAGCCCTGGGTCACAATAGGCCTTCTCACCTCTCTAAGAAGGAAGAACAAACTATACAAAAAGAAATTTAATAACCCGACTGACAACAATATTAGCGAATATAAAGTTTATTTAAATAAATACAACCAGATCCGCAAGCAGCTGAAACAAAAATACTTTGAAACAAGAATAGCTGACTCCAAGAATGATATCAAAGCCACATGGAAAGTGTTAATCAAGCTCTACGAACAAATAATGTATACAGGAATATCCCTTCAACATTCAATATCAACAATGAGATAATCACTGATCAAAAGTTAATTGCCGAATCTTTCCACAGTTTCTTTGCTAATATAGGTAAAAACACAGGTGATAAAGTACCTACTGCACCAAAACCATTTACACATTACTTGAAGTCCCCATTTCCCTCCAGTATGTATGTTGAGCCCGTGAGCACCCAGGATGTGTTAGATGTGATATACAAGTTAAACATGTTAAAGCCTAAAACTAGTCTCGGACACGACTCTGTTCCTATTAAAGTTATTAGAAGTGCTTGTAATCCAATATTAAATGTGTTAACCCATATCATAAACAGATCACTGTTAACTGGAATATTTCCGAGCAAACTAAAACTTGCGAAAGTTGTTCCAATCTACAAATCAGTGGATAACAGCAAACTTAACAATTACAGACCCATCAGCTTGTTGCCTGGGTTTTCTATAATTTTTGAACAAATTGTTTTCAATAAAATTGTGTCGTTTCTTAATAACAATAAATTATTTTACAAACATCAATATGGATTCAGACCAAATCATGGCACTATTCATCCAATTATTCATTTTCTAAATGATTGCGCGGAAGCCAGTAATTGTATTCCTAAGCAGACTACAATAGCGATATTATGTGATTTATCGAAAGCCTTTGACGTCATCGACAGAAATATTTTAATATCTAAGCTAGAATATTATGGACTGATAGGGGTAATAAAAGACTTGTTAATAAGTTATTTGTCCAACAAAACTCAATTCGTTTCCATAAACCACACACAATCAGACTGTCTAGATGTAAATTGTGGAGTCCCTCAAGGATCCATACTGGGCTCCCTATTATATCTAAATTATGTGAATCATTAAATCCGACAAAAACTAAGTATATCCACATTAAACCACCCAGACACAAGACACCAGCTTTCAAATTTGAGATAAAAATTAAAGGACTTGCTCTTAATCAGAATGGACATCAAAAATCGGGAGGTACTAGCACCAAATTTTTAGGAATATTTATTGATGAATTTCTTACTTGGAAGGACCATATCAAACACATAAACACAAAAATATCTAGAGCTTTGTACATGATCAAACAGGTAAAAAATATCATCCCCCTACAGAGTTTAAAAACTCTATATTACTCTATGATAAATCCTTATTTGACTTACGGCATCTTAGCTTGGGGTACTGCATCAATGTCTACCCTAATACATAGTACAATTGTCCTTCAAAAGAAAGCAATCAGAACTATAATGGAAGCTAAATACAATAGTCATACTGAGCCTTTATTTAAACAAGTGAATATACTAAAACTTACGGATCTGTATGAATAAGAAACTGTTCTTTTCATGGCTAAATATAATCAGAATAAACTCCCAGACTCATTCGAGGGAATCTTCCCATTAAACTGTGATAACCAAATAAACTGGACAACATGACAATCTGATCTATTTGCAGTTAGATACCCAAATTCTGAATTTGTAAGTAAATTTCTCTTATTTAACTTTCCACGTGTATGGAACAATTGTTTTTCCAAAATTCCAAATATCAATATATTGTCAGTGGCCCAATTAAAAAAGAAAATAAAACATTACATCTTGGACTCATATGTCAATCTGGTTCGTTGCAGTAACCCTAGGTGTCGAGATTGTCTTCCTGTCTGATTCAATCTTTCTGGACGTTATGACACATCACAACTAGCGATATGCCTGCTGTAACCATTTTGATCGTTTTGCTTTATTATTCATGTGCTGCAATATCAGCTGGTCTCGTGAGTCATTATTTGATATATTCAAATAAACATATCAGATGTATCTAAATACTGTGAAGTCAGTCGAAATTCAGCCACGTTCTTGCCCTGAAATTTCATATCATAATACCAATCACTCGGCGTTTTTTTCCATGGTGTTCCGTTCCTGTTCCACCCACAGTGTGAATGTTACCCACTATCGAGTTTATATGTTTATTGTTTTTTGCACCATTCAGTATCTTGCAAAACGTATGAAATTTTTTATTCAAGTGTAATTCAGCCATAAGGCCTTACCTGGTCTCTTTAGATCCATATTACATGTATTTTCCTTTTATATATATTCATTTTATTACACTTATCACAGCCACCTAATTTTATCAATATATCAACTCCATGTATCAACTATATGTGATCTAATAAAACGAATGTCTGTCTGTCTGTCTGTCCACATGATGCGGATAGGCCTGCCACCCGTCCCTAGCGCTAAAAACTACGGGAGGGCGGATGCGGAGCGGTGACGTTACGACGTAAAGATATCCGCGGACCTCAACTCCGGAGATGGCCACAAAATGACTGCTCACGGAGGAAAGTCGTGCGGATCTTTATGGAACGACCTAAAATCCATCTCTGGTGTGATAGATGGATACCGCATACGCATCCGCATGGGCGGAACGTTAATCCCACCCATATCGGGTCGGCGCACGGGGTTTTCCGGCGTGGCTGCTGTCATCCGCAGGTGTTGGCAGGATTGGTGGTACCTGCGGATCGCCGAGATCAGGTGTATTGTCATCCGGACCGTCATCTGACGGATCAGAGAGGTCCGGAAGACCCACCATTCGGCGCACACGTTCGTCCGGAGTCCGCGGATGCTGACCGGAAGTGTCCAAAAGAGGAGCATCATCCGGTTCCACATCTTGTATGAGCGGATCCATGACGAGCGGGCCCTCGTACTTCTTCAGGTTGTCAATATGGACCACCAGAACCTTCCCAAGCAAAAAAGTCTGACCCTGGTTACCAGTCTTACAGCTTGGTACCAGGTGGTTAAAGCTGTATCTATTGCTTGATATAATCCAGGAATATACCAGGGTATTATCATTGTAAAGATGGTAAGCAGCTCATAAAAACAAGGTAAACACAGTGGTTACCAACAATGGTAAAACAATTGTAAACAACTTGTGAATTGGCGGATTACAGCTTGTTACTGGAGTAATACATGGGTAAAACCATGAAAACACCAGTGTGTAATCTCGGTAAAACAATGATATGATAATGGTAAAACCATGATTACTACCCAGATTTAACCATGAAACATACCAGGATAATACATGGGTAAACCATGAAAATATACCAGGTAAATCGTAATGTTTCCACATGTTCCATGGGTAACAATGGTTTTACCATTGTAGTACCATATACATCAACCCAAGATACAGTTCATATTTTTTTCAATGGATGACCATGGTTTTACCAGTAATTTACCTATAGCTTGTAACCACGATGATATCACATTGTGATACTGGTTACCAGTGTTATGGTTATCATGGTTAGCCTGGTTACCATGGTCAACAGGGTGTATAACCACTGGTAACAACTATAACCAGGGTAAGATTTTTTTGATTGGGATTATCCGGGTCGAAATCCCTCCGGATCCGGTAATCCACGTCGGTCACCTGTCAGCACGGTAAACGGGCCTATCCACGGCTTAGCAAATTTATTGCCTTGCTTAAGCGGCGGATAATAATAGCGCACCTTGTCTGCAAAAGCAGGCCTGCCCTTAGCATGGGCATAGGCGAACCCACTCGACGTAATCCGAATCGATGTACTCCGGACCGCACTGGGGTACTGCACCGGTTTCCGCCGCAGTTGGATACATAATATCCACGGGCAGATCGAGTTCCCGGCTGTACAACATCGCGTGCGGGGTTACTCCGGTCGAAGAGTGGACCGACTACCTGTACGCCATCAAGACATATGGGAGGTGGTCATCCCAATCATTCGCACGATCATTTACAAAGGCCGCCAGCATGTTCAAGATGGACCGGTTAAAGTGCTCAACCTGTCCGTCCGACTGGGGCCTGTAAGGGGTGGTCCGCACCTTGGTACTGCCTAGCATCTGTGCGAGGCCCCGGAACAGGTTGCCATCCGCAGGTTGCCATCCGCATCCGCATCCCATTCACCTCCTAATGGCCATTTTTCGGGAGTTTCCCTGTCATTTTTGTTTTCTCTCACTTCGTATGCCTGATATGACTTTCTGTCCCCGGACTATGAGATTGGATAACGGACCCTGTTTTTGTTTGCTCAGAATACTTAATACTGGGTATTGATTCCACGTTTATTGCTTTCAAATTGCGTGCCCTGATCCGAATGTACCTGCTTTGGTACACCGTGGTAAACCACCCACCTATTCACCAGCAACCGAGCTACCTCATCCGCAGTCTGCGCAGCTCCGCCGGAAGCACCAACTGCCAAATGGGAGGCAGTGGGCTTGGTGGCTCATAGCGCCGGTATAAGAGGCCATCCCTCAAGGAGAGTCTTTCCCCTATGGGAGATAATGACTGGGTCTCCTCCCTGTAGGTCTTCCGCTCATCCTTAAAGGGTTTCTGGCCGGCCTCAAGGGCTTTGATTACCAGAGCCAGAGCACTGTCAGCTCTTTGCTTCGCAGCCAGTTGTGCCGGAGAGTAACCGCCCAAGTAGTTCGGCTCCTCATCCAACTCGTCCCGCTGCGCACTACGGCCATCACCATGGGGGGTAAGGACCGTTCCTACTCAGACTCGCCCGAGGACGCGGAGGGTACCCATGAGGAGTACACCGCCGGACTTGAGGAAGACTCGCTGGAGCTGAGTGGCACCTCTGCTTCAAATGCAGGACGCCAACGCCGGTAACGGCGGGACTCTCGTGGCTCCAGCCACCGTGTTGTTAGAGGGGGCGGCGGCCTGCGGCCTTCTCGGAAGGTTCAATTCCGAGTCTGAGGAAGAATCCCCGACAGTCTGGAATGGAGTCATCCCAGCACAGTCAGGGTTCTTGCCCTTATGACAACGTGACAGTCCGTCAGCGTTGCCGTGCAACTTTCCGGCGCGGTGCTCAATTTGCATGTCATACTCCTGGAGTTTGACGAGCCACCGGGCCACCAAGCCATCGGCCTCACTATAGTTTAGGAGCCATCTCAGCGAACTGTGATCAGTCCGCAAGCGGAAATGGCGTCCCAACAAATAGTGCCGGAAACGCTTGGTCATGGTTACCACCGCGAGCAGCTCGCGGTGAGTGGTACAGTAGTTCATTTGAGAGCAGTTCAGAGCCACACTCGCATAAGCTACTACCCGCTCTTGCGCGTCCACGATCTGTGAGAGGACACCGCCGAGTGCAAAATTACTCGCGTCAGTGTCCAGGATGAACTCACAATCCGGATGAGGGTGCCGCAGCACCGGGGCAGCTACTAAAGCTTGCCGGAGTTCCGAGAAGGTGATGTCCTGCTCAGCTTGCCAGACAAAATTGGCGCCCTTTTCCGTGAGGATAGTAAGGGGACGTGCGATCTCCGCAAAGCCTCGTATAAACCGGCGGTGGTAACTCGCGAAGCCCAAGAAGGACCTCATGTCCGCCACGTTACAAGGCCGAGGCCATTTCTGTACGGCCTCTATCTTTGTAGGGTCTGGTCTCCTCAGATCCAGAGCACAGAAGTAGTGCGATCCGGCCAGGGAATCAAAGGTGTCTTGATGTGCGGGAGACGATATGAGGCCTTCCGCGTGGCATCGTTAAGCTTACGGTAATCCACGCAGAACCTCCACGAGCCGTCCTTCTTCTTCACCATAACCACAGGACTGGCCCAAGGGCTATCACTGGGTTCGATGATGTCTAGCTCGAGCATCTTTTGCACCTCCTAGTCTATGACCTCTTGGTGCAGGATCGCTGCTCGTCCTAGACGCTGCTTGATAGGAGGCTCGTCCAGGATGGCAACGTCTGTCTTGCCAACCGCTCCGTCCGGACTCATGAACACATCCGCATACTGCCGGAGCAGTTTGCGGAGAGCTTGACGCTGATCTTCATCCAGTCGGTCCTTCGGAACTCTAGATTCCAGATGGTCCGGCACTGTGTCGTCGGGGATAACCCGGCTAGATGACGCGGGCGTAGCAGTAGCTGCCACACAGCCACGTCGCAGGACAACGGGAGCATCCCTGGGGTTCACCACGAGAATAGGCATCGCGCGGGTGTTGGACTTGACCAGAGCCCCACCCAGCACGAGTCCTGTTCCTCGGGCAAAATTGCTCACCGGTTGCACTATACATGGACGACCATCAAGGGGCATGCGCGGACGCCACGGCCTTGCCTCAATGATCATTTCGCTCATGGGCGACACAATGGTTGTGCGCGCCGCCCGCAGTTGGAAAGAACAAGCTGGACCCGTACGGAAGAGCCGGCACTAAAGTGGGCAATCACCCGGTGGATCCGTAGAAAGTTCATTCCAATGATCCCGGGCACCCTGATATTCGCAACGATTGCCTCTGTTATGTAGATCTCGTCTCCAAGACTAATAGGCAGATCGATGATACCATGGATAGGGATGCTGTTGTTACCCGCTCCGTGGAGCGTGTAACGTCCGGGATCTCGCAACACAATGTCGCGGAGCTAGAGCCAGAGTCTATGAGGAACCGGACCGGCTCCTGTCCGAAAGACAGGGGCAGGTACCAGCAGGGGTCCCTCACCAGTGCGCGCGTCGGATGATCGGAATCACCCGGAGCACTGGGCTCGGCAACGGAGTCCTCGTTGTCTGCTTCGGCCATGGACGAGCTAGACGGATCCTCAAGGACCACTTCCGGAGAAGTTATATCTACTTGAGGGTCGTCCGGCTTTCCCGTAGAGGGGGCAGCCTCAGACACCACAAAACAACTGTCCCCGGACGTAGTGTTGGTCACCACCACGTCCGCTTTCAGTTTCCCTCGGGCGAAGGACGGTTCTGTTGTCCCGGAGGACCGAAGCGAAAGGAGGAATTCCTCCGGCGCGAATCAGGGAGACTCCCGTGATATCTGCGTGCCCGCAAGCGTTCCAGTAATTCCGGACACTTAAGCCAGAAGTGTCCCTGTTTTCCGCAGAAGTAGCAGGGACGGTTCTGAGCTGGTCCGGACGTGAACGCGCAGCAATCTGCGGGTCCCGGAGCTTCGATTCCCGCGCAATGCGCAATCATCTGCGCCGCGGAGAAATCATATTCCTCTAAGTCGTACTCCTCTGAGGACGAGCACGACGCGACAGCCGGTGCCGCTTGTACAGGCATCCCTCTGGGGGGTGCCGGCGTACCAACCCGCTGAGGGTTGGGCTCCATGGCTGGTTCCCGGGGAGCCGGGGCAGGCTACGGAGCCATCTGCGCACATTGACCGGAGCAGGCTTCGCCGCTTGCAAGGGAACAGCCGGGGCCGAAGACGGGGCCGGAGGCATCTGTCTGGGACAGACAGCTACCTCTATTGCAAAGGCGGAGTTAATCGCCTCTTCCATCGACTGTTTTTCGTGCGTGGCCAGCCCGTATAATATGTGGTAAGGCTGGCCGTCGATGAACTGGTCAATAAGCATCAGCTCAAACCGACTGGCTTCCATGTCCGGATAAGCTCTCCGGCCGAGTACGCGCAGGTTAAAAGTGTACTCAGTCCAGACTCAGTCGGTAGGCAGATCCGCGCTTTGAACTCCCGTTCAAACATCCGCCTGTTGGTCGTCGGCGTAGTTGCTGGGCAACCTCGCCGAACGTTGCTGTCGCCACCGGCAGACACTGCATAACTCGGAGGGCCTTTCATTCTAGACTCCCTGAGAGGATGTGCCCAGCTTCCTCCTGGGTCCATCCTTCATTCCTTCATACACCGCCGTCCGCCATACCTGGAGTAAGTAGTCCTCCAGATCGGCGTTATCCCCGTTAAACATTTTCCGCCAAGACGTTTGGTCTGGCCTTTGGTCGCGCGGTGAGCGCGCCCGGTTGACGGATCCAGCTTCGGGGGTCGGCAGTGTAAGACGGCAGAGTCCACCGAAGCGGACCCGTACGCCGCGGGCATGGGAGCTGGGAAGCTCACAAACGCCGTCGGGTACATTCCCATAAATTGCCCACCCTGACGTGGTGCGGTCGGGGCTCCCGTCGATCCTACTGGGTAGGTTTCAGACGGGGCGGCATAGCTGATGTAGCTAGGGGCTGGAGCCGCTGGTTGCCACTGCATGCCCGACACGCCCTGATTGCTAGGATAAGCTGACACACTCCGGCCGTAGGAACGGTCGAAGCGGTAGCCAGCGTGGTGCCCCCAAGTAACGGAGCAGGCGCGGATCCCATTGCTGAGACCACTGGCGCCTGCGGACTTGGTAGGACTGGGGGAGGGGCCACTGGCCCAGTCATCCTCGGACTGTAGGGGATCGTCGGATCGACGCTCAAAGCTGCCGGCTGATTCCGCTTGTACTGGTCAAGCGCGATATTTATCAGCCGCTGCTCCATCTCCGATATTGGCCCCGTAAGGCTCAATGAATTCGGGGAGGGCGAGCGGTTTAGCGATCTGGTCATATCTGATGAGGCGACCGGGCGCGGTCGTAGCGCCCCAATGGAGCCAGCTCAGCCAAAGTGTCAGTGAGCTGATCCATCACGCCCTGCATGGACCGTTCGGCATCCGAACCGGGGGCTCTCGAGGGAGTCCACCCAGCCGGGTTTGGCAGCCGGAACACGTCGTCCATCTGTCCGGGGCCAACCGCAGTGACTGGCACTCGATTCCGGACACCCGTAGATGTCCCGCGAGAGAGTGCTGGTCGATGCGGTCGTCCGGACAAGGGCTGGCACCGAGTGAAGCCGTTTCCACCTCAGCCCACCGCGCCAAGTACGTCGAGACCAGGCCTCGGTGGCAACGGGAGTTGCGGCACCGCAGGGCTCGACTCTACTTTCGTAGACGGAGCCGCGGACGCCGGAGTTTCCTCTGCAGACTGGGTCGTGTCCGCGAGGTCATCTGGCCGTCCCTGATCCGCCGGACTCGCGCTGAGGCGAGCCCAGTTGTCCTGCGACCGCGTCCGGCTGGAAATCGGACTGCCTTTCTCATTCCCATCCACTGTCTCTGTCCCTTTCTCTTTCTCGCTCATGCTTCTTTTCAAGCTGTCTCGGGGGAGGCAGAAGGTCCTCGGGGACGAGGGAGCAAAACACTGCAACAGTAGGCTGCAATGGAACGCCGTCGGACGGATTCTGGTCACGGCACCAATGTAAAGTTTTAACTTCGTCCGCTATCCGGGATCCTGGAGGATAGTCCTCTCACCACAGGTCATTGCGGACGCGCATCCGCTATCCCTGGATCCTCGCGAAAATCTGCTCACCGAGGGTCATTGCAGGCACAGTCATTACTCTATCATCAGAACTTTAACCAGGTAGCAGCCCGCCCAACGAGCACAAAGTATGGACACCACTCAGATACAGGATCATCACCGTGGTGTTAGCTTGTGAGGCTTGGCTCGCCGCGGTCCGTCTCGGGGATGGAACCCCGGACAGCCCGACAGTCTGCCAGAGCCTGTGTCGCACCATCCCGGATGGAGAAGACCGGTGATCCAGAGGGCGTGCGCCCCCGAGTCATCAAGGTCTACTCCAGCCCGGGCTCCCCATTGAAGTCGTCCCCAGGGCCCGCGAGGGCCTTAGCCGCGGATCGAGGACGTAGAGCTCATGGCTGAGCTCCCCGTCGTCCCTCTCGCCTTGCTCTGAGACAACTCATCAAAATGGTCAGAGTATATAAACCCCAATACACGAGACACGAAGGGAAACTAGGTCAAACCATTGTTATAGTTTACTGGGCGAGAGAGGATGGTGCTTCGAGCTGAAGCGTCTAAAAATAGACCGTAAAACTGTTTAGTGTTTTGCAAAGACTCCTGCCGCGATCTATGAGCAAAATCGCAACAATATGTTGAATACTCCTATGACCTTGAATTTTACCTTTGACCTAATTTTCAAGGTCAAAGCACAAAATGGCTAATATCTCGCTTATTATTGACTTTACAGGATAGGAATCAATTATACACATATAGGAAATGACATATGCCGAATATTCTTGTGACCTTGAATTTGACCTTCGATCTTATTTTCAAGGTCACAGGAAAAATGACTAATATCTCATATTATTGATTTTACAGCTTAGGAACCAATTATGAACATATAGAAAATGATATATGCTGAATATTGCCATGACATTGATTCGACCTTTAACCTCATTTTCAAGATCAAATGACAAAATGGCTAATATCTTGCTCCTCTATTGACTTTATAGCTCGGGAACCAATTGTGAACATATAGAGAAAGATATACACTGAATATAGATTTGATGACCTTGAATTTGACCTTGAACATATTTTCAAGGTCAGAGCACGAAATGGCTGATATCTTGCTCATTATCGACTTTACGGCTTGGGAATTAATTGTAAACTTAGAGGAAATTATATATGCTGGATATTCTCATGATTTTGAACCTGACCTTTGACCTCATTTTCAAGGTCCGATCACAAAATAGCTAATATCTATATTGTCCGGTAACCTTTCTTAGCCTTTGGGCTAATTTTCATGATAATTTGGGTTCCACAAAACAATGAGAAAAAATTGAAACATGATTTATGTCTGCAGGTTTTTAGTGCCTCTAATGTGGAGCTTGTCACCAAAACAAGAACAGAACATCTTACTGATTTCGACAAACAGCAAAGCAAAAAGTCTGGCAAATCTCCACTTGAATCAATCCTCGGAGTGGCTGAAAAAGAAGAAAAAGTTCAAGGTGCAACCAGTAATGGGGTGAGTCTTTATATCAATGTGGGTAAGTCTTCATGGCGAGGGATAAGTCTCTGTAGCAAGGAGTGAGTCTCTATAGCAATGGGTGAGTCTCTATAGCAAGGAGTGAGTCTCTATAGCAAGGAGTGAGTCTCTATAGCAAGGGGTGAGTCTCTATAGCAAGGGGTGAGTCTCTATAGCAAGGGGTTAGTCTATAGCAAGGAGTGAGTCTCTATAGTGAGGGGTGAGTCTCTATAGCAAGCAGTGAGTCTCTATAGCAAGGGGTGAGTCTCTATAGCAAGGGGTTAGTCTATAGCAAGGAGTGAGTCTCTATAGTGAGGGGTGAGTCTCTATAGCAAGCAGTGAGTCTCTATAGCAAGGAGTGAGTCTCTATAGTGAGGGGTGAGTCTCCATAGCAAGGAGTGAGTCTCTATAGCAAGGAGTGAGTCTCTATAGCAAATGGTGAGTCTCTATAGCAAGGGGTGAGTCTCTATAGCAAGGAGTGAGTCTCTATAGCAAATGTTGAGTCTCTATAGCAAGGATGAGTCTCTATAGCAAGGAGTGAGTCTCTATAGCAAATGGTGAGTCTCTATAGCAAGGAGTGAGTCTATATAGCAAATGGTGAGTCTCTATAGCAAGGAGTGAGCCTCTATAGCAAATGGTGAGTCTCTATAGCAAGGAGTGAGTCTCTATAGCAAGGGTGAGTCTCTATAGCAAGGAGTGAGTCTCTATAGCAAATGGTGAGTCTATAGCAAGGAGTGAGTCTCTATAGCAAGGGTGAGTCTCTATAGCAAGGAGTGAGTCTCTATAGCAAATAGTGAGTCTATAGCAAGGAGTGAGTCTCTATAGCAAGGGTGAGTCTCTATAGCAAGGAGTGAGTCTCTGTATCAAAGGGTGAGTCTCTATAGCAAGGATTGAGTCTATAGCAAGGGGTGAGTCTCTATAGCAAGGAGTGAGTCTCTATAGCAAGGGGTGAGTCTCTATAGCAAGGGGTTAGTCTATAGCAAGGAGTGAGTCTCTATAGCTAGGGGTGAGTCTCTGTAGCAAGGGGTGAGTTTCTATAGCAAGGATTGAGTCTATATCAAGGAGTGAGTCTATAGCAAGGGGTGAGTCTCTATAGCAAGGGGTTGGTCTATAGCAAGGAGTGAATCTAGCAAGGAGTGAGACTATAGCCAGGAGTGAGTCTCTATAGCAAAGGGTGAGTCTTTATAGTGAGGAGTGAGTCTCTATAGCAAGGGGTGAGTCTATAGCAAGGAGTGAGTCTCTAAGCAAGGAGTGAGTCTCTATAGTGAGGAGTGAGTCTCTATACTGAGGAGTGAGTCTCTATAGCAAGGAGTGAGTCTCTATAGTGAGGAGTGAGTCTCTATCGCAAGGAGTGAGTCAAAGCAGATTATTACAACAGTAAAGTAAATCAGTGCAATGGGGATAAAAAAACTATTTTCAGTGTTGTCAATAATGTCCTTCATAAAAAATATAATGTTCTCCCGTCTTCTTTCGACTCGGACTCGGGTTTAGTAAAGGCCTTTAGTGATTACTTCATCACAAAAATTGACACCATCAGGGAAAATCTCGACTCGGCAATAACAGATGACATGAGCAATTCTGATTCCGAGTACTGTAGTTCATCTATGGATAATTGTATCCCCCGAACAAAGTTCGGCGGATACTATGGATTTGGCTTCGTCGTCCGCGTCCGCGTCCGCAGAGATTTTCTTGTGAACGCGCTACAGGCCGCAATTCTCACCCGATCACCATTATTTTTTGCAGGCACAGATATAATGGTAAGATCCCGACACCAATCGATTTTGGTTGCCGTGGCAACTGAATTGGTCGTTTGGGGACACATTTTGCATTGAAAACAGCCTGTTTGAGACACATGGCTTGTGAACGCGCTACAGGCCGCAATTCTCACCCGATCACCATTATTTTTTGCAGGCACATATATTATGGTAAGATCCCGACACCAATCGATTTTGGTTGCCGTGGCAACTGAATTGGTCGTTTGGGGACACATTTTGCATTGAAAACAGCCTGTTTGAGACACATGGCTTGTGAACGCTCTACAGATGGCAATTTTTGACGAATCTCGATAATATTTGGAAGTATTGTTGGGAAGGGCTGTCACACGAAACGAATCGTTTTTTAGAATGGTCATATAAATATTAATATGTTAACAGCCTAACTTATTACAGAATTTTGAAATATCCATTTTGACATGTACGATCATTCCAATAGCCTGTACAATGGAAGGTAATGACACTGGTTTCTTGTTCAGAATGGAGAACTGATGTTTTCAGTGAAAACAGGACAATATTAGTGAATAAGTTAACATTAGTTTTACTAGTTAAGTCTATTATTGTCCACAATAAAAATAGTTAAGACGAGAAACGTTTATTATTAAGCTCAACAAGGTAAATGTTTTGTCCAGTACAAATTTCATTGGTGTAACCGAATAAGTTAACATTATTTTCACTAGTTAAGTCTATTATTGACCACAATAAAAATAGTTAAGTCTATTATTGACCACAATAAAAATAGTTAAGATGAGAAATATTTATTATTAAGCTCAACAAGGTGAAAGTATGTCCAGTACAGATTTCATGGGTGTACTGAATAAGTTAACATTATTTTTACTAGTTTAGTCTATTATTGACCACAATAAAAATAGTTAAGACAAGAAATATTTATTATTGGGCTCAACAAGGTGAAGATTCTGTCCAGTAGACATTTTATGTCTGTAACCAAATAAGTTAACTTTTTTTTTTTGCTAGTTAAGTCTATTATTGACCTCAATAAAAAATAGTTAAGATGAGAAATAATTGTTATTGAACTTAACAAGGTTAAGGTTTTGTCCGGTAGAAATTTCTGGGTGTAACCGAATAAGTTAACATTATTTTTACATGTTAAGTCTATTATTGACCACAATGAAAATAGTTAAGACAAGAAATATTTATTATTGGGCTCAAACAAGGTAAGCTGAACAAGGTTAAGGTTTTGTCTGGTAGAAATTTCTGGGTGTAACCAAATAAGTTAACATTATTTTTACATGTTGAGTCTATTATTGACCATAATGAAAATAGTTAAGACAAGAAATATTTATTATTGGGCTCAACAAGGTGAAGGCTTTGTCCAGCAGAGATTTTATGGCTGTGACCAAATAAGTTAACATTATTTCTTGCTAGTTAGGCATCCCGATTGAAAATCGGGAGGCCTTATGTTTTTGTCTGTTTTTGTTTTTTTTTTTCTGTTTTTTTTTTTTTTTTCTTCCGCCGTTCGGTTTCCGGATCATAACTCTTGAACGCCTTAATCTATCTTTCCGAAATTTTCACAGCTCATCCGAAATACTTTGCTCCTAACCCCTATTGTTTTTCGTCGAGACCCGAAATCCAAGATGGCCGCCAGCGGCCATTTTGGAAAAAAAAATCGGGCGATTCCTGTCAATGTCATAATTTGATTCAGGCAATTTCCAGGGGGGAAAAATTTTTTGGGTGTATTTTTTTTTGGACTTAGAATTTTTCCCTCGCCTGCCCCCATGCAGATGTAATACTGTGACTGAGCCATGCTACTGTATTCACTGACTGCAGCCTGCATGTCCCATGTGTCCAGCATGAGGCTAGGCTCTGCCCTCTCAGCCAGTGCAGTATATGAGAGCCCTGCTCAGTAATGCCTGTGATAAGGCAATACCCCCCCCCCCCCCCCTCTCCCTCCCCCACCTCCACTGTCAGCCAGTCTAATCTGCATATGAATGTAGCAATGTATCAGTGATTTGTTTGCACTGCCCCTCTTCCCCCCCCCCCCCCCCCCTCTCCTGTCCCCTCACCCCAGTTTACTATACTAACACCAACAAGTTGGAACAATGCCCTCCTTCCCTTTCTAAAGAAAACAATAGGTGGTTATATAATGATGACCCAAACTGAAGATAACAGCTTTGAAGGTCTGCCTGGGCCTTGGTTGCCGGTCAATTGTTCATTGTATTCAGTTAAAACAGCACTGTGTTTATCTGGATGAAACTACATGCATTGTTTTGTTTTCTAGCTGTATTTCACATGCAGTGACCAAATTATCATTGTTTTACTTAGCCAGAACCCAGAATAATTTCCTTTTTGCTTGTATTATGAATGTCTGTCATGTCTGTACATTTAATACCTATTGAGATTAAAACAAATATCTGATGGACATTTGTCTAGTGAGCAACTGCTATAATTTGAACTCTCACTCCCACCTGTGTTCAATAATCCTGGTATATGTATTATAATAACAGTCAAGTTTCACCATTAGAAAAGAACAGAAAAATTGGGGGATGCCACAAAGCCTATAGGCTTTTATGTCTAGTTAAGTCTATTATTGATCACAGTAGCTTTTTATGAAAACATTGATCAACTTTTACTTTGAATTTCAACTTGAGACTATGTTTGGCACAAATTATGAGTTAAAATATAACTTATGGTGAAAAATTCGATCTGGCTCCAATTTCGTCATCTTGAAATGCAGTTTTGGTCAACTTGTAGTTTGAATTTCAACTTGAAACCAAGTTGGGCAGGTATTATGAGTTAAAATATAACCTATGACGAAAAGTTTGATCTGGCTCCAACTTTGTCATCTTGAAATGCAGTTTTGATTAACTTTTACTTTGAATTTCAACTTGAAACCATGTTTGGCACATACATGTATTATGAGTCGAAATATAACTTATGGTGAGAAGTTCGATCTGGCTCCAATTTCGTCATCTTGAAATGCATTTTTGGTCAAATTTTACTTTGAATTTCAACTTGGAACCAAGTTTGTAAAATACTCTGAGTTGAAATATAAATAGATGAAAAGATTGATCTATCTGTATTTTCGTTATTTTATCAAACATGTCGAAATGGAAATTCATATAAAGAGATTTCAGTGGTGATTTTGAATTCGACCTTCAATAACCTCGGAAAATCAGTGCAACAATTTTGGTGGGGAAAAGAAAACAGTTGTGACTTGAGATTTAACATTTCTCTGGTAATCTTTTTTAGCCCTTGCTCTAGTTTTTCACACTTGACAGTGATATATTTGGGGCAACAGAGATGATAGGGCTACGGAGGATACACCCAAGCGGTCGTAGGCAACCGGAAGCGTCTAGTTTCAGACCCTTTTCAGAATCTGAAATCATCAAACTAGTAAATCGTTCATCCAATGCCTTCTGCGGCCTGGACACATTGCCAACCTGGCTTCTTAAGGAGTGTATTATCAGAGTTTCAAATTATTAATTGTTTATTAATTGATAATTAGCTATTAATCTATTTACATTGTTACTCAATCATGTATCCTTGATTGACAAGTACTGTTTATTGTCATGATTAAGTCAATATATAAATTACATAATTGTTATGTAATAAATTATAAGTTATATAGTAGATTATGTGATAGCATAACTATCATTATGAATAAGGTGTATATGTGTACAACAACAGTATATCAGTATTATCTATAATATAAAAGAATTCTGTGTTTGAACCTTTTGTACTAAGTGACCCACTATCAGAAAATTGTTACGTCCATAGTCGAGTACGTTTGTACCCAGCAACATTTTGAATTTGAATTTCCTTTGTTTCCATCTAAGTTTTCCATATTTGTAAAAGTAGAATTAGCATAAGCTTGGTATTTTCAAAATTCAGGATCCCGATTGGTTTATCCATATCGCACCAGTCCCCCAGGTATTGTACACGAGCGCCAAAAATGATTTTGTACTCAGTTGAGTTTTGGACACCGGCACGCCCGGCAGCACTTTACAATTGTAACAATTACGATCGGATTTAATAAAACAAGACTGGATATTCTACAACTTGCCTCTCGTTACGTTTCATCAAATAACCATCATCTTCAAGCTCTACCAAGCTAATTTCCCACAATATTGATGTTGTAGCCACCCCACTCACGAAAGTCGTCAACCTGTCCATATTGTCTGGTGTTGTTCCTTCTGCTATGAAAGTGTCACACATCAAGCCATTGATAAAAAAGCATAATCTTGACAGTAACAGTTTGGCTAACTATAAACCGGTGTCTAACCTTACATTCACATCAAAGTTGGTTGATCGTTCTGTTGCCTGTAGAGTGAACTCGTACCTCTTGTCGAATGACCTACAGGAACCCCGGCAGTCTGCATATAAGCCAATGCACAGTACTGAGACTGCATAGCGAGGATTGACTCTATAGCAAGGAGTGAGTCTCTATAGCAAGGGGTGAGTCTCTATAGCGAGGAGTGAGTCTCTATAGTGAGGGGTGAGTCTCTATAGCAAGGGGTGAGTCTCTATAGCAAGGAGTGAGTCTATAGTAAGGGGTGATTCTCTATAGCGAGGAGTGTGTCTCTATAGCAATGAGTGAGTCTCTATAGCGAGAAGTGAGTCTATAGCGAGGGGTGAGTCTCTATAGCAAGGGTGAGTCTATAGCGAGGAGTGAGTCTTTATAGCAAGGGGTGAGTCTTTTTAATGAGGAGTTAGTCTCTATAGCGAGGAGTGAATCTCTATAGCAAGGAGTGAGACTCTATAGCCAGGAGTTAGTCTATAGCAAGGGGTGATTCTCTATAGCGAGGAGTGTGTCTCTATAGCAATGAGTGAGTCTCTATAGCGAGGGGTGAGTCTCTATAGCGAGGAGTGAGTCTCTATAGCAAGGGGTGAGTCTCTATAGCAAGGAGTGAGTCTATAGCAAGGGGTGATTCTCTATAGCGAGGAGTGTGTCTCTATAGCAATGAGTGAGTCTCTATAGCGAGGGGTGAGTCTCTATAGCAAGGAGTGAGTCTATAGCAAGGGGTGAGTCTCTATAGCGAGAAGTGAGTCTATAGCGAGGGGTGAGTCTCTATAGCAAGGGTGAGTCTATAGCGAGGAGTGAGTCTTTATAGCAAGGGGTGAGTCTTTTTAATGAGGAGTTAGTCTCTATAGCGAGGAGTGAATCTCTATAGCAAGGAGTGAGACTCTATAGCCAGGAGTTAGTCTCTATAGCAAGGGGTGAGTCTATAGTGAGGAGTGAGTCCCTATAGCAAGGGGTGAGTCTATAGCAAGGAGTGAGTCTCTATAGCGAGGAGTGAGTCTCTATAGCGAGGAGTGAGTCTCTATAGCGAGGGGTGAGTCTCTATAGCGAGGAGTGAGTCTCTATAGTGAGGAGTGAGTCTATAAAAAGGAGTGAGTCTATAGCAAGGAGTGAGTCTATAGCAAGAAGTGAGTCTCTATAGCAAGGGGTGAGTTTCTATAGCAAGGGGTGAGTCTCTATAGCGAGGAGTGAGTCTCTATAGCAAGGGGTGAGTATCTATAGCGAGGAGTGAGTCGCTATAGCAAGGGGTGAGTCTCTAAAGCAAGGAGTGAGTCTCTCTAGCAAGGGGTGAGTCTCTATAGCGAGGAGTGAGTCTCTATAGCAAGGGGTGAGTTTATAGCAAGGAGTGAGTCTCTATAGCAAGGGTGAGTCTCTATAGCGGGGAGTGAGTCTTTATAGCAAGGGGTGAGTCTCTATAGCGAGGATTGACTCTCTATAGCGAGGAGTGAGTCTCTATAGCAAGGGGTGAGTTTATAGCTAGGGGTGAGTCTCTTTAGCAAGGAGTGAGTTTATAGCAAGGAGTGTGTCTCTATAGCAAGGGGTGAGTCTCTTTAGCAAGGAGTGAGTCTCTATAGCAAGGAGTGAGTCTATAGCAAGGGGTGAGTCTCTATAACAAGGACTGAGTTTCTATAGCAAGGGGTGAGTCTCTATAGCAAGGAGTGAGTCTATAGCAAGGAGTGAGTCTCTATAGTGAGGAGTGAGTCTCTATAGCAAGGGGTGAGTTTCTATAGCAAGGGGTGAGTCTCTATAACGAGGAGTGAGTCTTTATAGCAAAGGGTGAGTCTCTATAGCGAGGAGTGAGTCGCTATGGCAAGGGGTGAGTCTCTAAAGGAAGGAGTGAGTCTCTATAGCAAGGGGTGAGTCTCTATAGCCAGGAGTGAATCTCTATAGCGAGGATTGATTATAGCAAGGAGTGAGTCTCTATAGCCAGGAGTTAGTCTCTATAGCAAGGGGTGAGTCTATAGTGAGGAGTGAGTCCCTATAGCAAGGGGTGAGTCTATAGCAAGGAGTGAGTCTCTATAGCGAGGAGTGAGTCTCTATAGTGAGGAATGAGTCTCTATAGCGAGGAGTGAGTCTCTATAGCAAGAGGTGAGTCTCTATAGCGAGGAGTGACTCTCTATAGTGAGGAGTGAGTCTATAGCAAGGAGTGAGTCTATAGCGAGGAGTGAGTCTCTATAGCAAGGGGTGAGTTTCTATAGCAAGGGGTGAGTCTCTATAGCGAGGAGTGAGTCTCTATAGCGAGGGGTGAGTCTCTATAGTGAGGAGTGAGTCGCTATAGCAAGGGGTGAGTCTCTAAAGCAAGGAGTGAGTCTCTTTAGCAAGGGGTGAGTCTCTATAGCGAGGATTGACTCTATAGCAAGGAGTGAGTCTCTATAGCAAGGGGTGAGTCTCTATAGCTAGGAGTGAGTCTCTATAGCAAGGGGTGAGTTTATCGCAAGGAGTGAGTCTCTATAGCAAGGAGTGAGTCTCTATAGCAAGGAGTGAGTCTATAGCAAGGGGTGAGTCTCTATAACAAGGACTGAGTTTCTACAGCAAGGGGTGAGTCTCTATAGCAAGGAGTGAGTCTATAGCAAGGGGTGAGTCTCTATAGCAAGGAGTGTGTCTCTATAGCAAGGGGTGAGTCTCTATAGCGAGGGGTGAGTTTCTATAGCAAGGGTCAGTCTCTATAGCGAGGAGTTAGTCTTTATAGCAAGTGGTGAGTCTCTATAGCGAGGACTGAGTCTCTAAAGCAAGTAGTGAGTCTATAGCAAGGAGTGAATCTCTATAGCAAGGAGTGAGACTATAACCAGGAGTGAGTCTCTATAGCAAAAGGTGAGTCTCTATAGTGAGGAGTGAGTATCTATAGCAAGGGGTGAGTCTATAGCAAGGAGTGAGTCTCTATAGCAAGGAGTGAGTCTATAGCAAGGAGTGAGTCTCTATAGTGAGGAGTGAGTCTCTATAGCAAGGAGTGAGTCTCTATAGTGAGGAATGAGTCTCTATAATGAGGAGTGAGTCTCTATAGCAAGGAGTGAGTCTCTATAGCAAGGAGTGAGTCTATAGCAAGGAGTGAGTCTCTATAGTGAGGAGTGAGTCTCTATAGCAAGGGGTGAGTTTCTATAGCAAGGGGTGAGTCTCTATAACGAGGAGTGAGTCTTTATAGCAAAGGGTGAGTCTCTATAGCGAGGAGTGAGTCGCTATGGCAAGGGGTGAGTCTCTAAAGGAAGGAGTGAGTCTCTATAGCAAGGGGTGAGTCTCTATAGCCAGGAGTGAATCTCTATAGCGAGGATTGATTATAGCAAGGAGTGAGTCTCTATAGCCAGGAGTTAGTCTCTATAGCAAGGGGTGAGTCTATAGTGAGGAGTGAGTCCCTATAGCAAGGGGTGAGTCTATAGCAAGGAGTGAGTCTCTATAGCGAGGAGTGAGTCTCTATAGTGAGGAATGAGTCTCTATAGCGAGGAGTGAGTCTCTATAGCAAGAGGTGAGTCTCTATAGCGAAGAATGACTCTCTATAGTGAGGAGTGAGTCTATAGCAAGGAGTGAGTCTATAGCGAGGAGTGAGTCTCTATAGCAAGGGGTGAGTTTCTATAGCAAGGGGTGAGTCTCTATAGCGAGGAGTGAGTCTCTATAGCGAGGGGTGAGTCTCTATAGTGAGGAGTGAGTCGCTATAGCAAGGGGTGAGTCTCTAAAGCAAGGAGTGAGTCTCTTTAGCAAGGGGTGAGTCTCTATAGCGAGGATTGACTCTATAGCAAGGAGTGAGTCTCTATAGCAAGGGGTGAGTCTCTATAGCTAGGAGTGAGTCTCTATAGCAAGGGGTGAGTTTATCGCAAGGAGTGAGTCTCTATAGCAAGGGTGAGTCTCTATAGCAGGGAGTGAGTCTTTATAGCAAGGGGTGAGTTTTTATAGCAAGGGGTGAGTCTCTATAGTGAGGATTGACTCTCTATAGCGAGGAGTGAGTTTCTATAGCAAGGGGTGAGTTTATAGCAAGGGGTGAGTCTCTTTAGCAAGGAGTGAGTTTATAGCAAGGAGTGTGTCTCTATAGCAAGGGATGAGTCTCTTTAGCAAGGAGTGAGTCTCTATAGCAAGGAGTGAGTCTATAGGAAGGGGTGAGTCTCTATAACAAGGACTGAGTTTCTATGGCAAGGGGTGAGTCTCTATAGCAAGGAGTGAGTCTCTATAGCAAGGAGTGTCTCTCTATAGCAAGGGGTTAGTCTCTATAGTGAGGAGTGAGTCTATAGTGAGGGGTGAGTCTCTATAGCAAGGGTGAGCCTCTATAGCGAGGAGTGAGTCTTTATAGCAAGTGGTGAGTCTGTATAGCGAGGACTGAGTCTCTAAAGCAAGTAGTGAGTCTATAGCAAGGAGTGAATCTCTATAGCAAGGAGTGAGTCTCTATAGCAGGGAGTGAGTCTCTAGCGAGGAGTGAGTCTCTATAGTGAGGAGTGAGTCTATAGCAATGAGTGAGTCTCTATAGCAAGGAGTGAGTCTATAGCAAGGAGTGAGTCTCTATAGTGAGGAGTGAATCTCTATAGCAAGGGGTGAGTTTCTATAGCAAGGGGTGAGTCTCTATAGCAAGGAGTGAGTCTCTATAGCAAGGGGTGAGTCTCTATAGTGAGGAGTGAGTCGCTATGGCAAGGGGTGAGTCTCTAAAGCAAGGAGTGAGTTTCTATAGCAAAGGGTGAGTCTCTATAGCCAGGAGTGAGTCTCTATAGCGAGGATTGACTATAGCAAGGAGTGAGTCTCTATAGCTAGGAGTGAGTCTCTATAGCGAGGATTGACTCTCTATAGCAAGGAGTGAGTCTCTATAACAAGGGGTGAGTCTCTATAGTGAGGAGTGAGTCTCTATAGCAAGGGGTGAGTCTCTGTTGCAAACAGTGAGTCTTTATAGCGATGAGTGATTCTCTATAGCAAGGAGTGAGTTTCTATAGCAAAGGGTGAGTCTATAGCATGGAGTGAGTCTCTATAGCGAGGAGTGAGTTTTTGTAGTGAGGAGTGAGTCTCTATAGCAAGGAGTGAGTCTCTATAGCTAGGAGTGAGTCTCTATAGCGAGGGGTGAGTCTCTATAGCGAGGAGTGAGTCTCTCTAGCAAGGAGTGAGTCTCTATAGCAAGGGGTGAGTCTATAGCGAGGAGTGAGTCTCTATAGTGAGGGGTGAGTCTATAGTGAGGAGTGAGTCTCTCTAACGAGGATTGACTCTCTATAGCAAGGAGTGAGTCTCTATAGCAAGGGGTGAGTCTATAGTGAGGAGTGAGTCTCTATAGCAAACAGTGAGTCTCTATAGCGTGGAGTGAGTCTCTACAGCGAGGAGTGAGTCTTTCTAGCGAGGAGTGAGTCTATAGCAAGGAGTAAGTCTCTATAGCAAGCGGTGAGTCTCTCTAGCAAGGAGTGAGTCTCTATAGCGAGGAGTGAGTCTCTCTAGCAAGGAGTGAGTCTCTATAGCGAGGATTGACTCTCTATAGCAAGGAGTGAGTCTATAGCAAGGGGTGAGTTTCTATAGTGAGGAGTGAGTCTCTATAGCAAGGAGTGAGTCTCTATAGCAAACAGTGAGTCTCTATAGTGAGGAGTGAGTCTATAGCAAGGAGTGAGTCTATAGCGAGGAGTGAGTCTCTATAGCAAGGGGTGAGTTTCTATAGCAAGGGTGAGTCTCTATAGCAAGGAGTGAGTCTCTATAGCGAGGAGTGAGTCGCTATAGCAAGGGGTGAGTCTCTAAAGCAAGGAGTGAGTCTCTATAGCAAGGGGTGAGTCTCTATAGCGAGTATTGACTCTATAGCAAGGAGTGAGTCTTTATAGCAAGGGGTGAGTCTCTATAGCGAGGAGTGAGTCTCTATAGCAAGGGGTGAGTCTCTATAGCAAGGATTGACTATAGCAAGGAGTGAGTCTCTATAGCAAGGGGTGAGTCTTTATAGCGAGGATTGACTCTATAGCAAGGAGTGAGTCTCTATAGCAAGGGATGAGTCTCTTTAGCAAGGAGTGAGTCTCTATAGCAAGGAGTGAGTCTATAGCAAGGGGTGAGTCTCTATAACAAGGACTGAGTTTCTATAGCAAGGGGTGAGTCTCAATAGCAAGGAGTGAGTCTCTATAGCAAGGAGTGTCTCTCTATAGCAAGGGGTTAGTCTCTATAGTGAGGAGTGAGTCTATAGTGACGGGTGAGTCTCTATGGCAAGGGTGAGTCTCTATAGCGAGGAGTGAGTCTTTATAGCAAGTGGTGAGTCTCTATAGCGAAGTCTCTATAGCAAGGGGTGAGTCTCTATAGTGAGGAGTGAGTCGCTATGGCAAGGGGTGAGTCTCTAAAGCAAGGAGTGAGTCTCTATAGCAAGGGGTGAGTCTCTATAGCCAGGAGTGAGTCTCTATAGCGAGGATTGACTACAGCAAGGAGTGAGTCTCTATAGCCAGGAGTGAGTCTCTATAGTGAGGATTGACTCTCTATAGCAAGGAGTGAGTCTCTATAACAAGGGGTGAGTCTCTATAGTGAGGAGTGAGTCTCTATAGCAAGGGGTGAGTCTCTATTGCAAAGAGTGAGTCTTTATAGCGATGAGTGATTCTCTATAGCAAGGAGTGAGTTTCTATAGCAAAGGGTGAGTCTCTATAGCATGGAGTGAGTCTCTATAGCGAGGGGTGAGTTTTTGTAGTGAGGAGTGAGTCTCTATAGCAAACAGTGAGTCTCTATAGTGAGGAGTGAGTCTCTATAGGAAGGAGTGAATCTCTATAGCAAGGAGTGAATCTCTATACCGAGGGGTGAGTCTCTAGCATGGAGTGAGTCTATAGCAGGGAGTGAGTCTATAGCGAGGAGTGATTCTCTATAGCAAGGAGTGAGTATCTATAGCAAGTGGTGAGTCTATAGTGTGGAGTGAGTCTCTATAGTGGGGAGTGAGTATAGCAAGGAGTGAGTCTCTAGCAAGGAGTGAGTCTCTATAGCAAGGGGTGAGTCTCTATAGCAAGGGGTGAGTCTCTATAGTGAGGAGTGAGTCTCTATAGCGAGGAGTGAGTCTCTATAGCAAGGAGTGAGTCTCTAGCAAGGGGTGAGTCTCTATAGTGAGGAGTGAGTCTCTATAGCAAGGAGTGAGTCTCTAGCAAGGAGTGAGTCTCTATAGCAAGGAGTGAGTCTCTATAGCAAGGGGTGAGTCTCTATAGCGAGGAGTGAGTCTCTATAGTGAGGGGTGAGTCTATAGTTAGGAGTGAGTCTCTCTAGCGAGGATTGACTCTCTATAGCAAGGAGTGAGTCTCTATAGCAAGGGGTGAGTCTATAGTGAGGAGTGAGAATCTATAGTGAGGAGTGAGGCTCTATAGCAAACAGTGAGTCTCTATAGCGTGGAGTGAGTCTCTACAGCGAGGAGTGAGTCTTTCTAGCGAGGAGTGAGTCTATAGCAAGGAGTAAGTCTCTATAGCAAGGGGTGAGTCTCTCTAGCAAGGGGTGAGTCTCTATAGCGAGGAGTGAGTCTCTCTAGCAAGGAGTGAGTCTCTATAGCGAGGATTGACTCTCTATAGCAAGGAGTGAGTCTATAGCAAGGGGTGAGTTTCTATAGTGAGGAGGGAGTCTATAGCAAGGAGTGAGTCTCTATAGCAAACAGTGAGTCTCTATAGTGAGGAGTGAGTCTCTATAGCAAGGAGTGAATCTCTATAGCAAGGAGTGAATCTCTATAGCGAGGGGTGACTCTAGCATGGAGTGAGTCTATAGCAGGGAGTGAGTCTATAGCGAGGAGTGATTCTCTATAGCAAGGAGTGAGTATCTATAGCAAGTGGTGAGTCTATAGTGTGGAGTGAGTCTCTATAGTGGGGAGTGAGTCTATAGCAAGGAGTGAGTCTCTATAGCTAGGAGTGATTCTCTATAGCAAGAAGTCAGCCTTTATAGCAAGGAGTGAGTCTCTATAGCAAGTGGTGAGTCTATAGTGTGGAGTGAGTCTCTATAGCCAGGAGTGAGTCTATAGCAATAAGTGAGTCTCTATAGCAAGGAGTGAGTCTCTATAGCAAGGAGTGAATCTCTATAGCAAGGAGTGAGACTATAGCCAGGAGTGAGTCTCTATAGCAAAGGGTGAGTCTCTATAGTGAGGAATGAGTCTCTATAGCAAGGGGTGAGTCTATAGTGAGGAGTGAGTCTCTATAGCAAGGGGTGAGTCTCTATAGCGAGGAGTGAGTCGCTATAGCAAGGGGTGAGTCTCTATAGCGAGGAGTGAGTCTCTATAGCAAGGGGTGAGTCTCTTGCAAAGAGTGAGTCTTTATAGCGATGAGTGATTCTTTATAGCAAGGAGTGAGTCTATAGTGAGGAGTGTGTCTCTATAGCAAGGGGTGAGTCTACAGCGAGGTTTCAGTCTCTATAGCAAGGGGTGAGTCTCTTGCAAAGAGTGAGTCTCTATAGCGATGAGTGATTCTTTATAGCAAGGAGTGAGTCTATAGCAAGGAGTGTGTCTATAGCAAGGGGTGAGTCTATAGCAAGGAGTGAGTCTATAGCGAGGGGTGGATCTCTATAGCAAGGGTGAGTCTATAGCGAGGAGTGAGTCTTTATAGCGAGGAGTGAGTCTTTGTAGTGAGGAGTGAGTCTTTATAGTGAGGAGTGAGTCTATAGCGAGGAGTGAGTCTTCATAGCAAGGGGTTAGTCTCTATAGCGAAGAGTGAGTCTCTATAGCAATGAGTGAGTTTCTATAGCAAGGGGTGAGTTTATAGCGAGGAGTGAGTCTCTATAGCAATTGGTGAGTCTCTATAGCGAAGAGTGAATCTATATAGTGAGGAGTAAGTCTTTATAGCGAGGAATGAGTCTATAGCAAGGAGTAAGTTTCTATAGTAAGGGGTGAGTCTCTCTAGCAAGGGGTGAGTCTCTATAGTGAGGAGTGAGTCTCTCTAGCAAGGAGTGAGTCTCTATAGCGAGGATTGACTCTCTATAGCAAGGAGTGAGTCTATAGCAAGGGGTGAGTTTCTATAGCGAGGAGTGAGTCTCTATAGCAAGGAATGAGTCTCTATAGCAAACAGTGAGTCTCTATAGTGAGGAGTGAGTCTCTATAGCAAGGAGTGAGTCTTTATAGCAAAGAGTGAATCTCTATAGCGAGGGGTGAGTCTCTATAGCGTGGAGTGAGTATAGCAGGGAGTGAGTCACTATAGCGAGGAGTGATTCTCTATAGCAAGGAGTGAGTCTCTATAGCCAGGAGTGAGTCTCTATAGCGAGGAATGAGTCTCTATAGCAAGGAGTGAGTCTCTATAGTGAGGAGTGATTCTCTATAGCGAGGAGTGAGTCACTATAGCGAGGAGTGAGTCTCTATGGCGAGGGGTGAGTCTCTATAGCAAGATGTAAGTCTATAGCGAGGAGTGAGTCCCTATAGCAAAGGGTGAGTCTCTATAGCGAGGAGTGAGTATATAGCGAGGGATGAGTCTCTATAGCAGGGGTGAGTGTCTATAGCGATTAGTGAGTCTCTATAACAAGGGATGAGCCTCTATAGCAAGGAGTCAGTCTTTATAGCAAGGATTGAGTCTCTATAGCAATTAGTGAGTCTATAGCAAGGAGTGAGTCTCTATATCAAGGGTTGAGTCTCTATAGTGAGGAGTGAGTCTCTATAGCAAGGGGTGAGTCTCTATAGCGAGGAGTGACTCTATAGGAAGGAGTGAGTCTTTATACCAAATTGTGAGTCTATATAGCAAGGGGCGAGTCTCTATAGGGAGGATTGACTGTATAGCAATGAGTGGGTTTCTATAGCAAGGGGTGAGTCTTTAGCGAGGAGTGAGTCTCTATAGCAAGGGGTGAGTCTTTATAGTGAGGATTGACTCTATAGCAATGAGTGAGTTTCTATAGCAAGGGGTGAGTTTATAGCGAGGAATGAGTCTCTATAGCAATTGGTGAGTCTCTATAGCATAGAGTGAGTCTGTAGTGAGGAGTAAGTCTATAGCGAGGAGTGAGTCTCTATAGCAAGGGGTGAGTCTATAGCATGGAGTGAGTCTCCATAGTGAGGAGTGAGTCTCTATAGCAAGGAGTGAGTCTCTATAGCTAGGAGTGAGTCTCTATAGCAAGGGGTGAGTCTCTATAGTGAGGAGTGAGTCTCTCTAGCAAGGAGTGAGTCTATAGCAAGGGGTGAGTCTCTATAGTGAGGGGTGAGTCTCTATAGTGAGGAGTGAGTCTCTCTAGCAAGGAGTGAGTCTATAGCGAGGATTGACTCTCTATAGCAAGGAGTGAGTCTCTATAGCAAGGGTGAGTCTCTATAGCAAGGAGTGAGTCTCTATAGTGAGGAGTGAGTATCTATAGCAAACAGTGAGTCTCTATTGCGTGGAGTGAGTCTTTACAGCGAGGAGTGAGTCTATAGCGAGGAGTGAGTCTATAGCCAGGAGTAAGTCTCTATAGCAAGGGGTGAGTCTCTCTATCAAGGGGTGAGTCTCTATAGTGAGGAGTGAGTCTCTCTAGCAAGGAGTGAGTCTCTATAGCGAGGATTGACTCTATAGCAAATAGTGAGTCTATAGCGAGGGGTGGATCTCTATAGCAAGGGTGAGTCTCTATAGCGAGGAGTGAGTCTTTATTGTGAGGAGTAAGTCTCTATAGTGAGGAGTGAGTCTTCATAGCAAGGGGTTAGTCTCTATAGTGAGGAGTGAGTCTCTATAGCAACGAGTGAGTTTCTATAGCAAGGGGTGATTCTATAGCGAGGAGTGAGTCTTTATAGCAATTGGTGAGTCTCTATAGTGAAGAGTGAATCTATAGTGAGGAGTAAGTCTCTATAACAAGGAGTGAGTCTATAGTAAGGGGTGAGTCTCTGCCATGGAGTGAGTCTCTATAGTGAGGAGTGATTCTTTATAGCCAGGAGTGAGTCTCTATAGCAAGGAGTGAGTCTATAGTGAGGAGTGAGTCTTTATAGCAAGGAGTGAGTCTCTATAGCAAGGAGTGATTCTCTATAGGCAGGAGTGAGTCTCTATAGCAATGAGTGAGTCTCTATAGACAGGAGTGAGTCTCTATAGCGAGGAGTGAGTCTCTATAGCAATGAGTGAGTCTCTATAGCAAGGGGTGAGTCTCTATGGCATGGAGTGAGTCTCTATAGCAAGGGGTGAGTCTCTATAGTGAGGAGTGTGTCTCTATAGCAAGGGGTGAGTCTCTATAGCAAGGAGTGAGTCTATAGCAAGGGGTGAGTCTCTATAGCAAGGGTGAGTCTCTATAGCGAGGAGTGAGTCTTTATAGCAAGTGGTGAGTCTCTATAGCGAGGACTGAGTCTCTAAAGCAAGTAGTGAGTCTATAGCAAGGAGTGAATCTCTATAGCAAGGAGTGAGTCTTTATAGCAAGTGGTGAGTCTCTATAGCAAAGGGTGAGTCTCTATAGTGAGGAGTGAGTCTCTATAGCAAGGAGGGAGTCTCTATAGCGAGGAGTGAGTCTATAGTGAGGAGTGAGTCTCCATAGCAAGGAGTGAGTCTATAGCAAAGAGTGAGTCTCTATAGTGAGGAGTGAGTCTAAAGCAAGGGGTGAGTTTCTATAGCAAGGGGTGAGTCTTTATAGCGAGGAGTGAGTCTATAGCAAGGGGTGAGTCTATATCGAGGAGTGAGTCGCTATGGCAAGGGGTGAGTCTCTAAAGCAAGGAGTGAGTCTCTATAGCAAGGGGTGAGTCTCTATAGCCAGGAGTGAGTCTCTATAGCGAGGATTGACTATAGCAAGGAGTGAGACTCTATAGCCAGGAGTGAGTCTATAGCGAGGATTGACTCTCTATAGCAAGGAGTGAGTCTCTATAACAAGGGGTGAGTCTCTATAGCGAGGAGTGAGCCTCTATAGCGATGAGTGAGTCTTTGTAGCGAGGAGTGAGTCTCTATAGCAAGGAGTGAGTCTCTATAGCTAGGAGTGAGTCTCTATAGCGAGGGGTGAGTCTCTATAGCGAGGATTGATTCTCTAGCAAGGAGTGAGTCTCTAGCAAGGAGTGAATCTCTATAGCAAGGGGTGAGTCTCTATAGCGAGGAGTGAGTCTCTATAGTGAGGGGTGAGTCTCTATAGTGAGGAGTGAGTCTCTCTAGCAAGGATTGACTCTATAGCAAGGAGTGAGTCTCTATAGCAAGGGGTGAGTCTATAGTGAGGAGTGAGTCTTTATAGCGAACAGTGAGTCTCTATAGCGTGGAGTGAGTCTCTACAGCGAGGAGTGAGTCTTTATAGCGAGGAATGAGTCTATAGCAAGGAGTAAGTTTCTATAGTAAGGGGTGAGTCTCTCTAGCAAGGGGTGAGTCTCTATAGCATGGAGTGAGTCTCTATAACGAGGAGTGAGTCTTTGTAGCGAGGAGTGTGTCTCTATAGCAAGGAGTGAGTCTCTATAGCGAGGATTGACTCTATAGCAAGGAGTGAGTCTATAGCAAGGGGTGAGTTTCTATAGCGAGGAGTGAGTCTCTATAGCAAGGAATGAGTCTCTATAGCAAACAGTGAGTCTCTATAGTGAGGAGTGAGTCTCTATAGCAAGGAGTGAGTCTTTAGAGCAAAGAGTGAATCTCTATAGCGAGGGGTGAGTCTCTATAGCGTGGAGTGAGTCTATAGCAGGGAGTGAGTCACTATAGCGAGGAGTGATTCTCTATAGCAAGGAGTGAGTATCTATAGCAAGGAGTGAGTCTCTATAGCAAGCGGTGAGTCTATAGTGTGGAGTGAGTCTCTATAGTGAGGAGTGAGTCTATAGCAAGGAGTGTTTCTATAGCAAGGAGTGAGTCTGTATAGCTAGGAGTGATTCTCTATAGCAAGAAGTCAGTCTTTATAGCAAGGAGTGAGTCTCTATAGCAAGCGGTGAGTCTATAGTGTGGAGTGAGTCTCTATAGCAAGGAGTGAGTATAGCAAGGAGTGAGTCTCTATAGCAAGGAGTGATTCTCTATAGCAAGGAGTGAATGTATATAGCAAGGAGTGAGACTATAGCCAGGAGTGAGTCTCTATAGCAAAGGGTGAGTCTATAGTGAGGAGTGAGTCTATAGCAAGGGGTGAGTCTATTGCAAGGAGTGAGTCTCTATAGCAAGGAGTGAGTCTATAGCAAGGAGTGAGTCTCTATAGTGAGGAGTGAGTCTCTATAGCAAGGAGTGAGTCTATAGCAAGGAGTGAGTCTCTATAGTGAGAAGTGAGTATAGCAAGGAGTGAGTCTCTATAGTGAGAAGTGAGTCTCTATAGCAAGGGGTGAGTTTCTATAGCAAGGGGTGAGTCTCTATAGCGAGGAGTGAGTCTCTATAGCAAGGGGTGAGTCTCTATAGCGAGGAGTGAGTCACTATAGCAAGGAGTGAGTCTCTAAAGCAAGGAGTGAGTCTATAGCAAGGGGTGAGTCTCTATAGCCAGGAGTGAGTCTATAGCGAGGATTGACTCTATAGCAAGGAATGAGTCTATAATAAGGGGTGAGTCTCTATAGCGAGGGGTGAGTCTCTATAGCAAGGGGTGAGTCTCTATTGCAAAGAGTGAGTCTCTATAGCGATGAGTGATTCTCTATAGCAAGGAGTGAGTCTATAGCAAGGAGTGAGTCTATAGCGAGGAGTGTGTCTCTATAGCAAGGGCTGATGAGTCTATAGCAAGGAGTGAGCGAGGGGTGGATCTCTATAGCAAGGGTGAGTCTCTATAGCGAGGAGTAAGTCTTTATAGCGAGGAATGAGTCGTTATAGTGAGGAGTGAGGAGTGAGTCTCTATAGCGAGGAGTGAGTCTTCATAGCAAGGGGTTAGTCTCTATAGCGAGGAGTGAGTCTCTATAGCAATGAGTGAGTTTCTATAGTAAGGGGTGAGTCTATAGTGAGGAGTCTATAGCAATTGGTGAGTCTCTATAGCGAAGAGTGAATCTATAGTGAGGAGTAATTCTCTATAACAAGGAGTGAGTCTATAGTAAGGAGTGAGCCTCTATAGCAAGGAGTGAGTCTATAGCAAGGGGTGAGTCTCTATGGCATGGAGTGAGTCTCTATAGCAAGGAGTGAGTCTTTATAGTGAGGAGTGAGTCACTATAGCAAGGAGTGAGTCTTCATAGCTAGGAGTGAGTCTCTATAGCGAGGAGTGATTCTTTATAGCCAGGAGTGAGTCTCTATAGCAAGGAGTGAGTCTATAGTGAGGAGTGAGTCTCTATAGCAAGGAGTGAGTCTCTATAGCAAGGAGTGATTCTCTATAGGCAGGAGTGAGTCTATAGCAATGAGTGAGTCTCTATAGCCAGGAGTGAGTCTCTATAGCGAGGAGTGAGTTTCTATAGCAATGAGTGAGTCTCTATAGCAAGGAGTGAGTCTCTATAGCGAGGAGTGAGTCTCTATAGCGAGGAGTGAGTCTCTATAGCGAGGAGTGTGTCTATAGCGAGGGGTGAGTCTCTATAGCAAGGGGTAAGTCTATAGTGAGGAGTGAGTCTCTATAGCAAAGGGTGAGTCTTTATAGCGAGAAGTGAGTACATAGCGAGGGATGAGTCTCTATAGCAGGGGTGAGTGCCTATAGCGATTAGTGAGTCTATAACAAGGGATGAGCCTCTATAGCAAGGGTTGAGTCTCTATAGTGAGGAGTGAGTCTCTATAGCAAGGGTTGAGTCTCTATAGTGAGGAGTGAGTCTCTATAGCAAGTGGTGAGTCTCCATAGCAAGGGGTGAGTCTCTATGGCGAGGTGTGACTATAGCAAGGAGTGAGTCTTTATACCAAATTGTGAGTCTATATAGCAAGGGGCGAGCCTCTATAGGGAGGATTGACTCTATAGCAATGAGTGAGTTTCTATAGCAAGGGGTGATTCTTTAGCGAGGAGTGAGTCTATAGCAAGGGGTGTCTTTATAGTGAGGATTGACTCTATAGCAATGAGTGAGTTTCTATAGCAAGGGGTGAGTCTATAGTGAGGAATGAGTCTATAGCAATGGGTGAGTCTCTATAGCATAGAGTGAGTCTATAGTGAGGAGTAAGTCTATAGCGAGAAGTGAGTCTATAGTAAGGAGTGAGTCTATAGCAAGGGGTGAGTCTCTATAGCATGGAGTGAGTCTCTATAGCGAGGAGTGAGTCTTTGTACCGAGGAGTGTGTCTCTATAGCAAGGAGTGAGTCTCTATAGCTAGGAGTGAGTCTCTATAGCGAGGAGTGAGTCTCTATAGTAAGGAGTGAGTCTCTATAGCAAGGGGTGAGTCTCTATAGCATGGAGTGAGTCTCTATAGTGAGGAGTGAGTCTTTGTAGCGAGGAGTGAGTCTCTATAGCAAGGAATGAGTCTATAGCGAGGAGTGAATGTCTATAGCCAGGAGTGAGTCTCTATAGCAAGGAGTGAGTCTATAGCAAGCTGTGAGTCTCTATAGTGTGGAGTGAGTCTCTATAGCGAGGAGTGAGTCTGTATAGCAAAGAGTGAGTCTCTAAAGCTATGAGTGAGTCTATAGCAAGGAGTGATTCTCTATAGCCAGGATTGAGTCTATAGCAATGAGTGAGTTTCTATAGCAAGGGGTGAGTCTTTAGCGAGGAGTGAGTCTCTATAGCAAGGGGTGAGTCTTTATAGTGAGGATTGACTCTATAGCAATGAGTGAGTTTCTATAGCAAGGGGTGAGTCTATAGCGAGGAATGAGTCTCTATAGCAATTGTTGAGTCTCTATAGCATAGAGTGAGTCTATAGTGAGGAGTAAGTCTATAGCGAGGAGTGAGTCTCTATAGTAAGGAGTGAGTCTCTATAGCAAGGGGTGAGTCTCTATAGCATGGAGTGAGTCTCTATAGCGAGGAGTGAGTCTTTGTAGCGAGGAGTGAGTCTCTATAGCAAGGAGTGAGTCTCTATAGCTAGGAGTGAGTCTCTATAGCGAGGAGTGAGTCTATAGTAAGGAGTGAGTCTCTATAGCAAGGGGTGAGTCTCTATAGCATGGAGTGAGTCTCTATAGCGAGGAGTGAGTCTTTGTAGCGAGGAGTGAGTATAGCAAGGAGTGAGTCTCTATAGCTAGGAGTGAGTCTATAGCGAGGAGTGAGTCTATAGTAAGGAGTGAGTCTCTATAGTAAGGAGTGAGTCTCTATAGCGAGGAGTGAGTCTATAGTAAGGAGTGAGTCTCTATAGCAAGGGGTGAGTCTCTATAGCGAGGAGTGAGTCTCTATAGCGAGGAGTGAGTCTTTGTAGCGAGGAGTGAGTCTATAGCAAGGAGTGAGTCTATACCAAGGAGTGGATCTCTATAGCCAGGAGTGAGTCTCTATAGCAAGGAGTGAGTCTACTGCAAGCGGTGAGTCTCTATAGTGTGGAGTGAGTCTCTATAGCGAGGAGTGAGTCTGTTTAGCGAAGAGTGAGTCTCTATAGCTATGAGTGAGTCTATAGCAAGGAGTGATTCTCTATAGCCAGGATTGAGTCTATAGCAAGGAGTGAGTCTCTATAGCCAGGAATGAGTCTATAGTGAGGAGTGAGTCTCTATAGCAAGGAGTGAGTCTCTATAGCGACGAGTGATTCTCTATAGCCAGGATTGAGTTCTATAGCAAGGAGTCTCTATTGCAAGGAATGATTCTCTATAGCCAGGAGTGAGTCTCTATAGCGAGGAGTGAGAATCTATAGCGAGGGGTGAGTCTCTATAGCAAGGGGTGAGTCTCTATAGCGAGGAGTGAGTCTCTATAGCAACGGGTGAGTCTATAGTGAGGAGTGAGTCTATAGCTAGGATTGATTCTCTATAGCGAGGATTGAGTCTCTATAGTGATGAGTGAGTTTCTATAGTGAGGAGTGAGTCTCTATAGCAAGGAATGAGTCTCTATAGCAATCAGTGAGTTTCTATAGCAAGGGGTGAGTCTATAGCGAGGAGTGAGTCTCTATAACAATTGGTGAGTCTCTATAGCGAAGAGTGCATCTATAGTGAGGAGTGAGTCTCTATAGTAAGGGGTGAGTTTCTATACCGAGGAGTGAGTCTCTATAGCAAGGGGTAAGTCTCTTTAGCCAGGGGTGAGTCTCTTTAGCAAGGAGTGTGTCTCTATAGCATGGAGTGAGTCTATAGCGAGGAGTGAGTCTATAGCAAGGGGTGAGTCTCTTTAGTGGGGATTGACTCTTTATAGCAATGAGTGAGTTTCTATAGCAAGGAGTGAGTCTCTATAACAATTGGTGAGTCTCTATAGTGAAGAGTGAGTCTATAGTGAGGAGTAAGTCTCTATAGCTAGGAGTGGGTCTCTATAGTAAGGAGTGAGTCTCTATAGCGAGGAGTGAGTCTCTATACTTAGGAGTGAGTCTCTATAGCGAGGAGTGAGTCTATAGCAAGGAGTGAGTCTCTATAGCAAGGAGGGATTCTTTATAGCCAGGAGTGAGTCTATGGCAAGGAGTGATTCTCTATAGCAAGGAGTGAGTCTCTATAGCAAGGAGTGATTCTCTATAGCCAGGTGTGAGTCTCTATAGCGAGGAGTGAGTCTCTTTAGTCAGGAGTGAGTCTCTATAGCGAGGGGTGATTTTTTATAGCGAGGGGTGAGTCTCTATAGCGAGGAGTGAGTCTATATAGCGAGGTGTGAGTCTATATAGCGAGGTGTGAGTCTCTATAGCAAGGGGTGAGTCTATATAGCGAGGTGTGAGTCTGTATAGCGAGGTGTGATTCTCTATAGCAAGGGGTGATTCTCTATAGCGAGGAGTGAGTCTCTATAGTAAGGGGTGAGTCTATAGCAAGGGGTGAGTCTCTATAGCAAGGATTGAGTCTCTGTAGCAAGGGGTGAGTCTCTATAGCAAGAAGTGATTCTCTATAGCAAGGGGTGAGTCTCTATAGTGAGGAGTCAGTCTCAATAGCAAGGAGGGAGACTATAGTGAGGGGTGAGTCTCTATATCAAGGAGTGAGTCTTTATAGCAATGGGTGAGTCTCTATAGCGAGGAGGTAGTCTATAGCAAGGGGTGAGTCTATAGTGAGGAGTGAGTCTCTATAGCAAGGAGTGAGTCTATAGCAAGGAGTGAATCTCTATAGGCAGGAGTGGGTCTCTATAGCAATGAGTGAGTCTATAGTGAGGAGTGAGTCTCTATAGCAAGGAGTGATTCTCTATAGGCAGGAGTGAGTCTCTATAGCGAGGAGTGAGTCTCTATAGCAAGGAGTGAGTCTCTATAGCAAGGAGTGATTCTCTATAGCCAGGAGTGAGTCTCTATAGCGAGGAGTGAGTCTCTTTAGTGAGGAGTGAGTCTCTATAGCAAGGGGTGATTTTTTATAGCGAGGGGTGAGCCTCTATAGTGAAGAGTGAGTCATATAGCGAGGTGTGAGTCTATATAGCGAGGTGTGAGTCTATAGCAAGGGGTGATTCTCTATAGCGAGGAGTGAGGCTCTATAGTAAGGGGTCAGTCTATAGCAAGGGGTGAGTCTCTATAGCAAGGATTGAGTCTCTATAGCAAGGGGTGAGTCTCTATAGCAAGGAGTGATTCTCTATAGCCAGGAGTGAGTCTCTATAGCAAGGGGTGAGTCTCTATAGTGAGGAGTCAGTCTCTATAGCAAGGAGTGAGACTATAGCGAGGGGTGAGTCTCTATATCAAGGAGTGAGTCTTTATACCAAATTGTGAGTCTCTATAGCAAGGGGTGAGTCTCTATAGCGAGGAGGGAGTCTCTATAGCAAGGGGTGAGTCTCTATAGCGAAAAGTGAGTTTATAGCAAGGGGTGAGTCTCTGTAGCAAGGAGTGAGTCTATAGCAAGGAGTGAGTCTATAGCAAGGAGTGAGTCTCTATAGCAAGCGGTGAGTCTATAGCAAGCAGTGAGTCTCTATAGTGTGGAGTGAGTCTCTATAGCGAGGAGTGAGTCTTTATAGCAAGGAGTGAGTCTCTATAGCAAGGAGTGAGTCTTTATAGCAACCGGTGAGTCTATAGTGTGGAGTGAGTCTCTAAAGCGAGGAGTGAGTCTTTATAGCAAGGAGTGAGTCTCGATAGCAAGGAGTGAGTCTCTATAGCAAGCGGTGAGTCTCTATAGTGTGGAGTGAGTCTCTATAGCAAGGAGTGAGTCTTTATAGCAAGGAGTGAGTCTATAGCAAGGAGTGAGTCTCTATAGCAAACGGTGAGTCTATAGTGTGGAGTGAGTTTCTAAAGTGAGGAGTGAGTTTTTATAGCAAGGAGTGAGTCTCTATAGCAAGGAGTGAGTCTCTATAGCAAGCGGTGAGTCTCTATAGTGTGTAGTGAGTCTCTATAGCAAGGAGTGAGTATAGCAAGGAGTGAGTCTTTATAGCAAGGAGTGAGTCTCTATTGCAAGCGGTGAGTCTCTATAGTGTGGAGTGAGTCTCTATAGGGAGGAGTGAGTCTGTATAGCAAGGAGTGAGTCTCTATAGCAAGGAGTGAGTCTCTATAGCGAGGAGTGATGCTCTATAGCCAGGATTGAGTCTATAGTGAGGAGTGAGTCTATAGCAAGGGGTGAGTCTCTATAGCAAGGGGTGAGTCTTTATAGCAAGGAGTGAGTCTATAGCAAGGAGTGATTCTCTATAGCCAGGAGTGAGTCTATAGCAAGGAGTGAGTCTTTATAGCAAGGAGTGAGTCTATAGCAAGGAGTGATTCTCTATAGCCAGGAGTGAGTCTATAGCAAGGAGTGAGTCTCTATAGCGAGGAGTGAGTCTCTATAGCAAGGAGTGAGTCTCTATAGCAAGGAGTGAGTCTCTATAGAAAAGAGTGATTCTCTATAGCCAGGATTGAGTTTCTATAGCGAGGAGTGAGTCTCTGTTGAAAGGAATGATTCTCTATAGCCAGTAGTGAGTCTCTATAGCGAGGAGTGAGTCTATAGTGAGGGGTAAGTCTCTATAGCAAGTGGTGAGTCTCTATAGCGAGGAGTGAGTCTATAGCAACGGGTGAGTCTCTATAGCGAGGAGTGAGTCTATAGCTAGGAATGATTCTCTATAGCGAGGATTGAGTCTCTATAGCTAGGAATGATTCTCTATAGCAAGGATTGAGTCTCTATAGCGAGGAGTGAGTCTCTATAGCAAGGAGTGAGTCTCTATAGCTAGGAATGATTCTCTATAGCGAGGATTGAGTCTATTGCGAGGAGTGAGTCTCTATAGCAAGGAGTGAGTCTCTATAGCAAGGAGTGAATCTCTATAGCGAGGAGTGACTCTCTATAGCAAGGAGTGAGTCTATAGCGAGGGGTGAGTCTCTATAGCAAGGGGTGAGTCTCTATAGCGAGGAGTGAGTCTCTATAGCAACGGGTGAGTCTCTATAGTGAGGAGTGAGTCTCTATAGTGAGGAGTGAGTCTCTATAGCTAGGAGTGATTCTCTATAGCGAGGAGTGAGTCTCTATAGCGAGGAGTGAGTCTGTATAGCAACGGGTGAGTCTCTATAGCGAGGAGTGAGTCTCTAGCGATGAGTGAGTCTCTATAGCTAGGAGTGATTTTCTATAGCGATTATTGAGTCTCTATAGCCAGGAGTGAGTCTCTATAGCGAGGAGTGAGTCTCTATAGCGAGGAGTGAGTCTATAGCGAGGGGTGAGTTTTTATAGCAAGGGATGTGTCTCTATAGCGAGGAGTCTCTATAGCGAGGAATGAGTCTATATAGCGACGGGTGAGTCTCTATAGCAAGGGGTGAGTCTCTATAGCGAGGAGTGAGTCTCTATAGCAAGGGATGAGTCTCTATAGCAAGGGGTGAGTCTCTATAGCAAGGATTGAGTCTCTATAGCAATTACTGAGTCTATAGCGAGGAGTGAGTCTCTATAGCTAGGAATGATTCTCTATAGCGAGGATTGAGTCTTTATTGTGAGGAGTGAGTCTCTATAGCAAGGAGTGAATCTCTATAGCAAGGAGTGATTCTCTATAGCAGGGGTGAGTCTATAGCAAGGGGTGAGTCTCTATAGCGAGGAGTGAGTCTCTATAGCAACAGGTGAGTCTCTATAGCGAGGAGTGAGTCTCTATAGCAAGGAGTGAGTCTCTATAGCAAGGAGTGAATCTATAGCGAGGGGTGAGTCTATAGCATGGAGTGAGTCTAAAGTGGGGAGTGAGTCTCTATAAAGTAGTGAGGAGTGATTCTCTATAGGAAGGAGTGAGTCTATAGCAAGGAGTGAGTCTCTATAGCAAGCGGTGAGTCTCTATAGTGTGGAGTGAGTCTATAGCGAGGAGTGATTCTCTATAGCCAGGATTGAGTCTATAGCAAGGAGTGAGTCTCTATAGCCAGGAATGAGTCTATAGTGAGGAGTGAGTCTCTATAGCAAGGAGTGAGTCTCTATAGCGACGAGTGATTCTCTATAGCCAGGATTGAGTTCTATAGCAAGGAGTCTCTATTGCAAGGAATGATTCTCTATAGCCAGGAGTGAGTCTCTATAGCGAGGAGTGAGAATCTATAGCGAGGGGTGAGTCTCTATAGCAAGGGGTGAGTCTCTATAGCGAGGAGTGAGTCTCTATAGCAACGGGTGAGTCTATAGTGAGGAGTGAGTCTATAGCTAGGATTGATTCTCTATAGCGAGGATTGAGTCTCTATAGTGATGAGTGAGTTTCTATAGTGAGGAGTGAGTCTCTATAGCAAGGAATGAGTCTCTATAGCAATCAGTGAGTTTCTATAGCAAGGGGTGAGTCTATAGCGAGGAGTGAGTCTCTATAACAATTGGTGAGTCTCTATAGCGAAGAGTGCATCTATAGTGAGGAGTGAGTCTCTATAGTAAGGGGTGAGTTTCTATACCGAGGAGTGAGTCTCTATAGCAAGGGGTAAGTCTCTTTAGCCAGGGGTGAGTCTCTTTAGCAAGGAGTGTGTCTCTATAGCATGGAGTGAGTCTATAGCGAGGAGTGAGTCTATAGCAAGGGGTGAGTCTCTTTAGTGGGGATTGACTCTTTATAGCAATGAGTGAGTTTCTATAGCAAGGAGTGAGTCTCTATAACAATTGGTGAGTCTCTATAGTGAAGAGTGAGTCTATAGTGAGGAGTAAGTCTCTATAGCTAGGAGTGGGTCTCTATAGTAAGGAGTGAGTCTCTATAGCGAGGAGTGAGTCTCTATACTTAGGAGTGAGTCTCTATAGCGAGGAGTGAGTCTATAGCAAGGAGTGAGTCTCTATAGCAAGGAGGGATTCTTTATAGCCAGGAGTGAGTCTATGGCAAGGAGTGATTCTCTATAGCAAGGAGTGAGTCTCTATAGCAAGGAGTGATTCTCTATAGCCAGGTGTGAGTCTCTATAGCGAGGAGTGAGTCTCTTTAGTCAGGAGTGAGTCTCTATAGCGAGGGGTGATTTTTTATAGCGAGGGGTGAGTCTCTATAGCGAGGAGTGAGTCTATATAGCGAGGTGTGAGTCTATATAGCGAGGTGTGAGTCTCTATAGCAAGGGGTGAGTCTATATAGCGAGGTGTGAGTCTGTATAGCGAGGTGTGATTCTCTATAGCAAGGGGTGATTCTCTATAGCGAGGAGTGAGTCTCTATAGTAAGGGGTGAGTCTATAGCAAGGGGTGAGTCTCTATAGCAAGGATTGAGTCTCTGTAGCAAGGGGTGAGTCTCTATAGCAAGAAGTGATTCTCTATAGCAAGGGGTGAGTCTCTATAGTGAGGAGTCAGTCTCAATAGCAAGGAGGGAGACTATAGTGAGGGGTGAGTCTCTATATCAAGGAGTGAGTCTTTATAGCAATGGGTGAGTCTCTATAGCGAGGAGGTAGTCTATAGCAAGGGGTGAGTCTATAGTGAGGAGTGAGTCTCTATAGCAAGGAGTGAGTCTATAGCAAGGAGTGAATCTCTATAGGCAGGAGTGGGTCTCTATAGCAATGAGTGAGTCTATAGTGAGGAGTGAGTCTCTATAGCAAGGAGTGATTCTCTATAGGCAGGAGTGAGTCTCTATAGCAAGGAGTGAGTCTCTATAGCAAGGAGTGAGTCTCTATAGCAAGGAGTGATTCTCTATAGCCAGGAGTGAGTCTCTATAGCGAGGAGTGAGTCTCTTTAGTGAGGAGTGAGTCTCTATAGCAAGGGGTGATTTTTTATAGTGAGGGGTGAGCCTCTATAGTGAAGAGTGAGTCATATAGCGAGGTGTGAGTCTATATAGCGAGGTGTGAGTCTATAGCAAGGGGTGATTCTCTATAGCGAGGAGTGAGGCTCTATAGTAAGGGGACAGTCTATAGCAAGGGGTGAGTCTCTATAGCAAGGATTGAGTCTCTATAGCAAGGGGTGAGTCTCTATAGCAAGGAGTGATTCTCTATAGCCAGGAGTGAGTCTCTATAGCAAGGGGTGAGTCTCTATAGTGAGGAGTCAGTCTCTATAGCAAGGAGTGAGACTATAGCGAGGGGTGAGTCTCTATATCAAGGAGTGAGTCTTTATACCAAATTGTGAGTCTCTATAGCAAGGGGTGAGTCTCTATAGCGAGGAGGGAGTCTCTATAGCAAGGGGTGAGTCTCTATAGCGAAAAGTGAGTTTATAGCAAGGGGTGAGTCTCTGTAGCAAGGAGTGAGTCTATAGCAAGGAGTGAGTCTATAGCAAGGAGTGAGTCTCTATAGCAAGCGGTGAGTCTATAGCAAGCAGTGAGTCTCTATAGTGTGGAGTGAGTCTCTATAGCGAGGAGTGAGTCTTTATAGCAAGGAGTGAGTCTCTATAGCAAGGAGTGAGTCTTTATAGCAACCGGTGAGTCTATAGTGTGGAGTGAGTCTCTAAAGCGAGGAGTGAGTCTTTATAGCAAGGAGTGAGTCTCGATAGCAAGGAGTGAGTCTCTATAGCAAGCGGTGAGTCTCTATAGTGTGGAGTGAGTCTCTATAGCAAGGAGTGAGTCTTTATAGCAAGGAGTGAGTCTATAGCAAGGAGTGAGTCTCTATAGCAAACGGTGAGTCTATAGTGTGGAGTGAGTTTCTAAAGTGAGGAGTGAGTTTTTATAGCAAGGAGTGAGTCTCTATAGCAAGGAGTGAGTCTCTATAGCAAGCGGTGAGTCTCTATAGTGTGTAGTGAGTCTCTATAGCAAGGAGTGAGTATAGCAAGGAGTGAGTCTCTATTGCAAGCGGTGAGTCTCTATAGTGTGGAGTGAGTCTCTATAGGGAGGAGTGAGTCTGTATAGCAAGGAGTGAGTCTCTATAGCAAGGAGTGAGTCTCTATAGCGAGGAGTGATGCTCTATAGCCAGGATTGAGTCTATAGTGAGGAGTGAGTCTATAGCAAGGGGTGAGTCTCTATAGCAAGGGGTGAGTCTTTATAGCAAGGAGTGAGTCTATAGCAAGGAGTGATTCTCTATAGCCAGGAGTGAGTCTATAGCAAGGAGTGAGTCTTTATAGCAAGGAGTGAGTCTATAGCAAGGAGTGATTCTCTATAGCCAGGAGTGAGTCTATAGCAAGGAGTGAGTCTCTATAGCGAGGAGTGAGTCTCTATAGCAAGGAGTGAGTCTCTATAGCAAGGAGTGAGTCTCTATAGAAAAGAGTGATTCTCTATAGCCAGGATTGAGTTTCTATAGCGAGGAGTGAGTCTCTGTTGAAAGGAATGATTCTCTATAGCCAGTAGTGAGTCTCTATAGCGAGGAGTGAGTCTATAGTGAGGGGTAAGTCTCTATAGCAAGTGGTGAGTCTCTATAGCGAGGAGTGAGTCTATAGCAACGGGTGAGTCTCTATAGCGAGGAGTGAGTCTATAGCTAGGAATGATTCTCTATAGCGAGGATTGAGTCTCTATAGCTAGGAATGATTCTCTATAGCAAGGATTGAGTCTCTATAGCGAGGAGTGAGTCTCTATAGCAAGGAGTGAGTCTCTATAGCTAGGAATGATTCTCTATAGCGAGGATTGAGTCTATTGCGAGGAGTGAGTCTCTATAGCAAGGAGTGAGTCTCTATAGCAAGGAGTGAATCTCTATAGCGAGGAGTGACTCTCTATAGCAAGGAGTGAGTCTATAGCGAGGGGTGAGTCTCTATAGCAAGGGGTGAGTCTCTATAGCGAGGAGTGAGTCTCTATAGCAACGGGTGAGTCTCTATAGTGAGGAGTGAGTCTCTATAGTGAGGAGTGAGTCTCTATAGCTAGGAGTGATTCTCTATAGTGAGGAGTGAGTCTCTATAGCGAGGAGTGAGTCTGTATAGCAACGGGTGAGTCTCTATAGCGAGGAGTGAGTCTCTAGCGATGAGTGAGTCTCTATAGCTAGGAGTGATTTTCTATAGCGATTATTGAGTCTCTATAGCCAGGAGTGAGTCTCTATAGCGAGGAGTGAGTCTCTATAGCGAGGAGTGAGTCTATAGCGAGGGGTGAGTTTTTATAGCAAGGGATGTGTCTCTATAGCGAGGAGTCTCTATAGCGAGGAATGAGTCTATATAGCGACGGGTGAGTCTCTATAGCAAGGGGTGAGTCTCTATAGCGAGGAGTGAGTCTCTATAGCAAGGGATGAGTCTCTATAGCAAGGGGTGAGTCTCTATAGCAAGGATTGAGTCTCTATAGCAATTACTGAGTCTATAGCGAGGAGTGAGTCTCTATAGCTAGGAATGATTCTCTATAGCGAGGATTGAGTCTTTATTGTGAGGAGTGAGTCTCTATAGCAAGGAGTGAATCTCTATAGCAAGGAGTGATTCTCTATAGCAGGGGTGAGTCTATAGCAAGGGGTGAGTCTCTATAGCGAGGAGTGAGTCTCTATAGCAACAGGTGAGTCTCTATAGCGAGGAGTGAGTCTCTATAGCAAGGAGTGAGTCTCTATAGCAAGGAGTGAATCTATAGCGAGGGGTGAGTCTATAGCATGGAGTGAGTCTAAAGTGGGGAGTGAGTCTATAAAGTAGTGAGGAGTGATTCTCTATAGGAAGGAGTGAGTCTATAGCAAGGAGTGAGTCTCTATAGCAAGCGGTGAGTCTCTATAGTGTGGAGTGAGTCTATAGCGAGGAGTGAGTCTATGGCAAGGAGTGAGTCTCTATAGCTAGGAGTGATTATAGCAAGGAGTGAGTCTCTATAGGGTGGAGTGAGTTTCTATAGCAAGGAGTGAGTCTCTATAGCAAGGAGTGAGTCTCTATAGCAAGCGGTGAGTCTCTATAGTGTGGAATGAGTCTCTATAGCGAGGAGTGAGTCTCTATAGCGCGGAGTGAATCTCTATAGTGAGGGGTGAGTCTCTATAGCAAGGGGTGAGTCTCTATAGCGAGGAGTGAGTCTCTATAGCAACGGGTGAGTCTCTATAGCCAGGATTGAGTCTATAGCGAGGAGTGAATTTCTATAGCTAGGAGTGATTCTCTATAGCGAGGATTGAGTCTTTATTATTGTATCCCCCGAACAAAGTTCGGCGGATACTATGGATTTGTCTCCGTCACGTCGCGTCCGCCGCGCCCGCAGCGTCTGCCGCGTCCGCCGTAGAGATTTTCTTGTGAATGCTGTACAAGTTGCAAATCGTAACCGATTCTAATAATTTTTTATACAGACACATCTTATGGTAAGATCCCGACATCAATCGATTTTGGTTGCCATAGTGACCAAATTGGCCGATTGGCGACATATTTTGTGTTCAAATTAGCCTATTTAACACATATGGCTTGTGAAAGCTCTACGAGTAGGAGTTTTCAATGAATGATGATGATATCGCACAGGTTCGATGAGAAAGACCGTCACACGAAACCTATTCTTTTTCAGAATGATCAAATAAATATTAATTAGTTAATGGACTAACTTATTACGACCTTTAAAATACCCACTTTGACATCTGTGATCACTCCAATACCCTGTATTATGAAAGTAAATGGCAATGGATTCTTGTTCAGAATTGAGATCTGATGTTTTGGGTGAAAACAGAACAATATTATTGAATAAGTTAACGTTAGTTTTACTAGTTAAGTATATTATTTACCACAATAAAAATAGTTAATATGAGAATCATTTATTATTAAGCTCAACAAGGTAAAAGTTTTGTCCAGTACAAATTTCATGGGTGTAACCGAATAAGTTAACATTATTTTTACTAGTTAAGTCTATTATTGACCACAATAAAAATAGTTAAGACAAGATATATTCATTATTGGGCTCAACAAGGTAGAGGTCATGTCCAGTAGAGATTTTGTAGCTTTAACCAAATAAGTTAACATTATTTTTGCTAGTTAAGTCTATTATTGACCTCAATGAAAATAGTTAAGACGAGAAACATTTATTATTGAGGTCAACAAAGTAAAGGTTTTGTCCAGTACAGATTTCATGGGTGTAACCGAAAAAATTGACATTATTTTTACTAGTTAAGTCTATTATTGGCCACAATAAAAATAGTTAAGACAAGAAATATTTATTATTGGGCTCAACAAGGTAAAGGTTCTGTCCAGTAGAGATTTTATGGCTGTAACCAAATAAGTTTACATTATATTTGCTAGTTAAGTCTATTATTTACCTCAAAAAAATAGTCAAGACGGGAAATGTTCATTATTGAGCTGAACCAGGTAATGGATTTTCACATTCAACTCTAATTTGGAACATATTACGGGTGAAAATAGACCTTTTTGTGAAAAAATTGATCTGGCTCCAATTTTGTCATCTTGAAATGCAGTTTTGGTCAACTTTTAGTTTGAATTTCAACTTGAAACCAAGTTTGGCACATATTATGAGTTGAAATATAACTTATGCCGAAAAGTTCGATCTGGCTCCAAATTCGTCATCTTGAAATGCAGTTTTTGTCAACTTTTACATTGAATTTCAACTTGAAACCAAATTTGGCACATATTATGAGTTGAAATATAACTCATGGCGAAAAGTTCGATCTGGCTCCAATTTCGTCATCTTGAAATGCAGTTTTGGTCAACTTTCACATTGAATTTCAATTTGAAACCAAGTTTAGCACATATTATGAGTTTATAAATAACTTATGGTGAAAAAGTTCGATCTGGCTCCAATTCCTTCAACTTGAAATGCAGTTTTGAAAAATTTTTACGCTGAGTTTCAACTTTGAACCAGGTTCGTCAAGTATTCTGAGTTGACATATAACTTTAGGTGAAAAGATTGATCTGGCTGTAATTTCGTTATTTTATCGATGTCGGAATGGAAAATCCATATGCAGTGATGTTGAAGGTGATCTTAAATTCGTCTTTCAATAATCTTGAAAGATCAATGCAGCAATTTTGGTGGAAAACAAAACAGTTGTGGCTTAAGATTTTACATTTCTCTGGTAATCTTTTTTAGCCCTTGCTCTAGTTTTTGATACTTATCAGCAATATAAGTATGATAGGGCAGGGATGATAGGGCTACGGGGGATACACCCAAGCGGTCGTAGGCGACCGGAAGTGTCTAGTTTACCATATTTTACAGTGCTGTTTCCATGACTAGCATGCTCAAAATAACCTTACAAGAAATAGATACACGTTACAATATTAATATATATAGAACATATGAGAGATGATGTGATGTGGGAGCACAATGTATTTACACATTATTTTCAAGACTGAACAAATGAGTTTTCAGGGTCCTTTTGAAATGGTTGAGATTTGTGATATCCTGGAGTCTGGTCGGAAGAGCATTCCACAGTTTAGGGCCAAGAACACGAAAGGATCTGTCACCATAGGTGGGTGTTTTGCTGCGAGGTACCACAAGCTGCCGTCTGTTTTGGTATCGAAGGGCCCGTGCAGGAGTGCGGACGTTGACCATGTCCATGATGTACATGGGTGCCAGACCGTGAACTGCACGCAAGACATGGACGATGATCTTGTACTGGACCCTACGTTTGATTGGCAACCAGTGGAGGTTATGCAACACTGGGGTGATGGGTTCACTTCTCCGCGTGCGTGTGATGACTCTAGCAGCAGTGTTCTGCACGCGCTGAAGATGAGATGTAGTTGTTTTTGGTAGTCCTCCCAGTGTTGCGTTACAATAGTCCAGACGTGCTGTTATGAGTCCGTGCACAAGTGATTTGGCAGCATCGTCAGTGAGCGATCGACGAATTCAGTGAGCGATCGACGAATTCAGTTTCTGAGGGTCATATAGCAGGATTTGGTGATGCTGCTGACGTGCTGCGCCATAGAGAGGGATCTATCCATCACAACTCCGAGGTTTCGAACAACAGATGACGCGGTGATCACGGTACCGGCGACAGTCACCTGGAGAGGAGTATGAGGTTGGTGGCCTCTTGGAGAGAAGAACATGACTTCAGTTTTGTTGCTGTTGAGCTTCAATAAGTTGGATTTCATCCAAGTGCTGATGTCGTCCAAGCACAGCTCAAGAGACCTTTTAGCACTATCCTGTCCGATAGAGTCCTTCTTCTTGAACGCGAGATACAACTGTGTATCTATAGCGAGGAGTGAGTCTCTATAGCAAGGAGTGAGTCTCTATAGCAAGGGGTGAGTCTCTATAGTGAGGAGTGAGTCTCTCTAGCAAGGAGTGAGTCTCTATAGCGAGGAGTGAGTCTCTATAGCAAGGGGTGAGTTTCTATAGTGAGGATTGACTCTCTATAGCAATGAGTGAGTTTCTATAGCGAGGGGTGAGTCTATAGCGAGGAGTGAGTCTCTATAGCAGTTGGTGAGTCTCTATAGCGAAGAGTTAGTCTATAGTGAGGAGTGAGTCTCTATAGCAAGGCGTGAGTCTCTATAGCGAGGAGTGAGTCTCTATAGCAAGGGGTAAGTCTCTATAGCGAGGAGTGAGTCTCTATAGCAAGGGGTGAGTCTCTATAGTGAGGATTGACTCTCTATAGCAATGAGTGAGTTTTTATAGCAAGGGGTGAGTTTATAGCGAGGAGTGAGTCTCTATAGCAATTGGTGAGTCTCTATAGTGAAGAGTGAGTCTATAGTGAGGAGTGATTCTCTATAGCCAGGAGTGAGTCTCTGTAGCAAGGGGTGAGTCTCTATAGTGAGGAGTGAGTCTCTATAGTGAGGAATGAGTCTCTATAGCGAGGAGTGAGTCTCTATGGCAAGGAGTGAGTCTCTATAGCAAGGGGTGAGTCTCTATAGCGAGGAGTGAGTCTCTATAGCAAGGGGTGAGTCTCTATAGCAAGGAGTGAGTCTCTATAGTGAGGAGTGAGTCTCTATAGTGAGGAATGAGTCTCTATAGCGAGGAGTGAGTCTCTATAGCGAGGGGTGAGTCTCTATAGCAAGGAGTGAGTCTATAGCATGGAATGAGTCTTTATACCAAATTGTGAGTCTCTATAGCAAGGGGCGAGTCTCTTCAGCACGGAGGGAGTCTCTATAGCAAGGAGTGAGTCTCTATAGCAAGGGGTGGTTCTATACAAACTGTTAAGTTTGATAAATACAGTGCCCAGAATACTTGGAAATGAACCTTCATGAAATATAAGTACCAGAGGCTTGAGATGTAAGTACCGGAAGGTTGAGATGTAAGTACCAGAAGGTTGAGATATAAGTACCAGAGGCTTGAGATGGGAGTTCTTGTCTTGTCTTTTTACTCTGCCGCCGCCATGTCTGCTCTCACTGCTGTAGAGATTTTTTTGTGAACGCACCACAGGCTGCAAATCTGTGAGCGATGTTGATAATTTTTCATGCAGACATATCTTATGGTCATATCCTGACACCAATCAATTTTGGTTTCCATAACAACCAAATTGTTCGATTGGCGACACATTCTGTGCTCAATTAGCTTGTTTAACACAACTGGTTCGTGAACGGTTTGTGGGTGGGAGTCTTCGATGAATGATGATGAAATCGCACAAGGTCGACAAGAAAGACAATCACACGAAAACTTTTCTTTTTTCAGAATGATCAAATAAATAGCGAATAGAGAACTGATGAACTGATGTTTATGGTTGAAACAGAACAATATTACTGAATAAGTTAACATTAGTTTTACTAGTTAAATCTATTATTGACCACAATAAAAATAATTAAGACGAGCAACATTTAATTTTGGGCTCAACAAGGTAAAGATTCTTCCCTGTAGAGGTAACATTGGTTGTACTAGTTAAGTCTATTATTGACCACAATAAAAAATAGTTGCACAAAAAAAAATCTAGTTTAATTTGGCTCAACAAAGTAAAGGTTTCGTCCAGTAGAGATTTCATGGCTGTACCCATAATGTTGGGGGATCGAGCAAGGTTTCATAATCCATCACTGTGACAAGGTGCTGGAAAGTATTTGGTAAGAAATAATAACCTAATGGGTATTTCAGTTATTATGAGCGTTACTGCAAGAAAAAAAAATATTTAAGGTCTGAAACTTTCATGAGAAATAATGATAATTTGTCTGAATTAATATATTTTGGGCATTATGGATGATAAGGCCCCAGGAGGGTACACCCACGCGGTTGTCGGTGACCAAATCGTCTAGCAAACTGTTGTATTTATAATGTAGGAGCAATGTGTTGAACTTTAACTGCCACCAGGAGTTGGTTCTCTTGAGCAACAACAACCCATGCAATATCAGCATGGAAGACTATTTCGATGAGGCCATGGATTTGAATGGACGCGATATTGGTCGGCCAATCGAGCAAACCAAGAAGACACAGAAGTTCAAGGCACAGCTGTGGCTGGCTGAGCAATACCCACTGTCATTGCAAGAACAGGTGCTTCCCATCATTGACCTGATGGCGGCGAACAATGCTCACTTCAAGAAACTGAAAGATTTTATCACACTCCAGCTCCCAGCAGGATTCCCAGTCAAAATAGGTCAGTGCCAGACCAAGCCTCAGTCATGATACAATTCACTGACTTTGAACTTCAAGGCCATAAAAAAAGTATTATGGTTCTGGTTATTGGGGTCCCCGAAAAAGTAAGGGACGACGCGATTTTCTTTTTTTTTTCATTTTCTTTTTTTTTTTGCTAAAATGTGCGGCTGATGACTGATCCGGTCAATTATGTCCCATTTGGCCAACCATTTTCCCCTAAAATTGGCTGTTGATAAGCGACCCGGTTGAATTTCCCTGTTTGGCCAGCCATACACCAAGTTTTGCAATGTCAAAGACACTCGGGGTCATTTGACTCGATCATTATCTCACCAAAATCGATGTACGATCGATGAATCGATGTAAAAAAAAAACGAAAATCGGCTCTCAGAAAGTGATGCGCGCGATTTTTAGGTTACCGGACCTTTAGTCCGATAACCTATTGCTGTGGCGTTGCGCCGTCGTTTGTTCACATTTTTAGGTTACCGGACCTATGGTCCGATAACCTATTGGCATGGCGTTGCGTCCGTCGTTCGTCGTCGTCTGTCGTCGTCAGCGGCGGCGGCGTCCACATTTTTATCTTTTTTGTTTACAGGCGAATTTTTCTGAAATTTTGCACAAAAATACTTAAAAATAATTCAAGAAGGAGGTATTTTTAGGTTACCGGACCTATGGTCCGATAACCTATTGGCATGGCGTTGCGTCCGTCGTCCGTCGTCCGTCGTCCGTCGTCGTCCGTCGTCGTCGTCGTCGTCGTCGTCGTCCACATTTTTATCTTTTTTGTTTACGGGCGAATTCTTCTGAAATTTTGCACAAAAATACCTAAAAATAATTCAAGAAGGAGGTATTTTTTAGTTTTTTGATTTCCGCTTTTTCTTCAAAATGGCGGCCGTTTTCGACGAAAAATGCCTGATTTTGGACTTTTGCGGCCATTTTCTCAAAATCTGTTCAGTAACTTTTTTTCTTTTTGATACATAAGACTCCTCATATGTACTTCTATGATGTCTATAAATTTTGTTGTGCTTGAATCGCTCGAAGTGGGCCATTTTGGCCCAAACTCGGCCCAAATGGGACTTTCCCATGTTAAATTCTCCTATGCTTTATAATGGGACACATTAAGCCTAATATCTCACTTGATATTGAGATTAGAGACTAGGAATCAATTGTGGACATATAGGAAATGATATATGCTGAATATTCTCGTGACCTTGAATTTGACCTCTGACCTCAGTTTCAAGGTCAGAGCACAAAATGGCTTATATCTCGCTTATTATCGACTCTACAGCTTAGGAATCAATTGTGGACATATAGGAAATAATATATGCTGAATATTCTCGTGACCTTGAATTTGACCTCTGACCTCAGTTTCAAGGTCAGAGCACAAAATGGCTTATATCTCGCTTATTATCGACTCTACAGCTTAAGAATCAATTGTGGACATATAGGAAATGATATATGCTGAATATTCTGATGACCTTGAATTTGACCTTCGAACTCATTTTCAAGGTCACAGGACAAAATGGCTAATATCTCGCTTGTTATCGACTTTACAGCTTAGCAATCAATTATGAACATATAGGAAATGATATATGCAGATTATTGTCATGATCATGAATTTGACCTGTGACCTCATTTTCAAGGTCACAGGACAAAATGGCTAATATCTCACTTATTATCGATTTTACAGCTTAGGAATCAATTGTGGACATATAGGAAATGATATATGCTGAATATTCTCGTGACCTTGAATTTGACATCTGACCTCATTTTCAAGGTCCAAGGACAAACTGGCTCATATCTAGCTCCTCTATTGACTGTATGGCTTGGGAATCAATTGTGGACATGATATAGAAAATGATATACATTGAATATTTTGATGATCTTGAATTTGACCTTTGCCCCTTCATTTTCAAGGCCACAGCACAAAATTGCTAATATCTCTCTGATTATTGAATTTACAGCTTAGCAATCAACTGTGGACATGATATATGCTTAATGTTATATATGCTGAATATTCTCTTGACCTTGAATTCAACCAGTGACCTGGCTAACATGTAAAATATTAAACATTGTCCGGTAACCTATCTTCGGCCCTTGGCCTAATTTTTAGTTTTTTGATTTTCGCATTTTTTAGGTTACCGGACCTATGGTCCGTAACCTATTGGCATGGCGATGCGTCCGGCGTCGTCGTCGTCCGTCGTCGTCGTCGTCCGTCGTCCGTCAACAATTTTATCTTTAAAGTTTACGATCGAATTTTTCTGAAATTTTGCACAAAAATGCCTCAAAATATTTCGAGAGGGAGGTATTTTTTAGTTTTTTGATTTTCACATTTTTTTCAAAATGGCGGCCGTTTTCGACGAAAACTGCCTGATTTTGGACTTTGGCGGTCGTTTTCTCAAAATCTGTTCAGTAACTTTTTTTTTTATTGATGCATAACACTCCTCATATGTACCCCTGTGACATGTATAAATTTCGTTGCCCTTGAATCGCTCGAAGTGGGCCATTTTGGGCCCAAACTCGGCCCAAATGGGACTTTCCCATGTTAAATTCTCCTATGCTTTATAATGGGACACATTAAAGCCAAATATCTCACTTAATATTGAGATTAGAGACTAGGAATGAATTGTGGACATATAGGAAATGATATATGCTGAATATTCTCGTGACCTTGAATTTGACCTTTGACCTCATTTTCAAGGTCACAGGACAAAATGACTAATATCTCGCTTATTATCGACTTTACAGCTTAGGAATCAATTGTGAACATATAGGAAATGATATATGCTGAATATTCTCGTGACCTTGACTTTGACCTTTGACCTCATTTTCAAGGTCACATGACAAAATGGCTTATATCTCGCTTATTATCGACTTTACAGTTTAGGAATCAATTGTGAACATATAGGAAATGATATATGCTGAATATTTTCGTGACCTTGAATTTGACCTTTGACCTCATTTCCAAGGTCACAGGACAAAATGGCCAATATCTTGCTTATTAGCGGCTTTACAGTTTAGGAATCAATTGTGAACATATAGGAAATGATATATGCTGAATATTTTAGTGACCTCAAATTTGACCTTTGACCTCATTTCCAAGGTCACAGGACAAAATGGCCAATATCTTGCTCATTAGCGACTTTGCAGCTTAGGAATCAATTGTGAACATATAGGAAATGATATATGCTGAATATTCTAGTGACCTTGAATTTGACCCTTGACTTAAATTTCAAGGTTAGTCATTTTATTTTCAAGGTCAGAATACAAAATGGCTTAGATCTCGCTTATTATCAAATTTACAGCTTAGGGGTCCATAGTGAACATATAGGAAATGATGTATGCTGAATATTTTGGTGATCTAGAATTTGACCTTTGATCTCATTTTCAAGGTCAGAGAACAAAATGGCTAATATATCGCTTATTATCATCTTTACATCTGCCCCTGATGACGCCAATGTGTCTTTGGATAAACTATTTGGTCGGGCTTTGTTAGGTTACCGGACCTATGCTCCGATAACCTATTGCCATGGCGTTGTGTCCGTCGTCCGTCTGTCCGTCCGTCGTCCGTAAACAATTTTATCTTTAAAGTTTACGATCCGATTTTTCTGAAATTTTGCACGAAAATGCCTAAAAATATTTCGAGAGGGAGGTATTTTTTATTTTTTTGATTTTCGCATTTTTTTCAAAATGGCGGCCGTTTTCGCCGAAAAATGGCCAATTTTGGACTTTGATGGTCATTTTCTCAAAATCTGTTCAGTAACTTTTTTTCTTATTGATGCATAACACTCCTCATATGTACCCCTGTGACATGTATAAATTTCGTTGCCCTTGAATCGCTTGAAGTGGGCCATTTTGGGCCCAAACTCGGCCCAAATGGGACTTTCCCATGTTAAATTCTCCTATGCTTTATAATGGGACACATTAAGCCTAATATCTCACTTAATATTGAGATTAGAGACTAGGAATCATTTGTGGACATATAGGAAATGATATATGCTGAATATTGTCGTGACCTTGAATTTGACCTCTGACTTTGGTTTCAAGGTCATAGCGGCCGTTCTCGTCGAAAATGGCTAATTTTGGACTTTGATGGTCGTTTTCTCAAAATCTGTTCTGTAACTTTTATGTTACCGGACCTTTGGTCCGATAACCTATTGGCATGGCGTTGCGTCCGTCGTCCGTCCGTCCATCCGGGTTTACGAGAGTATGCTTGTGTGCCTATTTTTAGGTTACCGGACCTATGGTCCGTAACCTATTGGCATGGCGATGCGTCCGGCGTCGTCGTCGTCGTCCGTCGTCGTCCGTCAACAATTTTATCTTTAAAATTTACGATCGAATTTTTCTGAAATTTTGCACAAAAATGCCTAAAAATATTTCGAGAGGGAGGTATTTTTTAGTTTTTTGATTTTCGCATTTTTTTCAATGATATTTCATTTTTTAATGATATTGAATTTGACCTTTGACGTCATTTCCAAGGTCACAGGACAAAATGGCCAATATCTTGCTTATTAGCGACTTTACAGCTTAGGAATCAATTGTGAACATATAGGAAACGTTATATGCTGAAAATTCTCGTGACCTTGAGCTTGACCTTTGACCTCATTTTCAAGGTCACAGGACAAAGTGGCCAATATCTTGCTTATTAGCGACTTTACAGCTTAGGAATCAATTGTGAACATATAGGAAATGATATATGCTGAAAATTCTCATGACCTTGAATTTGACCTTTGACCTCATTTTGAAGGTCACATGACAAAATGGCTAAGATCTCGCTTATTATCGACTTTACAGCTTAGGAATCAATTGTGAACATATAGGAAATGATATACGCAGAATATTCTCATGACCTTGAATTTGACCTTTGACCTCATTTCCAAGGTCACAGGACAAAATTGCTGATATCTCGCTTATTATTGACTTTACAGCTTAGGAATCAATTGTGAACATATGGGAAATGATATATGCTGAATATTCTCGTGACCTTGAATTTGACCTTTGACCTCATTTTCAAGGTCACAGGACAAAATGGCCAATATCTTGCTTATTAGCGACTTTACAGTTTAGGAATCAATTGTGAACATATAGGAAATGATATATGCTGAAAATGCTCGTGACCTTGAATTTGACCTTTGACCTATTTTCAAGGTCACAGGACAAAATGGCCAATATCTTGCTTATTAGCGACTTTACAGCTTAGGAATCAATTGTGAACATATAGGAAATGATATATGCTGAAAATGCTCGTGACCTTGAATTTGACCTTTGACCTATTTTCAAGGTCACAGGACAAAATGGCCAATATCTTGCTTATTAGCGACTTTACAGCTTAGGAATCAATTGTGAACATATAGGAAATGATATATGCTGAATATTCTCGTGACCTTGAATTTGACCTTTGACCTATTTTCAAGGTCACAGGACAAAATGGCCAATATCTTGCTTATTAGCGACTTTACAGCTTAGGAATTAATTGTGAACATATAGGAAATGATATATGCTGAAAATTCTCATGACCTTGAATTTGACCTTTGACCTCATTTTCAAGGTCAACAGGACAAAATGGCTAATATCTTGCTTATTATCGACTTTACTGCTTAGGAATCAATTGTGAACATATAGGAAATGATATATTCTGAATATTTTAATGATATTGAATTTGACCTTTGACCTAAATTTCAAGGTCAGTCTTTTTATTTTCAAAGTCAGATTACAAAATGGCTTATATCTCGCTTATTATCAAATTTACAGCTGAGGGGTCCATAGTGAACATATAGGAAATGATGTATGCTGAATAGTTTGGTGATCTAGAATTTAACCTTTGATTCCATTTTCAAGGTTAGAGATATGGCGATTTCAGTGGTCACCTTGAATTTGACTTTCAACTTTCTCGGCTTAACTCTGTATATTTCTCCGGTAACCTTACTAGCCCATTGGGCTAATTTTGTGTATAATCTGGGCTTGCGCGCCTATTTTCGTTTGTGTGCCTGGTCACACAAGTAAATTTGACCTGTATGTATGTACTGGCCTTGTGTGTCGATTCTGAGTGTCCGTGAAGAAAGTCACACAAGCCACTATGGACAGTAGCCATGTCCGATTATGTCCGTGTGTGTCCAATGTGAATTTTGCTGGTGTTGAGAGGTGCTATCCCCTAGCGAAAAAAAAACGCAACTTGATTTCCCGCCAAACTGCCACCTGCAGGGACTTGCGCTATCCCACAATTCCGTGCGAGTTTTCATTCCGGTAGCCATCTTGGGCGGATCAAAGATCATATTTGGGCGGATGATTGATTGAAACACAAAGTAAGTTTCGTGCTTTTTCACTTCGATGATCGATCAGGCCTATTTATGTCAAATATAAGTGAGAATAACAAAATTCAATACTAATAGTCGGTAATCATCGTGTTAAAAGTGTTCCACAAGCGTTCGTACCCGAAGAAGTGACCCTCGAAAACATGTAAACATTAGATCTAGCCCTATCGCGGGTGTTGTCACCCGGGTGTTGTTGCTTGCGTTTTCTTTTGAACTGATTTTAGTATAAGTCTTGAATCAAATATATTCGTAAATAGATCTATACTAGTACTGACAACCCATTAAGTTGCCCGAATATTCAACATTTAGAAATCGAATTTGGGCTCACATTTGACATGATTTGTACAAAGTGAGCAAACTTAAAAGCCTGTATTATCGCCCATCATTTACTAAGCCGACGTTGATCCTGGCACGCTAATGACCAGTGATGACTGTCAAACAATTTCTGGGTTGGATGTACAATAACGTGGGCAATGTTATAGAACAAAGACTGCTTCAAAACTGATCACAATGGTGCCAAGTGCATGGCGCTGATTGTTCATACCCACATTTGCCCAGACAGGCCGGAGTGGTACTTTGTCTGATACTGAATTACTGATAAACAAATACTGATAACAGGGTTATTTTCTGCGCGATTTGCTTCAAATTAGAATATAATTTAGTGCAATTATCCTTCTCATGATCAGCATGTAAAACTTGACATATCAACACCGAAAATAGGTCTTTTGTTAAAAATACCTGAAAGACTTTCTCTACGAGAAAATGTGAATAAAGTAAGAAAATGCAACAGATTCAAATGATTTTGACAAAAGTGTAATCAGTGAAGTCACTGCATGATTTAGCTAACCAAGTTTGATACAGTAGTCAACATTTAGTGAACACCTGACCTAGAAGGTGTAGCCGAAAATCGGTAGCCACCAGCAATCGGCCGCTATGGTTGATCGAGCACGTATACGACTCGTGTATGTGTGAAATGACTGAGCGTGAACGGCAGTCATGCAGCGTGTCTACATGCACGATTAGACACATCTGCGGCTCGTGTGTATAGGAAAACGCTCAGGCGTGAACTTTTTGACGCGCCGGCTCGATGTTATTGATTCAATACAGAATTTGTAGACGAACGTCAATGGATCTTCATTTGTATTCACATTTATGAATACAAATGTTTTGAATCTCATAAACATTGACGTAAAACACATAATACAGAGAACAATACAAAGGAGCTCTAAAGTCAAACATAGCTTCCAGTTTCTCAGACTTGGAATTGTCTGGAATAAAATAGAAAAAGTTATGTAGAGGTCGGGAGCCCGTATAAGCCGCGTTCTCAATGCGCCAATGCATCTACAAGCAATTGACCAAGGACACTAAATCTGCTCGAGCTTTCTTTGTGTTTTTTGCTGGGTTTTTTTTTTCGCTCTTGGCAGGTGATGCCGGGTTGTCTGCAGCTCTAATCAAACATGTTCATCAATTGATTTGTGAAACTTTGAATACGGACAGGTCAAACGATATTCAAAATTCATCAAGTAATTATCAAAATGTAATAAGAAAGAATAGGAAAGACATTAAAACTAAATCTTGACACATGTTTACAGCACATGAAAGGATGGAGGTAAGCAATGACATGAATGATAGTTTATGTGATTACACATACACTCGCAGGTGCGCATTGATGCACATCCACGCGCTCATGTATGTGCGCGTGTTTGCTGATCCACGCGTGCGTGTTACGATACTGGCGGTCGATTGCTGGTGGTGGCTGATTTCCGGTGAGACCACACCTAGCGAGTGTTGTAATCTAATTGTATCTCTCGAATGAAGGTCGCGGATACTATGGATTTGTTATCGTCGCGCCTCGCCCTCCGCCGCCGCCACAGGCACTTTCTTGTGAACTCTCTATTGGCTCCGAATCTGAACAGATTACAATAATTTTTTAGAGGGACATGTCTCATGATCGTAAGATCATGACACCAATCAATTTTGGTTGCCATAGCAACCAATGTGGCTGATTGGCAACACATTTTGTACTCAAATTAGCCTGTTTAGCACACATGGTTTGTGAACGCTCTACAGGTGGGAGTTTTCGCTGAATGATGACGAAATCATGCAGCTCGATGAGAACGACAGTAACATGAAATTTATTGTTTTCCAGAAAGATCGAATAAATATTGAGTAGTTAGCAGACTATCTTATTACGACCATTAAGTTGCCCACTATGACATATGTGATCACTGCAATAACTTGTGCTATGAAAGCAAATGGCACTGGATTCTCGTTCAGAATGGAGAACTGATGTTTTTGGTGAAAACAGAACAATATGACCAAATAAGTTAACATTAGTTTTACAAGTTAAGTCTATTATTGGCAACAATAAAAAATAGTTAAGACAAGAAACATTTATTTTTGGGCTCAACAAGGTAACAGTTTTGTTCAGTAGAGATTTTATGGCTGCAACCGCATAAGTTAACATTAGTTTTACTAGACAAGTCTATTATTGACCATAATAAAAATAGCTAAGTCTATCATTGACCACAATAAAAGTAGTTAAATTGAGAAATATTTATTATTAAGTTCAACAAGGTCAAGGTTTTGTCCAGTACAGATTTCATGGGTGTAACCGAATAATTTAACATTATTTTCACTTGTTAAGTCTATTATTGACCACAATAAAAAGAAGTTAAGACAAGAAACATTTATTATTGTGCTCAACAAGGATAAATTTCTGCAAAGTAGATATTTCATGGCTGTGACCGAATGAGTTAACATTGTTTTTACTAGTTAAGATTATTATTGACCACATTAAAAATAGTTGAAACAAGAAACATTTATTATTGGGCTCATAAAGGTGAAAGTTCTGCCCAGTAGAGATTTCATGGCTACACTTGTAATGTTGGGGGATTGAGCAAGTTTTCATAATCCACTCCTGTGACAAGCATCTCTGGAAAGCATTAGGTAAGAAATAATAAGTTACTCAATAATTGTTATAAGTGTTACTGCATGCAATAAACATAGTTAACGATGAAACACACTGGTCGGGCAGTGATCATATTTGTCTGAATTAACATATTTTGGGCATGAGGGATGAAAGGGCCCCGGGGGATACATCCAAGCAGTCGTAGGTGACCGAATTGTCCAGTTGGTCAAGCCTTCAACTGGCATCGGAATTGAGAGGGTGGGGTCGAAGATAACAACAGGGGTCGCTGCAAGTTCGACCCTTGTGGCTTGTCTCAAAAGTCGTCATTTGGCATTTTCTATGACCAATTTTGGCAATGGTTTGAGTAGGATGTGCATCGAAAAGAAGACACATGATAGACAACAGTTCCTAGATGACAGATAGCAAGTTATGATTGTTATGATTATTAAATGAGACCAATTAGCACTCAGACATTTCCCAGAGACTGATGAGTACCTGATAAGTAGGTCCTACCTGTATGACTACGGTATGTGTATGATAGCTCATACAGTTTCTGTATCTTGCATTTTCAGAATGGAAAGAAAATTTGTGTGGGCCAAACTATCCAGATGGCCCTGGCCAGTGGAAGTAATTTACGAATTGTAATTTTGACAATGCCGAGTAAGTATTCAGTCATAGCGGTTACCGGTATTGATAATCCTCCATGTCTGTAATTTTGCACTAAATGTGATCAGAGTTGTATCTATGACTCATTACTAAAGGATTCGTGTCAATAAGATAGGTGATATCCTTAACGACATCAATGATATCAAGACTTCAATTGCAAATGACTATGTGATGAGAGATTCTGTTGTTAGTATGTAAACATAATTACGTGTACAGAGAGGACAAGTTTTGGATAAGTTCCTGCTGTTGGGGTTAAAAATGTTAATTAGTAAATGTTGGCATATTATATGTGCCACTATACTATTGTTATGTTCTATTATTCAGAGGTGAGTAATAACAATAAAATTTTGCACTTAAATCAGCATGGTTAGGATTCAGGCTTGTAAGTTTGTATGCATGTAACTGTATCTAAGACTGGAGAAAACAACATGGAGAATGTGAAAGAAAATCTCATAAGTAATATGATGTTCAAGTGGATATAACTTTCATTTAATATTGTTGTTCTACGTGTATTTCAGAAACTTTGAACCGAAAAAGTCGACCAAGCACATTGAAATGTTTTCTTGGAGATTTCAAGTGGGCACAAGGTAATTGGTTTATTAATTGTATCCCCCGAACAAAGTTCGGCGGATACTATGGATTTACGATCGTCGCGCCGCCGCCGCCGCCGCCGCGTCCGCGTCCGCAGACACTTTCTTGTGAACGCGCTGCAGGTTGCAAATATGAACCGATTTTGATAATATTTTATATGGACATGTCTCATGGTGAAATCTGGACACCTATCGATTTTGGTTGCCATAGCAACCAAAATAGCCGATTGGCGTAACATTTTGTGCTCAAATGAGCCTGTTTAACACACATGGGTTGTGAACGCTCTACGGGTGGGAGTTTTCAATGAATGATGATGAAATCGCACAGGCTCAATGAGAAAGACCATCACACGAAACCTATTGTTTTTCAGAATGATCAAATAAATATTAATAAGTTTGAGAGGTTAACTTATTACGACAATTAAAATACCTACTTTGACATGTGTGATCACTCCAATAACCTGTACTATGAAAGCAAATTGCACTGGATTCTTGTTCAGAATACAGAACTGATGTTTTTGGTGAAAAAAGAACAATATTACTGAATAAGTTAACATTGGTTTTACTAGTTAAGTCTATTATTGACCACAATAAAAATAGTTAAGACGAGAAACATTTATTATTGAGCTCAACAAGGTAAAGGTTTTGTCCAGTAGAGACTTCACAGGTGTAACCGAATAAGTTAACATTATTTTTACTAGTTAAGTCTATTATTGGCCACAATAAAAATAGTTAAGACAAGAAACATTTATTATTGGGCTCAACAAGGTAAAGCTTCTGTGCAGTAGAGATTTCATGGCTGTAGCCGAATAAGTTAACATCAGGTTTGCTAGTTAGGTCTATTATTGACCTCAAGAAAAATAGTTAAGACAAGAAACATTTATTATTGAACTCAACAATTTAAAAGTTTTGTCCAGTAGAGATTTCATTGGTGTAACCGGATAAGTTAACATTATTTTTACCAGTAAAATCAATTTTTACTTCGAATTTCCACTTGGAACCAAGTTTGGCACATATTATGAATTAAAATATAATTTATGGTGAAAAGATCGATCTGGCTCCAATTTCATCATCTTGAAATGCAGTTTTGGTAAACTTTTACTTGAATTTCAGCTTGAAACCAAGTTTGGCACATATTATGAATTAAAATTTAAATTATGGTGAAAAGTTGATCTGGCTCCAATTTCGTCATCTTGAAATGTAGTTTTGGTCAACTTTTACTTTGAATTTCAACTTGGAACATAGTATGAGTTGTTTGGCGCATAGTATGAGTTGAAATATAACTTATAGTGAAAAGTTCGATCTGGCTCCAATTTAGTCATCTCGCAACAGGGATGATAGGGCTACTGGGGATACACCCAAGCGGTCGTAGGCGACCGGAAGCGTCTAGTTTAATATGCAGTCATCTCCTTGTTTGTAGGACAATACACATGATTAAGTTGTTATACCCATTCCTAACATTAATCTTCGATTAAACAGTGATTGCATAATTTACTCATCCTTCAAACCCTACTATATATGCATAGAGGCCCAATGAATATAGAATATATAACAAATTTTAAAACTGATCGGTGTGACTTGTGTAAAATAAGTTGAGCTGGGATGTATCAGATAGTCCTATTGCTAGTATACCATTATGATCTTTTTTGGGGGGGGGGGAACAGATGAAATACAAGCCAGTTCGCAGTGCCAGCAGCCTGAAGCCAGCCCACAGCACTTGGAACCTAAAGCCAGCCCTCGACACCTGGAGCCTGAAGCCAGCCTTGAACACCTGGAGTGTGAAGCCAGCCCCCAGCACGTGGAGCTTGAAGCCAGCCCTCAACAAATGGGGCCTGAAGCCTGTCTCAATGTTCTCTTGTGACCAGGTTGTCCTATGTTGAACTGATATTTGTATTCACTTCATGATGCTGACTGAGCCTAGCATGGTCTGTTAGTTTATTTTGTGGCTGATCAAAGGATACATTTACGGAATGTTTTGAATAAAATTGGTTGAATATGATCGAAGACACAGTCATGTTAAGCTTTATATATTCTGTTTCAGTTCAGTTTTGTGTGACCAGGTTGACACAGTCATGTTAAGCTTTATATGCTCTGTTTCAGTTCAGTTTTGTGTGACCAGGTTGTCCTTTATTGAACTGATATTTGGTGTTCATGGATACTGATTGAGCCTAGAATGGTCTGTTAGTTTATTTTGTGGCTGATCGAAGGATACAACTACGGTATGTTTTGAATAAAATTGGTTTAACTTCACTTGTCTTTCATTGTTACCTTGCCAGTACTTAGCACCAGAAATGCTATTACATGCTTTTCTGTCTCGAGTGTCTGTGTGGCCATTGAAAAATCTGCCATAGATAGCTACAAGCCGAAATTAATCTCAAAATTTACTGACAAGTCTTGACTATGGCTTATGTGCCTATCAACTTGTGTGCCTAGTTTCCAAACCCTGGCTATGACTTCTGTGCCTAGTGCCCAAAACCTGGCTATAACTTGTGTGCCCAGTGTCCAAACCTTGGCTATGACTTGTGTGCCTATCAACTTGTGTCCAGCAGCCCAACCCTGGCTATAACTCTGTGCCTAGTGTCCAAAATTTGGCTATGACTTGTGTGCCTATCAACTTGTGTGCCTAGTGTTCAAACTTTGTCTATGGCTTGTGTGCCTATCAACTTGTGTGCGAAGTGTCCAAACCCTGGCTATGACTTGTGTGCCTATCAACTTGTGTGCCTAGTGTCCACTGGGCACACAAGTTGACATGCACACGAGTCATAGCCAAGGTTTGGACACTGGGCACACAAGTTATAGCTAGGGTTGGGCTGCTGGACACAAGTTGATAGGCACAGAAGTCATAGCCAAGGTTTGGACACTGGGCACACAAGTTGATAGACACACAAGTCATAGCCAGGGTTTGGATACTAGACACACAAGTTGATAGGCACACAAGTCATAGCCAAGGTTTGCTGGGCACACAAGTTATAGCCAGGGTTGGGATGCTAGGGTTAGGATGCTAGGCACACAAGTTGATAGGCACAGAAGTCATAGCCAGGGTTTGGATACTAGACACACAAGTTGATAGGCACACAAGCTATGGACAGGGTTTGGACACTAGGCACACAAATTGATAGGCACACAAGTCATAACCAGGGTTTTAGACACTAGGCACACAAGTTGATGGGCACACAAGCTATGGACAGGGTTTGGACACTAGGCACACAAGTTGATAGGCACACAAGTCATAGCCATGGCATGGTTTAGACACTAGGCACACAAGTTGATGGGCACACAAGCTATGGACAGGGTTTGGACACTAGGCACACAAGCTGATAGGCACACAAGCTATGGACAGGGTTTGAACACTAGGCATACAAGCTGATAGACACACAAGTCATAGCCAAGGTTTGGACACTGGGCACACAAGTTGATGGGCACACACGTCATAGCCAAGGTTTGAACACTAGGCACACAAATTGATAGGCACACAAGTCATAACCTGGGTTTGGACACTAGCCACACAAGTTGATGGGCACACAAGCCATAGACAAGGTCTGGACACTAGGCACACAAGTTGATGGGCACACAAGTCATAGCCAGGGTTTGAACACTAGGCACACAAGTTGATGGGCACTCAAGCTATGGACAGGGTTTGAACACTAGGCACACAAGTTGATAGGCACACAAGCTATGGACAGGGTTTGAACACTAGGCATACAAGCTGATAGACACACAAGTCATAGCCAAGGTTTGGACACTGGGCTTACAAGTTGATGGGCACACACGTCATAGCCAAGGTTTGAACACTAGGCACACAAGTTGATGGGCACACAAGCTATGGACAGGGTTTGAACACTAGGCACACAAGTTGATATGCACACATGCTATGGACAGGGTTTGGACACTAGGCACACAAGTTGATGGGTACACAAATCATAGCCAGGGTTTGGACACTAGACACACAAGTTGATAGGCACACATGCTATGGACAGGGTTTGGACACTAGGCACACAAGTTGATGGGCACACAAGCTATGGACAGGGTTTGGACACTAGGCACACAAGTTGATGGGCACACAAGTCATAGCCAAGGTTCGGACACTAGGCACACAAGTTGATAGGCACACATGCTATGGACAGGGTTTGGACACTAGACACACAAGTTGATGGGCACACAAGCTATGGACAGGGTTTGGACACTATGCACACAAGTTGATAGGCACACAAATCATAGCCAGGGTTTGAACACTAGGCACACAAGTTGATGGGCACACAAGCTATGGACAGGGTTTGGACACTAGGCACACAAGTTGATAGGCACACAAGTCATAGCCAGGGTTTGAACACTAGGCACACAAGTCATAGCCAGGGTTTGAACACTAGGCACACAAGTTGATGGGCACACAAGCTATGGACAGGGTTTGGACACTAGGCACACAAGTTGATAGGCACACAAGTCATAACCAAGGTTTGGACACTAGGCACACAAGTTGATGAGCACACAAGTCATAGCCAAGGTCTGGACACTAGGCACACAAGTTGATGGGCACACAAGCTATGGACAGGGTTTGGACACTAGGCACACAAGTTGATGGGCACACAAGCTATGGACAGGGTTTGGACACTAGGCACACAAGTTGATAGGCACACAAGTCATAACCAACGTTTGGATACTAGGCACACAAGTTGATGGGCACACAAGTCATAGCCAGGGTTTGGACACTAGGCACACAAGTTGATAGGCACACAAATCATAGCCAAGGTTTGGACACTAGACACACAAGTTGATAGGCACACAAGTCATAGGCAGAGTTTGGACACTGGGCACACAAGTTGATAGGCACACAAGTCCTAGCCAGAGTTTGGACACTGGGCACACAAGTACTTCCTGTGTGCTAAAGTAAAAAAAAAAAAAGGCACACAAGCCAATAGTCACACAAGTACCCTCTCGTTAGTCCGTCCGTCCGTCCGGCGTTAACATTTTTATCTTTAAAGGTAATGATCGAATCTTTCTGAAATTTTGCACAAAAATGCCTAAAAATATTTTGAGAAGGAGGTATTTTTTTGTTTTTTGATTTTCGCATTTTTTTTCAAAATGGCGGCCGTTTTTGTCGAAAAACGCTCAATTTTGGAATTTGACGGCCATTTTCTCAAAAACTGTCTGATCAGTTTTGAGTTTTTGGTTTCAAAAGATTCCCCTCATATACCTCTGTGATATGTATAAGTTTGGTTGCCATAAATTCGCCGGGTTCCGTGTGGCGGCCATTTTGAATTTTTGGTTTGTCGGCGAAAAAAATTTGTTTTGCCCAAATCGCATTACTATCCATTTTGGGCCATTTCTAGGGCAAAAAAAATTTTTCACCCTTTGAAAAATTTTTTTTCCTTCATAATGGGAGCTGTCCAGACTGTACTCATAGAACGCTTGAAGATAGAGCTAAGAAATTGGCAATTTCAAATGGGAAATCATATATGGTGACTTGTGTGGTGACCACGAATTTGACCTTGGATGACCTTGAAAGGTTAAAACAGCCATTTTTGGGTCGAAAAATGCTCAAATTTGCACCTGGTCTGTATTTTCTCAAAAACTGTCTGATCAGTTTTGAGATTTTTGCTTGAAAAGATTCCTCTTATATACCTCTGTGACGTGTATAGGTTTTGTTGCCCTTGAATCGCCGATCTCCGTGTGGTGGCCATTTTGAATTTTTGACGAGTCGGAGAAAAAAATTTTTTCGCCCCAAATCGCGTTACTATCCATTTTGGGCCATTTCTAGGGAAAAAAAATTTTTCACCCTTTGAAAAAAAGTTTGGACTTAGAAAATTTTCGGCACTTTTTTCCTTCATAATGGGAGCTGTCAGGACTGTACTTATAGAACGCTTGAAGATAGAGTTTAGAAATTGGCATTTTCAAACGGGAAGTCATATATGGCGACTTGTGTGATGACCTTGAATTTGACCTTCGATGACCTTGAAAGGTCAAAACAGCCATTTTGGGGTCAAAAAATGCCCAGATTTACCTCTATAGATGAAATGCTTGCAGATAGAGCTCCATGTTTGCATTATGAACATATAGGAAGACATATATGGCACAACTAATGATGACCTTGAACTTGACGTCAGATGACCTTGAGTGCCAAATGTCTGACTTGGAATGTGTAAATTGACCTGAGCGGCCTAAACGATTCCACCCAACATATAGAATATCAAATGCTGCACACATACTTGTAATGGTAACATCGAAATTCATACGGATGACCTTGATTGGTAAATCCCAAGGTCATATGTTTGCAGTGCGAACCTTGATTGGTAAACGGTCTGTTACCTGCCAATGCTGCCATGGCCAAACCAAAATTGTCCGGTAACCTATCTTAGCCTTTGGGCTAATTTTTTTCTTATTGATGCATAACACTCCTCATATGCACTTCTGTGACATGTATAAATTTCGTTGCGCTTGAATCACTCGAAGTGGGTCATTTTGGGCCCAAACTCGGCTAATATCTCGCTTATTATCGACTTTACAGCTTAGGAATCAATTGTGAACATATAGGAAATGATATATGCTGAATATTCTCGTGACCTTGAATTTGACCTTTGACCTCATTTCCAAAGTCACAGGACAAAATTGCTGATATCTCGCTTATTATCGACTTTACGGCTTAGGAATCAATCGTGAACATATAGGAAATGATATATGCTGAATATTCTCGTGACCTTGAATTTGACTTTTGACCTCATTTTCAAGGTCACAGGACAAAATTGCTGATATCTCGCTTATTATCGACTTTACGGCTTAGGAATCAATCGTGAACATATAGGAAATGATATATGCTGAATATTCTCGTGACCTTGAATTTGACCTTTGACCTCATTTTCAAGGTCACAGGACAAAATTGCCAATATCTTGCCTATTAGCGACTTTGCAGCTTAGGAATCAATTGTGAACATATAGGAAATGATATATGCTGAATATTCTAGTGACCTTGAATTTGACCCTTGACCTAAATTTCAAGGTTAGTCATTTTATTTTCAAGGTCAGAATACAAAATGGCTTATATCTCGCTTATTATCATATTTACAGCTTAGGGGTCCATAGTGAACATATAGGAAATGATGTATGCTGAATATTTTGGTGATCTAGAATTTGACCTTTGATCTCATTTTCAAGGTCAGAGAACAAAATGGCTAATATGTCGCTTATTATCATCTTTACATCTGCCCCTGATGACGCCAGTGTGTCTTTGGATAAACTATTTGGTCGGGTTTTGTTTCTATTGCAAAATGTTGTATTTTACATTTCTTATTGGCATCATCAAAATTTGATTGTATTGGTGGTAATAGATTGATACTTACATTTATACCACTGAGTCGGTGTCACTGCTGGCGGACGTTAAATCTGTCCCCAAGGATACCATCAACTCAGTAGCCTTCGGGCTTGTGATTGGGTACTTTTGTACTTGTCATGTATCTATTCCATGGGGTTAGATTCGGATTTCTAAATTATTTTCATAGGTTGTTGGGCAGTTGTATACTAATTCCATCTGGTGTACAGTAGAAACAACTACATTTAACACATTGTCTGCCCCTGAAGACGCCAGTGTGTCTTTGGATAAACTATTTGGTCGGGCTTTGTTTGTTTCTATTGCAAAGTGTAGTATTTTACGTTTCTTATTTGCATCATCAAAATCTGATTGTATTGGTGGTAATAGATTGGTACTTACATTTACAGCATAGGAATCAATTGCGAATATAGAGGAATGATATATACTGAATATTTTCATAACCTTGAACTTGAACTTTGACCTCATTTTCAAGGTCACATCACAGAATGGCTAATGTCTCACTTATTATCGACTTTACAGCTTAGGAATTTATTGTGGACATACTAGAAGTGATATATTTGTTGAAAATTTCATGGCCTTGAATTTATCAGTGACTTTATTTTCAAGGTCACTGGACAAAAGGCTAATATCTAAAATGTATATTGTCTGGTAACCTTTCTTAGCCCTTGGGCTAATTTTTTTCCTATTGATGCATAACACTCCTCATATGTACCTCTGTGACATGTAAAAATTTCGTAGCCCTTGAATCGCTCGAAGTGGGCCATTTTGGGCCCGAACTCGGCCCAAATGGGACTTTCCGATGTTAAATTCTCCTATGCTTTATAATGGGACACATTATGCCTAATATCTCAGTTAATATTGAGATTAGAGACTAGGAATCAGTTATGGACATATAGGAAATGATATATGCTGAATATTCTTGTGACCTTGAATTTGACCTCTGACCTCGGTTTCAAGGTCAAAGCACAAAATGTCTAATATCTCACTTATTATCGACTTTACAGCTTAGGAATCAATTGTGGACATATAGGAAATGATATATGCCGAATATTCTGATAACCTTGAATTTGACCTTTGACCTCATTTTCAAGGTCACAGGACAAAATGACTAATATCTCACATTATTATCGATTTTACAGGTTAGGGATCAATTGTGGACATATGGGGAATGATATATGCTGAATATTCTCGTGACCTTGAATTTGATCTCTGACCCCAGTTTCAAGGTCAGAGCACAAAATAGCTAATATCTTGCTTATTATTGACTTTACAGCTTAGGAATCAATTGTGGACATATAGGAAATGATATATGCCGAATATTCTGATGACCTTGAATTTGACCTTTGACCTCATTTTCAAGGTCACAGGACAAAATGGCTAATATCTCACATTATTGACTTTACAGCTTAGGAATCAATTGTGGACATATAGGAAATGATATATGCCGAATATTGCTATGAATTTGAATTTGACCTTTGACCTCATTTTCAAGGTCACAGAACAAAATGGCTAATATCTTACTTATTATCGATTTTACAGCTTAGGGATCAATTGCTGACATGAAGGAAATGATATATGCCGAATATTCTGATAACCTTGATTTTGACCTTTGACCTCATTTTCAAGGTCACGGGACAAAATACTAATATCTAAAATATGTATTGTCCGGTCACCTTTTTTAGCCCTTGGGCTAATTTTTTTTTCAACAGTCCTTTGGCTCTGTTGCTAGCACCCCTGGCCCTGTGGTTCGGCGTCCCACAGTCGGGTCTCTTGGCCCTGTTGATGGGAACCCACCCCTCTGGTTGCGCCTCCCATGGGTAGGTCCCTTGGCCCTGTTGCTATGACCACTGGCCCTGTGGATGGGTGTCCCAAGGATGGGTCCTTTTGCCCTGTTGCTTGGACCCCTGCCCTTTGCTCTAACATTTGGGCTGATGCACCTACGTGTACTTCTGACAAAAACTTCATTTAAACTTACCATTCAAATTATCGGCAGGTGTTCGTAAACATAGTTTTGTGACATTACACCACAAAAATCGATGTGCATCTGTATTCTTCTATCAATACTGATCAGTTCTTGGAATGATAACCTTGGAATGATGCCAGAATAAGTAAAGGATTAAGAATTCATTCTTCTTCCATTTCGAAAAGTTCTATCCTGTTCTATCTTGAACAATTTATTTACCATTGGCAACAAATGATCGTATGTCCATTGTGAATGAACCATATGGACTATTTTCCAGTGCTAAATTATCGTATGTCGAGTTATGATAGTTTTGCACTAGAAAAATGTTCAGATTTTCATAACTTTCTCAGTGCAAATGTATCGTAAGTACAATATTATCAATAACATCTTCCCTGATTTTCGACAAGATAATTGATAGTATAAAATCATTATGCATTATAAAATATATGACCAAACACAATATAGAGACAGCATAACATTGCAATACTAAATGAAAAAGTTTTTTATCTCTCCTGTAAATTTTGCTAATTTCACGTACGATAGTTTTGCCCTAATCCCTCGTAATCTATGAGTTTCACACACATGAAGTATTCAATCAAATGAATTCTTAATCGAAGAAATTATGTTTTTAGGTTACCGGACCTTTCGTCCGATAACCTATTGGCATGGCGTTGAGTCCTTCGTCCGGCTGTCCGGCCGGCGGTAACATTAATATCTTTAAAGTTTACGATCGAATATTCCCGAAATTTTGCACAAAATTACCTAAAAATATTTCGAGAGGGAGGTATTTTTTAGTTTTTTTAATTTCGCATTTTTTCCAAAATGGCGGCCATTTTTGTCGAAAAATGGCCAATTATGAACTTTGGCAGCCATTCTCTCAAAAACTGTCTGTTCAGTTTGGAGATTTTTGTTTCAAAAGATTCCCCTTATGTACCTTCATGATGTGTATAAGTTTTGTTGCCCTTGAATCGTCGGTCTTTGTGTGGTAGCCATTTTGAATTTTTGAACAGTCAGCAAAAAAACATTTTTTTCGCCCCAAATCGCATTACTATCCATTTTGGGCCATTCCTAGGCAAAAAAAAAATTTTCAACCTCTGCAGAAAATTTTGGACTTCTCTGGGTCTCTGGGTTATCTGTGTTCTCAAACTTGCTGTGTTTCACAGTTGATTCTCGTGTGCCCTGATTGTTCAATGAGTTCGTCAATGACACCAACACGGATGACAGGTCCGCTTGGTTATTGTTATTGTTTACCTCAGACGCCATGTTTTGCTGGTCTATTTCGCCGTGTTCTGATTGGCTGGCGTCTGATGTAGAGGCCGTCTTTGGTTTGCAGGCAGCTGTTGGGCCCGGGAAACAGCATACAGTGCGCGAGCTGTTGATGGTGGATTTTCTTGTTGTCTCGATCCGCTTCAAGTTCGCATGTCGTTAGAATCTTTGGAGAGAGTTCTTTATATTCCTCGCAATTTGCTTTGCGCACTGCCACTTTTATTCTGCAATGTTTTGTTTCAGTTTCTTGATGAAAGTTCGAAGTATTCACAGGGGGCGGCGAACGGAACAGCTAGGTGCGCTGTTGTCTTGTGGCGGTGATAATCACCAATGATGGTTGGCGATTTATTGCGGCGATTATCAGTGCGGCACCGGTTGTAAAAAAGTTCCCTTTTCACTCGCTTGATGTTGAGGTTTTAGGCGGGATCGCTGGAATTTCTCCACCAAATTTTGTAGCGTTCTGTTGTTGTAATGAATGACACCTTTTCAGATCAAAACATTTCGTTTATTCCTTTCTATAGACTTTTATCCGTTACAATGAACTTCGATTTAATGTTGCTTGGCCGATGGACGCCAACTCTCTCCCAGAAAATACAAATTTTACCGCCGAAGCGGCTTTCAATGAATATTCATTATTCAGGATCCAATCCAGAGATCGGAATACAAATGAGATATAAACATCATTAATAAGTTTAAATACAGCCAATTATCGTTGTTCTTTTCTTGGCGTTCATTTTTGACATCTGACAATGTCAACTGACATTTCGCTCATAGAATTTTATACACAGGTTACACTATCTATTAGAATACAAGTTATTTCATCATTCTTAATCACATGTACAATAATAACTTGTATATGATAATATATTTTTAAGTGCCCAGCGACGAAATGCTGTCCACAATTGTGGAATCGCCAGGTCATATTGGAGACGTTGATTCTCACATTTTGTGTATGTATTTAAAAAAACTCACTGTGTTGATTATTTGCAAAGAAAACAATAGATTTCATTGATTATATTATCAGAGTTGCATATTTTAATTGCTGTTTTATTATGTAATATGATAATTACATACTAATTATTATTAGTATCTTTATTATGTAATACTTACACATTGATTGTCAATGTTATTTAATCATTACTTATAAGTGTGAACAGTCACAAAATACTTTATTAATTTTATATTGTGCCAAACAACAACTCCATCAATGTTTTATATCGCGGGGCCAGTCAAACAAGCTTAAATCCTCTAGTGTTTTCAACTTGTATCTCACCCCCCATAGCATGTATTATACTACTAGTACTCTAACCTCTGTGTGTGAGCTGTGCCTGGTACTACCTAGTACCAGCCAGACCCCAGTCACCGGATGTTTCCATGGTAACACTTATTTCCATGTCCATATTTGTTGTAAGCGTTCGACTCAGTACTCCAGAATTTAAAACAATAGGTGATCATTGGCTGATCCATATCTCACTGGTCCCCGCGATAATCTGATTGGCTGGCACACGAATTCTTTGTTTCTGAAACGGCCGCCAAAAATCTTGGTAGTGTCAGTTCGGCTGGCGGCACAATCGGGACTGGACACAAAAGATCAGTGTCTCAATATTTGTACTGTATTAACCATAATTTCACCATCAATAACGAAGTCGGACTATCAATAAATTAAGATCGAACTGGACACAGCGTTTTGTATGTTTCTCGGACTAAGCCTAAAAATAACTGGATAAAATAAACTGGATTAACCCCAATTTAAATTCTACAATATCAAATATCAGAACACCCACGTTCTGAGCTGTTTTATTATGTAATATGATATTACATACTAATTATTATTAGTATCTTTATTATGTAATACTTACACATTGATTGTCAATGTTATTTAATCATTACTTATAAGTGTGAACAGTCACAAAATACTTTATTAATTTTATATTGTGCCAAACAACAACTCCATCAATGTTTTATATCGCGGGGCCAGTCAAACAAGCTTAAATCCTCTAGTGTTTTCAACTTGTATCTCACCCCCCATAGCATGTATTATACTACTAGTACTCTAACCTCTGTGTGTGAGCTGTGCCTGGTACTACCTAGTACCAGCCAGACCCCAGTCACCGGATGTTTCCATGGTAACACTTATTTCCATGTCCATATTTGTTGTAAGCGTTCGACTCAGTACTCCAGAATTTAAAACAATAGGTGATCATTGGCTGATCCATATCTCACTGGTCCCCGCGATAATCTGATTGGCTGGCACACGAATTCTTTGTTTCTGAAACGGCCGCCAAAAATCTTGGTAGTGTCAGTTCGGCTGGCGGCACAATCGGGACTGGACACAAAAGATCAGTGTCTCAATATTTGTACTGTATTAACCATAATTTCACCATCAATAACGAAGTCGGACTATCAATAAATTAAGATCGAACTGGACACAGCGTTTTGTATGTTTCTCGGACTAAGCCTAAAAATAACTGGATAAAATAAACTGGATTAACCCCAATTTAAATTCTACAATATCAAATATCAGAACACCCACGTTCTGATAATATCTTTATATAGGTATGTTTGTTGGATGAGTAGGGAAAGACATTTTTGTTCATTGTAATATTTTTTTGATACACAACATATTCGTGGTGCAGCCTTATCTGAATTCACAAGTTGATTTCAATGTTCCTTGTAATGGTGAAGTTTTTGAGCTGTCTTGACACTCAAAACAAATTTAATCCTGGTCTATTCCTGTTTCTGTATTGATTGGTTCAGTTTATGGCATTACACCTTGTCCCTAAGAGGTAATATCCCACTTGTCATAGAGTTAGCCTTCTAGTAGGGTGGCGGCCATTTTTTTTTCAACAGTCCTTTGGCTCTGTTGCTAGCACCCCTGGCCCTGTGGTTGGGCGTCCCACAGTCGGGTCTCTTGGCCCTGTTGATAGGAACCCACCCCTCTGGTTGCGCCTCCCATGGGTGGGTCCCTTGGCCCTGTTGCTATGACCACTGGCCCTGTGGATGGGTGTCCCAAGGATGGGTCCTTTTGCCCTGTTGCTTGGACCCCTGCCCTTTTGCTCTAACATTTGGGCTGATGCACCTACGTGTACTTCTGACAAAAACTTCATTTAAACTTACCATTCAAATTATCGGCAGGTGTTCGTAAACATAGTTTTGTGACATTGAACCACAAAAATCGATGTGCATCTGTATTCTTCTATCAATACTGATCAGTTCTTGGAATGATAACCTTGGAATGATGCCAGAATAAGTAAAGGATTAAGAATTCATTCTTCTTCCATTTCGAAAAGTTCTATCCTGTTCTATCTTGAACAATTTATTTACCATTGGCAACAAATGATCGTATGTCCATTGTGAATGAACCATATGGACTATTTTCCAGTGCTAAATTATCGTATGTCGAGTTATGATAGTTTTGCGCTAGAAAAATGTTCAGATTTTCATAACTTTCTCAGTTGCAAATGTATCGTAAGTACAATATTATCAATAACATCTTCCCTGATTTTCGACAAGATAATTGATAGTATAAAATCATTATGCATTATAAAATATATGACCAAACACAATATAGAGACAGCATAACATTGCAATACTAAATGAAAAAGTTTTTTATCTCTCCTGTAAATTTTGCTAATTTCACGTACGATAGTTTTGCGCTAACCCCTCGTTTAAATCTATGAGTTTCACACACATGAAGTATTCATTCAAATGAATTCTAAATCGAAGAAATTATGTTTTTAGGTTACCGGACCTTTGGTCCGATAACCTATTGGCATGGCGTTGCGTCCGTCGTCCGACTGTCCGGCCGGCAGTAACATTAATATCTTTAAAGTTTACGATCGAATATTCCCGAAATTTTGCACAAACTTACCTAAAAATATTTCGAGAGGGAGGTATTTTTTAGTTTTTTTAATTTCGCATTTTTTCCAAAATGGCGGCCATTTTTGTCGAAAAATGACCAATTTTGAACTTTGGCAGCCATTCTCTCAAAAACTGTCTGTTCAGTTTAGAGATTTTTGTTTCAAAAGATTCCCCTTATGTACCTTCATGATGTGTATAAGTTTTGTTGCCCTTGAATCGTCGGTCTTCGTGTGGTAGCCATTTTGAATTTTTGAACAGTCAGCAAAAAAACATTTTTTCGCCCCAAATCGCATTACTATCCATTTTGGGCCATTCCTAGGCAAAAAAAAATTTTCAACCTCTGCAGAAAATTTTGGACTTCTCTGGGTCTCTGGGTTATCTGTGTTCTCAAACTTGCTGTGTTTCACAGTTGATTCTCGTGTGCCTTGATTGTTCAATGAGTTCGCAATGACACCAACACGGATGACAGGTCCGCTTGGTTATTGTTATTGTTTACCTCAGACGCCATGTTTGCTGGTCTATTTCGCCTTGTTCTGATTGGCTGGCGTCTGATGTAGAGGCCGTCCTTGGTTCGCAGGCAGCTGTTGGGCCCGGGAAACAGCATACAGTGCGCGAGCTGTTGATGGTGGATTTTCTTGTTGTCTCGATCCGCTTCAAGTTCGCATGTCGTTAGAATCTTTGGAGAGAGTTCTTTATATTCCTCGCAATTTGCTTTGCGCACTGCAACTTTTATTCTGCAATGTTTTGTTTCAGTTTCTTGATGAAAGTTCGGAGTATTCACAGGGGGCGGCGAACGGAACAGCCGGGTGCGCTGTTGTCTTGTGACGGTGATAATCACCAATGATGGTTGGCGATTTATTGCGGCGTTTATCAGTGCGGCACCGGTTGTAATAAAGTTCCCTTTTCACTCGCTTGATGTTGAGGTTTTAGGTGGGATCGCTGGAATTTCTCCACCAAATTTTGTAGCGTTCTGTTGTTGTAATGAATGACACCTTTTCAGATCAAAACATTTCGTTTATTCCTTTCTATAGACTTTTATCCGTTACAATGAACTTCGATTTAATGTTGCTTGGCCGATGGACGCCAACTCTCTCCCAGAAAATACTAATTTTTCCGCCGAAGCGGCTTTCAATGAATATTCATTATTCAGGATCCAATCCAGAGATCGGAATACAAATGAAATATAAACATCATGAATAAGTTTAAATACAGCCAATTATCGTTGTTCTTTTCTTGGCGTTCATTTTTGACATCTGACAATGTCAACTGACATTTCACTCATAGAATTTTATACACAGGTTACACGATCTATTAGAATACAAGTTATTTCATCATTCTTAATCACATGTACAATAATATCTTGTATATGATAATATATTTTTAAGTGCCCAGCGACGAAATGCTGTCCACAATTGTGGAATCCCCAGGTCAGTTATTGGAGACGTTGATTCTCACATTTTGTGTATGTATTTAAAAAAACTCACTGGGTTGATTATTTGCAAAGAAAACAATAGATTTCATCGATTATATCTTTATATAGGTATGTTTGTTGGATGAGTAGGGAAAAACATTTTTGTTCATTGTAATATTTTTTTGATACACAACATATTCGTGGTGCAGCCTTATCTGAATTCACAAGTTGATTTCAATGTTCCTTGTAATGGTGAAGTTTTTGAGCTGTCTTGACACTCAAAACAAATTTAATCCTGGTCTATTCCTGTTTCTGTATTGATTGGTTCAGTTTATGGCATTACACCTTGTCCCTAAGAGGTAATATCCCACTTGTCATAGGAGCTGTGGAGTTAGCCTTCTAGTAGGGTGGCGGCCATTTTTTTTTCAACAGTCCTTTGGCTCTGTTGCTAGCACCCCTGGCCCTGTGGTTGGGCGTCCCACAGTCGGGTCTCTTGGCCCTGTTGATAGGAACCCACCCCTCTGGTTGCGCCTCCCATGGGTGGTCCCTTGGCCCTGTTGCTATGACCACTGGCCCTGTGGATGGGTGTCCCAAGGATGGGTCCTTTTGCCCTGTTGCTTGGACCCCTGCCCTTTTGCTCTAACATTTGGGCTGATGTACCTACGTGTACTTCTGACAAAAACTTCATTTAAACTTACCATTCAAATTATCGGCAGGTGTTCGTAAACATAGTTTTGTGACATTACACCACAAAAATCTATGTGCATCTGTATTCTTCTATCAATACTGATCAGTTCTTGGAATGATAACCTTGGAATGATGCCAGAATAAGTAAAGGATTAAGAATTCATTCTTCTTCCATTTCGAAAAGTTCTATCCTGTTCTATCTTGAACAATTTATTTACCATTGGCAACAAATGATCGTATGTCCATTGTGAATGAACCATATGGACTATTTTCCAGTGCTAAATTATCGTATGTCGAGTTATGATAGTTTTGCGCTAGAAAAATGTTCAGATTTTCATAACTTTCTCAGTGCAAATGTATCGTAAGTACAATATTATCAATAACATCTTCCCTGATTTTCGACAAGATAATTGATAGTATAAAATCATTATGCATTATAAAATATATGACCAAACACAATATAGAGACAGCATAACATTGCAATACTAAATGAAAAAGTTTTTTATCTCTCCTGTAAATTTTGTTAATTTCACGTACGATAGTTTTGCGCTAACCCCTCGTTTAAATCTATGAGTTTCACACACATGAAGTATTCATTCAAATGAATTCTAAATCGAAGAAATTATGTTGTTAGATTACCGGACCTTTGGTGGTCCGATAACCTATTGGCTTGGCGTTGCGTCCGTCGTCCGGCTGTCCGGCCGGCGGTAACATTAATATCTTTAAAGTTTACGATCGAATATTCCCGAAATTTTGCACAAAATTACCTAAAAATATTTCGAGAGGGAGGTATTTTTTAGTTTTTTTAATTTCGCATTTTTTCCAAAATGGCGGCCATTTTTGTCGAAAAATGACCAATTTTGAACTTTGGCAGCCATTCTCTCAAAAACTGTCCGTTCAGTTTGGAGATTTTTGTTTCAAAAGATTCCCCTTATGTACCTTCATGATGTGTATAAGTTTTGTTGCCCTTGAATCGCCGGTCTTCGTGTGGTAGCCATTTTGAATTTTTGAACAGTCAGCAAAAAAACATTTTTTCGCCCCAAATCGCATTACTATCCATTTTGGGCCATTCCTAGGCAAAAAAAATTTTTCAACCTCTGCAGAAAATTTTGGACTTCTCTGGGTCTCTGGGTTATCTGTGTTCTCAAACTTGCTGTGTTTCACAGTTGATTCTCCTGTGCCCTGATTGTTCAATGAGTTCGTCAATGACACCAACACGATGACAGGTCCGCTTGGTTATTGTTATTGTTTACCTCAGACGCCATGTTTTGCTGGTCTATTTCGCCGTGTTCTGATTGGCTGGCGTCTGATGTAGAGACCGTGACGTCGTTTGCAGGCAGCTGTTGGGCCCGGGAAACAGCATACAGTGCGCGAGCTGTTGATGGTGGATTTTCTTGTTGTCTCGATCCGCTTCGAGTTCGCATGTCGTTAGAATCTTTGGAACGAGTTCTTTATATTCCTCGCAATTTGCTTTGCGCACTGCCACTTTTGTTCTGCAATGTTTTGTTGCAGTTTCTTGATGAAAGTTCAAAGTATTCACAGGGGGCGGCAAACGGAACAGCCGGGTGCGCTGTTGTCTTGTGGCGGTGATAATCACCAATGATGGTTGGCGATTTATGGCGGCGATTATCAGTGCGGCACCGGTTGTAAAAACGTTCCCTTTTCACTCGCTTGATGTTGAGGTTTTAGACGGGATCGCTGGAATTTCTCCACCAAATTTTGTAGCGTTCTGTTGTTGTAATGAATGACACCTTTTCAGATCAAAACATTTCGTTTCTTCCTTTTTATAGACTTTTATCCGTTACAATGAACTTCGATTTAATGTTGCTTGGCCGATGGACGCCAACTCTATCCCAGAAAATACGAATTTTACCGCCGAAGCGGCTTTCAATGAATATTCATTATTCAGGATCCAAACAAGCACCAGAGATCAAATACAAATGAGATATGAACATACGGCCAATGATCGTTGTTCTTTTCTTGGCGTTCATTTTTGACATCTGACAATGTCAACTGACATTTCGCTCATAGAATTTTATACACAGGTTAAACGATCTATTAGAATACAAGTTATTTAATCATTCTTAATCACATGTACAATAATATCTTGTATATGATAATATATTTTCAAGTGCCCAGCGACAAAATGCTGTCCACAATTGTGGAATCCCCTGGTGAGTTATTGGAGACGTTGATTCTCACATTTTGTGTATGTATTTGAAAAAACTCACTGTGTTGATTATTTGCAAAGAATACAATAGATTTCATCGATTATATCTTTATATAGGTATGTTTGTTGGATGAGTAGGGAAAGACATTTTTGTTCATTGTAATATTTTTTTGATACACAACATATTCGTGGTGCAGTCTCATTTTAATTCACAAGTTGATTTCAATGATACACAACATATTCGTGGTGCAGTCTCATTTTAATTCACAAGTTGATTTCAATGTTCCTTGTAAAGGTGAAGTTTTTGAGCTGTCTTGACACTCAAAACAAATTTAATCCTGGTCTATTCCAGTTTCTGTATTGATTGGTTCAGTTTATGGCATTACACCTTATCCCTAAGAGGTAATATCCCACTTGTCATAGGAGCTGTGGAGTTAGCCTTCTAGTAGGGTGGCGGCCATTTTTTTTTCAACAGTCCTTTGGCTCTGTTGCTAGCACCCCTGGCCCTGTGGTTGGGCGTCCAACAGTCGGTTTCTTGGCCCTGTTGATAGGAACCCACCCCTCTGGTTGCGCCTCCCATGGGTGGGTCCCTTGGCCCTGTTGCTATGACCACTGGCCCTGTGGATGGGTGTCCCAAGGATGGGTCCTTTTGCCCTGTTGCTTGGACCCCTGCCCTTTTGCTCTAACATTTGGGCTGATGCACCTACGTGTACTTCTGACAAAAACTTCATTTAAACTTACCATTCAAATTATCGGCAGGTGTTCGTAAACATAGTTTTGTGACATTGAACCACAAAAATCGATGTGCATCTGTATTCTTCTATCAATACTGATCAGTTCTTGGAATGATGCCAGAACAAGTAAAGGATTAAGAATTCATTCTTCTTCCATTTCAAAAAGTTCTATATTGTTCTATCTTGAACAATTTATTTACCATTGGCAACAAATGATCGTATGTCCATTGTGAATGAACCATATGGACTATTTTCCAGTGCTAAATTATCGTATGTCGAGTTATGATAGTTTTGCGCTAGAAAAATGTTCAGATTTTCATAACTTTCTCAGTGCAAATGTATCGTAAGTACAATATTATCAATAACATCTTCCCTGATTTTCGACAAGATGAATGATAGTATAAAATCATTATGCATTATAAAATATATGACCAAACACAATATAGAGACAGCATAACATTGCAATACTAAATGAAAAAGTTTTTTATCTCTCCTGTAAATTTTGCTAATTTCACGTACGATAGTTTTGCACTAACCCCTCGTAATCTATGAGTTTCACACACATAAAGTATTTATTCAAATGAATTCTAAGTCTAAGAGATCATGTTTTTAGGTTACCGGACCTTTGGTCCGATAATCTATTGGCATAGCGTTGCCTCCGTCGTTCTTCCGGCCGTCTGGCCGGCGTTAACATTAATGTCTTTAAAGTTTACGATCAAATCTTCCCGAAATTTTGCACAAAATTGCCTAAAAATATTTCGAGAGGGAAGTATTTTTTAGTTTTTTGATTTTCGCATTTTTTTCCAAAATGGTGGCCATTTTTGTCGAAAAATGGCCAATTTTGAACTTTGGAAGCCATTTTCTGAAAAACTGTTCGTTCAGTTTTGAGATTTTTGTTTGAAAAGATTCCCCTGATGTACCTTCATGATGTTTATAAGTTCTCCGGTCTCCGTGTGGCAGCCATTTTGAATTTTTGAACAGTCAGCAAAAAAACATTTTTTTCGCCCCAAATCGCATTACTATCCATTTTGGGCCATTCCTAGGCAAAAAAATGTTTTCAACCTTTGAAGAAAATTTTCAACTTGGAAAATTCTCGGCATTTTTTTCCTTCATAATGGGAGCTGTCAGGACTGTACTCATAGAACCCTTGGAGATACAGCTCAGAAATTGGCACTTTTCAAATGGGAAGTCATATATGGTGACTTGTGTGGTGACCTTGAATTTGACCTTTGATGACCTTGAAAGGTCAAAACAGCCATTTTGGGGTAAAAAAATGCCCAGATTTGCCTCAATAGATGAAATGCTTGCAGATAGAGCTCATGTTTGCATTATGAACATATAGGAAGACATATATGCCACAACTAATGATGAATGTGGGAGCTGTCAGGACTGTACTCATAGAACGCTTGAAGATAGAGCTTAGAAATTGGCACTTTCAAATGGGAAGTCAAATATGGCGACTTCTGTGGTGACCTTGAATTTGACCTTGGATGACCTTGAAAATTCAAAACAGCCATTTTGGGGTCGAAAAAATGCTCAAATTTGCACCTGGTCCATATTTTCTCGAAAACTGTCTGATCAGTTTTGATAGTTTTGTTTAAAAAGATACCTCTTATATACCTCTGTGACGTGTATATGTTTTGTTGCCCTTGAATTTCCGATCTTCGTGTGGCGGCCATTTTGACGAGTCGGCGAAAAAAAATTTCTCGCGCCAAATCGCATTACTATCTATTTTGGGCCATTTCTAGGCAAAAAAACATTTTCACCTTTTGAGAAAAATTTTAAACTTAAAAAATTTTCGCCACTTTTTTTCCTCCATAATGGGAGCTGTCAAGACTGTACTCATAGAACACTTGAAGATACGGCTCAGAAATTGGCACTTTCAAATGGGAAGTCATATATGGCGATTTGTGTGGGGACCTTGAATTTGACCTTCCAGAACCTTGAAAGGTCAAAGCAGCCATTTTTGGGTAAAAAAAATGCCCAGATTTGCCTCTAAAGATGAAATGCTTGCAGATAGAGCTCATGTTTGCATTATGAACATATAGGAAGACATATTTGGCACAACTAATGATGTCCTTGAACTTGACGTCAGATGACCATGAGTGCCAAATGTCTGACTCGGAATGTGTAAATTGACCTGAGCGGCCTAAACGATTCCACCCAGATATGTCTTTGTATTATGAACATATAGAATATCAAATGCTGCACACATACATGTAATGGTGACACACGGATGACCTTGATTGGAAAATCTCAAGGTCATATGTTCACACTACGAACCTTGATTGGTAAATCTCAAGGTCTGTTACCTGCCAATGCTGCCTTGGCCAAACCAAAATTGTCCGGTAACCTTTGGGCTAATTTTTTGATTTTCGCATTTTCAGGTTACCGAACCTTTGGTCCGTTAACCTATTGGCATGGCGTTGCGTCCGCAGTCCGTCCATCCGGGTAAACATTTAGGGTTAAGGGGCTATGAAATACCCCTTAGCCCACTTTTTATGATAAAAAAATGGGATAAGGAGCTATTTTGTGTGGATAAGGGGCTTGCTTAAGATAGGAAATTCAAAACGTGAGAAGCCCTTTAACCTGAAATGTTGGGACGCACGTCCGTTCGTTCGTCCGTCTGGTGTTAACATTTCTATCTTTAAAGTTTACGATCGAATCTTTCTGAAATTTTGCAGTTTTTGGTTTCAAAAGATTCCCCTCATTTACCTCTGTGATATGTGTTGTGAATTCTGGTGGCAATAATTTGACAACTCTGTATTTCTTCTCTGAACACAAGCAGATTTATTCAATAAATAACTTAAATAAAATATTACAATATGACGATCCCAAATAACTTACATTTCACACACGTGTATCGGTTTCCAGAGGAAAATTACAGATAAAATAGGCGATTTCGTGATAAATTACAATATACGTCTATCTCTTAGCTCCTGGGAACTTGTTCTGCCCGTGATATTCGAAAATTTGTGACGTCACGACCAGCTTTACAATTTGTGAATATAATCTCAAAACTACAGTTCGCAATTAAGACATATCAATGGCGATCAATATAAACAAAACCTTCGAATTACAATAAAATATTAAATACGTGTTTCCACGTTGTCATTTATCCATTTCAGTGTATTTATTTAATATATAGACATATCTCTACTATAAATATGGTTTTCAACGAGACTAAATTAACAGAAATTACAGTTTTCGTTTCGTTAGCAACCAAAAATCAACAATGTTGTGAGCGATGAGTACAGGGTCATGTGACCAACGTCACGTGACAATATGGCTCAGGCGAAACTCAGAAATAGTGAAGATACTCGTGCATTTCGATGTATTACTTAGACAAATATGCACGATCAAGTGTGCGTTTACAGAAATTATGGAGATAAATATACCAGAATTCAAATCATTCACAGTTCTATGGTAAATATTTAAGTTTAGACATAAGAAACTATGGATTTTATCGATCAAGTCACCCTGCGCGCGTGTACACGGTGGCGATACAGTTTCGCGCGAAAACTATACAGACTGTCAGAATGATAATTTAGTGTGCGCAACGGCTTTGACAATAAATATAGCGATGAATACAACTTATAGAACACAATTTCACAACACTGCCCCCTTCTTTGACAGTATTTTGTCCTCGAAATTGTATATCTAATAAATTTAATAACAAACAAAAAATTATGCCAATATTCCCATTGGTGCCTCACTACTAGCATCACGTATAAAAATACATATTCATGAATAATAAGAACGTCACGAGTGGTGACATAGAATAATACACGTACCTGCAACCACATCACATGTGTAAGTCTATGCACAAACCAAGTACTACCAACGTACTACGCATATTGAATAATTTACATACAACATAAACTTACCAACACTTGTAAGTCTCAAAAATCTACTACATGCAAGTCTCAAAATCCACAGAATATTGCTATATATTTACCACCTCTTTGCAACTTCAAATGCAAACTCAAGTTGCAAAGTATTAATATTACAAAATAGCAAAGTCACCAATAACAGATACTTCACCATAAAAGAGCATCACAGACACACAGATACATCTCTGTGTAAATCACAATATGCCAGCAATACGTTGAATTCTTCAATCACAGTAAATATAAATAGCTCCAGACTAACCTATTATAATCTTTATCACCAACCTTCAACTTGTGAAATTCCCTACACTACAAATCAATATCACAAATTCTACCTAATCATACAAACAATGATCCCTTTACCCATTCCTAAAATCTACATCCCTGCTTTTCTACACTGTTACCATGGTTACCCCGATACCTACGAACTGCTCTATTAGCTAAAAATTTCCATCCCCGAAACTCCTGGCCTATCCTGTCCACCTTCCCACATCCTTTCAAAACCGTTTAAGGCATATGTATGTAAAGTTATTGACTACCGTCCGCTCTTCGGGATCCTCGAGGATAGTCCTCTCTCATCCGAGTCCTTGCGGACGTGCATCCACTATTCCGGATCCTTGCGGCGGGGCCCGTTCAGAAACTGGTTCATCACCACGGTGTTAACTGGCGGGGCCTGGCGAGCCGCGGTCTGCCTCGGGGACGGAACCCCGTACAGTCCGACATGCTGGCCAGAGCCTATGTCACACGTCCCGGGAAGGGAGAGAACTGGCGATCCACAGGGCGTACGCCCCCGAGTCAGCAACTTGTCTCTCCCAGCCCGGGCCTCCCCATGGAAATCGTCCCCAGGGCTCTAGGAGCCCTCTACTCAGAACCAGGGAACGCAAAGCTCATGGCGAACTTCGCGTGCGTCCTAGTCACTCTCTCTCGGACAATCTCCTCGATCGAGTCGCTTCCAGTGTATATATAATACACCACAAGCTGTAGGGCGCACGCGAGGTCTAATCGATCCATTGTTATAGTTTACTGGAGCGTAAATTACAATGCGTCGCCGTGGCAACGCACGCTCGAACAGAGCATGTCAAAACAAGGCCAAGTACGAAAAGGCCACATAAATGGCATTTATGTTTACAATCACCTGCCGCGTGCTTAGGGCAAAATCGCCACATCTATTACAGACACCAAATTTCGGAACAATTTCTTCCAACTTAAATGTAAGTATCAATCTATTACCACCAATACAGTCAGATTTTGATGATGCCAATCACAAACGTAAAACACAACATTTTGCAATAGAAACAAAGCTCGACCAAATAGTTTATCCGAAGACACACTGGCGTCATCAGGGGCAGACAGTGTGAAATATAGTTGTTTCTACTGTACACCTGATGTAATTAGTATACAACTGCCCAACAACCTATGAAAATAATTTAGAAATCCGAAACAGACCCCATGGAACAGATACATGACAAGTACATAAGTACCTAATCACAAGCCAGAAGGCTACTGAGTTGATGGTGTCCTCGGGGACAGATTTAACGTCCGCCAGCAGTGACACCGACTCAGTGGTATGAATGTAAGTATCAATCTATTACCACCAATACAGTCAGATTTTGATGATGCCAATCACAAACGTAAAACACAACATTTTGCAATAGAAACAAAGCCCGACCAAATAGTTTATCCAAAGACACACTGGCGTCATCAGGGGCAGACAGTGTGAAATATAGTTGTTTCTACTGTACACCTGATGTAATTAGTATACAACTGCCCAACAACCTATGAAAATAATATCCAAGTTCTTGACTCTTGTATATATGCCTCGCGAAGTGTGGCATTCTCCCGGATCAGTTCGGCGTTCTTGGACGTGAGATCGTCAATGGTCTTTAATGCATGGCCCAGCTCATCTGTCTTGTCTGTGAGTTGTGCACGAAGCCTGGCCATCTCTTCATGTTGTTCTGATGAAACGCGGTCGACATCCTCGGATGTGTACTGGACTTCCCTCGTGAGTGGTGCGGCGGAGACAAGTGTAGGGACGGGTTCCGATGTCTCCTCGTAATCCGGCTTGAAGAAAGTCTCCCAGCACCACGTCAGGCACTGCAGCAAATCGTCTTCCGTTACGGGTGGAGTCGAAGCCAAGGGCACGGCACCGCAGCCATCGAGAACCTCCATGAGTTCGTCCTCATCAACGATCTCGAGCGAGTCATCGGGATTGAAGGTCTTCAGGACTTGTCGTTGGTCAGCTGAATTCGGCGCCATCTCAGGTTGTAGTTGTTCTGACTGGATCATCTCAGGCTGTGTTCCCCCCGGCTGGATCATCTCAGGTTGTGGTCGCTCCGGCTGGATCATCTCAGGTTGTGGTCGCTCCGGCTCTGGCTCCATGCTTAGGTTTTTCTTGGATGTCCAGTATTTCAGTGACTGTGCCATGGACCACAGAAATAAGTCCGAGTTTTCGTCATCCTGATTTGTGCTCCAGTTCACCCGGTATGGATCCTCCGCCACCCTTAGCCAGCCATCTTCTTCGGAGCCGAGGCTCATGGACTTGTGACGTCTGTAACCCGTTACATGTGACCTGAGGCTTTTCTCAGATTTCGTTCTGTACTCACAGAGAAGGCAGTGGTAGGGCACTCTGTGCAGTGGTGCATGATTTTTCAGCACATGCCACACAGAGGCTCTCTTTTCTCCCTTGGCATGGCATAAACGACACTCGTACACTCGGCTTTTGTTCATTTCGAACTTGTGATGAAATCTGTAATCAGTATAAAATACCGATTTTTGAATTCTTGTCAAAATATATCATGACATTAATGTAAGTATCAATCTATTACCACCAATACAGCCAAATTTTGATGAATCCAATAACAAACGTAAAACACAACATCTTGCAATAGAAACAAAGCCCGACCAAATACTTTATCAAAAGACACACTGGCGTCATCAGGGGCAGACAGTGTGTGAAATGTAGTTGTTTCTACTGTACACCTGATGGAATTAGTATATAACTGCCCAACAACCTATGAAAATAATCAGAAATCCGAAATAAACCCCATGGAATAGATATATGACAAGTACATAAGTACCTAATCACAAGCCAAAAGGCTACTGAGTTGATGGTATTAACACAATATTTATTGTTCCTTATGCTCATATGAACTGAATCCCCTTAAAATATGCATTTGCATGTGCATATATATATATATTATCAACCTCATCAACACCTTAAAATATGCATCTGCATGTGCATATATATATCATCAACCTTCTCCCCCTAAAAAAAACCCCAAACAACTTTGTCCCAAAGTTCCATGCTAAGTTAACAAGGCCCCCAGGAACTAAACCTAACCATTGTATCCTTTAGTGACCCCCCAAACACTAACTACCCAATACAACTTACTTTAAATCTTATCAATAACTTAACTAGTGTTAAGGCTCATAACCAGTTTTTTAGCCCATGCTGGGATTTCATCAGAAACATGCTTTTGTCACCTATCTTATAGATTGCTTTTCCTTTACTCTCAGGGATGACAAATGGACCCCTCCATGGTATTTCCAACTTTTTATTTACAGGATTCTTTTGTGTACTAGTTGGCCTATATTAAACTGATTCTTTTGTATACTAGTTGGCCTATATTAAACTGATTTTTTCTGTTGTCGTAGTCCCTTTTCTGTCTGAGTGCAGCAGTTTTAAGGTTATCCCTAACCAATTCATAACACATCTCTAGCTTGTCCCATAAACTCTGTACATATTCATGCACTTCTGTTGGTTCATTTTGTCTCGGTTTCCGGAATATCACATCACAAGGCAGATTGACTTCTCTACCGAACATGACAAAGTTTGGTGTTAACCCTGTGGAAGGATTGGGTGTGCTGCGGTATGCTGCAGTTAATAAAGATATATGCTCATCCCAATTTGACTTATTGGCATCAATGAAACTTTTCATCATTTTAGCAAGGGTCCTATTGAATCTTTCTACAAGACCATTCCCAGAGGGATGATGTGCTGTCGTTCTTGTTTTGTGAATCTCTAATAGTCTGCAAACTTCTCAAAGTAGAATACTTTCAAAATTTTTCTCTTGGTTGGAAAAAATTTCTAGTGGACATCCAAATTTAGCTATGAAGTCATTAACTAGTGACTCCGCTACTTGCTCAGCCTTCTGGTTGGGTAATGGAATTGCTTCCATCCATCTAGTGAAATAATCACCTATGATTAACAAATACTGATTCCCGTTTCTAGATGTGGGTAAGGGACCTAGGATATCTATCCCAACCCTATCTAATGGATTTCCCACTTTATAGTCTTTCAATAGAGCACGGAACTTCTTATGTGGATGTCTGTTTCTGGAACAAACTGGACACTTCATAATGTAAAGTTTTACATCTTCGTTCATTTTGTACCAATAGAATCTAGTTTTCAATTTTTGGACAGTTTTAGTGACACCCAGATGTGCAGACATCTTTATGTCATGGCCATACCTCATTATTTCTTGTTTTAGAACTCGTGGAACTAAAAGTTGCTTAGTGTCAGGAACACCCTGTTTGTTGGATATCCACTTCTGATACATAACTCCATTTTCTACACTTATGTTTTCCAATTGAGCCAATGTTTCCTGACAGCAGGACTGAAACTTGTGGCGCTATCTCTATCGGGAACTTCTCCAGTTTCATGCTACTTATGCAGTTGTCCTAGGACACTGTCTTCTTTCTGGAACTTAGAAAGGTCATTGGAACTGCATATGGTACACCAAGTAGAATCTGAGCACGACTGTGTGTTGTTTTGACTTGTCCCCCTCGTGACTGCCCTTCGATATTCAATACAGTTGTTCTCTAATGCTCCAGTTATATCACTGTCTATTGATTTCGATTTGTGACATTGAAAACTCAGTGTGTCACGTTTGTTTAAGTCCTGAATATTGTCTACCCTGACTTTGAAATCTTTCCATTGTTCAAAGAGTTCTATGCACTTCGTGCAGCCCCCACATGCCAGTTTAGATGGCTCGACACCTCCCACATAATGCTCACATATTGTGGAATCATATTCCTTTCTGGACAATGAATCAGCATTATTGTGATTCCTACCAGGTCTGTGAATTATCTTAAAGTCATACTGTGAAAGAACCTCAAGCCATCTGGCTAATTGTCCTTGCGAATCTTTAAAATTGTGTAGCCAGCGTAAGGAACTGTGATCAGTCCTCAGAATGAATTCTCGACCCTAAAGATAGTGTTGATATTGTTGAATGAACGTGACGAGGGCCAATAACTTCCTCCTAGTTACACTATATCTTTGTTGACACTTGTCAAGTTTTTTCGAAGCATATGCTATCACTTTCTCCTTTCCGTTCTGAATCTGAGATAATATAGCTCCCACCCCGATACCTGAAGCATCAGTGTCTAGGATGAATGTACCTTCATTCTTTGGTTATGCAAGGATTGGAGCATTACAAAGCAAATTTTTGAGATTAAGGAATGCTTGAATTACAAGCTTCCGTCCATTTGAATGGTACACCCTTTTTGGTTAATTCAGTGAGTGGTGCAGCCACATCACTATATCCTAATATATATTGGCGGTAGTAATTACAGAGTCCCGTGAACTGCTGAACCTGGTTGACATTAACCGGTATGTGCCAGTTCTGAACGGCTTCAACTATTTTAGGATTTGGTCGTACACCATCTTTTCCTACCACATGTCCCAGGAAAAGTAACTCATTTTTAGGTTACCGGACCTATCGTCCGTAACCTATTGGCATGGCGATGCGTCCGGCGTCGTCGTCGTCCGTCGTCTGTCGTCGTCGTCGTCCGTCAACAATTTTATCTTTAAAGTTTACGATCGAATTTTTCTGAAATTTTGCACAAAAATGCCTCAAAATATTTCGAGAGGGAGGTATTTTTTAGTTTTTTGATTTTCGCATTTTTTTCAAAATGGCGGCCGTTTTCGACGAAAAATGCCTGATTTTGGACTTTGGCGGCCATTTTCTCAAAATCTGTTCAGTAACTTTTTTTTTTATTGATGCATAACACTCCTCATATGTACCCCTGTGACAAGTATAAATTTCGTTGCGCTTGAATCGCTCGAAGTGGGCCATTTTGGGCCCAAACTCGGCCCAAATGGGACTTTCCCATGTTAAATTCTCCTATGCTTTATAATGGGACACATTAAAGCCTAATATCTCACTTAATATTGAGATTAGAGACTAGGAATCAATTGTGGACATATAGGAAATGATATATGCTGAATATTGTCGTGACCTTGAATTTGACCTCTGACCTTGGTTTCAAGGTCAGAGCGGCCTTTTTCGTCGAAAAATGGCCAATTTTGGACTTCGACGGTCGTTTTTTCAAAATCTGTTCAGTTACTTTTTTTTCTTATTGATGAAAAACACTCCCCATATGTACCCCTGTGACATGTATAAATTTCGTTGCGCTTGAATTGCTTGAAGTGGGCCATTTTGGGCCCAAACTCGGCCCAAATGTGACTTTCCCATGTTAAATTTTCCTATGCTTTATAATGGCACGCATTAAGCCTAATATCTCACTTAATATTGAAATTAGAGACTAGGAATCAATTGTGGACATATAGGAAATGATATATGCTGAATATTCTCATGACCTTGAATTTGACTTTTGACCTCATTTTCAAGGTCACAGGACAAAATGGCTAATATCTCGCTTATTATCGACTTTACAGCTTAGGAATCAGTTGTGAACATATAGGAAATGATATATGCTGAATATTCTTGTGACCTTGAATTTGACCTTTGACCTCATTTTCAAGGTCACATGACAAAATGGCTAATATCTCGCTTATTATCGACTTTACAGTTTAGGAATCAATTGTGAACATATAGGAAATGATATATGCTGAATATTTTCGTGACCTTGAATCTGACCTTTGACCTCATTTCTAAGGTCGCAGGACAAAATTGCTAATAACTCGCTTATTATCGACTTTACAGCTTAGGAATCAATTGTGAACATATAGGAAATGATATATGCTGAATATTCTTGTGGCCTTGAATTTGAGCTTTGACCTCATTTTCAAGGTCACAAGACAAAATGGCCAATATCTTGCTTATTAGCGACTTTACAGCTTAGGAATCAATTGTGAACATATAGGAAATGATATATGCTGAATATTCTCATGACCTTGAATTTGACCTTTGACCTCATTTTCAAGGTCACATGACAAAATGGCTAATATCTCACTTATTATCGATTTTACAGCTTCGGGATCATTTGTGGACATGTAGGATATGATATATGCTGAATATTCTTGTGACTTTGAATTTGACCTTTGACCTCATTTCCAAGGTCACAGGACAAAATTGCTAATATCTCGCTTATTATCGACTTTACAGCTTAGGAATCAATTGTGAACATATAGGAAATGATATATGCTGAATATTCTCATGACCTTGAATTTGACCTTTGACCTCATTTTCAAGGTCACAGGACAAAATGGCCAATATCTTGCTTATTAGCGCCTTTACAGCGTAGAAATCAATTGTGAACATATAGGAAATGATATATGCTGAATATTCTAGTGACCTTGATTTTCACTTTTGACCTCATTTTCAAGGTCAACAGGACAAAATGGCTAATATCTCGCTTATTATCGACTTTACAGCTTAGGAATCAATTGTGAACATATAGGAAATGATATATTCTGAATATTTTAATGATATTGAATTTGACCTTTGACCTAAATTTCAAGGTCAGTCATTTTATTTTCAAAGTCAGATTACAAAATGGCTTATATCTCGCTTATTATCAAATTTACAGCTTAGGGGTCCATAGTGAATATATAGGAAATAATGTATGCTGAATAGTTTGGTGATCTAGAATTTAACCTTTGATCCCATTTTCAAGGTTAGAGATATGGCGATTTCAGTGGTCACCTTGAATTTGACCTTCAACTTTCTCGGCTTGACTCTGTATATTTCTCCGGTAACCTTTCTAGCCCATTGGGCTAATTTTTTCTTTTTGATACATAAGACTCCTCATATGTACTTCTATGATGTCTATCAATTTCGTCGCGCTTGAATCGCTCGAAGTGGGCCATTTTGGCCCAAACTCGGCCCAAATGGGACTTTCCCATGTTAAATTCTCCTATGCTTTATAATGGGACACATTAAGCCTAATATCTCACTTAATATTGAGATTAGAGACTAGGAATCAATTGTGGACTTATAGGAAATGATATATGCTGAATATTCTCGTGACCTTGAATTTGACCTCTGACCTTGGTTTCAAGGTCATAGCGGCCGTTCTCGTCGAAAATGGCTAATTTTGGACTTTGATGGTCGTTTTCTCAAAATCTGTTCAGTAACCTTTTTAGGTTACCGGACCTTTGGTCCGCTAACCTATTGGCATGGCGTTGCGTCCGTCGTCCGTCGTCGTCGTCATCCGTCGTCCACATTTTTATCTTTTTTGTTTACGGTCGAATCTTTCTGAAATTTTGCACAAAAATGCCTAAAAATATTTCGAGAGGGAGGTATTTATTTGTTTTTTGATTTTCGCATTTCTTTCAAAATGGCGGCCGTTTTCGTCGAAAATCGGCAAATTTTGGACTTTGGCGGCCAGTTTCACAAAATCTGTTCAGTAACTTTTTTTCTTTTTGATACATAACACTCCTCATATGTACTCCTATGATGTCTATAAATTTCGTTGCGCTTGAATCGCTTGAAGTGGGCCATTTTGGCCCAAACGCGGCCCAAATGGGACTTTATCATGTTAAATTCTCCTATGCTTTATAATGGGACACATTAAGCCTTATATCTCATTTAATATCGAGATTAGAGACTAGGAATCAATTGTGGACATATAGGAAATGGTATATGCTGAATATTCTCGTGACCTTGAATTTGACCTCTGACCTCGGTTTCAAGGTCAGAGAACAAAATGGCTAATATCTCGCTTATTATCGACTTTACAGCTTAGGAATCAATTGTGGACGTATAGGAAATGATATATGCAGATTATTGTCATGACCTTGAATTTGACCTTTGACCTCATTTTCAAGGTCACGGCAAAATGGCTAATATCTCGCTTCTTATCGACTTTACAGCTTAGGAATCAATTATGAACATATAGGAAATGATATATGCAGATTATTGTCATGACCTTGAATTTGATCTTTGACCTCATTTTCAAGGTCACAGGACAAAATGATTAATATCTCACTTATTATCGATTTTACAGCTTCGGGATCATTTGTGGACATGTAGGATATGATATATGCTGAATATTCTTGTGACTTTGAATTTGACCTCTGACCTCATTTTCAAGGTCAAGAACACAAAATGGCTAATATCTCACTTATGGTCGACTTTATAGCTTAGGAATCAGTTGTGGGCATATAGGAAATGATAAACGCCTAATATTCTGATGACCTTGAATTTGACCTTTGACCTCATTTTTTAAAATCTTTTACTTCTTGCTGAAGATTTGGAAACTATTGAAATATAACCTCAACATATTACTGAATATATGTGCTCTTTCCAGTTCTGATTGCGTTATACCTGACATTGCACATTCTTTCACATATACAATCCTTACCATTCGAAGTTAAGCCTGAGGCGAAGTGTTTGGGGTTCACTTCTTAATACGTCCCCCGAATGGTTTTGATTGCTATATGTCTATGTGTGTGTAGGTGTCTTTATGTTTCATTTAAGAAAACTTGTATTTCCCCTATTTAACTTCGTTAATTTCGATATTAAAATGAGAGAAAGCCGCGAGCCTGTGTATCTGTGAAAGATGCACACACATAATCCCTTCAGCAGGTGGCACGCATCCACGCGACCGCGACAAACTGCAGATCGCTTTATGGCCCCATGGCGACAAAGTTAACGAGTTTAAATGCCCTCAAAAGCATGCCTCAGGAGCATGAGCAGACAGTTTGGTGATCACTGATCAAGGTTATAAAAGACAGTTAACCGGTGTTTGACGGTTAACCGGTTAATCGTTTGGAGATTTAACAGCCGGTTATTCACGGTTATTAAAAAAATGCTAGCCGTCGGCGGTTAACCCATTAATCGTGCAGGCCCTAGAAATTGGCACTTTCAAATGGAAAGTCATATATGGCGACTTGTGTGGTGACCTTGAATTTGACCTTGGATGACCTTGAAAGGTCAAAACAGCCATTTTTTGGTCGAAAAATGTCCAAATTAGCACCTTGTGTGTCTTTTCTCGAAAACTGTCTGATCAGATTTGAGATTTTTGTTTCAAAAGATTCTAGTTATGTACCTCTGTGATGTGTATAAGTTTGGTTGCCCTTGAATCGCCGGTCTGCGTATGGCTGCCATTTTGAATTTTCGACGGGTCGACGAAAAAAACATTTTTCGGCCCAAATCGCATTACTATTTAGGGCCATTTCTAGACAAAAAATTTTTTTCACCCTGTGAAAAAAATTTTGGACTTAGAAAATTTTCGGCACTTTTTTCCTTCATAATGGGAGCTGCGCGGATTGTACTCATAGAACGCTTGAAGATAGAGCTTAGAAATTGGCACTTTCAAATGGGAAGTCATATATGGCGACTTGTGTGGTGACCTTGAATTTGACCTTTGATGACCTTGAAAGGTCAAAACAGCCATTTTGGGGTAGAAAAAAATGCACAGATTTGCCTCTACAGATGAAATGCTTGTAGATAGAGCTTTAAAAGTTTGCATTATGAGCATATAGGAAGTCATATATGGAACAACTGATGATGACCTTGACCTCAGATGATTTTGAGTGCTAAATGTCTGATGTGAAATATGTAAATTAGCCAAGGCTTAAACACTTGCACATACAGGTTAGGATTGTGTATAAGCTAACAAGAAGTCATGTATTTATAGCACATCTCTTGGAGACCTTGAATTTGACCTTATATATGACCTTGAAATCCAAATCTCACAGCCTTGCCTGACCTGACATGTGTAAATTGGCCTCTACAGACAAAATACTTGTTGATAGAGCTTATATGTTTGTATTACGAACATATATGAAGTCATATGCAGCATACCTAATGGTGATATTGCAGTTCACAAAGATGACCTTGATTAGTAAATCTCAAAGTCATATGTCACTTGCAATGCTTAAAGCCAAAATTGTCCGGTAACCTATCTTAGCCCTTGGGCTAATATTTTAGAAATTCGCACTTTGATGGTTTCAATTTCAAACCAGTCTTTTGTAATCGATCAAGAACTTCGCTAAGTCTATGAAAATGTTTTTCATAATTACTACTAAAGATAATTATATCATCAAGATAGATTGAGAGAGTCTTCCATTGAAGCCCTCTGAATATGAGTTCCATACACCTTTGAAATGTACTTGGTCCATTACAGACTCCAAATGGCATTTTGGTGTATTCATAAAGTGCATATTTAGTGATAAAGGCTGTTTTTGCCCTGTCTCTTTCATTCATGGCAATTTGCCAATATCCACTCTGTAGGTCACAGGTGGAGAATATCTTTGCTGATGATAAGCAATCTAAACACATGTCAATTCTTGGAAGAGGATATGCATCTTTCAATGTTACGTCATTCAGTCGGCGATAATCAATACACCAACGAACGGAATTATCTTTTTTCCTGACAAGTACTACTGGTGACGCCCATGGTGATTTTGATGGTACAACAACCCCAGCCTGAATTTGATCCTGCAAGTATTTTTCCTCTTCACTCTCAAAACACTGGGGAGTTCTACGCACTGGTTGCTTAATAGGAGCTGCCCCTGCAGTGTCAATATCGTGTGTGACTATGCTACATGTCCCCAATTCGGTTTTCGTTTTTGCAAACGTGTTGGCATGTTGCTTAAGAATATCTCCTAGCATCTGTTTATCATGAACATTGGTTAGGTGTTCACAAGACCTATCAAACAAATCCTTTAAATGTTCAGGAATGTCTATAACATCATTGTCATCACCTTGCGTGTTACAGCATGATGTCAAATCTGGTATTTGAATGTCGTTTGCCCTTCCTACACAAGACTTATCGATATCTGATAAATTGTGCCTACGACATACAGGATACATTTCTGCATCACAGTCATTCATATCATCAGTATCAATGGGATTCAATTCTCCCAAAAGATACCCCTTTTTCAACTTGATGGGAGATTTGGACATGTTTATTATCCTGACTGGAATACCTTTTCCTTCCGGATCTACTACAGCCCTTGCAATGAGGAAATTTCTTTTGTCCTCCACTACAGGCTCTAAAATGCATGGTTCAGAACCTAACATTTCTGTTTTGTCAGCAACAGCAGTGACCACAAACTGGGAATCAACTGGAACAGTGATACTGCGTTTAAGTTTGACGTGTGGAACGTTGCTGTGCTGTCTGATTACTTCACATTGTATCCAATCCCCATTTATCTGCAAACCCCTCTTAGTGTTAAGAGTAATGTCTTTGTCATCAATTATGTCACAGCCAAATAACATATTGTCTCCAATTGGAGCTACATATACTGGCCATTTGAATTTAACTACCGATTGTCATGTCAATGTCAGTCACACCTTCTACTTTAAGTATCTGGCTTAGTATCTGGCTTAGTAGCCTTTTTCAAAGGTGATTTTTTGCCTTCATCAATAGAATTATATACATCCCTACATCTCTACTCCAGCGCATCGAGAACCTGCTTTTATTGCGCTAAATAAGAATAAATTATTATTATTATTACTCAATACAGTTACTTCGGCCCCTGTATCAATAACTGCATGAATGGGATTGTCTATCAGCGTTATTGGAGCTTTAACCGTCATTGCTCCGACCCTATTCACTGTAACACGATAATTATCATTGTCATTAGAAGTATTGTCATCTGGAACATTAACTCTCTCCTGCAGGACTTCGGATCCACTGATATCACTGTCCCCAAGTACACCGGTCTGTCCCAAGTTATCCCAATCTCCCTCATTGGGTAAGACCCCTGAACTCTCATCTGAGGTCATATCCTGTCCCACAGAACTACTCGAAGAACCCCCGGTGATATCCTCCTTTGGCCTGCCCTATTGATCTGGAATAATGTGATCTTGGTCACAATCCCTGCTCCCAAGTCATGCATATTATTCCCACTGATTATATCCTGATCATCATGAATATGTTCTACTTTACGATTAACTTCATGGGTTGAGGCTTGGCCGCCAGGCTCAACCCGGTCTAGTTTAACACAACATTGTCTGGTGCATCTGTACAGTCATGTACTTTCGATGTGTCAGGCTTGACTGACTTCTCATTCGGACATGTTCTGCTGTAATGCCCAAGCTCATGGCAACTGAAACACTCTACATGTTTCATGTACTCCTCATGGTTTCTCCTCCCACCCCTGGATTTAATATCTGCAGATTTTGTTACAGCAGTTACAGCCTCAACAATGGAATCTTTAAGTTCCCTCCCAAACTGCTGCAATCTTTCTTCAGTCACGAACCGTTTCCCCGAGGTACGTCTAACAGTGAAATCTTCTGGGTCTGGGTCTAATTCCTCACTGAACTGACTGACTTTCCTTATATTAGGTTTGCGCTTGGCACCCAACTTGCAACATTCATGCCATTGGATCATGTTGATCGTTTCGGCTACGGTGTTAGGTTTTTTGGTGAGTATGTCATATGACAAGTTCGAATCCCCAAGCCCCTGAATGATGTACTCAATGGTCAGTTTATTGAAAAGCTCCGTGCCTTCAATTCCTGGATATGCCTTAGTGACAAGTCCAGTCACATTCTTTTCACATTCTGCAATGATGCTCTGCATGTTTCTGGCAAAATGTGATCACCATAACGTCGTTGTAGTGCAGTTACTAGACTGTACAAGTCCATTCGGACCTCTTGTGACAGTTGGGAGACAAATTCCATGGCCCCATCCCTCAAATTACAGATCAGTCTGTCACATTGTTCCTGTGGACCCTACCCATATCTCTGGCTGATCAGTTCAAACTGGATCCAAAAGGGTTTCCAGTGTCCCTTCCTATCGAAAATAAGTAGTTTCGGTGATTGGTTATCACCACTAGCTTGGGACCCATGACTCATGGCTCGTGAGGATGCAAATGATCTCTGCGGCTGAAGGCCAAACTGTTGGCATGGGACATTGTGTCCTTGGTTGTCAAGATCAGAATCAGAATATCTCCTTTCGAGCATAACCAGCCTGTCCAGCATAACAACTTTGTTCCTCATAATCAGACTGTTGTCTCTGAGAAATATAGGCCCGATGATCAGAATAAGCCCTTTGCTGGTTCAACTGATTTGAAGTATTTCGCCCTTCATTTTCAGTTAGGATTGATAGCTGTCGGTTCAACGGATTTGAAGCATTTCGTTCCTCATATCCAGTTTGGTTTGATAGCTGTCGATTCAACGAATTTGAAGCATTTTGCTCCTCATATCCAGTTAACTGGTGAAGCCTGTCAGTTTGATCATGGATTTTCAGCCTAGATTCTAAGTCTCGGATATAGCTCTGTAAGCGGTCTATTTCTTTGTGATTTACTCTTTCCGTGTCATGAGAGTAAGGTATTGTGTCTGCTTCAGACCATGAGACACCTACTGGAATTTCTTGAAAAGCTAGACCTGATTCCCTATCATAGTTTTGGGACTGTTGTGGGGACGGATGTATGGCGGGTGATTTCTCTAAATACTGTTCTAAGTCCTTCGGAAAATTCATTCCCTCACAGGACAAACTCGAAGGATTCTCTTGATCCTTATCCCCCATGTCATCGTCTAAATGTATAGTACTATTAAAGTCCTCAACCGGAACACTTGTTCCTGGTACTGAAGCGTAACGTGGAACATTTGCTCCTTGTGAGCTTCGTGATCTAAGTTCTATCTATGATTCCATAAACCTGCTCAATGTTCAAATTTATTTCAAATAATTAACTTTAGATAATTTACTCTAGTATATGTATAAATAAATTATGGCACCCCACTTCTGGTAACAATTGTTGTGAATTCTGGTGCCAATAATTTAACAACTCTGTATTTCTTTTCTGAACATAAGCAGATTTATTCAATAAATAACTCAAATAAAATATTACCATATGACGATCCCAAATAACTTACATTTCACACAAGTGTATCGGTTTCCAGAGGAAAATTACAGATAAAATGGGCGATTTCGTGATAAATTACAATATACATCTATCTCTTAGCTCCTGGGAACTTGCTCTGCCCGTGACATTCGAAAATTTGTGACGTCACGACCAGCTTTACAATTTGTGAATATAATCTCAAAACTACAGTTCGCAATTAAGACATATCAATGGCGATCAATATAAACAAAACCTTCGAATTACAATAAAATATTAAATACGTGTTCCACGTTGTCATTTATCCATTTCAGTGTATTTATTTAATATATAGACATATCTTTACTATAAATATGGTTTTCAACGAGACTAAATTAACAGAAATCACAGTTTTCGTTTCGTTAGCAACCAAAAATCAATAATGTTGTGAGCGATGAGTACAGGGTCATGTGACCAACGTCACGTGACAATATGGCACAGGCGAAACTCAGAAATAGTGAAGATACTCGTGCATTTCGACGTACTACAAAGACAAATATGCACGATCAAGTGTGCGTTTACGGAAATTATGGAGATAAATATACCAGAATTCAAATCATTCACAGTTCTATGGTAAATATTTAAGTTTAGACATAAGAAACTATGGATTTTATCGATCAAGTCAACCCGCGCGCGTGTACACGGTGGTGATACAGTTTCGCGCGAAAACTATACAAACTGTCAGAATGATAATTTAGTGTGCGCAACGGCTTTGACAATAAATGTAGCGATGAATACAACTTATACAACACGATTCCACAACATATGTATAGGTTCTTCGTGTGGCAGCCATTTTGAATTTTTGGCAGGTTGGCGAAAAGCCATTTCTAGGGCAAAAAAAAATTTCACCCTTTGAAAAAAATTTTGGACTTAGAAAATTTTCGGCACTTTTTTCCTTCATAAGGCCTTTATTTTTTGAATACTTGTTTAACGAAAAAAACAGTTCGAAAGAAATGAGGTCAGTCGGTCGGTTGGGCAGAATAAAAAAAAGTGTGTTTGGAAATCTGGGTCGGTTGATCGCTAAGAAAAAAAAAAACACCCCCAACATATTTTATTCAACTTTCAAGTTTATTTCTTTCCTCAATTGAACAGGAATTGCAATATTCAGATTATAAACTACAATACAGCCCTCAAATGTGAAAATTCAGCCTTGGAAAATTGAGTACGAGTAATAGTATGTTATTTTTCGAACATTTATTTATTAAACTTTATACATCCCAAAATTCGTTTTCCGTCAAACAAGTAAAACTGAATACTCAAACATATAATGTGATGTCCCAAATAATTCTCATTTAATCCAAAGATCCAGTTAGAATGATGTTGACTTAGTTGATGACTAGTCCTATCAACGAATTGTTGGGATCCTTTGAATACTGACACCATGCACTAGTGATGTTCTATATGGTGTTTATGGTGTTTATGCAAGCTATCTGAAAAAAGGTACATGTACATATACACTACAGTAAGACATCTGGACCAGCTTATAGTTTGAACAGTGGACTCTGTACCTGTGGTAAAGTGACAAACTGTAGCTGTATTATGTATGAACCAGTACCAGAAATATTACAGTCGGTCACCGGTCTGTCAGTCAAATATACAAAAAAGATAAAGAGGCCAACTTATTTCCTGTCGGCGATTCTACAGTGCAGTCGGCGGCTTTGTTAAACAAGTATTAAAAAAATAAAGGCCTAATGGGAGCTGTCAGGACTGTACTCATAGAACGCTTGGAGATAGAGCTTAGAAATTGGCACTTTCAAATGGGAAGTCATATATGGCGACTTGTGTGGTGACCTTGAATTTTATCTTGGATGACCTTGAAAGGTCAAAACAGCCATTTTTGGTTCGAAAATGCTCAAATTTGCACCTGGCCTGTATTTTCTCAAAAACTGTCTGATCAGTTTTGAGATTTTTGTTTAAAAAGATTCCTCTTATATACCTCTGTGACATGTATAAGTGTTGTTGCCCTTGAATCGCCGATCTCCGTGTGGCGGCCATTTTGAATTTTTGACGAGTCAGCAAAAAAAAAATTTTCGCATCAAATCGCATTACTATTCATTCAGGGCCATTTCTAGGCAAAAAAAATTTTTCACCCTTTGAAAAACATTTTGGACTTTTGGAAAATTTTCGGCACTTTTTTCCTTCATAATGGGAGCTGTCAGGACTGTACTCATTAAACACTTGAAGATACAGCTTAGAAATTGGCACTTTCAAATGGGAAGTCATATATGGCACCTTGTGTGGTGACCTTGAATTTGACCTTGGATGACCTTGAAAGGTCGAAACAGCCATTTTGGGGTCAAAAAATGCCCAGATTTGCCTCTATAGATTAAATACTTGCAGACAGAGCTTATGTTTGCATTATGAACATATAGGAAGACATATATGGCACAACTAATGATGATAATGGGAGCTGTCAAGACTGTACTCATAGAACGCTTGAAGATAGAGCTTACAAATTGGCACTTTCAAATGGGAAGTCATATATGGCGACTTGTGTGGTGACCTTGAATTTGACCTTGGATGACCTTGAATGGTCAAAACAGCCATATGGGGTCAAAAAATGCCCAGATTTGCCTCTACAGATGAAATGCTTGTAGATAGAGCTTAAGATTGCATTATGAGCATATAGGAAATCATATATGGAACAACTGATGATAATCTTGAGCTTGATCTTGGATGACCTTGATTGCTAAATGTCTGATGTGAAATGTGTAATCAGCCACTGAGGCTTGAACACTTGCACATGCATACAGGTTAAGATTGTGTATAAGCTTATATGAAGTCATGTATTTATGGCACATCTTTTGGTGACCTTGAATTTGACCTTATATGTGACCTTGGAGGCCAAATCTCACAATCTGGCCTGACCTGACATGTGTAAATCAACCTCTACAGACAAAATACTTATTGATAGAGCTTTTATGTTTGTATGATGAAGTCATATTCAGCATACCTAATTGATGACATTGCAGTTCACAAACATGACCTTGATTGGTAAATCTCAAGTTCATATGTCAGTAAAGTCACCTGCAATGCTTAAAACTAAAATTTGTCCGGTAACCTATCTTAGCCCTTGGGCTAATTTTTTATGAAAAACAGCTAATTTTGGACTTTGACCCTCGTCTGATCAGATTTCAGATTTTTGTTTCAAAAGATTCCTCTAATGTACCTTTATGACGTGTATAAATTTCGTTGCCTTTGAATAGCCAGTCTGCGTGTGGCGGCCATTTCAATTTTTTCGACGGGTCCCAAATGGCACTTTCCCATGTTAAATTCTCCTATGCTTTGTAATGGGACACATTATTGCTAATATCTCACTTAATATGGAGATTAGAGATTAGGAATCAATTATGAACATATAGGTAATGATATAAGCTGAATATTTTCGTGACCTTGAATTTGACCTTTGACCTAATTTTCAAGGTCAAAGCACGAATTGGCTAATATCCCACTTAATATCAACTCTACAGCTTAGGAATTAATCGTGGACATATAGGAAATGATATATGTCAAATACTCTGATGACCTTGAAATTTACCTTTGACCTAATTTTCAAGATCAAAGCACAAAATGGCTAATATCTCGCTTATTATCGACTTTACAGGTTCGGAAGTAATTGTGTACATTTAGGAAATGAGATATGCTGAATATTGTCGTGACCTTGAATTTGAACTGTGACCTCATTTTCAAGGTCTCACAGGATGAAATGGCTTGTTCATCTTGTTTATCATCAACTTTATAACTTGGGATTCAACTGTGGAGTTAGAGCGAATGATGTATGCCGAATATTCTGTAGGCCTTTATTTTGACTTTTGATTTCATTGTCAAGGTTACAGGACATAATGACTAATATTCCTCTTATTATTGAATTTACAGCCTAATAATTGATTGTGAGCGTATAGGAAATCCCGTATACTGAACACTCTCATGACTTTGAATTTGACCAGTGACCTTATTTTCGAGGCCACAGGACAAAATATCTATTATATATTGTCTGGTAACCTATCTTAGCCCTTGGGCTAATTTTTCGGATTTGCATAGGTAAGCATTGTATTATCACAATGCTTACAATTTTATAAGCATTGTAATAACAATCTCATTAATAACTTAATGAGATACACAGATATCTTGGACATGTTTAATTATTAACAGTCATGGACATCAACCTGCTTTCGTCTTCAATGCCTTGAAGTTCATCTTTTCAATGTTGAATCTTTCGTTTTTCAGAAATCCCACTTTTTCATGTGTTGAATGCACGAATCACCTTCGGGAATATATTTGGGGCAGACCAAGAGGCTGGTTTCTTGACGACCGTGAAAGAAGAGGATCGCCTGACATGCCTGGTTGATCGTCAGTGCTTCGAGTGTCCCCATGGATACAGTGTCATGGGTATGAGTAATCTGATGTGAAAAATTCCCTCTGATAAATATCTCTTTATGTCATAATTGATGAAGAGACCTTGAGAGACTTCAGGAACAACATGACAAAAATAACAATAAAAAAATCAGTATCTAAAATACAGCCCTTAGAGTGGCTTGATGAGAGCCATTGGTCTGAAAAAAAATTACATTTCGCTCTTGATGTACTGTTTCCTAAATACGGCTTTGTAAAAATTAACCCCTAAGGGCTCAGAAAGGTTGATCACGTCACTATCCATTTTGGGTCATTTCTATTGGCATGGCGTTGCGTCTGGCATCCGTCGTTCGTCGTCCGTCCGTCATCCGTTCACATTTTTATCTTTAAAGTATATGATCGAATCTTTCTGAAATTTTGCACAAAAATACCTAAAAATATTTCAAGGAAAGGTTTTTTTAGTTTTTCGATTTTCGCATTTTTTTAGGTTACCGGACCTTTGGTCCGATAACCTCTTGCCATGGCGTTGCGTCCGGCGTCCGTCTAGCCGTCCGTCCGTCCGTCCGTCCGGCGTTAACATTTTTATCTTTAAAGTTAACGATCGAATCTTTCTGAAATTTTGCACAAAAATGCCTAAAAATATTTTGAGAAGGAGGTATTTTTTTGTTTTTAGGTTACCGGACCTTTGGTCCGATAACCTATTGCCGTGGCGTTGTGTCCGTCGTCCGGCGTCCGTCGTCCGTCCGTCCACATTTTTATCATTAAAGTTTACAGTCGAATATTTCTGAAATTTTGCACAAAAATACCTAAAAATATTTGCAGGAAAGGTTTTTTTTAGTTTTTTGATTTTCGCATTTTTTTCAAAATGGCGGCCGTTTTCGTCGAAAAATGGCCAATTTTGGACTTTGACGGTCGTTTTCTCAAAATCTGTTCAGTAACTTTTTTTCTTATTGATGCATGACACTCCTCCTATGTACCCCTGTGACATCTATAAATTTCATTGCACTTGAATCGCTCGAAGTGGGCCATTTTGGGCCCAAACTCGGCCCAAATGGGACTTTCCCATGTTAAATTCTCCTATGCTTTATAATGGGACACATTAAGCCTAATATCTCACTTAAAATTGAAATTAGAGACTAAGATTCAATTGTGGACATATAGGAAATGATATATGCCGAATATTCTCGTGACCTTGAATTTGACCTCTGACCTCGGTTTCAAGGTCAGAACGGCCGTTTTCGTCTAAAAATGGCCAATTTTGGAATCGATGGTCGTTTACTCAAAATCTGTTCAGTAACTTTTTTTCTTATTGATGCATAACACTCCTCATATGTACCCCTGTGACATGTATAAATTTCGTTGCACTTGAATCGCTCGAAGTTGGCCATTTTGGGCCCAAACTCGGCCCAAATGGGACTTTCCCATGTTAAACATTAAGCCTAATATCTCACTTAATATTGAGATTAGAGACTAGGAATCAATTGTGGACATATAGGAAATGATATATGCTGAATATTCTCGAGACCTTGAATTTGACCTCTGACCTCGGTTTCAAGGTCAGAGCGGCCATTTTCGTGAAAAAATGGCCAATTTTGGACTTTGACGGTCGTTTCCTCAAAATCTGTTTAGTAACTTTTGTTTCTTATTGATGCATAACACTCCTCATATGTACCCCTCTGACATGTATAAATTTCGTTGCTTTTGAATCACTCGGAAAGGGCCATTTTGGGCTCAAACACGGCCCAAATGGGACTTTGCCATGTTAAATTCTCCTATGCTTTATAACGGGACACATTAAGCCTAATATCTCACTAAATATTGAGGTTAGAGACTAGGAATCAATTGTGGACGTATAGGAAATGATATATGCCGAATATTCTTGTGACCTTGAAGTTGACCTCTGACCTCGGTTTCAAGGTCAGAGCACAAAATGGCTAATATCTCGTTCATTATCGACTTTACAGCTTAGGAATCAATTGTGGACATATAGGAAATGATATATGCTGAATATTCTGGTAACCTTGAATTTGACCTTTGACCTCATTTTCAAGGTCACAGGACAAAATGGCTAATATCTCACTTATTATCGATTTACTAGCTAAGGGATCAATTGTGGACATATAGGATATGATATATGCTGAATATAATCATGACCTTGAATTTTACCTCTGACCTCATTTTCAGGATCACCGGACAAAATGGCTAATATCTCGCTTATTATAAATTTTACAGCTTAGGAATCAATTATGAACATATAGGAAATGATATGTTGAATATTGCTATGACCTTGAATTTGACCTTTGACCTCATTTTCAAGGTCAGAGAAAGAAATGGCTAATATCTCGCTTTTTATCGACGTTACAGCTTAGCAATCAATTGTGGACATACAGAAAATGATATATTCTGAACATTGTCATGACCTTGAACTTCACCTTTGACCTAATTTTCAAGGTCACAGGACAAAATGGCTATTAGCTTGCTTATTATCGACTTTAGAGCTTAGGAATTAATTATGAACGTATAGGAAATGATATAAGCTGAATATTGCTATGACCTTGAATTCGACCTTTGACCTCATTTTCAAGGTCACAGGACATAATGGCTAATCTCGCTTATAATCTCGCTTATTATTGAGTTTACTGCTTAAGAATCAGTTGTGGACATACTAGAAATGACATATGTCGAATATTATCATGTCTTTGAATTGACCAATGACCTTATTTTCAAGGTCACAGGACAATCTACTAATATCTAAAATATGTATTGTCCGGTAACCTTTCTTAGCCCTTGGGCTAATTTTTGACTTTCACATTTTTTTCAAAATGGCGGCCGTTTTTGTCGAAAAACGCTCAATTTTGGACTTTGACTGCCATTTTCTCAAAAACTGTCTGATCAGTTTTGAGTTTTTGGTTTCAAAAGATTCCCCTCATATACCTCTGTGATATGTATTAGTTTGGTTGCCCTAAATCTGCCGGTTTCCGTGTGGCGGCCATTTTGAATTTTTGGCGGGTCGGCGAAAAATTTTTTTTCGCCCCAAATCGCATTACTATCCATTTTGGGCCATTTCTAGGGCAAAAAAAATTTTTCACCCTTTGAAAAAAATTTTGGACTTAAAAATTTTCGGCACTTTTTCCCTTCATAATGGGAGCTGTCCGGACTGTACTCATAGAACGCTTGAAGATAGAGCTTAGAAATTGGCACTTTCAAATGGGAAGTCATATATGGCGACTTGTGTGGTGACCTTGAATTTGACCTTGGATGACCTTGAAAGGTCAAAACAGCCATTTTTGGTTCGAAAAACGCTCAAATTTGCACCTGGTCTGTATTTTCTCAAAAACTGTCTGATCAGTTTTGAGATTTTTGCTTAAAAAGATTCCTCTTATATACCTCTGTGACGTGTATAAGTTTTGTTGCCCTTGAATCGCCGATCTCAGTGTGGCGGCCATTTTGAATTTTTGACGAGTCGGCGAAAAAAAATGTTTTCGCCCCAAATAACATTACTATCCATTTTTGAGCCAATTCTAGGCAAAAAAAAATTTTCACCTTTTGAAAAAAATTTTGGACTTAGAGAAAATTTTCGGCACTTTTTTCCTTCATAATGGGAGCTGTCAGGACTGTACTCATAGAACGCTTGAAGATAGAGCTTAGAAATTGGCACTTTCAAATGGGAAGTCATATATGGCGACTTGTGTGGTGACCTTGAATTTGACCTTCGATGACCTTGAAAGGTCAAAACAGCCATTTTGGGGTCAAAAAATGCCCAGATTTGCCTTTGTAGATGAAATGCTTGCAGATAGAGCTCATGTTTGCATTATGAACATATAGGAAGACATATATGGCACAACTAATGATGACCTTGAACTTGACGTCAGATGACCTTGAGTGCCAAATGTCTGACTTGGAATGTGTAAATTGACCTAGGCGGCCTAAACGATTCCACCCAACATATAGAATATCAAATGCCGCACACATACATGTAATGGTTACATCGAAGTTCATACGGATGACCTTGATTGGTAAATCCCAAGGTCATATGTTTACACTGCGAACCTTGATTGGTAAATCTCAAGGTCTGTTACCTGCCAATGCTGCCATGGCCAAACCAAAATTGTCCGGTAACCTATCTTAGCCTTTGGGCTAATTTTTTCTTATTCATGCATAACACTCCCCATATGTACCTCTGTGACATGTATAAATTTGGTTGCCCTTGAATCGCTCGAAGTGGGCCATTTTGGGCCCAAACTCGGCCCAAATGGGACTTTCCCATGTTAAATTCTCCTGTGCTTTATAATGGGACACATTAAGCCTAATATCTCACTTAATATTGAGATTAGAGACTAGGAATCAATTGTGGACATATAGGAAATGATATATGCTGAATATTGTCGTGACCTTGAATTTGACCTTTGACCTCATTTTCAAGGTCACATGACAAATTGGCTAATATCTCTCTTATTATCGACTTTACAGCTTAGGATTCAATTGTGAACATATAGGAAATGATATATGCTGAATATTCTCATGACCTTGAATTTGACCTTTGACCTCATTTTCAAGGTCACATGACAAAATGGCTAATATCTCGCTTATTATCGACTTTACAGCTTAGGAATACATTGTGAACATATAGGAAATGATATATGCTGAATTTTCTCGTGACTTCGAATTTGACCTTGACCTCATTTCCAAGGTCACAGGACAAAGTTGCTAATATCTCGCTTATTATCGACTTTACAGCTTAGGAATCAATTGTGAACATATAGGAAATGATATATGCTGAATATTTTTGTGACCTTGAATTTGACCTTGGACCTCATTTTCAAGGTCACAGGACAAAATGGCCAATATCTTGCTTATTAGTGACTTTACGCCTTATGAATCAATTGTGAACATATAGGAAATGATATATGCTGAATATTCTAGTGACCTTGAATTTGACTTTTGACCTCATTTTCAAGGTCAACTGGACAAAATGGCTAATATCTTGCTTATTATCAACTTTACAGCTTAGGAATCAATTGTGAACATATAGGAAATGATATATTCTGAATATTCTCATGACCTTGAATTTGACCTTTGACCTAAATTTCAAGGCCAGTCATTTTATTTTCAAGGTCAGAATACAAAATGGTTTATATCTCTCTTATTATCAAATTCACAGCTTAGGGGTCCATAGTGAACATATAGGAAATGATGTATGCTGAATATTTTGGTGATCTAGAATTTGACCTTTGATCCAATTTTCAAGGTCAGAGAACAAAATGGCTAATATGTCGTTTATTATCATCTTTACAGCTTAGGAATCAATTGCGAATATAGAGGAATGATATATACTGAATCTTTTCATGAACTTGAACTTTGACCTCATTTTCTAGGTCACATCACCGATCACAGAATGGCTAATATCTCACTTATTATCGACTTTACAGTTTAGGAATTTATTGTGGACATACTAGAAGTGATATATTTGTTGAAAAATTATTTTCAAGGTCACTGGACAAAAGGCTAATATCTAAAATGTATATTGTCCGGTAACCTTTCTTAGCCCTTGGGCTAATTTTTAGGTTACCGGACCTTTGGTCCGATAACCTATTGCCGTGGCGTTGCGTCCGTCGTCCGTCGTCCGTCGTCCGTCCACATTTTTATCATTAAAGTTTACAGGCGAATATTTCTGAAATTTTGCACAAAAATACCTAAAAATATTTCCAGGAAAGGTTTTTTTTAGTTTTTTGATTTTCGCATTTTTTTCAAAATGGCGGCCGTTTTCGTCGAAAAATGGCCAATTTTGGACTTTGATGGTCGTTTTCTCAAAATCTGTTCAGTAACTTTTTTCTTATTGATGCATGACACTCCTCCTATGTACCCCTGTGACATGTATAAATTTCGTTGCCCTTGAATCGCTCGAAGTGGGCCATTTTGGGCCCAAACTCGGCCCAAATGGGACTTTCCCATGTTAAATTCTCCTATGCTTTATAATGGGACACATTAAGCCTAATATCTCACTTAAAATTGAAATTAGAGACTAAGAGTCAATTGTAGACATATAGGAAATGATATATGCTGAATATTCTCGTGACCTTGAATTTGACCTCTGACCTCGGTTTCAAGGTCAGAACGGCCGTTTTCGTCTAAAAATGGCCAATTTTGGACTTTGATGGTCGTTTTCTCAAAATCTGTTCAGTAACTTTTTTTTCTTATTGATGCATAACACTCCTCATAGGTACCCCTGTGACATGTTTAAATTTCGTTGCGCTTGAAACGCTCGAAGTTGGCCAGTTTGGGCCCAAACTCGGCCCAAATGGGACTGTCCCATGTTAAATTCTCCTATGCTTTATAATGGGACACATTAAGCCTAATATCTCACTTAATATTGCGATTAGAGACTAGGAATCAATTGTGGACATATAGGAAATGATATATGCCGAATATTCTTGTGACCTTGAAATTGACCTCTGACCTCGGTTTCAAGGTCAGAGCACAAAATGGCTAATATCTCGTTCATTATCGACTTTACAGCTTAGGAATCAATTGTGGACATATAGGAAATGATATATGCTGAATATTCTGATAACCTTGAATTTGACCTTGGATCTCATTTTCAAGGTCACAGGACAAAATGGCTAATATCTTACTTATTATCGATTTTACAGCTTAGGGATCAATTGTGGACATATAGGAAATGATATATGCTGAATATTCTCGTGACCTCGAATTTGACCTCCGACCTCAGTTTCAAGGTCAGAGCACAAAATGGCTAATATCTCGCTTATTATCGACTTTACAGCTTAGGAATCAATTGTGGACATATAGGAAACGATATATGCCAAATATTCTGATGATGTTGATTTTGACGTTTGACCTCATTTTCAAGGTCACAGGACAAAATGGCCAATATCGCACTTATTATCGATTTTACAGCTAAGGGATCAATTGTGGACATATAGAAAATGATATATTCGGAACATTGTCATGACCTTGAACTTGACCTTTGACCTCATTTTCAATGTCACAGGACAAAATGGCTAATATCTCGCTTATTATCAATTTTACAGCTTAGGAATCAATTATGAACATATAGGAAATGATATATGCTGAATATTGCTGTGACCTTGAATTTGACCTTTGACCTCATTTTCAAGGTCAGAGAACAAAATGGCTAATATCTCGCTTTTTATCGACTTTACAGCCTAGCAATCAATTGTGGACATATAGAAAATGATATATTCTGAACATTGTCATGACCTTGAACTTCACCTTTGACTTAATTTTCAAGGTCACAGGACAAAATGGCTATTAGCTCGCTTATTATCGACTTCAGAGCATAGGAATCAATTATGAACGTATAGGAAATGATATAAGCTGAAATTTGCTATGACCTTGAATTCAACCTTTGACCTCATTTTCAAGGTCGCAGGACATGATGACTAATATCTCACTTATTATTGACTTTACAGCTTAAAAATCAGTTGTGGACATACTAGAAATGACATATGCCGAATATTATTGTGTCCTTGAATTGACCAATGACCTTATTTTCAAGGTCACGGGACAAACTACTAATATCTAAAATTTGTATTGTCCGGTAACCTTTCTTAGCCCTTGGGCTAATTTTATCTTTAAAGTTTATGATGGAATATTTCTGAAATTTTGCACAAAAATACCTAAAAATATTTCCAGGAAAGGTTTTTAGATTACCGGACCTTTGGTCCGATAACCTATTGGCATGGCGTTGCGTCCGTCGTCCGTCCGTCCGTCCGTCCGCCCGTCCGTCCGTCCGTCCGTCCGTCCGTCCGTCCGTCCGTCCGTCCGTCCGGCGTTAACATTTTTATCTTTAAAGTTAATGATCGAATCTTTCTGAAATTTTGCACAAAAATGCCTAAAAATATTTTGAGAAGGAGGTATTTTTTTGTTTTTTGATTTTCGCATTTTTTTCAAAATGGCGGCCGTTTTTGTCGAAAAACGCTCAATTTTGGACTTTGACGGCCATTTTCTCAAAAACTGTCTGATCAGTTTTGAGTTTTTGGTTTCAAAAGATTCCCCTCATATACCTCTGTGATATGTATAAGTTTGGTTGTCCTAAATTTGCCAGTTTCCGTGTGGCGGCCATTTTGAATTTTTGGCGGGTCGGCGAAAAAAATTTTTTTCGCCCCAGATCGCATTACTATCCATTTTGGGCCATTTCTAGAGCAAAAAAAAATTTTCACCCTTTGAAAAAAATTTTGGACTTAGAAAATTTTCGGCACTTTTTCCCTTCATAATGGGAGCTGTCCGGACTGTACTCATAGAACGCTTGAAAATAGAGCTTAGAAATTGGCACTTTCAAATGGGAAGTCAAATATGGCGACTTGTGTGGTGACCTTGAATTTGACCTTGGATGACCTTGAAAGGTCAAAACAGCCATTTTGGGGTCAAAAAATGCCCAGATTTGCCTTTGTAGATGAAATGCTTGCCTTGGGTCGAAAAACGCTCAAATTTGCACCTGGTCTGTATTTTCTCAAAAACTCTCTGATCAGTTTTGAGATTTTTGCTTAAAAAGATTCTTCTTATATACCTCTGTGACGTGTATAAGTTTTGTTGCCCTTGAATCGCCGATCTCAGTGTGTCGGCCATTTTGAATGTTTGACGAGTCGGCGAAAAAAAATTTTTTCGCCCCAAATAACATTACTATCCATTTTGGGCCATTTCTAGGCAAAAAAAAATGTTCACCCTTTGAAAAAAATTTTGGACTTAGAAAATTTTCGGCACTTTTTTCCTTCATAATGGGAGCTGTCAGGACTGTACTCATAGAACGCTTGAAGATAGAGCTTAGAAATTGGCACTTTCAAATGGGAAGTCATATATGGCGACTTGTGTGGTGATCTTGAATTTGACCTTGGATGACCTTGAAAGGTCAAAACAGCCATTTTTGGGTCGAAAAACGCTCAAATTTGCACCTGGTCTGTATTTTCTCAAAAACTCTCTGATCAGTTTTGAGATTTTTGCTTAAAAAGATTCCTCTTATATACCTCTGTGACGTGTATAAGTTTTGTTGCCCTTGAATCGCCGATCTCAGTGTGGCGGCCATTTTGAATTTTTGACGAGTCGGCGAAAAAAATTTTTTTCGCCCCAAATAACATTACTATCCATTTTGGGCCATTTCTAGGCAAAAAAAATTTTTCACCCTTTGAAAAAAATTTTGGACTTGGAAAATTTTCGGCACTTTTTTCCTTCATAATGGGAGCTGTCAGGACTGTACTCATAGAACGCTTGAAGATAGAGCTTAGAAATTGGCACTTTCAAATGGGAAGTCATATATGGCGACTTGTATGGTGACCTTGAATTTGACCTTGGATGACCTTGAAAGGTCAAAACAGCCATTTTTGGGTCGAAAAACGCTCAAATTTGCACCTGGTCTGTATTTTCTCAAAAACTCTCTGATCAGTTTTGAGATTTTTGCTTAAAAAGATTCCTCTTATATACCTCTGTGACGTGTATAAGTTTTGTTGCCCTTGAATCGCTGATCTCAGTGTGGCGGCCATTTTGAATTTTTGACGAGTCGGCGAAAAAAAAATTTTTCGCCCCAAATAACATTACTATCCATTTTGGGCCATTTCTAGGCAAAAAAAAATTTTCACCCTTTGAAAAAAATTTTGGACTTGGAAAATTTTCGGCACTTTTTTCCTTCATAATGGGAGCTGTCAGGACTGCACTCATAGAACGCTTGAAGATAGAGCTTAGAAATTGGCACTTTCAAATGGGAAGTCATATATGGCGACTTGTGTGGTGACCTTGAATTTGACCTTGGATGACCTTGAAAGGTCAAAACAGCCATTTTGGGGTCAAAAAATGCCCAGATTTGCCTTTGTAGATGAAATGCTTGCAGATAGAGCTCATGTTTGCATTATGAACATATAGGAAGACATATATGGCACAACTAATGATGACCTTGAACTTGACGTCAGATGACCTTGAGTGCCAAATGTCTGACTTGGAATGTGTAAATTGACCTGAGCGGCCTAAACGATTCCACCCAACATATAGAATATCAAATGCCGAACACATACATGTAATGGTTACATCGAAGTTCATACGGATGACCTTGATTGGTAAATCCCAAGGTCATATGTTTACACTGCGAATCTTGATTGGTAAATCTCAAGGTCTGTTACCTGCCAATGCTGCCATGGCCAAACCAAAATTGTCCGGTAACCTATCTTAGCCTTTGGGCTAATTAAGGCATTTCTGCCGAAATGCCTTTATGGTTTTAGCAGAATTTTTTTTTTTTTTTTTTTTCTTCTTCCGCCACTTTTGGTTTCCGGACGATAACTTTAGATTGCCTTGACGGATCCTTGTCAAATTTTCACCACAAGTCAGAAATGATATGTGGAAGAACCCTATTCTTTTTGAGCCGGATCCGAGGTCCGTGAGGTCCGTGAGGATGAAATCAAGGCTAATTTTGAGACTTGTTTTCCGGACGATAACTGGGAAAATATATATGCAATAGTTGCAGAACTCTGCATGGAGGTTCATATGCCACCAGGGAAGAACCCTATTGATTTTGGGATCGATCCGTCAAACGACCTTTGACCTAGAGGTCAAAATAATTTTTTGCTGATTCATCCTTGAGGCTTCCTGCATATCTCAGAAACCGTGCATCGTAGAGCGAAACGGACGTTATTTTCGGACTCGTCGCCCTAGACAAACATCTCTAGGGTGTACTTTTTTTTTTGATCCGGCTCCGAGGTCCGTCAGGTCCGTGAGGATGAAATCGAGGAACTTGGTTTCCGGACGATAACTCAAAAAATATTCAGGCAAAAGTTGCAGAATTTTGCACGGAGGTTTATATATCACCAGGGAAGAACCCTATTGATTTTGGGATCGATACCTCAAACGACCTTTGACCTAGAGGTCGAAATAATGCTGAGTCATCCTTGAGGCATCCTGCATATCTCGGAAACGGTGCGTCGTAGAGCGAAACGGACGTTATTTTCGGACTCGTCGCCCTAGACAAACATGTCTAAGGGGTATTATGGATGAACTTTGACCTTGACCCGAAATTTTTTTGCCGACTCGGCATTTTTCGTTTTCGTCGATATCTCGGAAACGGTGCGTCGTAGAGCGAAACGGACGTTATTTTCGGACTCGTCGCACTAGACAAACATGTCTATGGGGAATTATGGATGAACTTTGACCTTGACCCGAAATTTTTTTGCCGAGTCGGCATTTTTCGTTTTCGTCGATATCTCGGAAACGGTGCGTCGTAGAGCGAAACGGACGTTATTTTCAGACTCGTCGCACTAGACAAACATATCTAAGGGGAATTATTGATGAACTTTGACCTTGACCCGAAATTTTTTTGCCGAGTCGGCATTTTTCGTTTTCGTCGATATCTCGGAAACGGTGCGTCGTAGAGCGAAACGGACGTTATTTTCGGACTCGTCGCACTAGACAAACATGTCTAAGGGGAATTATTGATGAACTTTGACCTTGACCCGAAATTTTTGTGCCGAGTCGGCATTTTTCGTTTTCGTCGATATCTCGGAAACAGTGCATCGTAGAGCGAAATGGACGTTATTTTCGGACTCGTCGCACTAGACAAACATGTCTAAGGGGTATTATGGATGAACTTTGACCTTGACCCGAAATTTTTTTGCCGAGTCGGCATTTTTCGTTTTCGTCGATATCTCGGAAACGGTGCGTCGTAGAGCGAAACAGACGTTATTTTCGGACTCGTCGCACTAGACAAACATGTCTAAGGGGTATTATTGATGAACTTTGACCTTGACCCGAAATTTTTTTGCCGAGTCGGCATTTTTCGTTTTCGTCGATATCTCGGAAACGGTGCGTCGTAGAGCGAAACGGACGTTATTTTCGGACTCGTCACCCTAGACAAACATGTCTAAGGGGTATTATGGATTAACTTTGACCTTGACCCGAAATTTTTTTGCCGAGTCGGCAGTTTTTGTTTTCGTCGATATCTCGGAAACGGTGCGTCGTAGAGCGAAACGGATGGTATTTTCGGACTCGTCGCCCTAGACAAACATGTCTAGCGGGTATTATGGATGAACTTTGACCTTGACCCGAAATTTGTCGACATTTTTCATTTTCGTCGATATCTAGTATTATAAATTATTCATCACACCGAAATGCCTCCAAGGCATCTTTAGGCCTTGACGTCTAGTTTTTTTTAGTTTTCTGATTTTCGAATTTTTTTCAAAATGGCGGCCGCTTTCGTCGAAAAATGGCCAATTTTGGACTTTGACGGTCGTTTTCTCAGAATCTGTTCAGTAACTTTTTTTCTTATCAATGCATAACACTCCTCATATGTACCCCTGTGACACGTATAAATTTCGTTGCCCTTGTATAGCTCGAAGTGGGCCATTTTGAGCCCAAACTCGGCCCAAATGGGAATTCCCATGTTAAATTCTCCTATGGTTTATAATGGGACACATTAAGCCTAATATCTCACTTAATATTGAGATTAGAGACTAGGAATCAATTGTGGACATATAGGAAATGATATATGCTGAATATTCTCGTGACCTTGAATTTGACTTTTGACCTCATTTTCAAGGTCACATGACAAAATGGCTAATATCTTGCTTATTATCGACTTTACAGTTTAGGAATCAATTGTGAACATATAGGAAATCATATATGCTGAATATTCTCGTGGCCTTGAATTTGAGCTTTGACCTCATTTTCAAGGTCACAGGACAAAATGGCCAATATCTTGCTTATTAGCGACTTTACTGCTTAGGAATCGATTGTGAACATATAGGAAATGATATATGCTGAAAATTCTCGTGATCTTGAATTTGACCTTTGACCTCATTTTCAAGGTCACAGGACAAAATGGCTAATATCTCGCTTATTATTGACTTTACAGCTTAGGAATCAATTGTGAACATATAGGAAATGATATATGCTGAATATTCTTGTGACCTTGAATTTGACCTTTGACCTCATTTTCAAGGTCACATGACAAAATGGCTAATATCTCGCTTATTATCGACTTTACAGTTTAGGAATCAATTGTGAACATATAGAAAATGATATATTTTCATGACCTTGAATTTGACCCTGACCTCATTTCCAAGGTCACAGGACAAAATGGCTAATATCTCACTTATTATCGATTTTACAGCTTAGGAATCAATTGTGGACATATAGGAAATGCTATATGCTGAATATTCTTGTGACCTTGAATTTGACCTCTGACCTCATTTTCAAGGTTCAAGGACAAACTGGCTCATATCTTGCTCCTCTATTGACTGTATGGCTTGGGAATCAATTGTGGACATGATATAGAAAATGATATACACTGAATATTTTGATGACCTTGAATTGACCTTTGCTTTTTTTTTTTTTTTTCTTTTTCCGCCACTTTTGGTTTCCGGACGATAACTTTAGATTGCCTTGACGGATCCTCGTCAAATTTTCACCACAAGTCAGAAATGATATGTGGAAGAACCCTATTTTTTTTGAGCCGGATCCGAGGTCCGTGAGGTCCGTGAGGATGAAATCAAGGCTAATTTTGAGACTTAGTTTCCGGACGATAACTGGAAAAATATTTACGCAATAGTTGCAGAACTCCGCATGGAGGTTCATATGCCACCAGGGAAGAACCCTATTGATTTTGGGATCGATCCGTCCAACGACCTTTGACCTAGAGGTCGAAATAATTTTTTGCTGATTCATCCTTGAGGCTTCCTGCATATCTCAGAAACCGTGCGTCGTAGAGCGAAACGGACGTTATTTTCGGACTCGTCGCCCTAGACAAACATCTCTAGGGTGTATTAATTTTTTTTGATCCGGCTCCGAGGTCCGTGAGGTCCTTGAGGATGAAATCGAGGCTGATCTTGAAACTTGGTTTCCGGACGATAACTCGAAAAATATTCAGGCAATAGTTGCAGAATTTTGCACGGAGGTTTATATATCAACAGGGAAGAACCCTATTGATTTTGGGATCGATACGTCAAGCGACCTTTGACCTAGAGGTCAAAATAATTTTTTGCTGAGTCATCCATGAGGCATCCTGCATATCTCGGAAACGGTGCGTCGTAGAGCGAAACGGACGTTATTTTCGGACTCGTCGCCCTAGACAAACATGTCTAAGGGGTATTATGGATGAACTTTGACCTTGACCTTGAATTTTTTTGCCGAGTCGGCATTTTTCGTTTTCGTCGATATCTCGGAAACGGTGCGTCGTAGAGCGAAACGGACGTTATTTTCGGACTCGTCGCCCTAGACAAACATGTCCAAGGGGTATTATGGATGAACTTTGACCTTGACCCGAAATTTTTTTGCCGAGTCGGCATTTTTCGTTTTCGTCGATATCTCGGAAACGGTGCGTCGTAGAGCGAAACAGACGTTATTTTCGGACTCGTCGCACTAGACAAACATGTCTAAGGGGTATTATTGATGAACTTTGACCTTGACCCGAAATTTTTTTGCCGAGTCGGCATTTTTCGTTTTCGTCGATATCTCGGAAACGGTGCGTCGTAGAGCGAAACGGACGTTATTTTCGGACTCGTCGCACTAGACAAACATGTCTATGGGGAATTATTGATGAACTTTGACCTTGACCCGAAATTTTTTTGCCGAGTCGGCATTTTTCGTTTTCGTCGATATCTCGGAAACGGTGCGTCGTAGAGCGAAACGGACGTTATTTTCGGACTCGTCACCCTAGACAAACATGTCTAAGGGGTATTATGGATTAACTTTGACCTTGACCCGAAATTTTTTTGCTGAGTCGGCAGTTTTTGTTTTCGTCGATATCTCGGAAACGGTGCATCGTAGAGCGAAACGGATGGTATTTTCGGACTCGTCGCCCTAGACAAACATGTCTAGCGGGTATTATGGATGAACTTTGACCTTGACCCGAAATTTGTCGACATTTTTCATTTTCGTCGATATCTAGTATTATAAATTATTCATCACACCGAAATGCCTCCAAGGCATCTTTAGGCCTTGACGTCTAGTTTTTTTTAGTTTTCTGATTTTCGAATTTTTTTCAAAATGGCGGCCGCTTTCGTCGAAAAATGGCCAATTTTGGACTTTGACGGTCGTTTTCTCAGAATCTGTTCAGTAACTTTTTTTCTTATCAATGCATAACACTCCTCATATGTACCCCTGTGACACGTATAAATTTCGTTGCCCTTGTATAGCTCGAAGTGGGCCATTTTGAGCCCAAACTCGGCCCAAATGGGAATTCCCATGTTAAATTCTCCTATGGTTTATAATGGGACACATTAAGCCTAATATCTCACTTAATATTGAGATTAGAGACTAGGAATCAATTGTGGACATATAGGAAATGATATATGCTGAATATTCTCGTGACCTTGAATTTGACTTTTGACCTCATTTTCAAGGTCACATGACAAAATGGCTAATATCTTGCTTATTATCGACTTTACAGTTTAGGAATCAATTGTGAACATATAGGAAATCATATATGCTGAATATTCTCGTGGCCTTGAATTTGAGCTTTGACCTCATTTTCAAGGTCACAGGACAAAATGGCCAATATCTTGCTTATTAGCGACTTTACTGCTTAGGAATCGATTGTGAACATATAGGAAATGATATATGCTGAAAATTCTCGTGATCTTGAATTTGACCTTTGACCTCATTTTCAAGGTCACAGGACAAAATGGCTAATATCTCGCTTATTATTGACTTTACAGCTTAGGAATCAATTGTGAACATATAGGAAATGATATATGCTGAATATTCTTGTGACCTTGAATTTGACCTTTGACCTCATTTTCAAGGTCACATGACAAAATGGCTAATATCTCGCTTATTATCGACTTTACAGTTTAAGAATCAATTGTGAACATATAGGAAATGATATATTTTCATGACCTTGAATTTGACCCTGACCTCATTTCCAAGGTCACAGGACAAAATGGCTAATATCTCACTTATTATCGATTTTACAGCTTAGGAATCAATTGTGGACATATAGGAAATGCTATATGCTGAATATTCTTGTGACCTTGAATTTGACCTCTGACCTCATTTTCAAGGTCCAAGGACAAACTGGCTCATATATTGCTCCTCTATTGACTGTATGGCTTGGGAATCAATTGTGGACATGATATAGAAAATGATATACACTGAATATTTTGATGACCTTGAATTGACCTTTGCTCATTCATTTTCAAGGCCACAGCTCAAAATTTCTGATATGTCTCTGATTATTAAGGCATTTCGGTAGAAATGCCTTTATGGTTTTAGCAGAATTTTTTTTTTTTTTTTTTTCTTTTTCCGCCACTTTTGGTTTCCGGACGATAACTTTAGATTGCCTTGACGGATCCTCGTCAAATTTTCACCACCAGTCAGAAATGATATGTGGAAGAACCCTATTCTTTTTGAGCCGGATCCGAGGTCCGTGAGGTCCGTGAGGATGAAATCAAGGCTAATTTTGAGACTTAGTTTCCGGACGATAACTGGAAAAATATTTACGCAATAGTTGCAGAACTCCGCATGGAGGTTCATATGCCACCAGGGAAGAACCCTATTGATTTTGGGATCGATCCGTCCAACGACCTTTGACCTAGAGGTCGAAATAATTTTTTGCTGATTCATCCTTGAGGCTTCCTGCATATCTCAGAAACCGTGCGTCGTAGAGCGAAACGGACGTTATTTTCGGACTCGTCGCCCTAGACAAACATCTCTAGGGTGTATTAATTTTTTTTGATCCGGCTCCGAGGTCCGTGAGGTCCTTGAGGATGAAATCGAGGCTGATCTTGAAACTTGGTTTCCGGACGATAACTCGAAAAATATTCAGGCAATAGTTGCAGAATTTTGCACGGAGGTTTATATATCAACAGGGAAGAACCCTATTGATTTTGGGATCGATACGTCAAGCGACCTTTGACCTAGAGGTCAAAATAATTTTTTGCTGAGTCATCCATGAGGCATCCTGCATATCTCGGAAACGGTGCGTCGTAGAGCGAAACGGACGTTATTTTCGGACTCATCGCCCTAGACAAACATGTCTAAGGGGTATTATGGATGAACTTTGACCTTGACCTTGAATTTTTTTGCCGAGTCGGCATTTTTCGTTTTCGTCGATATCTCGGAAACGGTGCGTCGTAGAGCGAAACGGACGTTATTTTCGGACTCGTCGCCCTAGACAAACATGTCCAAGGGGTATTATGGATGAACTTTGACCTTGACCCGAAATTTTTTTGCCGAGTCGGCATTTTTCGTTTTCGTCGATATCTCGGAAACGGTGCGTCGTAGAGCGAAACGGACGTTATTTTCGGACTCGTCGCCCTTGACAAACATGTCTAAAGGGTATTATGGATGAACTTTGACCTTGACCTTGAATTTTTTTGCCGAGTCGTCATTTTTCGTTTTCGTCGATATCTCGGCAACGGTGCGTCGTAGAGCGAAACGAACGTTATTTTCGGACTCGTCGCCCTAGACTAACATGTCTAGATGGTATTATGCATGAACTTTGACCTTGACCCGAAATTTTTTTGCCGAGTCGGCATTTTTCGTTTTCGTCGATATCTCGGAAACGGTGCTTCGTAGAGCGAAACGGACATTATTTTCGGAATCGTCGCCCTAGACAAACATGTCTAAGGTTTATTATGGATGAAGATTGACCTTGACCCAATTTTTTTTTGCCGAGTCGGCATTTTTCGTTTTCGTCGATATCTCGGAAACGGTGTGTCGTAGAGCGAAACGGACGTTATTTTCGGACTCGTCGCTGAAATATTAAACGTTTTCCGGTAACCTATCTAGGCCCTTGGCCTAATTTTTTAGGTTACCGGACTTATGGTCCGATAACCTATTGGCGTGGCGATGGGTCCGTCAACCTATTGGCGTGGCGATGCGTCCGTCATCCGTTGTCGTCGTCCACATTTTTATCTTTTTTGTTTACGGGCGAATATTTCTGAAATTTTGCACAAAAATACTTAAGAATAATTCAAGAAGGAGGTATTTTTATTACGTTACCGGACCTATGGTCCGATAACCTATTGCCATGGCGTTGCGTCCGTCGTCCGTCCGTTCGTCCGTCCGTCCGTCGTCCGTCGTCTGTCGTCCGTCGTCCGTAAACAATTTTATCTTTAAAGTTTACGATCAGATTTTTCTGAAATTTTGCACAAAAATGCTTAAAAATAATTTAAAACGGAGGTATTTTTAGGTTACCGGACCTATGGTCCGATAACCTATTGGCATGGCGTCCGTCGTCCGTTCACATTTTTAGGTTACCGGACCTTTGGTCCGATAACCTATTGCCATGGCGTTGCGTCCGGCGTCCGTCGTCCGGCGTCCGTCGTCCGTCGTCCGTCCGTTCACATTTTTATCTTTAAAGTTTATGATGGAATATTTCTGAAATTTTGCACAAAAATACCTAAAAATATTTCCAGGAAATGTTTTTTTTAGTTTTCTGATTTTCGAATTTTTTTCAAAATGGCGGCCGCTTTCGTCAAAAAATGGCCAATTTTGGACTTTGACGGTCGTTTTCTCAAAATCTGTTCAGTAACTTTTTTTCTTATCGATGCATAACACTCCTCATAGGTACCCCTGTGACATGTATAAATTTCGTTGCCCCTGAATCGCTCGAAGTGGGCCATTTTGGGCCCAAACTCGGCCCAGATGGGACTTTCCCATGTTAAATTCTCCTATGCCTTATAATGGGACACATTAAGCCTAATATCTCACTTAATATTGAGATTAGAGACTAGGGATCAATTGTGGAGATATAGGAAATGATATATCCTGAATATTCTGGTGACCTTGAATTTGACCTCTGACTTCGGTTTCAAGGTCAGAGGGCCATTTTCGTCGAAAAATGGCCAATTTTGGACTTTGACGGTCGTTTTCTCAGAATCTGTTCAGTAACTTTTTTTCTTATCAATGCATAACACTCCTGATATGTACCCCTGTGACACGTATAAATTTCGTTGCCCTTGAATCGCTCGAAGTGGGCCATTTTGGGCCCAAACTCGGCCCAAATGGGACTTTCCCATGTTAAATTCTCCTATGGTTTATAATGGGGCACATTAAGCCTAATATCTCACTTAATCTTGAGATTAGAGACTAGGAATCAATTGTGGACATATAGGATATGATATATGCTGAATATTCTCAGGGTCTTGAATTTGACCTCTGACCTCAGTTTCAAGGTCAGAGCATAAAATGTCTAATATCTTGCTTATTATCGACTTTACAGCTTAGGAATCAATTGTGGACATATAGGAAATGATATATGCCGAATATTCTGATGACCTTGAATTTGACCTTTGACCTCATTTTCAAGGTCACACCACAAAATGGTTAATATCTCACTTATTATCGATTTTACAGCTTAGGGATCAATTGTGGACATATAGGAAATGATATATGCTGAATATTCTCGTGACCTTGAATTTAACTTCTGACCTCAGTTTCAAGGTCAGAGCACAAAATGGGTAATATCTCGCTTATTATTGACCTTACAGTGTAGGAGTCAATTATGAACTTATAGGAAATGATATATGCAGATTATTGTCATGACCTTGAATTTGACCTTTGACCTCATTTTCCAGGTCAGATCACAAAATGGATAATATCTCACTTAATATCGACTTTACAGCTTAGGAATCAATTGTGGACATGCTAGAAATGATATGGGCAGAATATTCTCGTGACCTAGAATTGACCAACTACCTTAATTTCAAGGTCATGGGACAAAAGGCTAATATCTAAAATATACATTGTCCGGTAACCTTTCTTAGCCCTTGGGCTAATTTTATCTTTAAAGTATATGATCGAATCTTTCTGAAATTTTGCACAAAAATACCTAAAAATATTTCAAGGAAATTTTTTTTTTAGTTTTTCGATTTTCGCATTTTTTTCAAAATGGCGGCCGTTTTCGACGAAAAATGCCTGATTTTGGACTTTGGCGGCCATTTTCTCAAAAACTGTTCAGTAACTTTTTTTCTTTTTGATACACAACACTCCTCATATGTACTCCTGTGATGTATATAAATTTTGTTGCGCTTGAATCGCTCGAAGTGGGCCATTTTGGGCCAAACTTGGCGCAAATGGGACTTTCCCATGTTAAATTTTCCTATGCTTTATAATGGGACACATTATGCCTTATATCTCACTTAATATTGAGATTAGAGACTAGGAATCAATTGTAGACAGATAGGAAATGATATATGCTGAATATTCTCGTGACCTTGAATTTGACCTCTGACCTCAGTTTCAAGGTCAAGGAACAAAATGGCTAATATCTCGCTTATTATCGACCTTTGGTCCGATAACCTATTGCCATGGCGTTGCGTCCGGCGTCCGTCCGTCCGTCCGTCCGTTCACATTTTTATCTTTAAAGTATATGATCGAATCTTTCTGAAATTTTGCACAAAAATACCTAAAAATATTTCAAGGAAAGGTTTTTTTTAGTTTTTCGATTTTCGCATTTTTTTCAAAATGGCGGCCGTTTTCGACGAAAAATGCCTGATTTTGGACTTTGGCGGCCATTTTCTCAAAAACTGTTCAGTAACTTTTTTAGGTTACCGGACCTATGGTCCGTAACCTATTGGCATGGCGATGCGTCCGGCGTCGTCGTCCGTCGTCGTCGTCGTCGTCCGTCAACAATTTTATCTTTAAAGTTTACGATCGCATTTTTCTGAAATTTTGCACAAAAATGCCTAAAAATATTTCGAAAGGGAGGTATTTTTTATTTTTTTGATTTTCGCATTTTTTTCAAAATGGCGGCCGTTTTTTTCGAAAAACGCTCAATTTTGAACTTTGACGTCCATTTTCTCAAAAACTGTCTGATCAGTTTTGAGTTTTTGATTACGAAAGATTCCTCTCATATACGTCTGTGATATGTATAAGTTTGGTTGCCCTAAATTCGCCGGTTTCCGTGTGGCGGCCATTTTGAATTTTCGGCGGGTCGGCGAAAAAAAATTTTTTCGCCCCAAATTGCATTACTATCCATTTTGGGCCATTTCTAGGGCAAAAAATTTTTTTCACCTTTTGAAAAAAATTTTGGACTTAGAAAATTTTCGGCACTTTTTTCCTTCATAATGGGAGCTGTCCGGACTGTACTCATAGAACGCTTGAAGATAGAGCTTAGAAATTGGCACTTTCAAATGGGAAGTCATATATGGCGACTTGTGTGGTGACCTTGAATTTGACCTTGGATGACCTTGAAAGGTCAAAACAGCCATTTTTGGGTCGAAAAATGCTCAAATTTGCACCTGGTCTGTATTTTCTCAAAAACTGTCTGATCAGTTTTGAGTTTTTGGTTTCAAAAGATTCCTCTCATATACCTCTGTGATATGTATAAGTTTGGTTGCCCTAAATTCGCCTGTTTCCGTGTGGCGGCCATTTGGAATTTTCGGCGGGTCGGCGAAAAAAATGTTTTTCGCCCCAAATCGCATTACTATCCATTTTGGGCCATTTCTAGGGCAAAAAATTTTTTTCACCCTTTGAAACATTTTTGGACTTGAGAAATTTTCGGCACTTTTTTCCTTCATAATGAGAGCTGTCAGGATTGTACTCATAGAACGCTTGAAGATAGAGCTTAAAAATTAGCATTTTCAAATGGGAAGTCATATATGGCGACTTGTGTGGTGACCTTGAATTTGACCTTCGATGACCTTGAAAGGTCAAAACAGCCTTTTTGGGGTCAAAAAATGCCCAGATTTGCCTCTATAGATGAAATGCTTGCAGATAGAGCTCATGTTTGCATTATGAACATAAAGGAAGACATATATGGCACAACTAATGATGACCTTGAACTTGACGTCAGATGACCTTTAGTGCCAAATGTCTGACTTGGAATGTGTAAATTGACCTGAGCGGCCTAAACGATTCCACCCAACATATAGAATATCAAATGCCGCACACATACATGTAATGGTAACATTGAAGTTCATACGGATGACCTTGATTGGTAAATCCCAAGGTCATATGTTTACACTGTGTACCTTGATTGGTGAAAGGTCTGTTACCTGCCAATGCTGCCATGGCCAAACCAAAATTCTCCGGTAACCTTTCTTAGCCTTTGGGCTAATTTTTTTATTGATGCATAACACTCCTCATATGTACCCCTGTGACATGTATAAATTTCGTTGCCCTTGAATCGCTCGAAGTGGGCCATTTTGGGCCCAAACTCGGCCCAAATGGGACTTTCCCACGTTAAATTCTCCTATGCTTTATAATGGGACACATTAAAGCCTAATATCTCACTTAATATTGAGATTAGAGACTAGGAATCAATTGTGGACCTAAAGGAAATGATATATGCTGAATATTCTTGTGACCTTGAATTTGACCTCTGACCTTGGTTTCAAAGTTAGAGCGGCCGTTTTCGTCGAAAAATGGCCAATTTTGACTTTGACGGTCGTTTTCTCAAAATCTGTTCAGTAACTTTTTTTTTCATTGATGAAAAACACTCCTCATATGTACCCCTGTGACATGTATAAATTTCGTTTCCCTTGAATCGCTTAAAGTGGGCCATTTTGGGCCCAAACTCGGCCCAAATGGGACTTTCCCATGTTAAATTTTCCTATGCTTTATAATGGGACACATTAAGCCTAATATCTCACTTAATATTGAAATTAGAGACTAGGAATGAATTGTGGACATATAGGAAATGATATATGCTGAATATTCTCGTGACCTTGAATTTGACCTTTGACCTCATTTTCAAGGTCACATGACAAAATGGCTAATATCTCGCTTATTATCGACTTTACAGTTTAGGAATCAATTGTGAACATATAGGAAATGATATATGCTGAATATTTTCATGACCTTGAATTTGACCCTGACCTCATTTCCAAGGTCACAGGACAAAATTGCTAATATCTCGCTTATTATCGACTTTACAGCTTAGGAATCAATTGCGAACATATAGGAAATGATATATGCTGAATATTCTCATGACCTTGAATTTGACCTTTGACTTCATTTTCAAGGTCACAGGACAAATTGGCCAATATCTTGCTGATTAGCGACTTTACAGCTTAGGAATCAATTGTGAACATATAGGAAATGATATATGCTGAAAATTCTCGTGACCTTGAATTTGACCTTCGACCTCATTTTCAAGGTCACAGGACAAAATGGCCAATATCTTGCTTATCAGCGACTTAACAGCTTAGAAATCAATTGTGAACATATAGGAAATGATATATGCTGAAAATTCTCATGACCTTGAATTTGACCTTTGACCTCATTTTGAAGGTCACATGACAAAATGGCTAAGATCTCGCTTATTATCGACTTTACAGCTTAGGAATCAATTTTGAACATATAGGAAATGATATACGCAGAATATTCTCATGACCTTGACTTTGACCTTTGACCTCATTTCCAAGGTCACAGGACAAAATTGCTGATATCTCGCTTATTATCGACTTTACAGCTTAGGAATCAATTGTGAACATATGGGAAATGATATATGCTGAATATTCTCGTGACCTTGAATTTGACCTTTGACCTCATTTTCAAGGTCACAGGACAAAATGGCCAATATCTTGCTTATTAGCGCCTTTACAGCTAAGAAATCAATTGTGAACATATAGGAAATGATATATGCTCAATATTCTAGTGACCTTGAATTTGACTTTTGACCTCATTTTCAAGGTCAACAGGACAAAATGGCTAATATCTCACTTATTATCGACTTTACAGCTTAGGAATCAAGTGTGAACATATAGGAAATGATATATTCTGAATATTTTAATGATGATGAATTTGACCTTTGACCTAAATTTCAAGGTCAGTCATTTTATTTTCAAAGTCAGATTACAAAATGGCTTATATCTCGCTTATTATCAAATTTACAGCTTAGGGGTTCATAGTGAACATATAGGAAATAATGTATGCTGAATAGTTTGGTGATCTAGAATTTAACCTTTGATCCCATTTTCAAGGTTAGAGATATGGCGATTTCAGTGGTCACCTTGAATTTGACCTTCAACTTTCTCGGCTTAACTCTGTATATTTCTCCGGTAACCTTTCTAGCCCATTGGTTTAATTTTTTTGGTTTTCGCATTATTTTCAAAATGGTGGCCATTTTCGACGAAAAATGAATGATTTTGGACTTTGGCGGCCATTTTCTCAAAATCTGTTATGTAACTTTTTTCTTTTTGATACATAACACTCCTCATATGTACTCCTATGATGTCCATAAATTTCTTTGCGCTTGAATCGCTCGAAGTGGGCCATTTTGGCCAAAACTCGGCCCAAATGGGACTTTCCCATGTTCAATTCTACTATGCTTTATAATGGGACACATTATGCCTAATATCTCACTTAATATCAAGATTAGAGACTAGGAATCAATTGTGAACATATAGGAAATGATATATGCTGAATATTCCCATGACCTTGAAATTGATCTCTGACCTCAGTTTCAAGGTCAGAGCACAAAATGGCTTATATCTCGCTTATTATCGACTCTACAGCTTAGGAATCAATTGTGGACATATAGGAAATGATATATGCTGAATATTCTGATGACCTTGAATTTGACCTTTGACCCCATTTTCAAGGTCACAGGACAAAATGGCTTATATCTCGCTTATTATCGACTCTACAGCTTAGGAATCAATTGTGGACATATAGGAAATGATATATGCTGAATATTCTGATGAACTTAAATTTGACCTTTGACCCCATTTTCAAGGTTATAGGACGAAATGGTTAATATCTCACTTATTATCGATTTTACAGCTTAGGAATCAATTGTGGACATATAGGAAATGATATATGCTGAATTTTTTGATTTTCGTTTTTTCTTCAAAATGGCGGCCGTTTTCAACGAAAAAGGCCTGATTTTGGACTTTGGCGGCCATTTTCTCAAAATCTGTTCAGTAACTTTTTAGGTTACCGGACCTTTGGTCCGATAACCTATTGCCATGGCGTTGCGTCCGGCGTCCGTCGTCCGTCGTCCGTCCGTTCACATTTTTATCTTTAAAGTTTATGATGGAATATTTCTGAAATTTTGCACAAAAATACCTAAAAATATTTCCAGGAAAGTTTTTTTTTAGTTTTCTGATTTTCGAATTTTTTTCAAAATGGCGGCCGCTTTCGTCAAAAAATGGCCAATTTTGGACTTTGACGGTCGTTTTCTCAAAATCTGTTCAGTAACTTTTTTTCTTATCGATGCATAACACTCCTCATAGGTACCCCTGTGACATGTATAAATTTCGTTGCCCCTGAATCGCTCGAAGTGGGCCATTTTGGGCCCAAACTCGGCCCAGATGGGACTTTCCCATGTTAAATTCTCCTATGCTTTATAATGGGACACATTAAGCCTAATATCTCACTTAATATTGAGATTAGAGACTAGGGATCAATTGTGGAGATATAGGAAATGATATATCCTGAATATTCTGGTGACCTTGAATTTGACCTCTGACCTCGGTTTCAAGGTCAGAGGGCCATTTTCGTCGAAAAATGGCCAATTTTGGACTTTGACGGTCGTTTTCTCAGAATCTGTTCAGTAACTTTTTTTCTTATCAATGCATAACACTCCTGATATGTACCCCTGTGACACGTATAAATTTCGTTGCCCTTGAATCGCTCGAAGTGGGCCATTTTGGGCCCAAACTCGGCCCAAATGGGACTTTCCCATGTTAAATTCTCCTATGGTTTATAATGGGGCACATTAAGCCTAATATCTCACTTAATCTTGAGATTAGAGACTAGGAATCAATTGTGGACATATAGGATATGATATATGCTGAATATTCTCAGGGTCTTGAATTTGACCTCTGACCTCAGTTTCAAGGTCAGAGCATAAAATGTCTAATATCTTGCTTATTATCGACTTTACAGCTTAGGAATCAATTGTGGACATATAGGAAATGATATATGCCGAATATTCTGATGACCTTGAATTTGACCTTTGACCTCATTTTCAAGGTCACACCACAAAATGGTTAATATCTCACTTATTATCGATTTTACAGCTTAGGGATCAATTGTGGACATATAGGAAATGATATATGCTGAATATTCTCGTGACCTTGAATTTGACTTCTGACCTCAGTTTCAAGGTCAGAGCACAAAATGGGTAATATCTCGCTTATTATTGACTTTACAGTGTAGGAGTCAATTATGAACTTATAGGAAATGATATATGCAGATTATTGTCATGACCTTGAATTTGACCTTTGACCTCATTTTCCAGGTCAGATCACAAAATGGATAATATCTCACTTAATATCGACTTTACAGCTTAGGAATCAATTGTGGACATGCTAGAAATGATATGGGCAGAATATTCTCGTGACCTAGAATTGACCAACTACCTTAATTTCAAGGTCATGGGACAAAAGGCTAATATCTAAAATATACATTGTCCGGTAACCTTTCTTAGCCCTTGGGCTAATTTTTTCTTTTTGATACATAAGACTCCTCATATGTACTTCTATGATGTCTATAAATTTCGTTGTGCTTGAATCGCTCGAAGTGGGCCATTTTGGCCAAACTCGGCCCAAATGGGACTTTCCCATGTTAAATTCTCCTATGCCTCATAATGGGACACATTATGCCTAATATCTCACTTAATATTGAGATTAGAGACTAGGAATCAATTGTGGACACATAGGAAATGATATATGCTGATTATTGTGATGACCTTGAATTTGACCTTTGACCTCATTTTCAAGGTCAGAGCACAAAATGGCTAATATCTCGCTTATTATCGACTTTACAGCTTAGGAATCAATTGTGGACATATAGGAAATGATATATGCTGATTATTGTCATGACCTTGAATTTGATCTTTGACCTCATTTTCAAGGTCAGTGCACAAAATGGCTAATATCTCGCTTATTATCGACTTTACAGCTTAGGAATCAATTGTGCACATATAGGAAATGATATAGTCCGAATATTTTGATGACCTCGAATTTGAATTTTGACTTCATTTTCAAGGTCAAAGCATAAAATGGCTAATATCTCGCTTATTATCGACTTTACAGCTTTGGAATCAATTGTGCGCATATAGGAAATGATATAGTCCGAATATTTTGATGACCTTGAATTTGACCTTTGACCTCATTTTCAAGGTCAAAGTACAAAATGGCTAATATCTCACTTAATATCAACTTTACAGCTCAGGAATCAATTTAGACTGGCAGCCAAAGCAAGGTAGCACAACTTTCGTTCACCACCTTTTGTTTATACCTACAACCATTTTATTAGTAAAGAGTATACCTGAACACACCTTTTCAGAGTGGTTGTGGATTTGCAAGTGTGTGCAGGGAACAAATATGGCGATTTTAGTACATTTTGGCCTTCGCGAATTTTGGCTTCCGTCGTTCAGAAAATTCAGTGTCATGCTCTCAAAACTCATCATACAAGGCCAGACTTGGCATCAAAATTTTCCGTAAACCATACTCTTTCCAGAAATACCACATTTTCATGTATTTCTTAATTCTTTGATAGCGAAAATACAATTATTTGACCATTTCATGATTGTGCAAAAATGCAGAAAATTCGATTCAACTGAATATGCAATTAATTCTAAATATTCAAAAATATAGGTAGGACAATCATGAAACTTCTCCAAAAACATCTTATATATTCCCCCAGAGTAACAAATGTTCAACCATACCTATAGTTCCTACATTCTTGTGAATATATAATATTTAATAATCATATTCCATTTCAACGACTCTACGAACTTAACGAACATTTCACAGTATCTTTTACATGTACAACATTCTTCATAAACTCATTGCACTGATACAGGATGATTATTTGTGGTGTCAACAATGGTCAATGACTAACAGAAACAAATATTCTGTACTTCATTATTGTAGATAATTCCAACATAAACCAGAAATTGTGCTGTATATAGTCAAAGTCAATAATTATCATGAATGTTCTCATCTTGTCTTGTCTGATGTGGGTTCGAGCACTCATCAAGCAGGTTCATCGGGCCGGAGAGCATCTCCTGGCCTTGCATCCACAAGTGGGAAGTCTGACAGACACTGCTGGGACTGGTTTGGTGATAAAAAAAGCATATTAGTTCATCCGCGTCGGTGTACCTGCCACATTCCACTGGTGCTGCTAACATTGGTCGGGCAGTAACAGCAGTTAGCCGGATATTCATCTGATGCTGAAATCTCTTGACGTGTTGTATTAGCGAATCATGTGTTAGAGTCAGCTTCTGTGTCTTCATTGTCATGTGGAACATGTCTGCTCATAGTTAATTCACAGTGCTTATTGTCGGCATTGGGCATTACATCTTGACAACAAACAATTCGACAGGGTTGACATTTAGTATGGAATATATCGAATGGGTGGGTAAACTGATGAAATATTATGTCATAGATTCAAATTGATAAGCACCATGAAGTTGTTACATGATCTGATGTTCAGCCAAGCATGTCACCTGCCGATCAGGCGATTATCGTGCCAATTGACACCACGGAAGTGCACATGGGGTGACTAAATAACTGACCACTGCGATATGGGGTGGTTTTTGTTCTGCTATAAATTATGTGGGTTGGTCAAGTTGATGTGCATATCCCAGGATCTCCTTGACTTGGAGCTACGAAATCGTAAACACAGATTCCTGAAGTAATGGTGCGTCAATTGAGTGCGGCAGTCTGTCACGGAGTGGTTACCATGCGACGTAATGGGCTAAAACAAACTGAGATAGCGAGGCAAAACAACATTACACAGGTCGGCAAGATCCTGAAGAGGAACGCCGACACAGGTGTGCCTACTCCTAGATCTGGTGGCCGTACCATGCCAGCCAGGGCCTTGAGAGTACAGTGGCAGAACGCCATAGGTGTACGCGTATCCAGAACACTAGATTGGTTCGAGCTGGATATCGTGCCAGGAGACCACTAAGGAAACCCCTACTGAGTCAAAGACATCACGAGGGACGTCTGCAACGGGCCAGGGATCACCGCCATTTGGGACCGCATCACTGGAATCATGTCATATTTAGTGACGAGGCGAGATTTGAGGTGTACCGTCATGATGGACGCATCCGAGTTCGCAGACGAGTGGAAGAACTTTACCAAGAAGCCTGCACACTACCCAGGGTGCAGGCTGGAGGCAGTGGGATAACCATATGGGGAGCTTTCCACGCAGGTGGAAAAATAACCTTGTGATCCTGGTCGGCAATCTGGATCAACACCAGTACATACGTATCCTAGGCCAATGTTGCCATTCACCCGAGGGGCCTTCCAGGACAATTTTGTGTACCAGGATGACAATGCTCCTGCACACAGGACTCGTACAGTGCCCACTTTCCTTCAGGATCAGGGGGTTGACCACTTGCCATGGCCAGTTTGTTCACCAGATATGAACCCCATATAAAATTCCAGCTCCCAGAATTTTCAAATTATTTCAATAGCCTGGTTGATGATAGGAAGAACTCAAAACGATTTTTGTCACAAGAGCTGTTCCAATGTGCTAGATATCTCATTAATGGATCGGAACTGGCTGTTGCTTTTGGTTGCGAGAATCCTGAGTTCACCTAATCTTCAGTTTCTTGTAGGTTGCATCCCATATGTTCTTCAAACGAAGAGGCAGACTTGTATGATTCTGCATGCTGCAGATGCCACAGCAGAGGCATCTGTCTAGGCATCTGTCTCAGGAGAGGCACTAGGTCGTGGGTGGGGTTGGAATATAAGGATCACCCCCACACCCTTGTGCCTCTCCTAAGACAAATGCCTGTGACAGATGCTGCAAACAGGAGTGAGGCAAGTTGTCATCTACTGTAGGGACACTTATGTCCTTGTACTGCTAACACCACCTAGCGGCAGATGAAAAGTCTATGAATGGAAGTAAACAGAAGAAGCCAAGGTGGATACCCGTTCATGTTGTGCGTCAATAACTACCACAATAAGTATTGAACAACTATGTCACATACCATGCCATCACATGATACAACACGATGAGACCGTTTTGTGGGTATGGCAAGAAGTGGCAAGAGCAGCTCCTGGTCTTCGTACATTAAGCACTGGAATTATCTGATACCTACACTAGCAGCAGCATATCTGCATTAATAGAATCTGAGATGTAGAAGTGTTTGTTGTCAAGATGTAATGCCCAACTCCGACAATAAGCACTGTGAATGAACTATGAGCAGACATTCAAATGACAATGAAGACACAGAAGCTCACTCTAAAACATGATTCGCTAATACAGCACGTCAAGAGATGTCAGCATCAGATGAGTATCTGACTGAATAATGTAATTGCCCAACCAATGTTTGCAACACCGGTGGAATGTGGCTGGTACACCGGCGAGGATGAATAAATATCACTGTTTTGTTGATCGCCAAACCAGTCCCAGCAGTGTGTCTCTGACATCTCACCTGTGGATGAAAGGCCAGGAGATGTTATTCTACCGATGAACCTACTACAAACACAACATGCGAAGCTCACTGGGATGTGATGCGTTCAGGAATGTTTGAACCCATATCAGACACAACCAGATGAGAACATGGATGATGATGACCATATCAAGCACAAATTCTGGTTCATGTTGAACAATCTACAATAACAAAGCACCGAATATTGGTGTCATGGAACATTTGTATTTAAATATCATATATATATGCTATGCCGAATATTCTGATCACCTTGAATTTGACCTTTGACCTCATTTTCAAGGTCATAGCACAAAATGGCTAATATCTCATTTATTATCTACTTTACAGCTCAAGAGTCAATTGTGAACATATAGGAAATGATGTGTGCCGAATATTTCAATGACCTTGAACCTGACATTTGACCTCGTTTTCAAGGTCAGAGGACAAAATCACTAATATCTTGCTTATTATCGACTTTACAGCTTAGGCATCAATTGAGGACATATAGGAACTTATATATGCCGAATATTCTTGTGAGCTTGAATTTGACCTTTGACCTGAATAAACTGAAACCGATACAAAAGCAAAGATTATTTTTGACAGTACTAGTCAGTTCCATTCTAGTTTCATATCATTGTATAATAGGCCCTCACACGATTGACTTACGTAGAGCAAGTTTTAGGCGTGAATGATGTGCAATTATTCTCATGACTTCATGACATTGCTTTCAGCTTACATATAACTGTCTTGGGTCCGGTAAGCGCAGAGCCCTACGGCTCTATTTTTGTATTTTTGTATGGCTAATTAACGACCATTTGATATATGACCAATTGTCGTATGACCAAAATCCCTGATTATCGCCCACGTTGAAAATACAAACATTATCAGGTTTAATTTTAGTGACTATATCCGAGGGTCGAGGGTCTGTAATCTCTGATTGTCTCGTTTTGAAGGTCACAGGACAAAATTATGAATTTTACAGCTTAAGAATCAATTATTAACATATAGGAAATGATATACCGTAATTATTCAATTAGTTCGAACAGCTAAAAATAATAAAATTTTGAAATGTTCGAATTATTAGATTCACGATAAAATCATCCGTCAAAACGAGAAAAAACCCTAACCCAGATCAATCATGCCATGGCAGATAGGCCTACGCGAGTTGACAGATGCCACTCATGCTGGCTGGTTAGGGCCTGTACGATTGATAGGTTAACCGCAGACAACTAGCATTTAAAAAAAACTTGAATAACTGGCTGCTAAATCGCCGGGTAACTGTGATTTATAATGTTGCATTGATGCTAGATTCTAGTCATTCTGCATGTGCAATTGAGTCACTCAACTCGGAAAATCTTCAATGGCCCGCAAACCGCCTGGCACTATGAGGTCCAAACTTTTTGTCATATGCTGGCATTGGTAATTGCACACACTGCCACCTGGCGAATATATTGCTGATTACTCATTTCGTAGTGCTGCCATCTGGCGAGTTGTAAGTTTTGGCAGCTGACAAGTTGATTTCGTTTGTTGTTTCAATCGAAATCTTGATCGTAAATTTGACTATTCGAACTAAATGAGTCAATTTGAAAATTATTTTCTTGAATAATTTTTTGTGTTCAAATTATTAGAGTGTTCGAACTAATTGAATAATTACGGTATACAGATTATTTCCATGACCTTGAATTTGACCTTTAATCTAAATTTCAAGGTCAGTCGCCTCATTTTCAAGGTCAGAACACGAAATGGCTTATATCTTGCTTATTATCGACTTTACAGCTTAGGAATCCATAGTGAACATTCAGGAAATGATGTATGCTGAATATTTTGGTGATCTAGGATTTGACCATTGACCCCATTTTCAAGGTCAGAGAACGAAATGACTAATATCTCACTTATTATCGACCTCACAGCTTATATTAGGAATCAATTGTCGAAATACTAGATGTTGTATATTTTTTTGAATATTTTATGGCCTTGAATTCATTAATGACTTTATTTTCAAGGTCACTCGACAAAAGGCCAATATCTAAATATCTAATATCTATTGTCCGATAACCTCTCTTAGCCTTTGGGCTAATTTCAGGTAATAATGGGAAGTAGTAATAGTACTACATCTATAGTAGTTTTATTGACATTTGAAAATTTTGGCAATAGTTTGGGATAAAACTGGTCCGATTTGTTGGCACTATTCGTGGAGCATACACTTCTCACAAGTCATATGCTGAGCTGAAACTGCTCATTCGCTGGTACAACCTTTGATGTTCTGTTCTCTTGCAGGAGATTTGAGACAGGAGCGACTGACTGATGAGGATGATGCATTGCTCCAGTTTGCCATACAACAAAGTTTGTTGGAGGCTGGCACGGAAAATGAAAAGGTCAGTTAGTGGAAGTGAGTTGGTTTGAATCTCAGCAAGAACACACCATGTACACTTCATGCTGAAACATACTCCCTATGTTTTATATCACTGCTTGAGCGGACAGGCTCAGGTGACCTTGAGTCTCATCAATACTCCCGGTTTCGTGATAGCAGGTGACACTCTGGGAAGCCTTGGACAAGACCAAGTCATCAGTACCAAGAGCAGTCACGTCATCTTCTGAGGAGGAGCACCTTCTGCAGAGGTCAGTACAGACTGTGTTGGGGGACAGTGACAGGTCCCTACTGACTGTGGGAGTGGACAGTGACAGGTCTGTACTGACTGGGAGTGGACAGTGGCAGGTCTGTACTGACTGTGGGGGTGGACAGTGACAGGTCTGTACTGACTGTGGGGATGCAGTGACAGGTCTGTACTGACTGTGGGGAGGTCTGTACTGACTGTGGGAGTGGACAGTGACAGGTCTGTACTGACTGTGGGGGTGGACAGTGACAGGTCTGTACTGACTGTGGGGGTGGACAATGACATGTCTGTACTGACTCTGGGGGTGGACAGTAACAGGTCTGTACTGACTGTGGGAGAGGACAGTGACAGGTCTTTACTGACTGTGGGAGAGGACAGTGACATTTCTGTACTGACTGTGGGGGTGGACAATGACAGGTCTGTACTGACTGTAGGGATGAACAGTGACAGGTCTGTACTGACTGTGGAGGTGGACAGTGACAGGTCTGTACTGACTGTGGGGGTGGATGGTGACAGGTCTTTACTGATTGTGGGAGAGGACAGTGACAGGTCTGTACTGACTGTGGGAGTGGACAGAGACAGGTCTGTATTTACTGTGGGGGTGGACAGTGACAGGTCTTTACTGACTGTGGGAGTGGACAGTGACAGGTCTGTACTGACTGTGGGGGTGGACAGTGACAGTTCTGTACTGACTGTGGGGGTGGATTGTGACAGGACTGTACTGGCTGTGGGAGTGGACAGTGAAAGATCTGTACGGACTGTGGGAGTGGACAGTGACAGGTCTGTACTGACTGGGAGTGGACAGTGACAGGTCTGTACTGACTATGGGGTGGACAGTGACAGGTCTGTACTGACTGTGGGAGTGGACAGTGACAGGTCTGTACTGACTGGGGGTGGACAGTGACAGGTCTGTACTGACTGTGGGAGTAGACAGTGACAGGTCTGTACTGACCATGGGACTGGACAGTGACAGGTTTGTACTGACTGTGGGAGAGGACAATGACAGGTCTGTACTGACTGTGTTGGTTGACATTGACATGTCTGTACTGAATCTGGGAAAAACAGTGACAGGTCTGACCTGACTGTGTGAAATACAGTGACAGGTCTGAACTGACTGTGGGAGTGGACAGTGAGAGGTCTGCACTGACTGAGAGTGGACAGTGACATTTCTGTACTGACTGTGGGAGTGGACAGTGACAGGTCTGTACTGACTGTGGGGGTGGACAGTGACAGGTCTGTACTGACTGTGGAGGTGGACAGTAACAGGTCTGTACTGACTGTGGGGGTGGACAGAGACAGGTCTGTACTGACTGTGGGGGTTGACAGTGACAGGTCTGTACTGACTGGAGGTGGACAGTGACAGGTCTGTACTGACTGTGGGGGTGGACAGTGACAGGTCTTTACTGACTGTGGGAGAGGACAGTGACAGGTCTGTACTGAGGACAGTGACAGGTCTGTACTGACTGTTGGGATGAACAGTGACAGGTCTGTACTGACTGTTGGGATGAACAGTGACAGGTCTGTGCTGACTGTGGGAGTGGACAGTGACAGGTCTGTACTGACTGTGTGAGTGGAAAGTGACAGGTCTGCACTGACTGTGGAGGTGGACTGTGACAGGTCTGTACTGACTGTGGGGGTGGACAATGACAGGTCTGTACTGACTGTAGGGATGAACAGTGACAGGTCTGTACTGACTGTGTGAGTGGACAGTGACATGTCTGTACTGACTGTGGGGGTGGACAATGACTGGTCTGTACTGACTGTAGGGATGAACAGTGACAGGTATGTACTGACTGTGGGAGTGGACAGTGACAGGTCTGTACTGACTGTGGGGGTGGACAATGACAGGTCTGTACTGACTGTAGGGATGAACAGTGACAGGTCTGCACTGACTGTGGAGGTGGACTGTGACAGGTCTGTACTGACTGTGGGGGTGGACAATGACATGTCTGCACTGACTCTGGGGGTGGACAGTAACAGGTCTGTACTGACTGTGGGAGAGGACAGTGACAGGTCTTTACTGACTGTAGGAGAGGACAGTGACATTTCTGTACTGACTGTGGGGGTGGACAGTGACAGGTCTGTGCTGACTGTGGGGGTGGACAGTGACAGGTCTGTACTGACTGTGGGAGTGGACACTGACAGGTCTGTACTGACTGTGGGAGTGGACACTGACAGGTCTGTACTGACTCTGGGGGTGGACAGTAACAGGTCTGTACTGACTGTGGGAGAGGACAGTGACAGGTCTGTACTGACTGTGGAAGAGGATAGTGACAGGTCTGTAGTGACTGTGGGAGAGGACAGTGACAGGTCTGTACTGACTGTGGTAGTGGACAGTGAGGTCTTTACTGACTGTGGGAGAAGACAGGGACAGGTCTGTACTGACTGTGGGGGTGGACAGTGACAGGTCTTTGCTGACTGTGGGAGAGGACTGTGACAGGTCTGTACTGACTGTGGGAGTGGACAGTGACAGGTCTGTACTATGGGAGTGGACAGTGACAGGTCTGTACTGACTGTGGAGGTGGACAGTGACAGGTCTTTACAGACTGTCGGAGAGGACAGTGACAGGTCTGTACTGTAGGAGTGGACAGTGACATGTCTGTACTGACTGTGATGGTGAACAGTGACAGGTCTATACTGACTGTGGGGGTGGACAGTGACAGGTCTGTACTGACTGTGGGAGTGGACAGTGACATGTCTGTACTGACTGTGGGGATGGATAGTGACAGGTCTTTACTGACTGTGGGAGAGGACAGTGACAGGTCTGTACTGACTGTGGGGGTGGACAGTGACAGGTCTTTACCGACTGTCGGAGAGGACAGTGACAGGTCTGTACTGACTGTGGGAGTGGACAGTGACAGGTCTGTACTGACTGTAGGAGTGGACAGTGACATGTATGTACTGACTGTGATGGTGAACAGTGACAGGTCTGTACTGACTGTGGGAGTGGACAGTGACAGGTCTGTACTATGGGAGAGGACAGTGACAGGTCTGTACTGACTGTGGGGTTGGACAGTGACAGGTCTGTACTGACTGTGGGGGTGGACTGTGACAGGTCTGTACTGACTGTGGGGGTGGACAATGACAGGTCTGTACTGACTGTTGGGATGAACAGTGACAGGTCTGTACTGACTGTGGGAGTGGACAGTGACAGGTATGTACTGACTGTGTGAGTGGAAAGTGACAGGTCTGCACTGACTGTGGAGGTGGACTGTGACAGGTCTGTACTGACTGTGGGGGTGGACAATGACAGGTCTGTACTGACTGTAGGGATGAACAGGGACAGGTCTGTACTGACTGTGTGAGTGGACAGTGACATGTCTGTACTGACTGTGGGGGTGGACAATGACTGGTCTGTACTGACTGTAGGGATGAACAGTGACAGGTATGTACTGACTGTGGGAGTGGACAGTGACAGGTCTGTACTGACTGTGTGAGTGGAAAGTGACAGGTCTGCACTGACTTTGGGGGTGGACAGTGACATGTCTTTGCTGACTGTGGGAGAGGACAGTGACAGGTATGTACTGACTGTGGGAGTGGACAGTGACAGGTCTGTACTGACTGTGGGAGTGGACAGTGACAGGTCTGCACTGACTGCGGGAGAGGACAGTGACAGGTCTGTACTGACTGTGGGGGTGGACAGTGATAGGTCTTTACTGACTGTCGGAGAGGACAGTGACAGGTCTGTAATAGACGTGGAATCAATACCCAGTATCAAGTATTCCGAGCAAACAAAACAGGGTCCGTTATCCAATCTCATAGTCCGGGGACAGAAAGTCATATCAGGCATACGAAGTGAGAGAAAACAAAAATGACAGGGAAACTCATGAACCCCCGTAAATGGCCATCAGGAGGTGAAATCAGGTGTTCCGGAAAGAGTGAGCATTTCCTGCCCCACTAGTGGCACCCGTCATGAATTCCCCAACATTAACATGAAAATAGATCTACTTGCATGGCAGACATGGATTTGCTGTATTTATCAACCAGATCATGATGACGTCCATAGAATTTCTTAAACGCAGCGATAAGTCTTGGTAAAACATATCCTCAGGTCTGTGGTAGTAGGTCTGTACTGACTGTGGGAGTGGACTGTGACAGGCCTGGACTGACTGTGGGAGAGGACAGTGACAGGTCTACTGACTGTGGGGGTGGACAGTGATAGGTCTGTACTGACTGTGGGAGAGGACAGTGACAGGTCTTTACTAACTGTGGAGGTGGACTGTGACATGTCTGTACTGACTGTGGGGGTGGACAATGACATGTCTGTACTGACTCTGGGGGTGGACAGTAACAGGTCTGTAATGACTGTGGGAGAGGACAGTGTCAGGTCTTTACTGACTGTGGGAGAGGACAGTGACATTTCTGTACTGACTGTGGGGGTGGACAGTGACAGGTCTGTGCTGACTGTGGGGGGTGGACAGTGACAGGTCTGTACTGACTGTGGGGTTAGTGTCAGGTCTGTACTGACTGGGGGTGGACAGTGACAGGTCTGTATTGACTGTGGGAGTGTACAGTGACAGGTCTGTGTTGACTGTGGGAGTGGACAGTGACATGTCTGTACTGACTGTGGGAGTAGACAGTGACATGTCTGTACTGACTCTGGGGGTGGACAGTAACAGGTCTGTGCTGACTGTGGGAGTGGACAGTGACAGGTCTGTACTGACTGTGGGAGAGGACAGTGACAGGTCTGTACTGACTGTGGTAGTGGACAGTGAGGTCTTTACTGACTGTGGGAGAGGACAGGGACAGGTCTGTACTGACTGTGGGGGTGGACAGTGACAGGTCTTTGCTGACTGTGGGAGAGGACTGTGACAGGTCTGTACTGACTGTGGGAGTGGAAGGTGACAGGTCTGTACTATGGGAGTGGACAGTGACAGGTCTGTACTGACTGTGGAGGTGGACAGTGACAGGTCTTTACAGACTGTCGGAGGACAGTGACAGGTCTGTACTGTAGGAGTGGACAGTGACATGTCTGTACTGACTGTGATGGTGAACAGTGACAGGTCTATACTGACTGTGGGGGTGGACAGTGACAGGTCTGTACTGACTGTGGGAGTGGACAGTGACATGTCTGTACTGACTGTGGGGGTGGATAGTGACAGGTCTTTACTGACTGTGGGAGAGGACAGTGACAGGGGTGTACTGACTGTGGGGGTGGACAGTGACAGGTCTTTACCGACTGTCGGAGAGGACAGTGACAGGTCTGTACTGACTGTGGGAGTGGACAGTGACAGGTCTGTACTGACTGTAGGAGTGGACAGTGACATGTATGTACTGACTGTGATGGTGAACAGTGACAGGTCTGTACTGACTGTGGGAATGGAGAGTGACAGGTCTGTACTATGGGAGAGGACAGTGACAGGTCTGTACTGACTGTGGGGTTGGACAGTGACAGGTCTGTACTGACTGGGGGTGGACTGTGACAGGTCTGTACTGACTGTGGGGGTGGACAATGACAGGTCTGTACTGACTGTTGGGATGAACAGTGACAGGTCTGTACTGACTGTGGGAGTGGACAGTGACAGGTCTGTACTGACTGTGTGAGTGGAAAGTGACAGGTCTGCACTGACTGTGGAGGTGGACTGTGACAGGTCTGTACTGACTGTGGGGGTGGACAATGACAGGTCTGTACTGATTGTAGGGATGAACAGTGACAGGTCTGTACGGACTGTGTGAGTGGACAGTGACATGTCTGTACTGACTGTGGGGGTGGACAATGACTGGTCTGTACTGACTGTAGGGATGAACAGTGACAGGTATGTACTGACTGTGGGAGTGGACAGTGACAGGTCTGTACTGACTGTGTGAGTGGAAAGTGACAGGTCTGCACTGACTTTGGGGGTGGACAGTGACATGTCTGCTGACTGTGGGAGAGGACAGTGACAGGTATGTACTGACTTTGGGAGTGGACAGTGACAGGTCTGTACTGACTGTGGGAGTGGACAGTGACAGGTCTGCACTGACTGCGGGAGAGGACAGTGACAGGTCTGTACTGACTGTGGGGGTGGACAGTGATAGGTCTTTACTGACTGTCGGAGAGGACAGTGACAGGTCTGTACTGACTGTGGGAGTGGACTGTGACAGGCCTGGACTGACTGTGGGAGAGGACAGTGACAGGTCTACTGACTGTGGGGGTGGACAGTGATAGGTCTGTACTGACTGTGGGAGAGGACAGTGACAGGTCTTTACTGACTGTGGGGTTAGTGTCAGGTCTGTACTGACTGGGGATGGATAGTGACAGGTCTGTACTGACTGGGAGTGTACGGTGACAGGTCAATTAAGAATTTCATACATTGCATAAATGCTACTTACTACTAATCCTATGGGTGAACTTATTTTTGGATATTTGCATGATTACTTGCATAATTTGTATTACAATAAGTCATTTCTCATCCCTTGTAATATGTATTATATCAATAAACCTACTACTACTACTACTACTACTGACTGTGGGAGTGGACAGTGACATGTCTGTACTGACTGTGATGGTGAACAGTGACAGGTCTGTTGTGACTGGGAGTGGACAGTGACAGGTCTGTACTGACTGTGGGGGTGGACAGTGACAGGTCTGTACTGACTGTGCTGATGCAGTGGCAGGTCTGTACTGACTGTAGGGGTGGACAGTGACAGGTCTGTACTGACTGTGGGGGTGGAGAGTGACAGGTCTGTACTGACTGTGGGAGTGGACAATGACAGGTCTGTACTGACTGTGGGGGTGGACAATGACAGGTCTGTACTGACTAGGGATGAACAGTGACAGGTCTGTACTGACTGTGTGAGTGGAAAGTGACAGGTCTGCACTGACTGTGGAGGTGGACTGTGACAGGTCTGTACTGACTGTGGGGGTGGACAATGACAGGTCTGTACTGACTGTAGGGATGAACAGGGACAGGTCTGTACTGACTGTGTGAGTGGACAGTGACATGTCTGTACTGACTGTGGGGGTGGACAATGACTGGTCTGTACTGACTGTAGGGATGAACAGTGACAGGTATGTACTGACTGTGGGAGTGGACAGTGACAGGTCTGTACTGACTGTGTGAGTGGAAAGTGACAGGTCTGCACTGACTTTGGGGGTGGACAGTGACATGTCTTTGCTGACTGTGGGAGAGGACAGTGACAGGTATGTACTGACTGTGGGAGTGGACAGTGACAGGTCTGTACTGACTGTGGGAGTGGACAGTGACAGGTCTGCACTGACTGCGGGAGAGGACAGTGACAGGTCTGTACTGACTGTGGGGGTGGACAGTGATAGGTCTTTACTGACTGTCGGAGAGGACAGTGACAGGTCTGTACTGACTGTGGGAGTGGACAGTGATAGGTCTGTACTGACTGTGGGAGAGGACAGTGACAGGTCTTTACTGACTGTGGAGGTGGACTGTGACAGGTCTGTACTGACTGTGGGGGTGGACAATGACATGTCTGTACTGACTCTGGGGGTGGACAGTGACAGGTCTGTACTGACTGTGGGAGAGGACAGTGACAGGTCTTTACTGACTGTGGGAGAGGAGAGTGACATTTCTGTACTGACTGTGGGGGTGGACAGTGACAGGTCTGTGCTGACTGTGGGGGAGGACAGTGACAGGTCTGTACTGACTGTGGGGTTAGTGTCAGGTCTGTACTGACTGGGGGTGGACAGTGACAGGTCTGTATTGACTGTGGGAGTGTACAGTGACAGGTCTGTATTGACTGTGGGAGTGGACAGTGACATGTCTGTACTGACTGTGGGAGTGGACAGTGACATGTCTGTACTGACTCTGGGGGTGGACAGTAACAGGTCTGTACTGACTGTGGGAGAGGACAGTGACAGGTCTGTAGTGACTGTGGGAGAGGATAGTGACAGGTCTGTAGTGACTGTGGGAGAGGACAGTGACAGGGCTTTACTGACCATGGTAGGGAATGTGAGGTCTTTACTGACTGTGGGAGAGGACAGGGACAGGTCTGTACTGACTGTGGGGGTGGACAGTGACAGGTCTTTGCTGACTGTGGGAGAGGACTGTGACAGGTCTGTACTGACTGTGGGAGTGGACAGTGACAGGTCTGTACTATGGGAGGTGGACAGTGACAGGTCTGTACTGACTGTGGAGGTGGACAGTGACAGGTCTTTACAGACTGTCGGAGTGGACAGTGACAGGTCTGTACTGTAGGAGTGGACAGTGACATGTCTGTACTGACTGTGATCGTGAACAGTGACAGGTCTATACTGACTGTGGGGGTGGACAGTGACAGGTCTGTACTGACTGTGGGAGTGGACAGTGACATGTCTGTACTGACTGTGGGGGTGGACAGTGACAGGTCTTTACTGACTGTGGGAGAGGACAGTGACAGGTCTGTACTGACTGTGGGGGTGGACAGTGACAGGTCTTTACCGACTGTCGGAGAGGACAGTGACAGGTCTGTACTGACTGTGGGAGTGGACAGTGACAGGTCTGTACTGACTGTAGGAGTGGACAGTGACATGTATGTACTGACTGTGATGGTAAACAGTGACAGGTCTGTACTGACTGTGGGAGTGGACAGTGATAGGTCTGTACTATGGGAGAGGACAGTGACAGGTCTGTACTGACTGTGGGGTTGGACAGTGACAGGTCTGTACTGACTGTGGGGGTGGACTGTGACAGGTCTGTACTGACTGTGGGGGTGGACAATGAGAGGTCTGTACTGACTGTTGGGATGAACAGTGACAGGTCTGTACTGACTATGGGAGTGGACAGTGACAGGTCTGTACTGACTGTGTGAGTGGAAAGTGACAGGTCTGCATTGACTGTGGAGGTGGACTGTGACAGGTCTGTACTGACTGTTGGGGTGGACAATGACAGGTCTGTACTGACTGTAGGGATGAACAGTGACAGGTCTGTACTGACTGTGTGAGTGGACAGTGACAGGTCTGTAGTGACTGTGGGAGTGGACAGTGACATGTCTGTATTGACTGTGGGAGTGGAGAGTAACAGGTCTGTACTGACTGTGATGGTGGACAGTGACAGGTCTATACTGACTGTGGGGGTGGACAGTGACAGGTATGTACTGACTGTGGGAGTGGACAGTGACAGGTCTGTACTGACTGTGGGGGTGGACAGTGACATGTCTGTACTGACTGTGGGTGTGAACAGTGACAGGTATGTACTGACTGTGGGAGTGGACAGTGACAGGTCTGTACTGACTGTGTGAGTGGAAAGTGACAGGTCTGCACTGACTTTGGGGGTGGACAGTGACATGTCTTTGCTGACTGTGGGAGAGGACAGTGACAGGTATGTACTGACTGTGGGAGTGGACAGTGACAGGTCTGTACTGACTGTGGGAGTGGACAGTGACAGGTCTGCACTGACTGCGGGAGAGGACAGTGACAGGTCTGTACTGACTGTGGGGGTGGACAGTGATAGGTCTTTACTGACTGTCGGAGAGGACAGTGACAGGTCTGTACTGACTGTGGGAGTGGACTGTGACAGGCATGGACTGACTGTGGGAGAGGACAGTGACAGGTCTACTGACTGTGGGGGTGGACAGTGATAGGTCTGTACTGACTGTGGGAGAGGACAGTGACAGGTCTTTACTGACTGTGGGGTTAGTGTCAGGTCTGTATTGACTGGGGATGGACAGTGACAGGTCTGTACTGACTGGGAGTGTACGGTGACAGGTCAATTAAGAATTTCATACATTGCATAAATGCTACTTACTACTATTCCTATGGGTGAACTTATTTTTGGATATTTGCATGATTACTTGCATAATTTATATTACAATAAGTCATTTCTCATCCCTTGTAATATGTATTATATCAATAAACCTACTACTACTACTACTACTACTACTGACTGTGGGAGTGGACAGTGACATGTCTGTACTGACTGTGATGGTGAACAGTGACAGGTCTGTTGTGACTGGGAGTGGACAGTGACAGGTCTGTACTGACTGTGGGGGTGGACAGTGACAGGTCTGTACTGACTGTGCTGATGCAGTGGCAGGTCTGTACTGACTGTGGGGGTGGACAGTGACAGGTCTGTACTGACTGTGGGGGTGGAGAGTGACAGGTCTGTACTGGCTGTGGGAGTGGACAATGACAGGTCTGTACTGACTGTGGGGGGTGGACAATGACAGGTCTGTACTGACTAGGGATGAACAGTGACAGGTCTGTACTGACTGTGGGAGTGGACAGTGACAGGTCTGTACTGACTGTGTGAGTGGAAAGTGACAGGTCTGCACTGACTGTGGGGGTGGACTGTGACAGGTCTGTACTGACTGTGGGAGTGGACAGTGACAGGTCTGTACTGACTGTAGGAGTGGACAGTGACATGTATGTACTGACTGTGATGGTAAACAGTGACAGGTCTGTACTGACTGTGGGAGTGGACAGTGATAGGTATGTACTATGGGAGAGGACAGTGACAGGTCTGTACTGACTGTGGGGTTGGACAGTGACAGGTCTGTACTGACTGTGGGGGTGGACTGTGACAGGTCTGTACTGACTGTGGGGGTGGACAATGACAGGTCTGTACTGACTGTTGGGATGAACAGTGACAGGTCTGTACTGACTATGGGAGTGGACAGTGACAGGTCTGTACTGACTGTGTGAGTGGAAAGTGACAGGTCTGCATTGACTGTGGAGGTGGACTGTGACAGGTCTGTACTGACTGTGGGGGTGGACAATGACAGGTCTGTACTGACTGTAGGGATGAACAGTGACAGGTCTGTACTGACTGTGTGAGTGGAGAGTGACAGGTCTGTAGTGACTGTGGGAGTGGACAGTGACATGTCTGTATTGACTGTGGGAGTGGAGAGTAACAGGTCTGTACTGACTGTGATGGTGGACAGTGACAGGTCTATACTGACTGTGGGGGTGGACAGTGACAGGTATGTACTGACTGTGGGAGTGGACAGTGACAGGTCTGTACTGACTGTGGGGGTGGACAGTGACATGTCTGTACTGACTGTGGGTGTGAACAGTGACAGGTATGTACTGACTGTGGGAGTGGACAGTGACAGGTCTGTACTGACTGTGTGAGTGGAAAGTGACAGGTCTGCACTGACTTTGGGGGTGGACAGTGACATGTCTTTGCTGACTGTGGGAGAGGACAGTGACAGGTATGTACTGACTGTGGGAGTGGACAGTGACAGGTCTGTACTGACTGTGGGAGTGGACAGTGACAGGTCTGCACTGACTGCGGGAGAGGACAGTGACAGGTCTGTACTGACTGTGGGGGTGGACAGTGATAGGTCTTTACTGACTGTCGGAGAGGACAGTGACAGGTCTGTACTGACTGTGGGAGTGGACTGTGACAGGCATGGACTGATTGTGGGAGAGGACAGTGACAGGTCTACTGACTGTGGGGGTGGACAGTGATAGGTCTGTACTGACTGTGGGAGAGGACAGTGACAGGTCTTTACTGACTGTGGGGTTAGTGTCGGGTCTGTATTGACTGGGGATGGACAGTGACAGGTCTGTACTGACTGGGAGTGTACGGTGACAGGTCAATTAAGAATTTCATACATTGCATAAATGCTACTTACTACTATTCCTATGGGTGAACTTATTTTTGGATATTTGCATGATTACTTGCATAATTTGTATTACAATAAGTCATTTCTCATCCCTTGTAATATGTATTATATCAATAAACCTACTACTACTACTACTACTACTACTACTACTGACTGTGGGAGTGGACAGTGACATGTCTGTACTGACTGTGATGGTGAACAGTGACAGGTCTGTTGTGACTGGGAGTGGACAGTGACAGGTCTGTACTGACTGTGGGGGTGGACAGTGACAGGTCTGTACTGACTGTGCTGATGCAGTGGCAGGTCTGTACTGACTGTGGGGGTGGACAGTGACAGGTCTGTATTTACTGTGGGGGTGGACAGTGACAGGTCTTTACTGACTGTGGGAGTGGACAGTGACAGTTCTGTACTGACTGTGGGGGTGGACAGTGACAGGTCTGTACTGACTGTGGGAGTGGACAGTGACAGGTCTGTATTTACTGTGGGGGTGGACAGTGACAGGTCTTTACTGACTGTGGGAGTGGACAGTGACAGTTCTGTACTGACTGTGGGAGAGGACAGTGACAGGTCTGTACTGACTGTGGGAGTGGACAGTGACAGGTCTGTATTTACTGTGGGGGTGGACAGTGACAGGTCTTTACTGACTGTGGGAGTGGACAGTGACAGTTCTGTACTGACTGTGGGGGTGGACAGTGACAGGTCTGTACTGACTGTGGGGGTGGACAGTGACAGTTCTGTACTGACTGTGGGGGTGGACAGTGACAGTTCTGTACTGACTGTGGGGGTGGACTGTGACAGGCCTTTACTGACTGTGGGAGTTGACAGTGACAGGTCCACTTTGACTGTGGGAAAGACAGTGACAGGTCTGAACTGACTGTGGAGGTGGACAGTGACAGGTCTGAGTGGACAGTGACAGGTTTGTACTGACTGTGGAGGTGGACACTGACAGGTCTGTACTGACTGTGGGAGTGGAAAGTGACGGGTCTGTACTGACTGTGGGAGAGGACAGTGACATGTCTGTACTGACTGTGGGAGTGGACAGTGACATGTCTGTACAGAGTGTGGGGGTGGACAGTAACAGGTTTGTACTGACTGTGGGAGAGGACAGTGACAGGTCTGTACTGACTGTGGGAGAGGACAGTGACAGGTCTGTAGTGACTGTGGGAGTGGACAGTGACATGTCTGTATTGACTGTGGGAGTGGAGAGTAACAGGTCTGTACTGACTGTGATGGTGGACAGTGACAGGTCTATACTGACTGTGGGGGTGGACAGTGACAGGTATGTACTGACTGTGGGAGTGGACAGTGACAGGTCTGTACTGACTGTGGGGGTGGACAGTGACATGTCTGTACTGACTGTGGGTGTGAACAGTGACAGGTCTATACTGACTGTGGGGGTGGACAGTGACAGGTATGTACTGACTGTGGGAGTGGACAGTGACAGGTATGTACTGACTGTGGGAGTGGACAGTGACATGTCTGTACTGACTGTGATGGTGAACAGTGACAGGTCTATACTGACTGTGGGAGTGGACAGTGAGAGGTCTGTACTGACTGTGGGAGTGGACTGTGACAGGTCTGTACTGACTGTGGGAGTGGACTGTGACAGGTCTGTACTGACTGTGGGAGAGGACAGTGACAGGTCTGTACTGACTGTGGGAGAGGAGTGACAGGTCTTTACTTACTGTGGGGGTGGACAGTGACAGGTCTTTACTGACTGTGGGAGAGAACAGTGACAGATCTACTGATTGTGGGAGAGGACAGTGACAGGTCTGTACTGACTGTGGGGGTGGACAGTGACGGGTCTTTACTGACTGTGGGAGAGGACAGTGACAGGTTTTTACTGACTGTGGGGGTGGACAGGGACAGGTCTTTACTGACTGTGGGAGAGGACAGTGACAGGTCTGTACTGACTGTGGGGGTGGATGGTGACAGGTCTTTACTGATTGTGGGAGAGGACAGTGACAGGTCTGTACTGACTGTGGGAGTGGACAGTGACAGGTCTGTATTTACTGTGGGGGTGGACAGTGACAGGTCTTTACTGACTGTGGGAGTGGACAGTGACAGTTCTGTACTGACTGTGGGGGTGGACAGTGACAGGTCTGTACTGACTGTGGGGGTGGACAGTGACAGTTCTGTACTGACTGTGGGGGTGGACTGTGACAGGACTGTACAGGCTGTGGGAGTGGACAGTGAAAGATCTGTACGGACTGTGGGAGTGGACAGTGACAGGTCTGTACTGACTGGGAGTGGACAGTGACAGGTCTGTACTGACTATGGGGTGGACAGTGACAGGTCTGTACTGACTGTGGGAGTGGACAGTGACAAGTCTGTACTGACTGGGGGTGGACAGTGACAGGTCTGTACTGACTGTGGGAGTAGACAGTGACAGGTCTGTACTGACTATGGGACTGGACAGTGACAGGTTTGTACTGACTGTGGGAGAGGACAATGACAGGTCTGTACTGACTGTGTTGGTTGACATTGACATGTCTGTACTGAATCTGGGAAAAACAGTGACAGGTCTGACCTGACTGTGTGAAATACAGTGACAGGTCTGAACTGAATGTGGGAGTGGACAGTGAGAGGTCTGCACTGACTGAGAGTGGACAGTGACATTTCTGTACTGACTGTGGGAGTGGACAGTGACAGGTCTGTACTGACTGTGGGGGTGGACAGTGACAGGTCTGTACTGACTGTGGAGGTGGACAGTGACAGGTCTGTACTGACTGTGGGGGTGGACAGTGACAGGTCTGTACTGACTGTGGGGGTTGACAGTGACAGGTCTGTACTGACTGGAGGTGGACAGTGACAGGTCTGTACTGACTGTGGGGGTGGACAGTGACAGGTCTTTACTGACTGTGGGAGAGGACAGTGACAGGTCTGTACTGACTGTTGCAGTGGACAGTGACAGGTCTGTATTTACTGTGGGGGTGGACAGTGACAGGTCTTTACTGACTGTGGGAGTGGACAGTGACAGTTCTGTACTGACTGTGGGGGTGGACAGTGTCATGTCTGTACTGACTGTGGGGGTGGACAGTGACAGTTCTGTACTGACTATGGGGGTGGACTGTGACAGGCCTTTACTGACTGTGGGAGTTGACAGTGACAGGTCTGTACTGACTGTGCAAGTGGACAGTGTCAGGATTGTACTGACTGTAGGGGTGGACAGTGACAGGTCTGTACTGACTGTGGGAGAGGACAGTGACAGGTCTGTACTGACTGTGGAGGTGGACAGTGACAGGACTGTACTGGCTGTGGGAGTGGACAGTGAAAGATCTGTACGGACTGTGGGAGTGGACAGTGACAGGTCTGTACTGACTGGGAGTGGACAGTGACAGGTCTGTACTGACTGTGGGGGTGGACAGTGACAGGTCTGTACTGACTGTGGGAGTGGACAGTGACAGGTCTGTACTGACTGGGGGTGGACAGTGACAGGTCTGTACTGACTGTGGGAGTGGACAGTGACAGGTCTGTACTGACTATGGGAGTGGACAGTGACAGGTTTGTACTGACTGTGGGAGAGGACAATGACAGGTCTGTACTGACTGTGGTGGTTGACAGTGACATGTCTGTACTGAATCTGGGAAAGCAGTGACAGGTCTGACCTCACTGTGGGAAATACAGTGACAGGTCTGAACTGACTGTGGGAGTGGACAGTGAGAGGTCTGCACTGACTGAGAGTGGACAGTGACATTTCTGTACTGACTGTGGGAGTCGACAGTGACAGGTCTGTACTGACTGTGGGGGTGGACAGTGAGAGGTCTGTACTGACTGTGGAGGTGGACAGTGACAGGTCTGTACTGACTGTGGGGGTGGACAGTGACAGGTCTGTACTGACTGTGGAGGTGGACAGTGACAGGTCTGTACTGACTGTGGGAGTGGACAGCGACAGGTCTGTACTGACTGTGGGAGTGGACAGTGACAGGTCTATACTGACTGTGGGGTGGACAGTGACAGGTCTGTACTGACTGTGGCAGTGGACAGTGACAGGTCTGTACTGACTGTGGATCTGGACAGTGACAGGTCTGTACTGACTGTGGGAGTGGACAGTGACAGGTCTGTTCTTACTGTGGGGGTGGACAGTGACAGATCTACTGACTGTGGGAGAGGACAGCGACATGTCTGTACTGAATGTGGGGTTAGTGTCAGGTCTATACTGACTGGGGGTGGACAGTGAGAGGTCTGTACTGACTGTGGGAGTGGACTGTGACAGGCCTGGACTGACTGTGGGAGAGGACAGTGACAGGTCTACTGACTGTGGGGGTGGACAGTGATAGGTCTGTACTGACTGTGGGAGAGGACAGTGACAGGTCTTTACTGATTGTGGGGTTAGTGTCAGGGTCTGTACTGACTAGGGATGGACAGTGACAGGTCTGTACAGACTGGGAGTGTACGGTGACAGGTCAATTAAGAATTTCATACATTGCATAAATGCTACTTACTACTATTCCTATGGGTGAACTTATTTTTGGATATTTGCATGATTACTTGCATAATTTGTATTACAATAAGTCATTTCTCATCCCTTGTAATATGTATTATATCAATAAACCTACTACTACTACTACTACTACTGACTGTGGGAGTGGACAGTGACATGTCTGTACTGACTGTGATGGTGAACAGTGACAGGTCTGTTGTGACTGGGAGTGGACAGTGACAGGTCTGTACTGACTGTGGGGTGGACAGTGACAGGTCTGTACTGACTGTGCTGATGCAGTGGCAGGTCTGTACTGACTGTGGGGGTGGACAGTGACAGGTCTGTACTGACTGTGGGGGTGGAGAGTGACAGGTCTGTACTGACTGTGGGAGTGGACAATGACAGGTCTGTACTGACTGTGGGGGTGGACAATGACAGGTCTGTACTGACTAGGGATGAACAGTGACAGGTCTGTACTGACTGTGGGAGTGGACAGTGACAGGTCTGTACTGACTGTGTGAGTGGAAAGTGACAGGTCTGCACTGACTGTGGAGGTGGACTGTGACAGGTCTGTACTGACTGTGGGAGTGGACAGTGACAGGTCTGTACTGACTGTGGGGGTGGACAATGACAGGTCTGTACTGACTGTAGGGATGAACAGTGACAGGTCTGCACTGACTGTGGGGGTGGACTGGGACAGGTCTGTACAGACTGTGGGAGTGGACAGTGACAGGTCTGTACTGACTGTGTGAGTGGAAAGTGACAGGTCTGCACTGACTGTATAGGTGGACTGTGACAGGTCTGTACTGACTGTGGGGGTGGACAATGACAGGTCTGTACTGACTGTGGGGATGGACAATGACAGGTCTGTACTGACTGTAGGGATGAACAGTGACAGGTCTGTACTGACTGTGGGAGTGGACAGTGACAGGTCTGTACTGACTGTGTGAGTGGAAAGTGACAGGTCTGTACTGACTGTGGGAAAGACAGTGACAGGTCTGAACTGACTGTGAGAGTGGACAGTGATATTTCTGTACTGACTGTGGAGGCGGACAGTGACAGCTCTGTACTGACCGTGCGAGTGGACAGTGACAGGTCCACTTTGACTGTGGGAAAGACAGTGACAGGTCTGAACTGACTGTGGAGGTGGACAGTGACAGGTCTTTACTGACTGTGGGAGAGGACAGTGACAGGTCTGTACTGACTGTTGCAGTGGACAGTGACAGGTCTGTATTTACTGTGGGGGTGGACAGTGACAGGTCTTTACTGACTGTGGGAGTGGACAGTGACAGTTCTGTACTGACTGTGGGGGTGGACAGTGTCATGTCTGTACTGACTGTGGGGGTGGACAGTGACAGTTCTGTACTGACTATGGGGGTGGACTGTGACAGGCCTTTACTGACTGTGGGAGTTGACAGTGACAGGTCTGTACTGACTGTGCAAGTGGACAGTGTCAGGATTGTACTGACTGTAGGGGTGGACAGTGACAGGTCTGTACTGACTGTGGGAGAGGACAGTGACAGGTCTGTACTGACTGTGGAGGTGGACAGTGACAGGACTGTACTGGCTGTGGGAGTGGACAGTGAAAGATCTGTACGGACTGTGGGAGTGGACAGTGACAGGTCTGTACTGACTGGGAGTGGACAGTGACAGGTCTGTACTGACTGTGGGTTGGACAGTGACAGGTCTGTACTGACTGTGGGAGTGGACAGTGACAGGTCTGTACTGACTGGGGGTGGACAGTGACAGGTCTGTACTGACTGTGGGAGTGGACAGTGACAGGTCTGTACTGACTATGGGAGTGGACAGTGACAGGTTTGTACTGACTGTGGGAGAGGACAATGACAGGTCTGTACTGACTGTGGTGGTTGACAGTGACATGTCTGTACTGAATCTGGGAAAGCAGTGACAGGTCTGACCTGACTGTGGGAAATACAGTGACAGGTCTGAACTGACTGTGGGAGTGGACAGTGAGAGGTCTGCACTGACTGAGAGTGGACAGTGACATTTCTGTACTGACTGTGGGAGTCGACAGTGACAGGTCTGTACTGACTGTGGGGGTGGACAGTGACAGGTCTGTACTGACTGTGGAGGTGGACAGTGACAGGTCTGTACTGACTGTGGGGGTGGACAGTGACAGGTCTGTACTGACTGTGGAGGTGGACAGTGACAGGTCTGTACTGACTGTGGGAGTGGACAGCGACAGGTCTGTACTGACTGTGGGAGTGGACAGTGACAGGTCTATACTGACTGTGGGGTGGACAGTGACAGGTCTGTACTGACTGTGGCAGTGGACAGTGACAGGTCTGTACTGACTGTGGATCTGGACAGTGACAGGTCTGTACTGACTGTGGGAGTGGACAGTGACAGGTCTGTACTGACTGTGGCAGTGGACAGTGACAGGTCTGTACTGACTGTGGATCTGGACAGTGACAGGTCTGTACTGACTGTGGGAGTGGACAGTGACAGGTCTGTTCTTACTGTGGGGGTGGACAGTGACAGATCTACTGACTGTGGGAGAGGACAGCGACATGTCTGTACTGAATGTGGGGTTAGTGTCAGGTCTATACTGACTGGGGGTGGACAGTGAGAGGTCTGTACTGACTGTGGGAGTGGACTGTGACAGGCCTGGACTGACTGTGGGAGAGGACAGTGACAGGTCTACTGACTGTGGGGGTGGACAGTGATAGGTCTGTACTGACTGTGGGAGAGGACAGTGACAGGTCTTTACTGATTGTGGGGTTAGTGTCAGGTCTGTACTGACTAGGGATGGACAGTGACAGGTCTGTACAGACTGGGAGTGTACGGTGACAGGTCAATTAAGAATTTCATACATTGCATAAATGCTACTTACTACTATTCCTATGGGTGAACTTATTTTTGGATATTTGCATGATTACTTGCATAATTTGTATTACAATAAGTCATTTCTCATCCCTTGTAATATGTATTATATCAATAAACCTACTACTACTACTACTACTACTGACTGTGGGAGTGGACAGTGACATGTCTGTACTGACTGTGATGGTGAACAGTGACAGGTCTGTTGTGACTGGGAGTGGACAGTGACAGGTCTGTACTGACTGTGGGATGGACAGTGACAGGTCTGTACTGACTGTGCTGATGCAGTGGCAGGTCTGTACTGACTGTGGGGGTGGACAGTGACAGGTCTGTACTGACTGTGGGGGTGGAGAGTGACAGGTCTGTACTGACTGTGGGAGTGGACAATGACAGGTCTGTACTGACTGTGGGGGTGGACAATGACAGGTCTGTACTGACTAGGGATGAACAGTGACAGGTCTGTACTGACTGTGGGAGTGGACAGTGACAGGTCTGTACTGACTGTGTGAGTGGAAAGTGACAGGTCTGCACTGACTGTGGAGGTGGACTGTGACAGGTCTGTACTGACTGTGGGAGTGGACAGTGACAGGTCTGTACTGACTGTGGGGGTGGACAATGACAGGTCTGTACTGACTGTAGGGATGAACAGTGACAGGTCTGCACTGACTGTGGGGGTGGACTGGGACAGGTCTGTACAGACTGTGGGAGTGGACAGTGACAGGTCTGTACTGACTGTGTGAGTGGAAAGTGACAGGTCTGCACTGACTGTATAGGTGGACTGTGACAGGTCTGTACTGACTGTGGGGGTGGACAATGACAGGTCTGTACTGACTGTGGGGATGGACAATGACAGGTCTGTACTGACTGTAGGGATGAACAGTGACAGGTCTGTACTGACTGTGGGAGTGGACAGTGACAGGTCTGTACTGACTGTGTGAGTGGAAAGTGACAGGTCTGTACTGACTGTGGGAAAGACAGTGACAGGTCTGAACTGACTGTGAGAGTGGACAGTGATATTTCTGTACTGACTGTGGAGGCGGACAGTGACAGCTCTGTACTGACCGTGCGAGTGGACAGTGACAGGTCCACTTTGACTGTGGGAAAGACAGTGACAGGTCTGAACTGACTGTGGAGGTGGACAGTGACAGGTCTGTATTGACTGTGTGAGTGGACAGTGACAGGTTTGTACTGACTGTGGAGGTGGACAGTGACAGGTCTGTACTGACTGTGGGAGTGGAAAGTGACGGGTCTGTACTGACTGTGGGAGAGGACAGTGACATGTCTGTACTGACTGTGGGAGTGGACAGTGACATGTCTGTACAGAGTCTGGGGGTGGACAGTAACAGGTCTGTACTGACTGTGGGAGAGGACAGTGACAGGTCTGTACTGACTGTGGGAGAGGACAGTGACAGGTCTGTAGTGACTGTGGGAGTGGACAGTGACATGTCTGTATTGACTGTGGGAGTGGAGAGTAACAGGTCTGTACTGACTGTGATGGTGGACAGTGACAGGTCTATACTGACTGTGGGGGTGGACAGTGACAGGTATGTACTGACTTTGGGAGTGGACAGTGACAGGTCTGTACTGACTGTGGGAGTGGACAGTGACATGTCTGTACTGACTGTGGGTGTGAACAGTGACAGGTCTATACTGACTGTGGGGGTGGACAGTGACAGGTATGTACTGACTGTGGGAGTGGACAGTGACAGGTCTGTACTGACTGTGGGAGTGGACAGTGACATGTCTGTACTGACTGTGATGGTGAACATTGACAGGTCTATACTGACTGTGGGAGTGGACAGTGACAGGTCTGTACTGACTGTGGGAGTGGACTGTGACAGGTCTGTACTGACTGTGGGAGTGGACTGTGACAGGTCTGTACTGACTGTGGGAGAGGACAGTGACAGGTCTGTACTGACTGTGGGAGAGGACAGTGACAGGTCTTTACTTACTGTGGGGTGGACAGTGACAGGTCTTTACTCACTGTGGGAGAGAACAGTGACAGATCTACTGATTGTGGGAGAGGACAGTGACAGGTCTGTACTGACTGTGGGGGTGGACAGTGACGGGTCTTTACTGACTGTGGGAGAGGACAGTGACAGGTTTTTACTGACTGTGGGGGTGGACAGTGACAGGTCTTTACTGACTGTGGGAGAGGACAGTGACAGGTCTGTACTGACTGTGGGGGTGGATGGTGACAGGTCTTTACTGATTGTGGGAGAGGCCAGTGACAGGTCTGTACTGACTGTGGGAGTGGACAGTGACAGGTCTGTATTTACTGTGGGGGTGGACAGTGACAGGTCTTTACTGACTGTGGGAGTGGACAGTGACAGGTCTGTACTGACTGTGGGGGTGGACAGTGTCATGTCTGTACTGACTGTGGGGGTGGACAGTGACAGTTCTGTACTGACTGTGGGGGTGGACTGTGACAGGTCTTTACTGACTGTGGGAGTTGACAGTGACAGGTCTGCACTTAATGTGCAAGTGGACAGTGTCAGGACTGTACTGACTGTAGGGGTGGACAGTGACAGGTCTGTACTGACTGTGGGAGAGGACAGTGACAGGTCTGTACTGACTGTGGAGGTGGACAGTGACAGGACTGTACTGGCTGTGGGAGTGGACAGTGAAAGATCTATACGGACTGTGGGAGTGGACAGTGACAGGTCTGTACTGACTGGGAGTGGACAGTGACAGGTCTGTACTGACTGTGGGGGTTAGCAGTGACAGGTCTGTACTGACTGTGGGAGTGGACAGTGACAGGTCTGTACTGACTGGGGGTGGACAGTGACAGGTCTGTACTGACTGTGGGAGTAGACAGTGACAGGTCTGTACTGACTATGGGAGTGGACAGTGACAGGTTTGTACTGACTGTGGGAGAGGACAATGACAGGTCTGTACTGACTGTGGTGGTTGACAGTGACATGTCTGTACTGAATCTGGGAAAGCAGTGACAGGTCTGACCTGACTGTGGGAAATACAGTGACAGGTCTGAACTGACTGTGGGAGTGGACAGTGAGAGGTCTGCACTGACTGAGAGTGGACAGTGACATTTCTGTACTGACTGTGGGAGTGGACAGTGACAGGTCTGTACTGACTGTGGGGGTGGACAGTGACAGGTCTGTACTGACTGTGGAGGTGGACAGTGACAGGTCTGTACTGACTGTGGGGGTGGACAGTGACAGGTCTGTACTGACTGTGGGGGTGGACAGTGACAGGTCTGTACTGATTGTGGAGGTGGACAGTGACAGGTCTGTACTGACTGTGGCAGTGGACAGTGACAGGTCTGTACTGACTGTGGGAGTGGACAGTGACAGGTCTATACTGACTGTGGGGTGGACAGTGACAGGTCTGTACTGACTGTGGCGGTGGACGGTGACAGGTCTGTACTGACTGTGGATCTGGACAGTGACAGGTCTGTACTGACTGTGGGAGTGGACAGTGACAGGTCTGTTCTTACTGTGGGGGTGGACAGTGACAGGTCTACTGACTGTGGGAGAGGACAGCGACATGTCTGTACTGAATTTGGGGTTAGTGTCAGGTTTATACTGACTGGGGCTGGACAGTGAGAGGTCTGTGCTGACTGTGGGAGTGGACAGTGACAGGTCTGTACTGACTGTGGGAGAGGACAGTGACACGTCTGTACTGACGGTGGGAGTGGACAGTGACAGGTCTTTACTGACTGTCGGAGAGGACAGTTACAGGTCTGTACTGACTGTGGGAGTGGACAGTGTCAGGTTTTTACTGACTGTGGGAGAGGACAGTGACAGGTCTGTAGTGACTGTGGGAGTGGACAGTGACATGTCTGTACTGACTGTGGGAGTAGACAGTGACAGGTCTGTACTGACTATGGGAGTGGACAGTGACAGGTTTGTACTGACTGTGGGAGAGGACAGTGACAGGTCTGTACTGACTATCGGAATGGACAGTGACAGGTCTGTACTGACTGTGGGGGTGGACAGTGACAGGTCTTTACTGACTGTAGGAGAGGACAGTGTCAGGTCTGTACTGACTGTGGGGGTGGACAGTGACAGGTCTGTACTGACAGTGGGGGTGGACTGTGACAGGTCTGTACTGACTGTGGGAGTTGACAGTGACTGGTCTGTACTGACTGTGGGGTGGAGTGACAGGTCTGTACTGACTGTCGGGGTGGACAGTGACAGGTCTGAGCTTTTTGTTTCAGAGCGATTGAGGAGAGCCTGCGTTTGTCTGGAGATGCGGGCAGTGGTGAAGTTCTTGATTCCAGAGAGCAGCCATTGGGAAGCATGGGGGGCCAGGAGACAGGACCTGGAGCGGAGTCAAACGAGATGTTAGTAGCGCTGGAACTGTCACGTCGCGAGGAAGACGAGGCGCGACGCAGGCAGAAGGAGGAGGAGGACATGTTACAGCGGGTGCTGGCACTGTCCCTCACAGAGCAGTGACAAGTGGTCGCCTCTCTTGGTCACCTCTTGCACTTCCTACTACATGTACATTGCTAACATGCTGGCCCACATCTCCCACATTATGCAGACCTGTTTTGGTCATTGACCAATGGCTTACTCTACAATGTTCTGGTGTCCCTGTCAACTTATTGTAGATTTTTAACTTACCGGATCTTGGTCTGATAACCTATTGGCATGGCGATGCATCCGGCTTTCGTAACCTGTGGTCTGTAACCTGTGGCAATGCCTCCTCGTCTGTCAGCGTCGTGGGCATCATAGTACTACAGTTTTAGGTTACCGGACCTTCGGTCCGATAACATATTGCCGTAGCATTGCGTTCGTCGTCCGTCAACATTTTTATCTTTAAAGTTTACAGTCGGATTTTTCTGAAATTTTGCACAAAAATGCCTAAAAATATTTCGAGAGGGAGGTGTTATTTAGTTTTTATCGTATTTTTTTTTTCGCATTCGCATTAGTTATTTTCGCATTCATTTTCAAAATGGCGGTCGTTTTCCTCGAAAAATGGCCAATTTTAAAGGTCCGATAACCTATTGCCGTGGCGTTGCGTCCGTCGTCCGTCGTCCGTCCGTCGTTCCTTCACATTTTTATCTTTAAAGTTTACGGTCGTATCTTTCTGAAATTTTGCACAAAAATACCTAAAAATATTTTCAGGAAAGGGTTTTTTTTAGTTTTTCGATTTTCGTGTTTTTTTCAAAATGGCGGCCGTTTTCGTCGAAAAATGGCCAATTTTGGACTTTGATGGTCGTTTTCTCAAAATCTGTTCAGTAACTTTTTTTCTTATTGATTCACAACACTCCTCCTATGTACCCCTGTGACGTGTATAAGTTTCGTTGCCCTTGAATCGCTCGAAGTGGGCCATTTTGGGCCCGAACTCGGCCCAAATGGGACTTTCCCATGTTAAATTCTCCTATGCTTTATAATGAGACACATTAAGCCTTATATCTCATTTAATATTGATATTAGAGACAAGGAATCAATTGTGGACATATAGGAAATGATATATGCTGAATATTCTCGTGACCTTGAATTTGACCTCTGACCTCAGTTTCAAGGTCAGAGAACAAAATGACTAATATCTCGCTTATTATCGACTTTACAGCTTAGGAATCAATTGTGGACATATAGGAAATGATATCAGCCGAATATTCTGATGACCTTGAATTTGACCTTTGACCTCATTTTCAAGGTCACAGGGCAAAATGGCTAATATCTTGCTTCTTATCAACTTTACAGCTTAGGAATCAATTATGAACAAATAGGAAATCATATGCAGATATATAGGAAATGATATATGCTGAATATTCTCATGACCTTGAATTTGACCTTTGATCTCATTTTCAAGGTCACAGGACAAAATGGCTAATATCTCACTTATTATCGATTTTACAGCTTAGGGATCATTTGTGGACATGTAGGAAATGATATATGCTGAATATTCTCGTGACTTTGAATTTGACCTCATTTTCAAGGTCAAGAACACAAAATGGCTAATATCTCACTTATTATCGACTTAATAGTATAGGAATCAGTTGTGAACATATAGGAAATGATAAACGCCTAATATTCTGATGACCTTGAATTTGACCTTTGACCTCATTTTCAAGGTCACAGGACAAACGGCTAATATCTCACTTATTATTGACTTTACAGCTTAGGAATCAGTTGTGCACCTATAGGGAATGATGTATGCCAAATATTTTGACGACCATTAATTCGACCTTCGACCTTATTTCAAGGTCATGGAACAAAATTGCTATTTTGTTTTACTTGTCATTGAATTTACAGCTTAGCAAACAATGGACATACCGGAAATGATATACATAATTGCTGGATATTCTCATGACGTTGCATTTGACCAGTGACCTTATTTTCAAGGTCACAGGAATATAAAAAATATTTTGTCCGGTAACCTGTCTGAGCCCTTGGGATAACTTTTTAGGTTACCGGACCTATGGTCCGATAACCTATTGGCATGGCGTTGCGTCTGTCGTCCGTCGTCGTTGTCGTCGGCGTCCACGTTTTTATCTTTTTTGTTTACATGCGAATTTTTCTGAAATTTTGCACAAAAATACTTAAAAATAATTCAAGAAGGAGGTATTTTTTAGTTTTTTTATTTTCGCATTTTTTTCAAAATGGCGGTCGTTTTCGACGAAAAATGCATGATTTTGGAATTTGGCGGCCATTTTCTCAAAATCTGTTCAGTAACTTTTTTTCTTTTTGATACATAAGACTCCTCATATGTACTTCTATGATGTCTATGAATTTCGTCGCGCTTGAATCGCTCGAAGTGGGCCATTTTGGCCCAAACTCGGCCCAAATGGGACTTTCCCATGTTAAATTCTCCTATGCTTTATAATGGGACACATTATCCCTAATATCTCACTTGATATTGAGATTAGAGACTAGGAATCAATTGTGGACATATAGGAAATGGTATATGCTGAATATTCTCGTGACCTTGAATTTGACCTTTGACCTCATTTTCAAGGTCACAGAACAAAATGGCTAATATCTCTCTTATTATCGACTTCACAGCTTAGAAATCAATTGTGAACATATAGGAAATGATATATGCTGAATATTCTCGTGACCTTGAATTTGACCTTTGACCTCATTTTCAAGGTCACAGGACAAAATGGCTGATATCTCGCTTATTATCGACTTTACAGCTTAGGAATCAATTGCGAACATATATGAAATGATATATGTTGAATACTCTGATGACCTTGAAATTGACCTTTGGCCTCATTTTCAAGGTCACATCACAAAATGGCTAATATCTCGCTTATTATCGACTTTACAGCGTAAAAATCAAATGTGGACATATAGGAAATGATATATGCTGAATATACTTGTAACCTTGAAGTTACCAGACCATCAGTCCGATCACCTATTGGCTAGCCGGTAAGCTACAGGTCCCTTGGCCCTATGTTTGTCTTTAGCGGTCATTTTATGCATGAGATTCTCTTTATATACCTTTGTGTGTAAAAGTTTTGTTGCCCTTGAATCGACTGTCTGTGAATATATGTCCATCAGGTGTACAGTAGAAACAACTACATTTAACACACTGTCTGCCCCTGATGACGCCAGTGTGTCTTTGGATAAACTATTTGGTCGGGCTTTGTTTCTATTGCAAAATGTTGTATTTTCCGTTTCTTATTGGCATCATTAAAATCTGATTGTATTGGTGGTAATAGATTGATACTTACATTCATTAACGAAAAAAATCTTCCAAGATGTAACTTGATTTTGTATCATAGTCCATACAGAAAATGTGTTTCTAGCAACATTTATGTACATGTTTCGAAATGATTGCTCATGATTGCTAGCCGATTGATTGCTGGTAAGCTACAGCACTCTTGGTGCTATGTTTCTAATATGGCATAAGCATGACATTTTTGGCATCTGTAAGGTGTGTAAAGATGGTAGGTCTTGAATACTTGAAAAGTAGGCCCAAATGCTCAAATTGCACTTTTTGGCACTTTGCTCGAAATCTGTTCAGTAACTTTCTCTATAATTCAAGATGTGTATGGAATTCAGGACTGTTTAGCTTGGGTATATGGATGGTTGGCCTTGAATCGATTTAAAGTTGTGTAAAAGACCATTCGCCTTTCAGCAACTTTCTCTCAAATATCACAGAGGATGGCATGTAGGGCTGTTTAGCGTGGATCTGGGGAAGAAGAATCTTGACTTGCTAAAAAAAGTGAAATGTATGACCAAAATGCTCAAAATGGCCAGACTTACATCTTTTGGCAATATGATGGAACTCTATTCACCAATTTTTTTTTTTTAATTTCGAACGTATATTTCATTTCCGACTTTTTAGCTTGTGTGAAAGAAGAAATACATCTTTTAATCGTTCAAAAGGTCCAAAATGTTACGACCAAAACGCCCAAAATGGCCAAGATTTCACTAATTTGGCACTTTGCCTGAAATATATCCATTAACTTTCTCTCTAATTTCAAATATTCATGAGATTGTGTTCTGTTAATTTTGTGTGTCAAGATGGAATCCCTCAAATTGATGAATAGGGCCATGATCCAGGCCTAATTGTCCGAAAAAAGGTCTGAAATGCATAAATTGGTCCCTGTAAACAAAACACTTGTAGATACGATTTCACATGTATTATGGATATATACTGTTATATAAAAAACAGTTTTTAATAAATTTGATGGCCTTGCATTTTACCTTACATGGATATGAATGATAAATCTCAAGATCACGTCAAAACTGAAATGTGTAATTTGTTCTCTATATCATACTAGATTTCTGAAGGCAGAAAATTAGGTTTGTATTTCGAACATATTTGGACGTTCGGGAATCATATATTGCGGATATTTCGGTAGTCATGAAGTTGACCACAAATTACCTTAATTTTTACTTGGCCAAGTTGACGGTCACATCTGACACGAGATGTGTGAATCGGATTCTGCATACAAACTGCTGTAGAAAAGGCTTCATATATGACGGATTTTTTGGCAGTCGACTTGAATTTTGTGTGGATTGGACTCTGCATACAAAACGGCTGTAGTTAATAACTAGATTTGAATCGTGAGTATTTAGAAAATCATATAGGGAGCTTTGGTGAGCTTGAATTTGGTCTCAGAGGATCTTGAGAAAATACCAAAATTGTCCGGTAACCTATCTTAACCCTTGGGCTTATTTCCTACCTGTCATGCTTATTGTTCGATATTGTAATGTGTATGCACTTGGATGATCACATAATCATGACTACGTATGTATCACAAAATCCGCAGTGAAGAAATATTGTATAGCATCGCAGATATTTTCAATAATCTGTTTCTGTTGGATCTGTAATATGTTGTATATATCCCATGCACAAACACATGTACATTGAGTTACTTCATTCATTTGGTAATATTGGGAAACACAATGGGACAAAAACAAAATAAATGTGTGGAACTATATCATGTTTAACTATGTTATTTGAAGGTCCACAAAATCATCAACGCTGACCAGCCCAAAGCTGATGTCTTTTCACAAGTGAATCACTTATTCTTACATCACCTATACCTCCGCTATACCTTCAAGTTGAAGACTTTCAGTTGAGTTGAGTTAGGTATAGGTTAAAGTTTAAGTTATGCCTTTTAGGGTCAATGCTGACTTTTGGGACAAATTTTTTGTTTCCATTGATCTCTTTTAAAATTTGGTAATTGGTTTCCATCGACTCTAGTGACCAAAAGTCGAAATTTGAAGAAAATTGATTGATTGGTTTATGGAATATAATATTTTGAAATGGCAAGGAGAAATATAACATTTCTGAAATCCTTGTCACCGACGACTCACTGCTGGATCTTGAAAATGAATAAGGATATGTTGCTGGAGTCTTGTATGCTTGTATTTCATTCCTATTAAAAAAATAAAATATGTTATTAACTTTCGACAAATATATTATGGAGATATCAGGTCATATTGTCGTCGTAATGCACCCACACACCCACTGACTACTACTAGCTTTGCTCTACTATAAGACGTGCTATGCACGCGACTATAAGACGCAGTAGATTATGCAGGTGAATCGAGGGAATTATGGTTGATTCAAAGATGAGACGCAGATCACTGATCACTGATCGTACGGTCAATTGACTGTACACGACGCAGTACACAATTTTGAGTACGCAGTTCACAAGTTAAACCTGACCCCTATTTTTTGCTTTAATTGTTGGAGTTGACACCACACATTCCCGTATAAAAAAACTTGGATATTTTGCATAAGGATAAGAATTTCCTTAAAAATCGGCCGATACAGGCAGTATCATGGGTATCACAGAATGCCATCACAAAATGACCATGCCAAATCCGCCGGCAAACAAGCAATATTGCTCCCATGGCGGCCATTTTGGCCAAATTCAAAATGGCCGCATTAAATGTTCACTATTTGTCTATTGTGTTAATATTCATGAAATGATGGCCAAGAGAATCAGCGCCAGAAACCGTCGTAATCTATTTATTAGTCTTTATGTTTGACGACTCGTCAGCAGCATGCATGTTTGTGCAATAAATATGCATTAGAGCCGTTCTGAACTATTCAATTAGGCATTTTATGCCTATCCCAATTACGATTCATGAATGTTATGCATTATTGTGCATAAAATAGGCAGAGCATTGCGATAAAGTCCTGATTCATGAACATTATGCATGTTTGTGCATTACGTAGGCACCATATGCCCTATTATTTTAACTGTACTCAGATAGCGATAGACTTGAGCACCAAAAACTGCCCTAAACTATTCCATTAGGCATTGAATGTAAGTATCAATCTATTACCACCAATACAGTGAGATTTTAATGATACCAATAACAAACGAGCAATACAATATTTTGCAATAGAAACAAAGCCCGACCAAATAGTTTATCCAAAGACACACTGGCGTCATCAGGGGCAGACAGTGTGTTAAATGTAGTTGTTTCTACTGTACACCTGATGGAATTAGTATACAACTGCCCAACAACTTGTATGCCTATCCTAATGACAATTCCTGAATACCTTGCATTAATTTTGCATTAAATATTAATAGTGTTTAAATTATGTTCAATTATGCCTATTATGTTGAAATGCGAATATCCATCCTGAACTATTTTTTATTAGGCATCAAATGCCTATCCCGATGACGTATATTCCTTAATTTCTATTTAATGGGAAAAACTCTATAATATTCACGAATCGTCAATAGGACAGGCATATAAATGCCTATTTCATGCACAATAATGCATAAAATCTATGATTCGTAGTTGGGATAGGAATGTAAAGCCTAATTAAATAGTTTGAAACGATTTCAGTGCATATGAAATGCAAAAACATGCATATGATACTGCCGCAACATTCATAATATTGACGATTCGGTAATAGGATAGGATAAAATTATTTTAACACGGTTTGGTGGCTCTAGCTCAATTGAGTCATCAATAAAAACTTTATTGGCATGTAATGTTGATTTGATCCAGAATAAAGCATACTGTTCACAAATCTTCGTTAGGATAGGAATATATTGAAAAAATTGAATGGTTTATTACTGTTTTTTGCGATGAAGCTTAGTTTCTTCAGCATCTTTAGTTAAAAATAGACATTGTATGACTATAAAAGTTAATATTGATTGGATAGCGGAGTTTTAGGACAAATGAACTCCTGAACTATTTCATCAGGCTTTACATGCCTATCCTATCGACGTTTTGTGAATATTGTGCATGTTCGTGCTTCAAATAGGCATTAAAGGCGTCCTAAATTATTTAATTAGACATAATTTTTCTAGCTCAATCACAATTCACGAATTATTCCGAATTATATCGGCAAAAGGTTTGAGGCGATGTTTAAAAACAGTTTTCCTCTAAAGTGACTAAGTCTGGCCTAAAAAGGGTTTGAGGCGATGTTTAACAACAGCTTCCCTTTGATTTGCCTAAGTGTGGCCTAAAAAAGGTATGAAGCGATGTTTAACAACAGTTTTCCTTTGAAAAACATAATTCTGGCCTAAAAAAGGTTTGAGGCGATGTTTAACAACAGTTTTCCTTTGAACTGCCTAATTCTGGCCTGAAAAAAGGTTTGAGGCGATGGTTAACAACAGTTTTCATTTGAACTGCCTAATTCTGGCCTAAAAAAAGTTTTTTTCAGGCGATGTTTAACAACAGTTTCCCTTTCAACTGCCTAATTCTGGCCTAAAAAATGGTTTGAAGCGATGTTCAACAACAGTTTTCCTTTCAACTGCCTAATTCTGGCCTAAAAAAAGGTTTTTAGGCGATGTTTAACAACAGTTTTCCTTTGAACTGCCTAATTCTGGCCTAAAGAAAAGTTCGAGGCGATCTTTAACAAGTTTCCCTTTGAACTGCCTAATTCTGGCCTAAAAAAAAATTTGAGGCGATGTTTAACAACAGTTTTCTTTTGAACTGCCTAATTCTCGCCTAAAAAAAGGTTTGAGGCGATGTTGAACAACAGTTTTCCTTTCAACTGCCTAATTCTGGCCTAAAAAATGGTTTGAAGCGATGTTCAACAACAGTTTTCCTTTCAACTGTTTAATTCTGGCCTAAAAAAAGGTTTTTAGGCAAAGTTTAACAACAGTTTTCCATTGAACTGCCTCATTCTGGCCTAAAAAAAGGTTTGAGGCGATGTTTAACAACAGTTTCCCTTTGAACTGCCCAATTCTGGCCTAAAAAAAGGTTTTTAGGCGAAGTTTAACAACAGTTTTCCTTTGAACTGCCTAATTCTGGCCTAAAAAAGGTTTGAGGTGATGTTTAACAACAGTTTCCCTTCGAACTGCCTAATTCTGGCCTAAAAAAGGTTTGAGGCGATGTTTAACAACAGTTTTCCTTTGAACTGCCTAATTCTGGCCTAAAAAAGGTTTTTATTCGATGTTTAACCTTTGAACTGAAGGTTTTTATTCGATGTTTAACCTTTCAACTGCCTAATTCTGGCCTAAAAAAAGGTTTGAGGCGATGTTTAACAACAGTTTTCCTTTGAACTGCCTAATTCTGGCCTAAAAAAGGTTTTTATTCGATGTTTAACAACAGTTTTCCTTTGAACTGCCTAATTCTGGCCTAAAAAAAAGGTTTGAGGCGATGTTTAACAACAGTTTTCCTTTGAACTGCCTAATTCTGGCCTAAAAAAGGTTTGAGGTGATGTTTAACAACAGTTTCCCTTCGAACTGCCTAATTCTGGCCTAAAAAAGGTTTGAGGCGATGTTTAACAACAGTTTTCCTTTGAACTGCCTAATTCTCGCCTAAAAAAAGGTTTGAGGCGATGTTGAACAACAGTTTTCCTTTCAACTGCCTAATTCTGGCCTAAAAAATGGTTTGAAGCGATGTTCAACAACAGTTTTCCTTTCAACTGTTTAATTCTGGCCTAAAAAAAGGTTTTTAGGCAAAGTTTAACAACAGTTTTCCATTGAACTGCCTCATTCTGGCCTAAAAAAAGGTTTGAGGCGATGTTTAACAACAGTTTCCCTTTGAACTGCCCAATTCTGGCCTAAAAAAAGGTTTTTAGGCGAAGTTTAACAACAGTTTTCCTTTGAACTGCCTAATTCTGGCCTAAAAAAAGTTTTTTAGGCGAAGTTTAACAACACTTTTCCTTTGAACTGCCTAATTCTGGCCTAAAAAAAGGTTTTTTCAGGCGATGTTTAACAACAGTTTTCTTTGAACTGCCTAATTCTGGCCTAAAGAAAGGTTTTTAGGCGATGTTTAACAACAGTTTCCCTTTGAACTGCCTCATTCTGGCCTAAAAAAAGGTTTGAGGCGATGTTTAACAACAGTTTCCCTTTGAACTGCCCAATTCTGGCCTAAAAAAAGGTTTTTAGGCGAAGTTTAACAACAGTTTTCCTTTGAACTGCCTAATTCTGGCCTAAAAAAAGGTTTTTAGGCGAAGTTTAACAACACTTTCCCTTCGAACTGCCTAATTCTGGCCTAAAAAAGGTTTGAGGCGATGTTTAACAACAGTTTTCCTTTGAACTGCCTAATTCTGGCCTAAAAAAAGGTTTGAGGCTATGTTTAACAACAGTTTTCCTTTGAACTGCCTAATTCTGGCCTAAAAAAGGTTTTTATTCGATGTTTAACCTTTGAACTGAAGGTTTTTATTCGATGTTTAACCTTTCAACTGCCTAATTCTGGCCTAAAAAAAGGTTTGAGGCGATGTTTAACAACAGTTTTCCTTTGAACTGCCTAATTCTGGCCTAAAAAAAGGTTTGAGGCTATGTTTAACAACAGTTTTCCTTTGAACTGCCTAATTCTGGCCTAAAAAAGGTTTTTATTCGATGTTTAACCTTTGAACTGAAGGTTTTTATTCGATGTTTAACCTTTCAACTGCCTAATTCTGGCCTAAAAAAAGGTTTGAGGCGATGTTTAACAACAGTTTCCCTTTGAACTGCCTAATTCTGGCCTAAAAAAAGGTTTTTAGGCGATGTTTAACAACAGTTTCCCTTTCAACTGCCTAATTCTGGCCTAAAGAATGGTTTAAAGCGATGTTTGACAACAGTTTTCCTTTCAACTGCCTAATTCTGGCCTAAAAAAAGTTTTTTTCAGGCGATGTTTAACAACAGTTTCCCTTTGAACTGCCTAATTTTGGCCTAAAAAAAGGTTTTTAGGCGATGTTTAACAACAGTTTCCCTTTCAACTGCCTAATTCTGGCCTAAAAAAAGTTTTTTTCAGGCGATGTTTAACAACAGTTTTCCTTTGAACTGCCTAATTCTGGCCTAAAAAAGGTTTGAGGCGATGTTTAACAACAGTTTTCCTTTGAACTGCCTAATTCTGGCCTAAAAAAGGTTTTTATTCGATGTTTAACAACAGTTTTCCTTTGAACTGCCTAATTCTGGCCTAAAAAAAGGTGTTTAGGCGATGTTTAACAACAGTTTTCCTTTCAACTGCCTAATTCTGGCCTAAAAAAGGTTTGAGGCGATGTTTAACAACAGTTTTCCTTTGAACTGCCTAATTCTGGCCTAAAAAAAGGTTTGAGGCGATGTTTAACAACAGTTTTCCTTTGAACTGCCTAATTCTGGCCTAAAAAAGGTTTTTATTCGATGTTTAACCTTTGAACTGAAGGTTTTTATTCGATGTTTAACCTTTCAACTGCCTAATTCTGGCCTAAAAAAAGGTTTGAGGCGATGTTTAACAACAGTTTCCCTTTGAACTGCCTAATTCTGGCCTAAAAAAAGGTTTGAGGCGATGTTTAACAACACTTTTCCTTTGAACTGCCTAATTCTGGCCTAAAAAAGGTTTTTATTCGATGTTTAACAACAGTTTTCCTTTGAACTGCCTAATTCTGGCCTAAAAAAAGGTGTTTAGGCGATGTTTAACAACAGTTTCCCTTCGAACTGCCTAATTCTGGCCTAAAAAAAGGTTTGAGGCGATGTTTAACAACAGTTTTCCTTTGAACTGCCTAATTCTGGCCTAAAAAAGGTTTTTATTCGATGTTTAACCTTTGAACTGAAGGTTTTTATTCGATGTTTAACCTTTCAACTGCCTAATTCTGGCCTAAAAAAAGGTTTGAGGCGATGTTTAACAACAGTTTCCCTTTGAACTGCCTAATTCTGGCCTAAAAAAGGTTTTTATTCGATGTTTAACAACAGTTTTCCTTTGAACTGCCTAATTCTGGCCTAAAAAAAAAGGTTTGAGGCGATGTTTAACAACAGTTTTCCTTTGAACTGCCTAATTCTGGCCTAAAAAAGGTTTGAGGTGATGTTTAACAACAGTTTCCCTTCGAACTGCCTAATTCTGGCCTAAAAAAGGTTTGAGGCGATGTTTAACAACAGTTTTCCTTTGAACTGCCTAATTCTGGCCTAAAAAAAGGTTTGAGGCTATGTTTAACAACAGTTTTCCTTTGAACTGCCTAATTCTGGCCTAAAAAAGGTTTTTATTCGATGTTTAGCCTTTGAACTGAAGGTTTTTATTCGATGTTTAACCTTTCAACTGCCTAATTCTGGCCTAAAAAAAGGTTTGAGGCGATGTTTAACAACAGTTTCCCTTTGAACTGCCTAATTCTGGCCTAAAAAAAGGTTTGAGGCGATGTTTAACAACACTTTTCCTTTCAACTGCCTAATTCTGGCCTAAAAAAAGGTTTGAGGCGATGTTTAACAACAGTTTTCCTTTGAACTGCCTAATTCTGGCCTAAAAAAGGTTTTTATTCGATGTTTAACAACAGTTTTCCTTTGAACTGCCTAATTCTGGCCTAAAAAAAGGTGTTTAGGCGATGTTTAACAACAGTTTCCCTTCGAACTGCCTAATTCTGGCCTAAAAAAGGTTTGAGGCGATGTTTAACAACAGTTTTCCTTTGAACTGCCTAATTCTGGCCTAAAAAAAGGTTTGAGGCGATGTTTAACAACAGTTTTCCTTTGAACTGCCTAATTCTGGCCTAAAAAAGGTTTTTATTCGATGTTTAACAACAGTTTCCCTTCGAACTGCCTAATTCTGGCCTAAAAAAGGTTTGAGGCGATGTTTAACAACAGTTTTCCTTTGAACTGCCTAATTCTGGCCTAAAAAAAGGTTTGAGGCGATGTTTAACAACAGTTTTCCTTTGAACTGCCTAATTCTGGCCTAAAAAAGGTTTTTATTCGATGTTTAACCTTTGAACTGAAGGTTTTTATTCGATGTTTAACCTTTCAACTGCCTAATTCTGGCCTAAAAAAAGGTTTGAGGCGATGTTTAACAACAGTTTTCCTTTGAACTGCCTAATTCTGGCCTAAAAAAGGTTTTTATTCGATGTTTAACAACAGTTTTCCTTTGAACTGCCTAATTCTGGCCTAAAAAAAAGGTTTGAGGCGATGTTTAACAACAGTTTTCCTTTGAACTGCCTAATTCTGGCCTAAAAAAGGTTTGAGGTGATGTTTAACAACAGTTTCCCTTCGAACTGCCTAATTCTGGCCTAAAAAAGGTTTGAGGCGATGTTTAACAACAGTTTTCCTTTGAACTGCCTAATTCTGGCCTAAAAAAAGGTTTGAGGCTATGTTTAACAACAGTTTTCCTTTGAACTGCCTAATTCTGGCCTAAAAAAGGTTTTTATTCGATGTTTAGCCTTTGAACTGAAGGTTTTTATTCGATGTTTAACCTTTCAACTGCCTAATTCTGGCCTAAAAAAAGGTTTGAGGCGATGTTTAACAACAGTTTCCCTTTGAACTGCCTAATTCTGGCCTAAAAAAAGGTTTGAGGCGATGTTTAACAACACTTTTCCTTTCAACTGCCTAATTCTGGCCTAAAAAAAGGTTTGAGGCGATGTTTAACAACAGTTTTCCTTTGAACTGCCTAATTCTGGCCTAAAAAAGGTTTTTATTCGATGTTTAACAACAGTTTTCCTTTGAACTGCCTAATTCTGGCCTAAAAAAAGGTGTTTAGGCGATGTTTAACAACAGTTTCCCTTCGAACTGCCTAATTCTGGCCTAAAAAAGGTTTGAGGCGATGTTTAACAACAGTTTTCCTTTGAACTGCCTAATTCTGGCCTAAAAAAAGGTTTGAGGCGATGTTTAACAACAGTTTTCCTTTGAACTGCCTAATTCTGGCCTAAAAAAAGGTTTGAGGCGATGTTTAACAACAGTTTTCCTTTGAACTGCCTAATTCTGGCCTAAAAAAGGTTTTTATTCGATGTTTAACAACAGTTTTCCTTTGAACTGCCTAATTCTGGCCTAAAAGAAGGTGTTTAGGCGATGTTTAACAACAGTTTCCCTTCGAACTGCCTAATTCTGGCCTAAAAAAGGTTTGAGGCGATGTTTAACAACAGTTTTCCTTTGAACTGCCTAATTCTGGCCTAAAAAAAGGTTTGAGGCGATGTTTAACAACAGTTTTCCTTTGAACTGCCTAATTCTGGCCTAAAAAAGGTTTTTATTCGATGTTTAACCTTTGAACTGAAGGTTTTTATTCGATGTTTAACCTTTCAACTGCCTAATTCTGGCCTAAAAAAAGGTTTGAGGCGATGTTTAACAACAGTTTTCCTTTGAACTGCCTAATTCTGGCCTAAAAAAGGTTTTTATTCGATGTTTAACAACAGTTTTCCTTTGAACTGCCTAATTCTGGCCTAAAAAAAAGGTTTGAGGCGATGTTTAACAACAGTTTTCCTTTGAACTGCCTAATTCTGGCCTAAAAAAGGTTTTTATTCGATGTTTAACAACAGTTTTCCTTTGAACTGCATAATTCTGGCCTAAAAAAAGGTGTTTAGGCGATGTTTAACAACAGTTTCCCTTCGAACTGCCTAATTCTGGCCTAAAAAAGGTTTGAGGCGATGTTTAACAACAGTTTTCCTTTGAACTGCCTAATTCTGGCCTAAAAAAAGGTTTGAGGCGATGTTTAACAACAGTTTTCCTTTGAACTGCCTAATTCTGGCCTAAAAAAGGTTTTTATTCGATGTTTAACCTTTGAACTGAAGGTTTTTATTCGATGTTTAACCTTTCAACTGCCTAATTCTGGCCTAAAAAAAGGTTTGAGGCGATGTTTAACAACAGTTTCCCTTTGAACTGCCTAAATCTGGCCTAAAAAAAGGTTTGAGGCGATGTTTAACAACACTTTTCCTTTCAACTGCCTAATTCTGGCCTAAAAAAAGGTTTGAGGCGATGTTTAACAACAGTTTTCCTTTGAACTGCCTAATTCTGGCCTAAAAAAGGTTTTTATTCGATGTTTAACAACAGTTTTCCTTTGAACTGCCTAATTCTGGCCTAAAAAAAGGTGTTTAGGCGATGTTTAACAACAGTTTCCCTTCGAACTGCCTAATTCTGGCCTAAAAAAGGTTTGAGGCGATGTTTAACAACAGTTTTCCTTTGAACTGCCTAATTCTGGCCTAAAAAAAGGTTTGAGGCGATGTTTAACAACAGTTTTCCTTTGAACTGCCTAATTCTGGCCTAAAAAAGGTTTTTATTCGATGTTTAACCTTTGAACTGAAGGTTTTTATTCGATGTTTAACCTTTCAACTGCCTAATTCTGGCCTAAAAAAAGGTTTGAGGCGATGTTTAACAACAGTTTTCCTTTGAACTGCCTAATTCTGGCCTAAAAAAGGTTTTTATTCGATGTTTAACAACAGTTTTCCTTTGAACTGCCTAATTCTGGCCTAAAAAAAAGGTTTGAGGCGATGTTTAACAACAGTTTTCCTTTGAACTGCCTAATTCTGGCCTAAAAAAGGTTTGAGGTGATGTTTAACAACAGTTTCCCTTCGAACTGCCTAATTCTGGCCTAAAAAAGGTTTGAGGCGATGTTTAACAACAGTTTTCCTTTGAACTGCCTAATTCTGGCCTAAAAAAAGGTTTGAGGCGATGTTTAACAACAGTTTTCCTTTGAACTGCCTATTTCTGGCCTAAAAAAGGTTTTTATTCGATGTTTAACCTTTGAACTGAAGGTTTTTATTCGATGTTTAACCTTTCAACTGCCTAATTCTGGCCTAAAAAAAGGTTTGAGGCGATGTTTAACAACAGTTTCCCTTTGAACTGCCTAATTCTGGCCTAAAAAAAGGTTTGAGGCGATGTTTAACAACACTTTTCCTTTCAACTGCCTAATTCTGGCCTAAAAAAGGTTTTTATTCGATGTTTAACAACAGTTTTCCTTTGAACTGCCTAATTCTGGCCTAAAAAAGGTTTTTTCAGGCGATGTTTAACAACAGTTTTCCTTTGAACTGCCTAATTCTGGCCTAAAAAAGGTTTGAGGTGATGTTTAACAACAGTTTCCCTTCGAACTGCCTAATTCTGGCCTAAAAAAGGTTTGAGGCGATGTTTAACAACAGTTTTCCTTTGAACTGCCTAATTCTGGCCTAAAAAAAGGTTTGAGGCGATGCTTAACAACAGTTTTCCTTTGAACTGCCTAATTCTGGCCTAAAAAAGGTTTTTATTCGATGTTTAACCTTTGAACTGAAGGTTTTTTTTTCGATGTTTAACCTTTCAACTGCCTAATTCTGGCCTAAAAAAAGGTTTGAGGCGATGTTTAACAACAGTTTTCCTTTGAACTGCCTAATTCTGGCCTAAAAAAGGTTTTTATTCGATGTTTAACAACAGTTTTCCTTTGAACTGCCTAATTCTGGCCTAAAAAAAAGGTTTGAGGCGATGTTTAACAACAGTTTTCCTTTGAACTGCCTAATTCTGGCCTAAAAAAGGTTTTTATTCGATGTTTAACAACAGTTTTCCTTTGAACTGCCTAATTCTGGCCTAAAAAAAGGTGTTTAGGCGATGTTTAACAACAGTTTCCCTTCGAACTGCCTAATTCTGGCCTAAAAAAGGTTTGAGGCGATGTTTAACAACAGTTTTCCTTTGAACTGCCTAATTCTGGCCTAAAAAAAGGTTTGAGGCGATGTTTAACAACAGTTTTCCTTTGAACTGCCTAATTCTGGCCTAAAAAAGGTTTTTATTCGATGTTTAACAACAGTTTTCCTTTGAACTGCCTAATTCTGGCCTAAAAGAAGGTGTTTAGGCGATGTTTAACAACAGTTTCCCTTCGAACTGCCTAATTCTGGCCTAAAAAAGGTTTGAGGCGATGTTTAACAACAGTTTTCCTTTGAACTGCCTAATTCTGGCCTAAAAAAAGGTTTGAGGCGATGTTTAACAACAGTTTTCCTTTGAACTGCCTAATTCTGGCCTAAAAAAGGTTTTTATTCGATGTTTAACCTTTGAACTGAAGGTTTTTATTCGATGTTTAACCTTTCAACTGCCTAATTCTGGCCTAAAAAAAGGTTTGAGGCGATGTTTAACAACAGTTTTCCTTTGAACTGCCTAATTCTGGCCTAAAAAAGGTTTTTATTCGATGTTTAACAACAGTTTTCCTTTGAACTGCCTAATTCTGGCCTAAAAAAAAGGTTTGAGGCGATGTTTAACAACAGTTTTCCTTTGAACTGCCTAATTCTGGCCTAAAAAAGGTTTTTATTCGATGTTTAACAACAGTTTTCCTTTGAACTGCCTAATTCTGGCCTAAAAAAAGGTGTTTAGGCGATGTTTAACAACAGTTTCCCTTCGAACTGCCTAATTCTGGCCTAAAAAAGGTTTGAGGCGATGTTTAACAACAGTTTTCCTTTGAACTGCCTAATTCTGGCCTAAAAAAAGGTTTGAGGCGATGTTTAACAACAGTTTTCCTTTGAACTGCCTAATTCTGGCCTAAAAAAGGTTTTTATTCGATGTTTAACCTTTGAACTGAAGGTTTTTATTCGATGTTTAACCTTTCAACTGCCTAATTCTGGCCTAAAAAAAGGTTTGAGGCGATGTTTAACAACAGTTTCCCTTTGAACTGCCTAAATCTGGCCTAAAAAAAGGTTTGAGGCGATGTTTAACAACACTTTTCCTTTCAACTGCCTAATTCTGGCCTAAAAAAAGGTTTGAGGCGATGTTTAACAACAGTTTTCCTTTGAACTGCCTAATTCTGGCCTAAAAAAGGTTTTTATTCGATGTTTAACAACAGTTTTCCTTTGAACTGCCTAATTCTGGCCTAAAAAAAGGTGTTTAGGCGATGTTTAACAACAGTTTCCCTTCGAACTGCCTAATTCTGGCCTAAAAAAGGTTTGAGGCGATGTTTAACAACAGTTTTCCTTTGAACTGCCTAATTCTGGCCTAAAAAAAGGTTTGAGGCGATGTTTAACAACAGTTTTCCTTTGAACTGCCTAATTCTGGCCTAAAAAAGGTTTTTATTCGATGTTTAACCTTTGAACTGAAGGTTTTTATTCGATGTTTAACCTTTCAACTGCCTAATTCTGGCCTAAAAAAAGGTTTGAGGCGATGTTTAACAACAGTTTTCCTTTGAACTGCCTAATTCTGGCCTAAAAAAGGTTTTTATTCGATGTTTAACAACAGTTTTCCTTTGAACTGCCTAATTCTGGCCTAAAAAAAGGTTTGAGGCGATGTTTAACAACAGTTTTCCTTTGAACTGCCTAATTCTGGCCTAAAAAAGGTTTTTATTCGATGTTTAACAACAGTTTTCCTTTGAACTGCCTAATTCTGGCCTAAAAGAAGGTGTTTAGGCGATGTTTAACAACAGTTTCCCTTCGAACTGCCTAATTCTGGCCTAAAAAAGGTTTGAGGCGATGTTTAACAACAGTTTTCCTTTGAACTGCCTAATTCTGGCCTAAAAAAAGGTTTGAGGCGATGTTTAACAACAGTTTTCCTTTGAACTGCCTAATTCTGGCCTAAAAAAGGTTTTTATTCGATGTTTAACCTTTGAACTGAAGGTTTTTATTCGATGTTTAACCTTTCAACTGCCTAATTCTGGCCTAAAAAAAGGTTTGAGGCGATGTTTAACAACAGTTTTCCTTTGAACTGCCTAATTCTGGCCTAAAAAAGGTTTTTATTCGATGTTTAACAACAGTTTTCCTTTGAACTGCCTAATTCTGGCCTAAAAAAAAGGTTTGAGGCGATGTTTAACAACAGTTTTCCTTTGAACTGCCTAATTCTGGCCTAAAAAAGGTTTTTATTCGATGTTTAACAACAGTTTTCCTTTGAACTGCCTAATTCTGGCCTAAAAAAAGGTGTTTAGGCGATGTTTAACAACAGTTTCCCTTCGAACTGCCTAATTCTGGCCTAAAAAAGGTTTGAGGCGATGTTTAACAACAGTTTTCCTTTGAACTGCCTAATTCTGGCCTAAAAAAAGGTTTGAGGCGATATTTAACAACAGTTTTCCTTTGAACTGCCTAATTCTGGCCTAAAAAAGGTTTTTATTCGATGTTTAACCTTTGAACTGAAGGTTTTTATTCGATGTTTAACCTTTCAACTGCCTAATTCTGGCCTAAAAAAAGGTTTGAGGCGATGTTTAACAACAGTTTCCCTTTGAACTGCCTAAATCTGGCCTAAAAAAAGGTTTGAGGCGATGTTTAACAACACTTTTCCTTTCAACTGCCTAATTCTGGCCTAAAAAAAGGTTTGAGGCGATGTTTAACAACAGTTTTCCTTTGAACTGCCTAATTCTGGCCTAAAAAAGGTTTTTATTCGATGTTTAACAACAGTTTTCCTTTGAACTGCCTAATTCTGGCCTAAAAAAAGGTTTGAGGCGATGTTTAACAACACTTTTCCTTTCAACTGCCTAATTCTGGCCTAAAAAAAGGTTTGAGGCGATGTTTAACAACAGTTTTCCTTTGAACTGCCTAATTCTGGCCTAAAAAAGGTTTTTATTCGATGTTTAACAACAGTTTTCCTTTGAACTGCCTAATTCTGGCCTAAAAAAGGTTTTTTCAGGCGATGTTTAACAACAGTTTTCCTTTGAACTGCCTAATTCTGGCCTAAAAAAGGTTTGAGGTGATGTTTAACAACAGTTTCCCTTCGAACTGCCTAATTCTGGCCTAAAAAAGGTTTGAGGCGATGTTTAACAACAGTTTTCCTTTGAACTGCCTAATTCTGGCCTAAAAAAAGGTTTGAGGCGATGCTTAACAACAGTTTTCCTTTGAACTGCCTAATTCTGGCCTAAAAAAGGTTTTTATTCGATGTTTAACCTTTGAACTGAAGGTTTTTTTTTCGATGTTTAACCTTTCAACTGCCTAATTCTGGCCTAAAAAAAGGTTTGAGGCGATGTTTAACAACAGTTTTCCTTTGAACTGCCTAATTCTGGCCTAAAAAAGGTTTTTATTCGATGTTTAACAACAGTTTTCCTTTGAACTGCCTAATTCTGGCCTAAAAAAAAGGTTTGAGGCGATGTTTAACAACAGTTTTCCTTTGAACTGCCTAATTCTGGCCTAAAAAAGGTTTTTATTCGATGTTTAACAACAGTTTTCCTTTGAACTGCCTAATTCTGGCCTAAAAAAAGGTGTTTAGGCGATGTTTAACAACAGTTTCCCTTCGAACTGCCTAATTCTGGCGTAAAAAAGGTTTGAGGCGATGTTTAACAACAGTTTTCCTTTGAACTGCCTAATTCTGGCCTAAAAAAAGGTTTGAGGCGATGTTTAACAACAGTTTTCCTTTGAACTGCCTAATTCTGGCCTAAAAAAGGTTTTTATTCGATGTTTAACAACAGTTTTCCTTTGAACTGCCTAATTCTGGCCTAAAAAAAAGGTTTGAGGCGATGTTTAACAACAGTTTTCCTTTGAACTGCCTAATTCTGGCCTAAAAAAGGTTTTTATTCGATGTTTAACAACAGTTTTCCTTTGAACTGCCTAATTCTGGCCTAAAAAAAAGGTTTGAGGCGATGTTTAACAACAGTTTTCCTTTGAACTGCCTAATTCTGGCCTAAAAAAGGTTTTTATTCGATGTTTAACAACAGTTTTCCTTTGAACTGCCTAATTCTGGCCTAAAAAAAGGTGTTTAGGCGATGTTTAACAACAGTTTCCCTTCGAACTGCCTAATTCTGGCGTAAAAAAGGTTTGAGGCGATGTTTAACAACAGTTTTCCTTTGAACTGCCTAATTCTGGCCTAAAAAAAGGTTTGAGGCGATGTTTAACAACAGTTTTCCTTTGAACTGCCTAATTCTGGCCTAAAAAAGGTTTTTATTCGATGTTTAACAACAGTTTTCCTTTGAACTGCCTAATTCTGGCCTAAAAGAAGGTGTTTAGGCGATGTTTAACAACAGTTTCCCTTCGAACTGCCTAATTCTGGCCTAAAAAAGGTTTGAGGCGATGTTTAACAACAGTTTTCCTTTGAACTGCCTAATTCTGGCCTAAAAAAAGGTTTGAGGCGATGTTTAACAACAGTTTTCCTTTGAACTGCCTAATTCTGGCCTAAAAAAAGGTTTGAGGCGATGTTTAACAACAGTTTCCCTTCGAACTGCCTAATTCTGGCCTAAAAAAGGTTTGAGGCGATGTTTAACAACAGTTTTCCTTTGAACTGCCTAATTCTGGCCTAAAAAAAGGTTTGAGGCGATGTTTAACAACAGTTTTCCTTTGAACTGCCTAATTCTGGCCTAAAAAAGGTTTTTATTCGATGTTTAACCTTTGAACTGAAGGTTTTTATTCGATGTTTAACCTTTCAACTGCCTAATTCTGGCCTAAAAAAAGGTTTGAGGCGATGTTTAACAACAGTTTTCCTTTGAACTGCCTAATTCTGGCCTAAAAAAGGTTTTTATTCGATGTTTAACAACAGTTTTCCTTTGAACTGCCTAATTCTGGCCTAAAAAAAAGGTTTGAGGCGATGTTTAACAACAGTTTTCCTTTGAACTGCCTAATTCTGGCCTAAAAAAGGTTTTTATTCGATGTTTAACAACAGTTTTCCTTTGAACTGCCTAATTCTGGCCTAAAAAAAGGTGTTTAGGCGATGTTTAACAACAGTTTCCCTTCGAACTGCCTAATTCTGGCCTAAAAAAGGTTTGAGGCGATGTTTAACAACAGTTTTCCTTTGAACTGCCTAATTCTGGCCTAAAAAAAGGTTTGAGGCGATGTTTAACAACAGTTTTCCTTTGAACTGCCTAATTCTGGCCTAAAAAAGGTTTTTATTCGATGTTTAACCTTTGAACTGAAGGTTTTTATTCGATGTTTAACCTTTCAACTGCCTAATTCTGGCCTAAAAAAAGGTTTGAGGCGATGTTTAACAACAGTTTCCCTTTGAACTGCCTAAATCTGGCCTAAAAAAAGTTTGAGGCGATGTTTAACAACACTTTTCCTTTCAACTGCCTAATTCTGGCCTAAAAAAAGGTTTGAGGCGATGTTTAACAACAGTTTTCCTTTGAACTGCCTAATTCTGGGCCTAAAAAAAGGTTTTTATTCGATGTTTAACAACAGTTTTCCTTTGAACTGCCTAATTCTGGCCTAAAAAAAGGTGTTTAGGCGATGTTTAACAACAGTTTCCCTTCGAACTGCCTAATTCTGGCCTAAAAAAGGTTTGAGGCGATGTTTAACAACAGTTTTCCTTTGAACTGCCTAATTCTGGCCTAAAAAAAGGTTTGAGGCGATGTTTAACAACAGTTTTCCTTTGAACTGCCTAATTCTGGCCTAAAAAAGGTTTTTATTCGATGTTTAACCTTTGAACTGAAGGTTTTTATTCGATGTTTAACCTTTCAACTGCCTAATTCTGGCCTAAAAAAAGGTTTGAGGCGATGTTTAACAACAGTTTTCCTTTGAACTGCCTAATTCTGGCCTAAAAAAGGTTTTTATTCGATGTTTAACAACAGTTTTCCTTTGAACTGCCTAATTCTGGCCTAAAAAAAAGGTTTGAGGCGATGTTTAACAACAGTTTTCCTTTGAACTGCCTAATTCTGGCCTAAAAAAGGTTTGAGGTGATGTTTAACAAC